>OY728133.1:1758161465-1759405609 GCA_963277665.1 Viscum album | reverse complement strand
ATCGTCAATGAGACCTTGAGTTCAAAGTTGGAGACATGGTATTTCTCTGAATATCTCCATGGAATAAGGTTAGGAGGTTTGGGAAGAAAAGAGAGATAAGTCCTGGTGACATTATCCCCTTTTAGATTCCTGATCATGTCGAGATGTTGCCTATCGACTAGAACTTCTACCTACCATATCCAAAGTAAACAATGTCTTCCATGTATCCCTCTTAAGGAAGTAAATACCAGATCCTTCACATGTACTCTCTTCATAGGTGGTACAGTTGGAGAATGATCTTTCTTACAAGGAGCATCCATTAAAGATATTTGATTGTAGAGATAAAGTTATATGTAACAAGACTACTCACCTGGTCAAAGTACTATGACAGAATCATAAGTACGAAGAGGCTACATGGGAACTAGAGGAGGAAATGAAGTAAAAGTACCTACACTTGTTTATGAATTTGAATGTAAAACAAAATTTTGAGGGTGAAATTTCTTAAGGGGGAATAATGTAATGACCCAATGTTTTATAAATAGAAAATTTCTTCTTATAATTTTGTCGTATAATCACATTAAATCACAAAAAAATTAACTACTAATAACTATTCGACCTTTAAACATAATATTGCCACTTCTGTGATTCGAATTTCAAAAATATAACATACAAGATTGCGATGAGTAAGATGTTTGGAGTCTAATGGAACAAAATTAATTTTAGGTGAATAGTAATCTACCCTTAGGAATAGTAACACACCGTTATGAATAGTAATACGAACCTTATGAATATTCAATCATCCAAAAGAATAGTAACCTCCTCCATGAATGTATAAATAAAATTTAGGCATCTTATAAGTGATAATATGATTATAGTAAAAGTATTTGTATTTTTGTAAGTCATAAATAATTAAATAAAATTAATTAATTAATTTAAAATTAAATTTATTTTCCTAAAAGGTGTTTATAAATTAATTTTTTTTATTTGTTATGGTTTTAAGATAATTTCATAAGGCCTTATGTAATTTTTGAAATCATTATAGAATCAGTTATAGTTTTAAAATCTGTATTTTTAAAGTAAATTACAATTTCAATTAAAAATTAAATTGATCATATTTAGAAAATTATTTTTGAAAAATAGATTTCATTTTTGGATTCTACACGTTGAAAAATGGTTAGTGTGATTTTTTGGGATTTTTCTAAGATACTTGAATTTTTGATGACTAATAAAATAAGATAATTCGCAATAAATGCTAAAACCTTAATTTATGCATCATGATTGAGTCATGGATGATGTAAATGGCCACTGGTTCGAAATCACAAGCATATATTACTTTTTTTTTTCACAATATCCATTACTATTTCTTTTCTTATGAAAAAATAATAAACTAATGGTTAAAATATTAAGAAAACCCTCATCTCGTCCACTATAAAAACCACCCAAACTCCCCTCTTCTCTTCACTACTATGAATCCTTGTTCCTTTCCTAAATTCTAAACAAATATCTCCCCAAGATCCTCTCCCACGTACCTAATCCCTTTTCATCCTCAAAATACTAAATACTATCCCCTTAAGAGGATCTCAATGAATATTAAATCAAGAGGTAAATTACTTTTTTCTTTTCTTTCATTTTCTTTTCTTGTTCATTTGTTTTCTTTTCTTTCCCAACCTATCCTCATACAAATGGTATGAAAACTCCAGTAACATACATATAATTTAATTTTTTTATGATAACGTGATAATTCATTACCATATATCCTTTCCACTCCCTTTTATACGAAAGAAATGAAAACACCATTCGAGATGTGTTAATTTATCACATTCAAGGACGATGTGTTATCAATTTCTATTACCATGTTCAATTATGGTCATGAAACTATTTTTATGGTTAAACTAGACTATTAAATATGTATTTTATCTTATGTTTTGTTCTGTAATCATTTTACACACATGATATAAAATAATAATACAAAACAAGTAAATTATGAGTAAAATCGCTAAATTAACCCAAGCGATTATCATTAATGTTTTATATAACGACTCAACATCAATCAAAGTAACCAAATGAATTTTTTAACCATTTAATATTCTGTATGTTCAATAATTTAATATAAATTCAATTATGGACAACCACCTTCATCATACATGTTTATCCTAACATGAATATAAGTGAACCTATCATTAAAACCAAGGACGCAAACACTCCCAAACAATGAAATTAAACCTATTAACTCATCAAAATGTACATGGATGAACTTAATAAGGTTATAATAAATCGATAACATGTAGTTTAGGTTCTGTAATTGTTAATTAATTAACCTAATTTGATTATTATGGTTATTAAGATCAAACAAAATACACCATCTGACTTAAGATAAGGGATCCTCTCTATCTCACTCTTATTGAAGAATATCCTCTATGTTATGAAATTTTATGTGTAATTAATAATTATGGGGTATTGTTTTTTACCTCCCCATAATTCCATAATGATGTATAAAATAATATAAACCCATTTATCTCTCATTTATCTCTTCTAAGTACACTCGGTACCATTCCTTTGGGTTGCTATATTTTTCTTTTTATCCAAATGAAGTTGTATTTTATTTTTATGTAAAACTTATAAATACTCTGTATATGTGCCAAAATCATGTTTCAAGATACATAACTCATTATATTTTAGGGATATACATGTTTTTTAAATTATTCCCTCATCAATACTTCCTAATAAGAAAACCTGTTTTGAAGAAACTTCCCAAATATTTACCCAATTTCAAGTGCATTCAATCTTCTGTTTTAAGCCACCATTGTCTTTATAAAATCAGCATTTATTATTAAGAAAAAATTATTGGTTTACTACTGGTTTTATATAATGTATTTTTACCTTTTATATTTTAAAGGTTCTATAGTATTTTCCCTAAAACCGCACAAATTTTTTTTAATGCTAAAATTTTGTAAATACTTTTCTTACATGTTGTCACTTTTTCTTGAAAAAACATACCATGATACATGACTATTTTACCTTATGAATGTCCATGTAAATTTTAGTTCCTTTATTTCATGGAAAATTTTATGATACACCCAATTTTTATGATTTATGAAATGATTGTGGTGCCTAATTCTTTCCATGGGTTACCCTTATTTTTATATAAGATTGATTATGTATGATTATTTAGTGGAAAAAATATTCATGAAAAGTTAATATGAGTGAAACCATATAGAATTCCAATTAATTGGGTAAAGTTGAGTCTCACAAGATATTATGTGCAACAGTCTTGATAGTTAGCCTTGACTTGTGCTACCATGTGCGATGGTCTTAGTAGTTAGCCTTTGCTTGTTCTACCATGTGCAACGGTCTTAGCATTTAGCTTTAACTCTAGATAAAGTCATGTTTTATGTTTCCAGCACATTATTATGACTCTATGTTTATATGATTCCATATGTTACATGCCTTTTTATATCATCATGTCATGACTTCTATCCCATGTGCTGATGATTTGTTCTTATGGTTATTCCCTTACTGGGCTATTTAGATAATCCCTTTATTCATGTATTCCCCAGGGTAACCTATGAATATGTTTGAGAACAATTGAAGTTAGGATCTCAATTTTAAAATTAAATAAAGAAATGTTTTATTTAATTCTTTGTTTTCAGTTTTATGTACCTACTCTTCCAAGACACTAGAGTTTATGATCCTTGGATTGTAATCTGATGTATAATTATGTTTTTAAATAATGTAATGTTATATATAAAAGGATAGGATCACTATAGTTTTAAATTTTTAAAAAATGGATTCCATATTTGGAATCATAAGGTCTAAATTTAGTCAATAGTTCTATTTTATTTTTAGACAATATGATTAGTAACTTTAGTAATATTTTAATTACCACGATTAAGGGTAAATCAGATAATTATTGTCAAACATAATATTATAAACTTTATAAAATTACCTTAACACTTGTTTTAATTTTATTGTATGAGTGTGTTTCCACCAAAACCATCATTGGGATGATTTTATGGCCTCTTGGAGCCACTTGGATTACTTTAATAATTTCATAGTATTTTATTATAAGGAAAGTCCAATATGTCATACTCATGTTTTTAATAAGTATTATATTTTTTTATATGTGGTTATTGAGAAGTTATATTATAATATAAATATTCATTTGAAATCTAAAATTTATATATTCATCATGATAATTTATTTTTAATTTTTAGGAAAAAGTAATAACATTATGCTTTCACAATTATGATGTACTAATTGTATAATTAATGGACATATAAATTAAATGTTATTAAAATATTAAAATAACTATAATTTGATATAATTAATTTCATTCACAGATTATATTGATGAAATAGACATATTAGGGATTTATTGACGGTTTTTTAAAGTTATCTTGTGTATTGATATTTTTTAAAAAGTTTAGAAATGAACAGTGTCAAAATAGACAATAATTATATTTTAAAATAAATAATATTTTATTAAAAGATTTCAAATTCATTAAAAATATAAACCTCATCCAACTAATTATGATACTATTTAAAATATCATCCATGAATCATTTATGTTTTTTACATTTTATAGTAACTATATTAACCCTTAAAGAGTAAAAAAGCTTAGTTATCATAGTAGGAGTTAAGGGTTTTAACTAAGGGTTAATCCCCAAAGATAAGGGTAATAATGTGACCTAAAATTGCCTAAAATTTATTGGTTGAGAGTATTTAGACCCATAATAATATTTTATTCTAAATAAATCCCTTTTGAGCCTTTTGAAATTGAAAATTAATTTATAATTTAATATTGTTTGAGTTTCTAAAAGTGCCTTATACCTCAATTATAAAAGGAAACTCCTACCTCAGTTCCTCCCATCACTTTGAGCATTATATCTCGACAAAACCCTACCAATTTATCCTTAAAAATTCTCTTCTTTAATCTTATAGGCTTTAATTTGGGAAAAAATCCAACCAAATAAGTCCTTTTGTGGAAATCAAAAGGAGATACCCAAAGAAGAGACAACGTTCATCAACAAACATTTTTGTATTATTTATTCCTTAAACATATTAAATTATTTTTATTTCATTTTTACATAATACAATAAGTATCCCACATATACTGGTATGTTTTTCTGTCAAGGGTTTTACCTACACCTACACACACTTCCATCAAATGTGCAGAAAAATTACCATTCATGTATGACAAACTAACACCTCATGAAAATATATCATTAGTTTTTTCCTTTACCACATATAGTAGTTGAGAATTATGTTGAAAAAATATTTTTATATGATATATAAGGTATTTATATCATCTTAATACTTCTATAATTGTTATATAACACTTACCTTCATGCATTACATTTTATGGTAATATATAAACATTGTTTCTGGATGTGTGGACTAAATCCTCCTTAAAGGGATGGGATTAATTCATTCTAAAAAATAAAATGTGTTAAGGATGATTTTAATAAACATATGTAAGTAGCGTTCATGCTTACATATTACCTACCGTCTTCATGAATGGTTCATTTAATTTCCTATATCCAAATTTTATAGATTATTTTAAATAAATATATACTAAATATCAATGATATTTACATCATGGTTTAAATTCTAGATATAATTAAACCATTTTCTAATTAATAGGAACAACAAGTAACAAGTCAAAAGATACTCGAAATACTAGGAAATTAACACCCAAAATAGTGAAAATAATGGAAGATTTTAAGAAGTTAATATATGATATTATAAATATTAGTTTGGTTATAGTATAAGTTATTATCATGATTAAAACCATTATATATGAGGTTAAATAATGTTTAACTAAATTAAAGAACAAGATAAGCATTTCCTTGTCACACCTTTTCTTCTGTGAGAAATATAACCTATACACCACTTATTTTTTAGGTGTGGTGAATGTATGCTTCACTTTGATATACCATATCATGAATATCATTATATTTATGGTATTAAATGTTTAATTTGCTAATTATTACTTTTATGGGGCATAATATTTGACTAATTACAAGTGGTAAGGGATTTCTTAACTCAATTTTCATTCATCAGGTTAAAATTCTATTTCATTTATTATGTCATGTTAAGGTTATGCGTAAAATTAATTTTAATTATATCCTATTGTAGTCCCACTTTTTTTATTTGGATATATAGTGAATAAACATAATAGATTCATTTTTCCTGAACTGTATATTATATATGGTGTATATATCGAAAGATATTTGAATTACTGGGGAAATAATGTTAAATCTGTATCTTTTACTTAATACAGATACTTGTTGATAAAAATTACTAGTTAATGAATTAAATTGATCATTTTGATATATAAAGAATGCTTTTAACATGAAATAATTGGTGGGGAACATATATAGAAAAACCCCTCAATACATCGGTTGTCTGATGAGATGAATAATGCAGACAAATTAAATGGGGTTTTATCTATAAAGATTAAACTATCTTGTAATAGTAGTGGTTCATGTGCCAGATACCTGATTTCCAATAATTAATCATTTCATTAATAATTCAGCTATTATTATCCATAGGATTTTCACTTTAAAAAAATATATGGATTCATTTCATTCTTAGTTTATTGATTAGATTACATGTGTGTTCAGTTATCTACCTTTCCATGTTGATTATTCTATTTAATTCAAGATAGATTCTAATGTATGTAACTATTACATGGAATCGGAGATCACCCTTTTATTTGTTATCTTTTCACCAGGTCGTGGAGATGAAATGTTTAAATGAGTTAAAGGATGAAAATTACTTTCCTTTATTATGTTTTATTTTTAATTACCAATGTAATAAAGGCACCATGAATGTATTTAGTTCTTCAAGACTACTAAAATTTTTGGTCATTTGGGATTTGAATCTTTTATCTATGAAAATGTAATAAAGAAAGGTACCTGATCTTGGCTACTGGGGTTGGGTTCATTATATTTGGTATAAGAGAAATTCTATTAGAAACATGAAAAACTAGTTGTAGAAAACATATATTAGATAACATAACTCTAAGATAAACTTTTAGTATAAGTATAGAAGAACATCCTAGAATTATAGTAAGTTAGAGATTATATGGGTCTTACTAAAAATAAATCTATATCTGGATACTACAAGTGGATGTGGTTCTGGAATAGATGTACCTAGGGGTAACAACTACAACAAGGTGCATCATGCCTGACTCAACATAACCTGGTTCATGAAAACAGACCTTACTATACACCTAGTTTGAAACTCCTGTGGGATATGCTTAGGATAATTCATATTTTATTTATAAACCATCACAAAGGATTCATTTTTACATTGAACATGATGGAAAAGGTGGAAGTCAAAGGATTCATGTTAACATTGAACATGATGGACAAGGTGGTGGTGATTAGAAACAAAATGGGATGTGGATAGAAGTGAAATATATCATGTTCATTCCTAATATGTTTTCCCAAAATATTTTTGACCACATATAACTTAACCAAATCCCAAACTAACCAAAGAAGAGAGGGATGAAGTTTTCTAAGAGCCCTAGTGGTGGAGACCATGGAGAAAATAAGGTTCAATTTACATAACGTAAGAAATGTGGAAGGAGACACCTAGGAAACTATCTTAAGAGAATAGAGAAATGATTTATGTGTGGTAAATAATGACCTAATGCAAATAATTATCGAGGAAAAATGAAGAGTATACTGAAAGGAAATAAAACTGATCATAAGAATCCATTTTTTAGTTCACTACCTTAAATATGGGAAACTTGGGTATTACCCGAGTCTATGCCCTATTATATTGGATAAAATGAAGACCAAGGAAGGTACTATATGAAAATAAATATATTTATGTATTGGGGTTGTATTAAAAACATTAGTTAAAAGGATATTCAGTTATTAAAGTTATCTCAAGAATGTCCGTCATATTTATTTTTGAAGTTATAGTAATAGAGTTTTAGAAAAAGGATAACCTGCAAGCCGGGTGACAACCCGACGTGTCCGATAAGGCCATAGGGTTTGAACCCACAATCGAAGATCGAAAAGGGTATAACACATACCACTAGCCTATGCGAAGTCCTAGATAGTAATGGATTTTTTTTTTCAGTTAAAGTATCAAATGGATAAGTGTTATTTTTATTTTAGGGACATTTGTTTTATCAAATAGATAACCTTGGGATTAGAAAATGATTTGGTGATTAAGTGATTGATGTTATTTTTGAAGACGTTCACTATAAGATTAAAGTAAATAGAATAATTTGAGGAATAAATGTTGATTTTTTTAGATTAAAATATGATATCATTGTGGACTTTTGGTGATTCAGTTTACTTATGGAAATAGTTATTATATCTTAGAGATTATGTGATAGGGAAAATTAATTTTTTATATAAGACATCAAGAGTGATTGATGTTATTTGGAAGACTATATGAACCAATTATTCTAATTTTTGGGTCATATTATAGAATATTTTTTAGGAATGATAGTTATTTTCTGAATGACCTATGTTGAAATTTACGTATTACTATTGAATTTAGAATATTAATGTTGTATTTCATCATATAGAGGTTTATTATTTTTGTGAAATTATCTTATCTTATCCCAACTATTTTGGTTTTTTAATGTATAAATACAATAGGCAACAATATTTATACTTTTTTGGATTTTCTGATTCATAGAAGTTTATTAAAATTATTTATTCATAAAAAATTCTTCTTAAATACTCATCATTTGGATAAAAAGATGAATTTGTGGTGGAAATTTGTTAAAGAATGTAACTTTACTTATAAATTAAGTATATTTTATTATATTCTTAGTCTAAGTAGTAATATAATTCCTCAACTCTATGAAAAGTATTTTGAAAAAAAGGTTATCTCTTTTCTTTTCTTACTAAGAGATCAATTGTCTTTTAACCAATCACATGAATTACGATTTTGTAATGACTAACATTCTAATGACCATGTCTTCTATCATTCTACATCAGAACCTAATAGTTATAGTTATATTAAATCTCCTATTTTTTTACTTTTCACTAATTTTATCCTATTAAAAATATTAATTTTTTTTGTGACCTTAATAATTCCCTTTCCCTCTTATTAAGAGGATGTTTTATTAACTCAATTTTCGATATGGGTTTTTTAGAAAGGAGTTTTCAGGTATCAAAATTTTATTTTCAAAGTGAATTTTAAAATTAAGAGGACAAAATTTATTGAAGTATGTGAAAATATAACACCCCATGATTTTTATGGTTTGTCTCCCTTTAAATTCAATTTCATCGATAGATTACTCTACCCACAACAATAAGCTTAATCAAGAAACTTAATATTATTATTTAAATGTTATCTTTATAACCTATCAATTAAATTATTATTTATAAATAACATCAAATAACTTATGAAAATATTTGGTTTATAAAAATATTTGATAACTTCATTGGTTACCAATTAATTAGAAACAAAAATATAAACCAATTGAATATAAATGAAATATTGTAATATTTATACTCCCAATGGTGTTTTGTATTAATAAATTAAATTAATTAAAATTAGTAAATAATATTAATGAAATATATTTTTTAAATATTCAATAAAATATTTTTTATATTCATCCAATATATTTTATGGGTATAACATAAGAGCCAACCCAATTTTACGCATGAAAACCGATATTTTTCTAAAGATATTTTTACCACATTTTAATGAAGAACCTGTTTTAAATCAAATTTTTGGAAATTTTATAAATTATATTTGATGAAATTAAATTATAATTTTAAATATTAATATAAAAATTTACATTGTTTTAATTTTTGGTATTTTTCAGATAAGTTTCATGTTTTGATGAATATTTATAAAATATTTTATTTTAATTTAAAATAGATTTTTCATCTAAATAATTTATAGTGTTCAATTATATACTTGATTAGTTTTGAATTATAATTAGACCATTTATTTATCATTTAGTCCAATTTAGGTTGTCATAATCAAGTCCACTTTGAATGTGGATAGAAAAATATTTCAATATTTTGAAATTTTTTAGTTTAAAAATTCGTTTTCCCATTCTGTCAAAGGGATTAATTTTAAATTAACTACTATAACTTCTATGTTTTTAATTTTTAAAAATTTATTCCATATTTTAAATCATAATTTACAAATTTATTAAATATGAAACTTTTTTTTTACAATATGAATAGTAACTTTAGTAATATTTTAATTACCATATTTAAGGGTAAATCAGGTAATTATGGGGAAAATAATATTATAAATATTGGAAAATTTACTTCACACTTGTTCCAATTTTATTTTATGAGTTAGGTTTTTAAACAATCATCCTTGGGATGGGTTTTTGGCCTCTTGAAGTCACTTGGATGACTTTAAGGGTTTTATAAAAATTTTTCCATGGAAAGTCTAATATGTCATACTCATGTATTTAATAAGTATTAAATCTTTTATATGTGGTTATTAGGAAGAAATATTCAACTATAAATAGTAATTTTAAATATAAAATGTTTTTATTTATCATGATAATTTATTTTTAATTTTTATGGAATAAATATTTAAATTAAACGCTTTCACAATGATGATGCAATAATTCTTTTATTAATTAAATATCAAATAAATGTTTTTATAAATATTAAAATAAATAAAATTTGATATAATTAATTTCATCCAATAATTTTATATATGATCTAGAAATATTAGGGATATATTAAATGTTTTTTTAGTAGTTAAATTATGTATTTATATTTTTTAAAAATTCATTAAATGTATAATGTCAAAATAGACATTAATGATATTTTTAAATAAATAATATTTTATGAAATGATATATAATTCGTAAAAAATATTAAATTGAGAAACATTATTTGGATAAGGAATAAAATTTCACTGATGACTCATTTATGGTTCTTTTGACATTTTATAATAACTTTATTAACCCTTAAAGAGTAAAAAACCATGTTGTCATTGTAAGAGTTAAGAAGTTTAACTAAGGGTTAAAACCAAAAGTTAAGGATAAGAATGTGAAGAAAACATGACTAAAAATTATTTGTTGAGAGGATTTATAACCATAATCATATTATATTGTAAATAAATCTCTTTACATCCTTTTTAAGTGAAAATTAATATATATTAATTTAATATTTTTGGTGTTTCCAAAAGTACCCCTCACCTGAATTACAAAAGGGAACCTCCTCCCCCACTTTCTCACACCATTTTGAGCATTATATCTGTACCAAAACCCACCCATTTATTATAAAAACTTACCTACATTAATCCTAGATGCCTTAATTTTGTAATAAATCTAACCAAAGAAGTCCTTTTGTAAAAATCAAAAGGAGATACCAAAATAATTGGAAACATTCATCAACAAACGTCTTGGTTTTATTCATTATTTAAACCAATTAAATTATTTTTACTTCATGTTCTTATAAAAACATAAATATAATCAATATAATAATTTTTTTTATTTCAATTTTTATACCTATACCAATAGAAACTTCCATCAAATGGGTAAATAAATTACCATTTGTGTACAACAAACTACTACCTTGTGAAGTGATGTCGTTTGTTTTCCTTTACCCCTATTATGGTTGGGAATTATGATGTACACCCTATTTTTAAATTATATATGTTATATTTATGTTTTATTAATACTTTTATAATTTTTATATAACACATACCTTCATTCCTTCCATTTTATGGGAATATGATAACATCGTTTTTAGAAGTGTGGGCTACCACCTTCTCAAAGCGATGTGATTCCTTTGTGCTATATAAGGAATGTTTTATGGATGATTTTGATAAAAATATGTGAAATATATTACATAAATATGATAATATAATTATAAAATACATATATATCATTTAATTTTCATTTGTTTAATATGATAAAAAAATGTATGTAATGTCCATGCGTACGTACGACCTACCGTATTGATGAACGATGCATTTCATTTCCTATATCCAATTTTTATAGATTATTTTAAATAAAAATATAATGAATATAAATTATATTTACATTATTTTTTACATTATTTATATTATTAGACCATGTTCTAATTAATAAGAACATCAAGAAATAAGTCAAAGCATACTCGAAAAATTAGGCAATTTAAACCCAAAATAGTGAAAATAATGAAAGATTGTAAGAAGTTAATATATGATATTGTAAATATGAGTATGGATATGGTATAAGTTAATAACATGCTTAAAACCATTATACAAGAGGTTAAATAAAGTTAAACTAATGGAAAAAATATTGTAAGTGTTTCCACATCTGACTTTTTCTTCTATGAGATATTTAACCTATAAACCAATTATTTCTTATGTGTGGTGTATTTATGATTTTCATTGATATAAAATATGATAAATATCATGATATTAATGATATTAAATGTTTAATTTGATAATTATTAATTTTATGGGGCATACTATTTGACTGATTACAAGTGGAAAGGGATTTCTTTACTCAATTTTAATTCATTAGGTTAAAATTAAATTTCATTGATTATGTCATGATAAGATTATGTGATAAATTACTTTTGATTATATCCTATTGTATTACCACTTGTTATCTATGGATTTATAGTGAATACACATAATTTATTCATTTTTACTAAATTTTATATTACACACACTGTCCACATTGAATGATATTTTAATTTCTACGGAAATAACATTAAATCTGCATCTTTTACTCAATACAGATAGTTTTTGATAAGGATAATTAGTTAATGAATTAAATAAATATTTTTTATATATGATTAATGCTTTGGACATGAAATAACGGATGGGTATCATATATATAAAACCCGCTTGATGCATCGGTGGTCTCATGAGATGAATAATGTGGTAAAATTAAATGGGGTTTTATCCATAAGGATTTAAATATCTTGTGTAAGGTCTTGACATTTGTGGTTCATGTTCGAGATTCTTGATTTCCAATAATTAAAAATTTCATTAATAATTATATTATTATTATCAAGAGTATTTTAACTATGAAAAAATATATGGATTCATTTAATTATTAGTTTATTGATTAAATAAAATGTGTGTTATGTTATCTACCTTTCCATGTTTATTATTCTATCTAATTCAAGATAGATTACACTATATGTAAATGTTACTAGGAATTTGATCTAACCCTTTTATTTGTTATCTTTTTCCCTGGTGATGAAGATGAAATGTTTGAATGTGTTCAAGGATGAAAATTACTTTCCTTTGTTATGTTTTATTATTAATTACTAATGTAATATGGGTACCATGTATCTATCTAGTTCTTAAAGACAATTTATTTATTCAGTCCATAGAGATTTTAATCTTTTATATATGCCAATTTAATAAATAAAGGCAATAGATCCAGGCTACTAGGGGCGAGTTTGTTACATTATCAATTACTAGAATATTCTAAGACTTGAATATTTATGAATATCTTATCACATGATGATTATTATTCTTTGTAAAATTGATGTAATTATTTCATTAGAGTATTTTTTACATATAAATGTCATATTTGGTCCCTTATATGATGAGAACCTTGAATTATTATGAAAATATTCATAAACATATAAGTTATATAGTTAGGATAACATCTTTTGATAGGAAATAGATGATGTTTTACTATTAGGTGTTGGATTCCTGTAAGTGGATGGTACTTTATCTCTTGAAATTATCACTTGGAAATCTCAAATGTATGAGTCTATATAGACAAACCTTATAATATAAATTCCACATGATTACATTTCATTGGATATGGTTATCCGAAAACATGTATATTAGTCCTTAGAGTTGAGATTATTTTTTATGCATATCATGAATCACTTACTTTGATATATTAATGAAAACCATGATGGAATATGATCAAATCATAATAGGATATGTTGGGTTAATCATAAATTATATGAAATTAATTAATAATAAAATAAATTATTTATCCCTTCCAGTCTAGTGGTTGTAGATATCTCGATCCCTTTGAGTGAAGCGGAGTTGTCAGACTATATCCATGGCCATAGTAGTTAAATAATTAGTTCATTTTAGGTAGTCAAAGGATGATTATTCAAGTATATATGTTGATGACACAAGTTTACTTCCATCTTGATGAGCTTTCGAGACATAAGGATTATATTACATGATAAGTGTTTATATGAGGTTTTTGTGATTTTGAGATTAAATTATTTCTCTACGGGTTTCTTGATGCATTATTAGATTCAAATATTGGATTTTAAGTAATACCACCAAATTCCATAGATAAAAAGGACTAGAAGGACACACAGTAAGTGTATATATGAATCTCATATTAAATTCTAAGTAAATACAATATTAAGAATAAATACTACTCACAAGTTGGTGGAATGGTAATTATTCTGGATTTTTGATCATATATATCCCGTCTCTAATAATATTCAAGTTATAATATACATATATGAGCTAAATATTAGATAAATATTTATTCCCAAGTCTATAAATATTACATTTATTTGAATAAATATATTTATTCACAAGTTAGGGAATGATATATATATATATATATATATTTATTTATTGAATGATTAATCTTTATTTGGATAAATATTTATTATTCATGGTTTGATAAATATTGAGGAGTATGAATGGGATGAGTAAAGGGTCAGGTGAAAAAATTATATAAATATAATTTAAATAAATGTGGTTTTATTTATTTGAGAATTGAAATTAAATTTATCCACAAGCTACCACATGTTATGAAAATAATAACAATAATAATAATATTATTTGACATGGGGTTTAATTTAGAAAAATAGTATGTTAAAGAGAATGTGTGAAATTTATAATTATTTAACCATAAATATTAAAATATGATTATATATTTTTTGTAAATAGAATTGTTGTAAAATACACTAATTCTCCCATGGGATAATTCTCTTAGGCCCTAGATAATTCTTTATAATTCTATTTAGACAAAGAGATCAAAATATATTCATTGAAGTGATCAATGAACAATTACACATGGATCTTTTTTTATCCATGCTAGCCCCAGAAACCCAAAGATATACATTCAAGGATTAGTGAAGTACTCATGTACCACTAGATGGATTCTAGTTTGTATCTTTTAATTCAATAATGGTACAACTCGAGAAGTGATTAGATTAATCAAAATCTTTATTGATGAAGGAATAAATAAAATGAGGTAATTATTTTAATCAATTTAATTATAATTTTGTTGTGATAGGATCCTCTATTGAAGCTTTTGGATTATTTTCATCAATTTTTTAGTTTATATTTATTATATGTGACAATTATTCCTCATGTTATTATGGATTTCCATTGGATACAATGGAAAAACATCATTGTTCATGTACATTACCGAGTTCTATTACACCTAAAATATTCAAAATACATAGTGTATCACACTCCTTGTGGTATATTTAATGGGTCTTCGAGCACAAAAATCTTATTTCATTCCCAATGGACATATTTTTTACACCAATAAAAGAATCTTAACCATGGTAACCATGACATTTTATTATAAACTATAACAATCCATGATGAAAATTAGGTAGGGATAAGTCATAGTCACACATTGAGAGGTCATTTCTCATTTCAGTTTATGATGTATATATACAACCAAAATTAAATAATGATGATGTAGATATTTCCTATTTTATAACATTATACATTTCATATTTTTAATCCCCTTTAATAATTTTAACAAAACCACTCATAAGAAACTATATGAGAATATAAAATATGATGTACTTCCAGATTAAACTTTTTTTCCTACACTTTTAGGGTTTTGTTAAACCATTAAAAATTGATATTGTTAATGCCACATGTCTACATGATTATGTGATAAAAATCACCCAATAATCTGTAACGACCCAAAGGTTTCAATGGAAATTTCATTCTTATAATTATGTCATATAATCACATGAAATCACAACATATTGAACTACTAAGTGCTATGTGATTTTTAAGCATAAGTTTGTCTCTTCTGTGATTTGAATTTCGAAAATATTACATACACAATTGTGATTAGTAAGTTATTTGGAGTCTAATATGACCAACTTAATTTTTGGTGAATAGTAACATACCCTTATGAATAGTAATATTACCCTTATGAATAGTAACATACCCTAATGAATAGTAACCACACCTATGATAGTATATAAATACAATTCAAGTGGAAGTACAATATACATATATATTGGAATAAGAAAATAAATGTTTTAAAATTGTCATTTTTCGAGTAAATGGTTATTTTAATTAAAAATTAAATTAATCATATTTAGAAAATTATTTTTGAAAAATGGATTTCTTTTTTGGATTCTACACGTTGAAAAATGGTTAGGGTGAATTTTTGGGATTTTTTTAAAATACTTGCATTTTTGATGAATACTAAAACATGATAATTTACGATAAATGCTATATAATGGATTTATTGAGTCATTGATGATGATATGATGATGTAAGAACAATTGGTTTGAACTCACATGAACTTATTAATATATTGTTTTCATGGAATCATCACAATTTCTAGTCTTGAGGGTAAATAATAAACTAAGGAATTAAATATTATGAAAACTGTCCTCTCCTCCACTATATATACTACCCCTCATTACCTCTTCTCTTCACTCCTCTCAATCCTTGTTCTTTTCCTATATGCAGTCAAAATATCTCCTCAAGATCCTACCCCACATCGAACATCCCTTAGTCTCTTCAAAAGAAAAACCCTCTCCCTTGAAGAGGCTCTTAAGGAATGTTGATTCAAGAGGCAAAATTCCGATTTTCTTTTCTTTCATTTTTAACTTCCCTTGTTCTCTTTTTTTCCTAACCTCCAATCATCCAAATGGTATAAAAAATATAGTAACATACATGTACTAGAATTTTTTAATGATAATTGGATAATTCATTATCATTTATCCTTTCCCCACCTTTTATTTGAAAGAAATGAAAACACCGTTTGAGATGTGTTAATTTAGAACATTCAAGGATGACGAGTTATCAATTTTTATTAATATATTCAATTATGGTCATGATACCATTTTTATGGTTGAAATATACTATTATATGTTTATTTTATATTATTTAATTTTCTTTAATACTTTTTCACACATGATGTAAAATAATAATAGAAAAAAAGTTAATTATGAGCAAAATCGCCAAATTAATCCAAGTAATTGTCATTAATATTTTATATAATGATTAAACTTCAATAAAAATAAAAAAATTAAATTTAAAACCATGTAACCTTCTGTATGTTCAATAATAAAATATAACATCAATTCTGTACAAACATTCTCATTTCACATGATTCTCCATTCATGAACATAAGTAAACCGATAGTAATAACCATGAAAACGAACATACCCAAACAATGAAATTGAACCACATAACCCATTAAAAATTACATGAATGAACTTAAAAATGGAAACTAAATAAATTAAATATATAAGATGTTCTGGAATTATTAATTAATAAACATAATTTATTTATTTAGTTCATTAATAACAAGTGTAGAACACCATCAGACTTAAGGTTAGGGATCCACTCCATTTCACTTTTATTCAAGAATTTCCACAATGATATGCCATTTTATGTGTAATACCTAATGATAGGGTATGATTTTTCACCTCCCCCATACTGCAATCATGATGTATAAGTGATGATAAACCCCTTTATCTCTCACGAATCCCTCTTAAGTACACCCGATACCATGCTAATAATTCATAAGGAATTCTACCTGAAACTTCTTTACTCCTTTGGGTTTCCTTATCTTTATTTCTACCAAAATGAAGTTATATTATATATATATGTGAATCTTATTAATGTTTTTTACATTTAAAATATTCATTTATCAATACCCTTCAACAATTCTCGATTTGGGATATATGTGTCTTTAAGTGATTCCCTCCTCAATACTTCCCGATAAGCAAACTTGTTTTAAGGGAACTTTCCGAATTCTAACCCGTTTTCAAGTGAACTCTAACTTATGTTTTAACCCACCATTTGATTTAAAAAATTAGTCCTTTTTATTATTAAAACTCTATAGGTTCACTTATGGTTTTTTATAAAGTATTGTTCCCTTTATATTTTAAAGGCACTATAGTATTTTCCTAAAAACCTCTTAAAAATGTTTTAATGCTATAATTTTTTAAATAATTTTATTACATATTGTCACTTATACTTGGGATCACTTCCCATTATACATGCCTCTTTTAAATGTGCACCCAGATAGTGCTCCAATGCATTGGGTAAAGTTAAGTCTCATGAGATGTTATGTGCGACAATCTTGGCGGTTAGCCTTAGCTTGTGCTACTATGTGAAATGACCTTGGCGGTTAGCCTTGAATCATACTAAAGACATGTTTTTATATTTCTACCACATTTCTATGACTCCATGTTTATATGATTCCTTTTTTATACATTATGATTCCATATATTAAATTCCTTTTTATGTCATCATGTCATGCCTTATATCCCATATGCTACTACTTTGTCCTTATGGTTATTCTCTTATTAGGATATTTAGCTCATACCTTTGTTCATGTGTTCCCCTAGGTCCCCTATGTGGATGTTTGAGCATAATGGAATTTAGGAACTCAATTTTATGATTAAATAAATAAGTGTTTATTTTAGTTACATGTTTTAAGTTTTATGTTCCTAGTATTCAAAGACACTATACGTTATGATCCTTGGCTTGTACTCTGATGTTTAATTATGCTTAAAATCATTTAATTTTATGTGTAAAGGGCTATGGTTTCTATAGTTGGTAACAAATAATGGTCTTGTTTTTTTGGAGATTAGGAATTGAGCACTTTAGTTATAACCTTAAGGATGATACTAAGTATAAGAAAACATCCATAAATTTTGGTAAGTATAGAGTAATTGGTTTATCAAGAAAATACATCCCTATTTGGATAAAAACTAGAATAGGTATCTCTATAACATATGTACCTAGGAGTGAAAAATCTGACAAGGTGTTTCGGGCTTAACCCAGGGTATCCTGGTACACGACAATGAGCCTTACTGCACTCTTGGTTCGACACTCTCGAGGGATATACTTTGGTAAATTCATGAGATTAGTAAAAAACATTATGAGGGGAATAAAAAAAACCCAGAAGAATATAAGTTGAGAAATATAAGAAGGATAATCGAGATTTAAACCTAAGGAATCATAAGTTAGGATATAATTATCCTTTAGAAGTTTTTCCTTTTATGGTCAAGTTTCCCTTTTATGCTCAATAGCTAAGTATTCAAGCCCTCTAATTGTAATTTATTTTTCTTAGTTAATGGAGGGAAATAGAAGAACATGTTCCAACAATAAATATAGTATGAAATGAAATTATTTTCCTAATGATACGCCTGATATGATGGGAGAAGATGCTCAAAACTTCATGATAGTACTTGCTTAGTTGGCTCAAGTTATGAATAATAACTTGAATCATGTAGAACAAACTCCACCTCCAAGGAAGAGAAAGTTTCCTTTGAATCCTTTATGTGGAAAATACCTCCCATGTTTAGCGGATCTTTTGATCCCCTCCTTGCAGAAGAGTGGATTTACTCCATTGAAAAGGTATTCTCCATCCTCCAGTTCTTGGAAGAAGAGAAAGTTTTTGTAACGTATCAGAACCAAATGAAACTAAATGGTTCCCCATACCTAGTTGTCCACATGGCCTCAAGAGAATTTCCCCAAATGCCAGAGGCTGCTGACTAGCAGCGAGGATCTAGGGTGTGATAATGGGGAAACTATGCCCTCCTTGGATGAGTGTAGCACATCAGAATAAATATCAAAAAATTTCAGAAATAGTAAACAGAAAACAATTGAAGTAAACAATTGAAGAATAAAAGATGAAGTTAACCAGAAGGAATATAATTTCAAATTGATGCAGCATGTCACATGTTCTAAGAAATTAGTGAAACATGACACACTAAAATCAAATACAATAAAACACCCAAAGTATGGTAAACCAAAATAAAACTCAACCGCATTTATTCCTTGGTTTGGTCCCATGCTCTCCTGCTCATAAGCAGCAATCAAGTACCTACATAGGGGGCCTTTCCCCTATTGACACCTACAAAAATATAGTTTGTTTGGGCCCAAAATCATGACCTAAATAGGGTGTGATAAATGAATCCCTGTTGGAAACCACCAAAGGTCTGTGCCAATTTGTTAGTGAGTATATACAGTAGTTTTGTATAGTAATAAATTATTGCAAACTAGTAATCACTTAGAAGTAAATAATCCTACATATTATGTTATTCATTTATAGAGTTCACTATGTTTATTAGTAGTTCATTTACTTGAAGTATTTAAGTCTCATAATTCAGCCTTAGCCTAACATTCCCCATAGCAAGTAAGAACAATAGAAGTCTCAGAAGACCTTCTAAAAAGTAAGTAAATCTGAATCCAAGATTTTTCTTTGGCCTGGAGGACGTGTTACAGTTCATCCCATTCCATCATTTAAGTATAACCTGAGTCCATTCTTGATATTACTAAGTTGGAATTCAAGTATCACTACATGTGTAATTCTAGCGACATCCTAAGAGTCTATACTCAGTGGTCCTACTAGGGATACCCAAGTGTCACTCTCATAGTTGGTTTAAGTTCACGCGATTACATCCTCAGTGGTCCTACTAGGGATCCCAAGGTATCACTCTATGTGTAATATAATATTGTGTCAATTTAGTCTATCCCTAGAATTCCTACTAGGGAGCCCAAGTGTCACTAATGACATGTAAATCAAAATCTCTTCGAGTCCATCCATGGTGTTCTAAATTGAACCCATGTGTCACCCATTGTTCAAGGTAAAATATTCATGTGATTCCATTCACAACATTCTAATCTGAACCCATGTATCACCAAATGTAATTTACTATTTACTTATTTAAATTAAATAAGACATTCTACCCATGATTAACAAGAATAACAATTTCTGGCAAAGGGGCAAGCACAATCCCAAGCCATAATAAAAACACTTAAAATTATAACACAATTTTACTTGCAGGAAGTAATAATTTCATTTTTTAAAACCCTAAAAAGGGAAATGAAGGTATGTACATAGACATCCTAGTCTAAAATGACCAAGAAAAGTATCCAAGGGAAATGCACCAGTAGGGTGGCCCTTAACCAAACAACGAAGGTAATATTTCTTTAATTCAATGAATTCATTACCAAATAAACATTCAATAATAACAAGGATCAATTTACTTTCAAGGAAACACCCTAAACATGGGTGGGCACAATGGCACATATAAACACCTCAACAATTAATGATAGGCACAAGATCACCTTCCTTGTCATAGTATGACTCTCCTTGTCCAGCCTGGACTTCCAATTCAAGGTAGAACAATAAAGATCTACGAAACAAGGATATTCACATGCCATGTATCTCTATCCTACACGGCCATAGTACACGACATGTATATAGTATTACATGGTGTGTAACCCTAAAACAATCATTTTCCTAGGTTCCCCTTGTTTTCTCAAAAAAATAATCCAAGGAAAAAAGAATAGATGAAAATTGTACATCAAAGTAAGAACCAGGTTCTTATGAACTTGCCCTCTTAAAGAAATGCATCCCTGAATTTTCCTTCTAGGTGTGGTTAATTAATATTTGAGAATAAACTAGGACACTTGGAACATTCGTCATCCTCCTTCTCCCAAGTCTCATCCTGTACTCGGCCATGCTGCCATAACAACCATACGATAGGAACTGACCGGTATCGGAGAACCTACGCGGTCCTGTAAACTATATGAATCAGATGCTCCTCAAAGGATGCATCAACCTAAAGCTCAACCCTCCATGCTAAAAAATGTGAGACGGGTCTGAGTGATAGCTGCATAGATGAGATACATGGAATATGTCATGCATGGCTCAGTACATCTGAGTTAACCGTTACCGATAGGCAACTGACCCTACTCTCTCTAGAATCTCAAACGGTCCAACATATCTCGGTGAAATTTTACCCAATCTCCATGATCCTCTTATATACCAAACTCAGTGTGAATGTAGGAGAACTTGATCCCCAACCTCAAACTCCAAAGGTCTTCTATGGAAATCAACGCACGATTTCTGATGTGACTGTGCAATATCCATATGTTTTCGAATCAAGTGGACCTACTCAGTAGTCTACTTAACTGGATGAGGTCCCAACATAGCTTCTTCTCCTGCCTATAGACAACACATGGGTGATCGACATGATCTACCATACAAAGCCTCATATAGTTCCATATGAATAGTATCATGGAAGATATTATTACAGGATAACTCAAATAAGGGTATATTATTCTTCCAATATCCCCCAAAGTCTAGGAAACATGAAAAAAACTTGTCCTATAGCACCTGTATCACACGATCTGACTGGCCATCAATCTGAGAGTGGTATGCTGTGCTAAGAAGCACTTGTATACCGAACACCCATTGAAAACTCTACCATAAATGATATGTAATGAGGGAGTCCCTATTGTAAATGATAGAACGAGGGACCCCATGAATTCATACCACCTCTTGGATATACATATTTCTGAGCTCATCAACACCGAAGGTATCCTTGATCAGCAAGAAGTGAGCGACCTTCATAATCCTGTCAACTACGACCCACACAACATCATTGCCTCCAGGTGAACTTGGTAATCCCGTCATGAAATACATAGAGATATCATCCCATTTCCACTCCAGAATAAGTAACTGCTGTAAAAGACCAGCTGGCCTCTGATATTTCACCTTCACCTGCTGACAGGTGGAACACCTCATAACAAAACCAACTACTTCTTGCTTCATACCCAACCACCAGTGCTAACGAAATAAGTCACGGTACATCTTGGTGACTCCGGGATGCACTACCCCAAATGAATCATGAAACTACCACATCATATTATTTTGTATATCCCCTGGAACCCACACACATCTATGGATACTCATAACTTCATCATCTTTTATCGCCCATCCAGGAGGAGGGTCCTCACCTGCCACACTCTTCCGTAGAACTAGGACTTCAGAATCTAATAGGTGCCTCATCCTCAATCTATCCAGTAGGGTGGAGTTAATAACCTAGGAAGAATGATAAGTCTGCCCATGACTGTCATTCACCTTTAAATGCATATCATAGAATAATTCATAAGATTCCACTCACCACTAGCCCCCTTCAATACCTAAAACTAAGTCCTCCTACTCAGTGTGTCAGCCACCACATTGCCTTTTCAAAGTGTATAAGAAATCTCAAAATCAAAGGATTGAAGGTATTACACCCACCTTAGTTGTCTCAGATTCAAATAACACTGAGTGAATATGTATTTGATTCTTTTGTGGTCCATGTACACCACAATGTTTTCTACCAACAAATAATTTCACCAACATCACAAGGAATGTACAACTGTAGCTAATTCGAGATCATGCGTCGGGTAATTCCTCTCATGTGGCCTCAATTTCTGAGACCCGTACGTAACAACTTGATCTCCCTATATAAGCACTACTCCCAGATCAATACCTGATGCATCACAGTATTCTGTGTAACTCCTACCTGGCTTCGACAACATGAGTATCTGTGCTAAAGTAAAACATCCCTTCAACTCCTGAAAGGTTGTGTCACAAGAATCTCACCACTCAAACTTCACACCTTTCTTAGTCAAGCCTGTTATCAGTTCTTATAAGCATGAGAAGTCCTATTTAAAATTCCTGTAGTAACTAGCTATCCCCAAGAAACTCCCCACCTCAAAAATGTTCTTGGGATACTTCTAGGTAACTACTACTTTTACCTTCTCTGGGTCCACTGATACTCCAGTCTCTGAGATAACGTGACCTAATAAGTGAATCTAATCCATCCAGAAGTGGAATTTTGCAAGATTATCATATAACTGATGCTCTATTAGTGTATAGAAAATGATCTCAAGATGTTTGGAATGGTCTGGTCGATTATGAGAATACACCAAGTTATCATCCATGAAAACCACCAAAAAGGAATTTAGGTAAGGTTGGAACACACAGTTCATCAGCACCATGAAAAATGCTAGCGCATTTGTGAGACCAAACTGTCTAACCAAGTACTCAAATAGAGCGTACCTACTACGAAAGGCTATATGAGGTATGTATGATGATCAAAAACATACCTGGTGATATTCTGACCTTAGGTCAATCTTTTAGAATACTCGAGTTCCTCGAAGCTGATCAAACATGTCATCTATCCGTGGAAAGGGATATTAGTTTTTAACCATCAACTAGTTAAGTTTCCGATAGTCCACACATAGCCTAAAGGTACCTTCCGCCTTTTTTTTGAAAAGGGATAGTGAAACCAAAGGATAAGTACTATTTTAGATAAAACCCTTAGTTTCTAGATCTTCTAACTACCTATTGAGCTCTTGAAACTCCATCGTAGCCATCCTGTAAGGAGGAATGGATATCGGTGCAGCTGCTGGCACTAGCTGAATTGTGAAATACACCTCTCTGACCAATGGTAAGCCTGAGAAGTCATCCGGAAAAACATCCCTGAAACGATCAACCATTGGAGGGAAATATGCAAAAATGTTCCCTGATCATCCAGATATAAAATCGCAATTTGGGTTGTCATTCTACCCAGTCCACGACCCTTAGGTCTAGCTCGGCTTGCAAGAACATCCCATTCACCCTTATGTAAAAACTCTCTGCCCTATAGTGATGTAAAACTCACCCTAAGATAATCGAAATCAATAAAGGTTTGAAATAAAACCAACCAGTACATTCCAAGAATGACATAAAATCATGTCATCTCTTAGACTTGGAGGTTCCATAGAAAGTGACACCCACCAATATCAAGGGGGAACTCCTTACACTGATGCACACCTGCCGTTCTAACCCCTAATGGAGTGTCTAGCATCATATAATTAGAATAAGTATAAACACAAATCACAAGGCTTTACACAATGACCAAAAATATAAAACTATGTGTAGTGCCAGTATCAAAAAGTGCAAAAGATAAAATAGTGGTGACTAGAATAGTACCTCTGACAGTAGAAGGTCAGAGATCCTACTCTAGCTGGGTCTATTACACTCCATAAGTCTGACCCATACTTTGACCCTAATACAATGCTTGGATACCCGAAGCTGACCCACCCTGATGTTACTGAGATCCTGAGGTCTGGTTAGCACGACCACACCCACCACCTTGACCTGAACACCCCAATATATTCTACTTTCCAGACTGGTGAGAATATAAAAACTCTAATCCTACATGCATAGTCTATACATAACCTCTCTCACTAGACACCAGTGGAAACATCCTGTAGAAGCACTATAGATGGACCATCTTTCCACAAACTCGACACTCAACTGGGTCCTTTGGGCTCTAGGGCCTCATATACCCCGACCTACCGTACCGGTATCACCTCACCTAGATACCAGAAGAAAGGTTATGACTGCTTGTATCCCTACAGGAAAGATCCATAAAACTCTTATTGCTTCCAGTTGGGGCAGTACTAGATCTCAGTGCTGAACCACCCTGGCTCGCACCTCTAGCTTCTCGAAAATTATGCTCGGTAATCAGTGCCTGATTTACAATAGTAGAGACCAATGGAAACCTGAATACATTAACCTAGGATCATATGTCAAACCTGATACCATTCTTGAATCATATATCTTTTGATAGTTCATCACCCATCAGAATAGTTGTGAATCACTAAAGCTCAATAAACCAGGAAGAATAGTCCATAACCGATTGTGTGCCCTGCTCCAGGTGTATGAACTCTTGGGCTTGGTCGGCCCTCAGTGTATTGGGAAAATAATAATCATAGAAGGACAATTTAAATTATTCCCATGTCATGTCCCGATGACGCCCTTCTTGAGTGATAACATCCCATCATATCTTGGATGAATCACGTAACATATAGGTCGGGAGCTAGAACCTCCTTTTGAGAGGTGTCTCTAGATGCTTAAAGATATTTAGCACAAATTATAGCCATGATTCCATATCCTGTGGTCCTCAATCCCCTGAAAAAGTAGGCAGATGCTGCTGCTGTAATATACACGTCAGCTATGCCATAGATGTGGTAGCCTGTGGTGCTCCTTGAAATGTATGCATGAACCTTACAAATCCTTCACAGAACTGCCCATCTGCACCTGTGTCTAGTATAACAGCGGGTTCCGCAACTAGCACAACTAGAGGATTCATCAGTATCCCTTGTCCTACTATTTCTAGAGTATTATCATCACTGCTCTCATGGTGCAAAACTCATGGTTGTCGCATCGGCATGACTCTACAAGGTCAAGAACATGCCTTAGTTCAGAACACAGTGTCAAAATTTTCCATTCAAGAGTACCAAAATGAAATAGGAAAATTCCATTAAATTTGTAAAAAAGGGACTACATGGCATGTACCCTTATTCTGTCACATGGTCGTGCGCTACCACCAGCCAGGCATGTATTAACCCCAAGTACACAGAATGTTCCAAGAGTACATGGTGTGTACACAAGTCAATCCTCCTAGCCATAAACATCCACACGACCAGGTCCACATGGGTTCTTCCTAGGAAGGCTACACAGTGTGTATCGAGGGTAAACTACATGTACTAATCAAGACTTAGAAGCCCGTGCTTCCCCTCACATAGTCTTTTACATGTTCAGATACTATACAACCTGTACTACTGGTACACAATGTGTTCTTCTTAAAAGCATGGAACATCATCTTCCCCGAATAAGAAGAATAAATGGAGTGTTAGTATAAACTACACGCTGTCTATGCTAGGTTTTTCCAATCAGTGTGGGCCCATACTCCTCGCGAATCAAAGTTTGGAACCCAAGCAGAGAATATCATATCACAATTCTATAAAAAAGGATGAATCATGATCTACAAAATTCCGATCCAAGAGGTCCTATACACCTCAAAGATCAAAGTTTGGAATCCATTCAATTTGAACCATATCACGTACCAATACACCTATCACAACACCACACATATCTATCAAGGTTCTATAACATCAACATGCATCTCTAGCATGATATCTATCACAACAACATGAAATATCTAATGCATCCTAGATGGCATGATACAATACATGGAATGTGATTCTAATAAGTTCCTATATGATTCATGATATGACACACCCTCATCTCATCGGGCTGTAACTGAAATAGAACCTACAACTACTTTAATAGTAATAGCAGAAATCAAGTGCGTCACCCAATTGGGAACTTTGTTATATTCTAGATCCGAATGCCACTAATGGTGCCCTGTACCCAATTGGCCACATGGAATCAATCACATTTCTCCAAACCCCAGAGGCTACTTACTAGAAGTGAGGGCCTAGGGTGTGATAGTGGGAAAACTATGCTCTCATTGGTAGAGTGTAACACAATGGAATAAATATTAACAAATAGAGGAAGAAGCAAACAACATGAAATTGAAGTAAACAACTAAAAACTGAAAGATAAAGTTAACCAAAAGGAATATAATATCAAAATGATGTATCATGTCACATGTTCTAAGTAAATAGTGAAACTGGATACACTACAATCAAATACAATACAATGCCCAGATTATGGTAAAACAAAATGAAACTCAGCAGCATCACAAGCCTTGGCTTGGTCTCATGCTCTCCTGCTCCTAAGCAGCAATAAATTACATGTATAAGGAGACTTCCCCCTATCGAAACCTGAAACAATATAGTCTATTTAGGCCCAAAGACATGACCCAAATATAGAGTGAGAAATTAATCCCAGTAGGCAAGCACCAAAGGTCATTTCCAATCTATCAGTGAGTATATGCACCAGATGTGTTTAATAATAAAATGTAGCAAATGAGTAGGAACTCAGAAGTAAAAAATCCTAAAAGTACTAGTATTTATTTATATAGTTCACGATGTTTATTAGTAGTTCACTTACTTGATGTATTTAAGTATAGAAATTTGACCTAATCCTGACATTACCTGTAGGAAGTAAGAATAATAGAAGTATCAGAAGACCTTCTAACAAGTAAGTAGTGTCTGAATCCAAGCTTGTGCTTTTTCATGGAAGATGTATCACAGTTCATCTCATTCCATCATTTATGTATAACCTGATTCCATTATTGAGATTCCTAAGTTGGAATTAAATTATCACTGTAGGTGTAATTATACCGACATCCTAAGAGTCCGTCCTCAGTGGTCCTACTAGGGATCCCTGAGTGTCACTCTCGACATTGGTATAAGTTCATGCGAGTTCATCCATAGTGGTCCTACTAGGGAGCCCAAGGTATCACTCTATGTGTAATATAATATTGTTTCAATTTAATCCATACCTGGTTGTCCTACTAGGGAGCCCAAGTGTCACTAATGAAATGTAAATCAAAATACCATTGAGTTTGTCCATGGCATTCTAAATTGAACCCATGTGTCACCCAAGGTTCAAGGTACAATAGTCATGCGAGTACGTTCATGGTTTTATAAGTTAAACCCATGTATCACCCATTTCTATTTACCATTTACTCATTTAAATTCAATAAGAAATTATACTCTGCTTAATAAGAAAAACACTGCATGACAAAAGGGCAAGCACAATCCCAAACCATAATCAAAACACTTACAATTCTAACACAATTACACTTCCAGGTAGTAATTAAGTTCATTTTAACAACCCTAAAAGGGAAATGAAGGCATTTCCATAGACATACTCGGCCAAAACCACCATGAAAATTATCCAAGGGAAACTCACCCATAGGGTGGCCCTAAACCAAACAATGAAGCTAATCATGTTTTAATACATTGAATTCATTACCAAATCAACATTTAATAATAACAACATTCAATTTACTTTCAAGGAAACTCCCTAAACATGGGTTCATTACATAATGACACATATAAACACCTCAAAAATTAACGAGAGGCATGAGACCACCTATCTCGTCGTAGTGTGACTCTCTTCGTCCAACCTCGACTTCCAATTCAAGGTAGAATGGTAAAGATTTATGAAACAAGGATAATCACACACCATGTATCCCTATCCTACATTTCCATACTATATGGAATGTAACCCTAAAATAAATATTTTCCTAGTTTACGTTTGTTTTCAGAAAAAAATTAAAAAAGGAAAGAGAATAGAAGAAAATTGTACCTCAAAGTAAGAACCAGGTTTTTACAGTTGTACTGGTGGTCTATTATTTTGATGGGGAAGATGATCAGTGGTGGATAATGATCAAGAATACAATGTCCCAAGGGGAAGTTGATTACATGGATTGGGTGGAATTCAAGAGGACATTTTTCAATAGATATTTTCCTCTAACCCTCTATATTAAGATGGAAAGAAAGTTCCTTGGACTCAAGTAGAAGGAAGATGATTCCATCATAGCGTATAAAGAAAAACATTACAATGCTTGAAAGGTATGCCTCTAGATTTGTCATGAACACCAAAAGTAAGGTGGATAACATCTTTACAGGACTAAATCAAAGTCTATGAAATGTGTTGGTGATTTGAGACTTTGAAAGTTATTATGAGATTGTATGTTGTTCCCTCAAGGTTGAAATGGAGATTGGAAAATTTAAGTGGTCTCGTGGGCCCAGTGACAAGAAGTAGAAAATGGAGAGAAAATGGGTAGTTCAATAAACAAATCCCATCATAGAAAGAAGCTTGACTACCCCACTTGTAAAATTTGTGGGAAGAAGCATCTTGGGAGTTGTCTAAAGGAAACCAAGAATTTCTTCAAATGTGGAAAGTTGGGACATCTGGATAAAAAATGTAGATGGGATATAAAGAATACTATTAATGTGGAAGAAAAAAGGATGGCTTAGATCAACACATAGACTATAGTGTAATGTTACAACTTTAAGAATCATGAGAATTATGTGAACAATTTCCATAATCCAAGGGTTTTCAGAGGCAATTAAAAACAACCTCCATGAAAAAAGGAAGGTCTTATGCTATCACTACTGCTGAGGTGGATCCGGATAATGATGTGGTGATAGGTACACTAGTTATTCATTAAATAATAGCAAACATACTTCTTGATTTTGGTTCTACACATTCTTTCATATCTTGAAATTTTAGTTAATTATTCAAATGACACCTTAATATTTAGAGGATAAGTTATCAATGAGAACATAAAATGGGGAAATTATTGCGTCCATGGTTTATAACTCCTCCTCGATTAACGCTTATGGACTAAACCTCATAGAAAATCTTGTCATACATCCTTTAGTGGAGTTCGATTCTATCTTGTGCATGGATTGACTATATTTATACAAAGCCAACCTCAACTGTTGGAAAAGGGAGATCACTATTCACATCCCGAATCATCCTCCAATTATTTACAAGTGTAAAGAGGAAGATGAATCTCCTTTAGAATCACTATCTCAAGTGTGGATATTAATTCCTTATGATCAAGTATTTCTAGATCAAATGATTGAGACAAAGGAGAGAATCATGCTTAAAAACATGACTATTATGAGGGATTACACTGATGTATTCCCTAAAGAGTTTCTTGGTCTTCCACCTGATCGAGAGGTAGAGTTATCAATTAAAATTATTCCTGGATCTTTACCTATATCAAAGACACATTATAGAATGCACACTGTAGAGCTGGAGGAGATGAAGAAGTAGTTACTAGAGAATTTGGATAAGGGTTTTATACACTCGAGTGCTTCCCCATGGGGTGCACCTATCCTCTCCATCAAAAATAAGGATGGATCAATGTGTCTTTGCATTGATTATCATGAGATCAATAAAATCATTATACAGAAAAATTATCCCTTACCATGGATAGATGACTTGGTCAATAAGCTTCGTGGGGCTAGTTATTTTTCTAAGGTGGACCTTCGATCGAAATATCACTAATTAAAGGTGAGGAAGGAAGATATTCTCTAGATTTCCTTTTGAATGAGGTGTGAGCACTATGAGTTTATAGTGATTACCTTAAGACTCAACAATGATCTAGTAGTTTTCATTGATTTAATGAATAGAGTCTTTAGAGACTACCTCGACAAATTTTTGGTAGTATTTTTGGACAATATTATAATATACTCCAAGAGCAAGGAGGAACATGAGGAGAATTTGAATACTGTGCTAAATACATTAAAAGGGATAATATGTATGCGAAGTATAGTAAATGTGAGTTCTAGATGGAGGAAGTATCATTATTGTGGTACGTTATCACAAATAAATGGATATTTTTGGACCCTTCCAAGACAAAGGCCATTGAAGAGTGGCCTAGTCCAACATCTGTAATGAAAATCTATAGCTTTTGGGTCTATCTGGGTATTATCGATGATTTTTGAAGAAATTTTCATGATTTCCAAACCCAATGACCAAGATGACACAGAAGGGAGTTAATTGTTTCTAGACTCTAGAATGTGAAGACTATTTCAAAGAGTTGAAAAAGAGGCTCATCACTATGCTAGTACTCACACTCACAACAAGTGGAGAACTATTTGTGGTATATAGTGATGCATCAAAGAAGGGATTAGTCTGTGTGATAATGAAAAATGATAAATTGATATCTTACACCTCAAGGAACCTGAAAATTCATGAGTAAAACTATCCCATACATGATTTAGAGTTGGCGGCAGTGATATTTGCATTAAAAATATGGTGGCATTATCTCTATGGGGATAAGTGTGAGATATATACTAACCAAAAGAGTATCAAATATACATTCACACAAAAAGAGCCTAATATATGCTAGCGAAGATGGATAGAGATCATCTAGGATTATGAGTTATCAATCCACTACCATCACTATAAAGCAAATAAGGTGGCAGATTCTCTAAGTAGAAAGGATCCAACATCTTTATCAATGATGAGAATTTAAAAGGATCTGATCTCATTAGATTTACAGAGGATGGACATGGGAATCATTAAGGGAGGAACAACATCAGTCCTTTCTCAAATGACTACTTAACCATCCCTCTGTAGAAAATAAGGGTTGCTCAAAGAAAAGATGTTGAAATCCAAAAAAGGGTGGAAGTTATAAAAAATGGTAAATCCACCATTTTCAAAATTGACAAGGATATAGTTTTAATATATGGGTCATGATTATATATATAATATGATCTAGAGATAAAGAAGAAGATTTTGAATGATACACATAACTTGAACTTCTCTATTCACCCAGGGATCACAAAGATGTATCGAGATCTCTGAGAGAAATTTTGGTGGGACAATATGAAGAAGGAGATTTCTAAATATACATTAAAGTTCTTGATATGTCAACAAGTGAAGGATGAAAGAAAAAATTATAACGGGATGATGAAACCACTACCCATACCAACATGGAAGTGAGATAACATCACCATGGACTTTGTCCCTGGACTTCTAAGGACATCCAGAGGAAACAATGCTATATGGGTCATTGTGGATATTTTTACAAAGACAACTCACTTTTTCGTGATTTGAGAGGACTTATCATTGGATCAAAATGAACTGATATATATGAAAGAAGTGGTAATTATATATGGAGTACCACTATCTATAGTATCTGATCAAGATATGATATTCACATCGATGTTTTGGAAAAGTATCCAACATGCTCTAAGTACTGAACTGGACTTCAGTACAACCTATCATCCTCAAACTGATGGCCAATCTGAGTGAACTATTCATACACCAGAAGACATGTTGAGAGTATGGTCTATGTAATTCAAAGGAGGATGGCACTAACATCTTCCACTGGTTGAATTCTCCTACAACAATAGTTTCCACTTGAGCATTTGAATGGAACCATACAAATCCCTTTATAGGAAAAGGTGCAGAACACTAGTGTGTTGGGATGAAGTTGGTGATCATAAGATGCTAGGACCTGAAATGGTTGAAGAAGTGGCAGAGAAGGTGAAAAGAATTCAGTAGCACATTAAGGCAGCCCAAAGTCAACATAAGAGTTTTGCAGACAATCGTCGACAATACCATGAGTTTAAAGTTGGAGAAATGTTATTTCTATGCATATCTTCAAGGAAGAAGGTCACGAGGTTAGGGAAGAAAGGAAAGTTAAGGCCCAGGAACATCGACCCCTTCGAGATTCTTGATTGTGTTAGTGATGTGGCCTATCGATTGGCACTTCTTACTACCATGTCCAAAGTACAAGATGTCTTACATGTATCCCTCTTAAATAATTATATACCAGATCATTCACATGTACTCTCTTCATATGTGGTACAGTTGGAGAATGATCTTTCTTATGAGGAGCAGCCATTGAAGATCTTAGATCATAGAGATAAAGTTATACATAAAAATACTACTCACCTAGTTAAATATCTATGGTAGAACCACAAGTATGAAGAGGAAACATGGGAAAAGGAGGAGGCAATGAAGGAAAAGTACTCATACTTATGTATGGCTTATAATTTAAAATAAAATTTCAAGGGAGAAATTTCATAAGGGGGGATAATGTAACGACCCAAAATTTTAAATGGAAATTTCCTTCATGTAATTATGTCATATAATCAAATTAAATCACAACATAATGAACTAATAAGTGATATATGACCTTTAAACATATGTTTTTCACTTCTGTGATTTGAATTTCAAAAATCTGGTATACACAGTTGCGATCAGTAAGTTATTTGGAGTCTAGTATGACCAACTTAATTTTTAGATAATAGTAACATACCCTTATGAATATCAATTTTACCCTCATTAATAGTAACATACCCTAATGAATATTAAACTTACCTATTATAGTATATAAATAAGGTTCAAGTGGAAGTACGATATACCTATATCTGGGAATAAGAAAATAAATGTTTTAAAATTGTTGGTTTTCTAATAAATTGTGATTCTAATTAAAAATTAAATAAATCACATTTAGAAAATTATTTTTGGAAAATATATTTCATTTTTGGATTCTACACATCGAAAAATGGTTGGGGTGAATTTTTGGGATTTTTTAAAATACTTGAATTTTTGATGAAAAGTAAAACATAATAATTTACAATAAATGCTATATAATAGATTTATTGAGTCATTGATGATTATATATTGATATAAGACTAATTGGTTTGAACTCACATGAACTTATTACTTTTTTTGTTCATGGAATCATCACTATTGTTGGTCTTGATGGAAAATAATAAACTAAGGAATTAAATATTATGAAAACTCGCATCTCCTCCATTATAAATACCGCCCTTACTTACCTCTTCTCTTAAATCCTATCACTCCTTGTGCCTTTCCTGTATTCTGACCAAATCTCTCCTCAAGATCCTCCCCCATGTCCAACAACCCTTATTCTTTTCAAAATACGAAATCCTCTCCCCTTAAGAGGCTCTCAAGGAATGTTGATTCAAGAGGCAAAATTCCTCTTTTCTTTTCTTTCATTTTTAAGTTCCTTTGTTATCTTTTCTTTCATAACCTCTACTCATCCAAATGGTATAAAAAATATAGTAACAAACATGTAATTTAATTTTTTATGCTAATGGTATAATTCATTGTCATCTCTCCTTTCCCCACCCTTTTATTTGAAAGAAATGAAAAAACTGTTTGAGATGCATTAATTTACAACATTAAAGGACGATTTATCACCCCCATACCTCCATCATGATTTATAAGTTATTATAAACCCATTTTCTCTCATGAATCCCTCTTAAGAACACCCGATACAATGCTGTTAATCTGTAAGGAATTCTACCATAATTTCCTTTACTCCTTCAGGTTTCCTTATCTTTATTTATACCAAAATGAATTTATCTTATCTATATATTTTCATATTATAAATTCTATGTACATGTAAAAAATTCATTTATCAATACCCTTCAATTTTTCTCTTTCTGGGATATACATGTTTTTAAGTGATTACCTCCTTAGTACTTCCTGATTAACAATCCCGTTTTAAGGGAACTTTCCAAATTCTTAACTAATTTAAAGTGAACTATATATTTTATTTTAATACACCATTATCTTTATAAAATTATTCCTTTTTATAATGAAAACCTTATGTGTTGACTTCTGGTTTTGTATAAAGTATTGTTCCCTTTATATTTTAAAGGCTCTATAGTGGTTTCCTTAAAACCTCTAAAAAATGTTTTAATGCTAAGATTTATTAAATACTTTTCTTACATGTTGTCACTTATAATTTAAATCAATTCCCATGATATATTAATATTTTACCTTATGAATGTCCATGTATATTTTAATTCCTTTCTCTCATGGACACTTTTATGATACAACCATTTATTATGCTTAATGACATGAATGTGATGCCCATTTCTCTCCATGGGTTCCCTTATGTTTAAGTATGATTGATTTTGTATGATTATTTATGTGGAAGGAATATTTATGAAAATTTAATATGGGTGTTCCCAGATTGCACTCCATTGTATTGGGTAAAGTTAAGTCTTATGAGATGTTACGTGCGACAGTCTTAGCAGTTTTCCTTAGCTTGTCCTACTATGTGAAACGATCTTGGCAGTTAGCCTTGACTTGTACTAAAGTCATGTTTTATGTTCATTCCACATTTCTATGAATCCATGTTTATATGATTACTTGTTTATATGTTATTATTCCATATGTTAAATTCATTTTTATATCATCATGTCATGCCTTTTATCCCATGTGCTACTGCTTTGTCCTTATGGTTATTCCCTTACTGGGCTGTTTATCTCATCCCTTTGTTCATGTGTTCCCTAGGGTACCCTATATAGATGTTTGAGAACAATGGAATTTAGGAGTACAATTTTAATATTAAATAAATAAGTGTTTCTTTTAGTCCCATGTTTTATGTTTTATGTACCTAGTCTTCAAAGACACTAGACTTCATGATCCTTGGCTTATACTTTGCTGTTAAATTATGCTTAAAATATTTTAATGTTATGTGTAAAAGGATAGGGTCACTATATAATATATTTAGTGTAGAAAATATAGGTAAAAAATAAAATTTTAATATTGATGAGAATTAAGAATCATATTCCTAATGATCAACTGCTTCAAAAAAGTATCCAAACTTCTTTACATCACAACATATAATTTCATGATATTAATAACATTGATTTTATACATAGAAATATTTCTAGGTTCCTCATAATCATTATTTTAACCCTTTATATCAAACTTTTTTCTTGAAATATTTTGGTAACAAATATTACTCCTTATATTAATTTTTTACCAACCTACCCTAAACCTTTAAGTTTATGAAGTGACATTCACTTTGTAGTTTGACTGGTATAATATTTTATTTAGTAACTTTTAAATTCTCAAGGTCCAAAAATACTCCAAATACCCTATTAGATACTATAATTCTTTTATAATACCATGATAAGATACCCAAACTCCTTTGTGTTAAAAAATTACTCTTATTTCCTTTTAGTTAATATATTTAACAAATAAACCATTGTATCTTTATTCTATATAATATTCTCTGTGTATAAAGAATTTTTTTGAAAATAATATGATTCATTAAAATATAACACTAAAGGTTTGTTGGATTTTATCCCATATATTTTAATATGACACTAGATAAACACTTTTATCCCATATAAAATTTCTTTCATCCTTATATTCTTTTCAGTCAAACTATATAATTTGATGGACCAAAAACTGTGTGTATCTATTTATAAAAACTCTTTGTAATAATTTGAGCATGATTAAATACTTTTCATCTATTATATAACTCAAAAAACTTTATATTTATTACTAAAATTTAAAATTACAAGCTCATTTAATCATTTAATTTACTTTGAACTTTGGTATATCGATAAAACTTATAAAAAATACAATTGTTATCATATACCCTTAAAAATAGAATAATATAATTATATAAAATTAACACATGACATGGAAATTACATGGAGCTTTCCGTAAACTAATAGTTATACTAGATAATTACATTTTGTGTAAATAATGTCCATCCTCATTGTCTTGACCTTTATATTTCATTAACCTTGGATTGTCACTTAAAGAAACATTGTTGGAATTTTTAATTAAATTTTCTTCTTTTAGTTTGAACTTTCACCCAATTTTACAATCTATACAAAACCATAAACTAGATATCTCATTCCTAGTTCTTAAATTATAAACACTTTTATAAGATAAGTTAAACATTTCTTGAACTCATTAACATTATCAAAATAATTATAATGATGATTACATAATGAATTTTACAACCAAAACAAGACTTAATAAAATATCCACTCTCTTCAATTCATTAATATAGTCAATTATATTAAATATATTGGTGAAGAGTAATGTTACTTAGGTCATCATACATGTAATTATTTTTAAATCTTGAGTGAATCATTATATTCTTATAACCATTTAGATTCAAGTATTCAACAACCTCAATTTTTTTTTATGAAGGAAGGGTTTTCTTTAACATATGGATTTTTTTGCTTTTATTAAAGAAAATTACTAGGTTTCTATATTATTATAATACACCACTTATATTAGGCTTCCACCTTTTTGGGTATGATATGAAAGACAATTTGGATGATGATGGTGCTTATTTATCCATAATATAATATTTTTTTAAATTAGCATCCTGATTAAATTCATTTAATAATGAATTTTATTAAAATTGTACCCACTAAAGTTATGACTCCCTTTAGATTCATTATATCCATTAGTGGGTTAATATTCCTATTATACTAACCAATGAGTCCAATTTTTCCTTCATATCACTACTTAGTTATTTAGGCAGGGCATTATCACAATCATATTATATATTAATCTTGGATCATTTAGTGGAAAACCTTTTATCCAATCCATCATATTGATAAAAATGACACTATTCCTATAGTTTCCTAACTCTTAGAGTTTTATATCTAAGTGTAACCCAAAGAAAATTTGGATAACCATGCACTTAACTCTAATGGTCAACCCATTTCTTAGTTTCCTTATACAAGATAATTCTAGGGAACTATACTTTGGTAGAACCTACCTAGTTGAATGATAAAGGTGTTGAAATGTGTTAAATTTAAAAGGAATATAAAATTTAGTATTTTTATAGTGGATTTTAATCTCACCATCATATTTATTGCATTTTATTGACATTTTTACATTAGTTTAATGTTTTAGTTTGGTATTATATTCCATCCACAAAATCAATATGTTTAAATAATATTGATTTGAAAATATTTACACAAATCATAGATTGTGTTACTTACCCAAATTAAAATCCCTTTATATTTATACACATATAAATTCATCTCAAGTAAAAGGCTCATGAAACCCTCTCATGTAATTTATTTGAATAATATGAAACTAATAATAGCCGTAATATTAATCTTGGAGTGATATATAGCCAACCTACACTTTTTAAAACAATCCAAAAACTGTTAGGGTTTGGTTAGATCTCTATTTTATAGGTTATGTTTCATATTCTCCTAAAGTTATATCATTACAATTTACACTTTTTGGACACATATAGAGATAGTAAACTAACAACATGGAATGTATAGATTTAGGATAGTGGAGGATGTTCACCTAACACAATTGAAAAAAACATGTTCAATGATTCATTATCAGGAAGCTTTGTGGAAGTTGAGAGGTGAAACCAATTGGATGATAGATTAAATAAGGTTGTAATAGCATAGTGGTGGTGAAGTGTTATATTGTATAGGAGTATTTTTCAATATATACACTTGTTGATTCATTCACGTATGTAAGAAGAATTGGTGTAGAGGGAAGAGATAACTTCTAAATGCATCAAAAAGTTCCATAGGTGGTGATAGAATGTGTAGAAGTTATGAATTATATAAAATCATAAGTGATGATATGTGGATGTCTTTCCTCATGGGTCAATGTAAAAGTAAATGATGTTCTGAATTCATCAGTGTGGATTGTAAAGGTGACATACACTGTTTACTAGGTGATGGTGGTTAGGGAAACAAATGCTACAGGGAAACAGAGTTTACCAAAGTCAATGAAGGGACTATCATAAATTTAGGAAATAGGTGGAATTGTAAGGATGGATGAGACCCACTATAAAGTTGGGACTGGTCCACATGTGTAGATGGATGAAACTAAAGATGAAATATGCCGATAGACACAATCAAGGAACATCTAAGTGTGTTCCAGTTCTGAGTTGGCACAACAAAGTACTAAAGGCCTATGGGAAAAGGTGGATGATCTTATATAGAAGAGAAGAAGATTAAATGTGACAATATATGGAAGGAAGGGTTGATATTTGGATCACATCCCACCACTTTCAGTTATCATAGAAGTGACACATGAAACTAGAACTTGATTCATGGTGAATGGATATATTGGAAGATGAAACTTTCGATGATCAATGTTCCATGAATGATCCCAGTAAAGTAGTATTAGATATATTATATAGTAAGTTTTGTGAGTAGTTTATCAATGAATCAAATGAGTGTTAATTTTATAATAATAGATAAAACATTGGTAACTAGAAATAATTAAAGTTCTCTTGATAGACATGTATCTTGAGGTGTGTTTCGTTCATCATGGTGGTATTCATGATATTGGTTGGATGACTTTTAGAGAATTCTAAATGGTATACCATGATACCTTAAGCTATTTGAATTTAGTGGGAGCTCACTATTATTTAGGATAGAGTTGAAATGGGTTAGGTTTGATATGATGTTTCAATGGTAGAGTATATAGAATTTTACGGATGTTATTGTGATACTCCTTAATAGATTGTAAGTTCTAGTTGAATGATGAGTTAGTTAGATGTAAGGTGGTAGTGGAATTGGAGGTTATAAAATAAGAAAAATAACTTTTCTAGAAGGTTGTAATTAGGTGGATTTGAATATTTTCATGGAAGTAGGCATTAATAATAAAGTCGATGGAAATTTATAATGATAGAAATTCTAGTTGAGGAAAATCAACTGGGACTGGAAGTTGTATTCCTAAATGTTTTAATATCCAAAGGTACCTAAATTACCATTACTAAAAGGGGTTGGCTATCACAACTACTAAGTGTTATCTATACCCCTTATGTTTGGACAATTGAATATGGGGTTCTCATCACTCATCACCTATGAGGGGGGAGTAGGGGAAGGTTCTATATAATGTTCAAGATAGTTAGAAAAGTGATGGTTCCATATCGAAAAAGATAAAAAGGAATGGGGGAAATATTATTATGGATCATTTAAAGATATATTTGATGGTTATATTGATAAATGAAAGATTATTTTTTAGAATACATGATATTAATTCAAGGGGCACAGGGTTATGGATGAATGTAGACAACATGAATATCATAAGAGAAGACCATAAGATAATGGAGTACGTGGCATGGATTTCTTGAGACCACAAATGAGGGAAATGAGAGTGATAAACATTGGTCATTAGAAGGATTGCAATTTTATTCATGATAATTTGTAAGTAACAAGTGGTTATATTTCTTTATAATTATGGGAAACCAATAAATTATAACTTGAATAAGTTTTGGTGGGTTTTTCACTCAGGGAAACCATGCTCAACAAATTACCTTCACCATCAAATCCATGAAACAATGTGGGTTTTGTTGCTAAATAAAAACAATTCAAGGAGTATCAGAACCTTAATCAGGGAGAAACTTGGTGGAATTTATTGACTATTTAATGGTATTTTTGATGATATTTAATGGAGAAAATCAAGTTTTATAAGATATGCTGGTGGCGTATGTTTATAATTTAAGGAAGATAAACCGAGAACACCAAAAGGTGTTGTCTAAAGGTTGCTCATAACTTTTTAATAAGGCCATAAATCATGTTGGGGATCTATTTGAATGTATCATATTGAGAGTCTTTTTGATGGTTAAGTTAGATTATGTGTTAATGAAATAGCTATAAAAGATAGTTTGGGTCTGGTTTTATATGTTTATTATCTTAAGGATCACAAATGTTTCATTAAATTTTAGGGCACTGTCATCCAGATATACTCTAGTTATAGTATCATGTTTTTTTCTATCACCACTAAAGTCTTTATATAAGTCTAATATGACCACATTAAATCTAAAATATGTAAAAACCAATTAAAATGTGCATATTATATTATAAAATGTACTTATAAATACTTTTTTGGATCCAAATTTGTGTAATTTTTTTTAAAATATCATTAGAGTAATGAAAGGACCTTCCAGAAAGAGAGAGATCGTAGAAGGACTGTAATCAAGGCAATAAGGTGGTGGGAAAGAGGGTCGCACATATCTTGGTTTCATTGAAGGTCATTTTATATGGGATTTATCCATAAGATGATATCCGAATTTACAGAAGATAGAATACTATATGTAGGCTGCTTCTAATCTTATCACTATATTTCTATATACTAGAAAAATCATGGTCATGTGGAAGATTAGTGGTAGAGTATTTAGAAGTACATGTAATTGGAAGGAGCATATCAATGGATACAATACTCAACATAGTATATTGATGGGAATTCATCATGATTCATACAGATCTCAAGACAATTTTACTTGGATAAATTCTATAGAGGCATTCATATTAGACCATGTTATATTAGATTATAGTGGAATTTTCCTCAGCGTGGCTTGGATGTTTAGATGCAGCATAGAGGAGAACTATGCATTCACTAAAATGGGGAAAATATAAGAAAAATGGTGAGACATTAGTCTATTTTTTGAATCTATTTAAGTAATGACTTTATAATTTACACTTATAAGACACCAAATAGATACAGTGTGCCAACACCATGGGATACCTAGCTGTATGAAAATAGTGGATGTTCACCATTCATAGTTTAATTGAACATTTTTAGTAGAAATTGTGTTATGACGCTTAGTTTAAGATGATAGGTGTAGTCGAGTGGATGATAACACAATGGAGGAATAAATATAATAATGTCATCCAAGAGTGGGAATTAATAGTAGGATCATTCGATGTATGCACTTGGTGAGTTGGTCTTGTCTGAAGGAAGAAGTGATACAAATAGAGGGGGTAGCTTCCAAATTCATCATAATGTTATGGAGGTGAGTTATGGAAGGAACATAAGTTGTGGATTATGTGAAGTCATTGATATTGATACAATAAATACTTTCCTAATGGTTTTTCAAGAAATGAAATGTTTCATTGAAGTCATTAGTACATAACATAAAGGTGATGTGGGATGTTCACTGGATATTGAAGGTCAATGAAGTATATGCTTTAGGAAAATAGAGGTATCTAAAATAAAAAATAGACTACCATGAATATATAAAAGTGATAGAAATTAATGACTAACTGGGACTCAATATAATAATAGTGGGATTAGTCCTTGTGTGTAATCGACTTGCAGTTGAGATGTTCAATATAGAAGAAGACAATCATGGAACATCCAAGTATGTAGTAGCACTGTCATGACCCAAAATCCATAGACCATGAACCTAGTAATATGACCCCATGGGTGTTCTATAATTCCTTGGTTTCCTTCCCAACACATCACATGATTTTACACATTAAATTCACTTATTAGACTAATGAGTATCCGCATAGAATAATACACATTATTTTAGTTTTCTTTGTCCTGAGTCACACAATCCATGGGAAACTTCATTGGAGGTCACCCATACTAACACTAATCTAGGCCAAGTATCCTTAACTATAGAGTTTTATGAGGTATAATGCTAAAAATAAATGTTCAATTTGTTGACATGGGTAGTAACATTTAGTATTTTAAGTCTCACTTTTCCTGGGGTGTTACAATCCATTACCTTTAAAGAACAACACCTCTTTTGTGAACCACACAACATAAACCCATGTATTTCCTCTGCACTTTAGTATGAGTATTGGTTATGATTCAATTTTTCATGAGTTGACCTCCTCAGGCCATGAATCTAGTCATCTGACCTCATGGGTCTCCTGTAATATCTTGGTTTCCTTTCCAACAGACCACCAGATATTACCAACTGGGGTCACTTATAAAACTAATTATTTTTCCTACAGGACAACAAAAATTCATTTAGTGTTATTTTCCCTCACTCATAGACACCCTGAGAAATTTCATAGGAGGTCACCCATCCTTAAACAACTCCATTCTAAGCATTCTTAAATGTGAATTTCTAATCAGGTAGGTTCTTGAAAATAAAGGTTCACCTTGTGATCATGAGTATTAACATTTAGTATATTAGTTCTCAATTATATAAGGGTGTTAAAAGAATCAAGTTTTAATACCCAAGTTTCAATGGCCTAATGGAAAAAGGTGGAAGGTCATAGTTGTATGGGTGAAAGAAGAAAATGTATTCGAGCTGTAGTGTAGTGTTACCAGAGGGATTACATCCCACCACTCATGGGACATCATAGTAGTGGCTCTTACAACTGGAACTTGTTTCTGGAATAATCTATATGTTATCTTCTAGTAACCTGGGTATTCTTATAACTCAAGTGAATGTTTACTTAAAATAAAATAAATAGACCCATTCTCCAATATATGTTGGAAAAAAATACTGAACCATGTAATACCTTGTGCATTATGTTTTGTGTGTTGTGATTGCATGCATGGTTATCATGTGTATATTTTCTTGATAATTTTTTCAATGAAGGAAGTCTATATAGTGACTAAAACTAGATATGGTGGATAGATCAATATAGTTCCTGGGGTTCTTTGGCTTCCTAGTTCTTGACACAGATTTGTGCCACATGGATCTATTAGAAAATTTAACCTCCATTGATTAATTTTAAATGGATAATTCCCAACATAAACCTCTTGGACAATGGAAATTATGACCTAAATTACCTATACCCAAGGATACACTACTCAAGAGAGACCTTAATTCCATCATATTTTTAACTCATAATCTGTTTAAATCATAATTAGCTACTTAATCCAATATCATAACCTAGTACAAAACAAATCCAAGTTAGAGGAAAATTAAATCAATTTGCATACCTAGCATGTAACTTCTATGATGATTGTATGGAAAATTATATCCGTAGTTTAACATTTTTAAAAAAAATCATACATTAATTCATAATTTAATAGTTTTGTTCATTAATAAGAGAAGTAATAAACTAAAAAAACAAACAACTCATATATTTAACATGATATTAAATACTTTTAAACAATTTTTAAATATAACTAATTACACACTATTTATCCATGCATTGTAGAAATTCTATAATTAAATAAATATAAACAATTTATATTTATTATTAATATGAACTCCTTTATATTATCTATTTATATGGAATTCACTTTAACTATATGACATATAAAATATAAAAAATATAAATAAAGTATTCATATATAATATGTCAACATCCAAAATATCACATATTTTTTATTTAAAAATCTATAATATCAATTATTATATTAATTTTTATTTGGTTTAAATAATTTACTAAAATAATAAATATTGAATTATAAAAATTAAATTAAGTAATCATGAACAATTTATAATATCAAATATAAATCTTTTATATTTTTCCTTATTTTATAATTTATAACCACTTTTTAAAATATTATTATAATTTCTATATAAACCATTTATACCCAAATTATAAGACATGTAATATAGCTTTAAAATTCATTTTAAATATTAAAAAATAATATTATGGATATTTATTTATTAAGTGTTTCAAAAAATCATAAAAATTAATTATAATATTAATTATTTATTAATTTATAAATTTTTAATAAATTAACTAAACATACTAAAATATATTTTCCATGATTTATAAACAATTTACAAACCATATATTTATATTATAAACTTATAAATAAAAAATAAAAAAATTTCAAGTATATTGTATCCTATGATATACACTATATTGTAGGTTTCAACTTATGTCATTATTTATCAAATTTATAATAAACAATGCTTATCTATGATATTAAATTTAACATTTTGGGATATCCAATTATATTGTATACACTATATCATATTTTTGTTATAATTATATTTTCTATAGGTGAGGCATGACACTATCACCCTATAATATTCCTTATATTGTACCCTATAATACATTGAAAACTGAAGGAATGACACTAGATCTTACCCCACGATATAATATATCATAAGTAACTATCCAAACAAAAATTAAAATACCATATATCATAATCTAATTCACAATACAAAATTTATATCTCACTTTACAATGTACCAAATCATAAAACATGATATAGTTCAAATTCAGTATCACTGTTGATGATATCCAATAATACATGCAATAAGAATTAAAAATTCATAATTTTCCTTTATAATTTTGAGAATCAAAGATCATGGTGAAACATTGATACCACTGATGGGTTTATAAATATGTATTAATACTTAATATAAGTATTATGATTAAAAACACCTATTAACCAAGGATTTACCATGTTTAAAAATTAAACCATGTATATATTTAAAAAACGATATACCTTGAAACAACGATGGTAACTGCAGTTGTTTCTATTCATATTCTTGAATAAGAACACTAAGAGTCATCCATTTTAATCCATCATCAATGGTGAGTACAAAGGTTGAATATAGTAACTCAATGCTTAGATGGGATTCTCATTCTCACCATGGAATACTGATTCCTCTCATGGTAAAGATGGAATAATAAAAGAGTTTTAGGGTTATAAGTATCTATAAAAGCATTGGTACATACCATCACAAAGTAATTGGTTCCCATATATAATCCTTGAGCATATTCCCTAAATTCACATGAATTAACCCATATATTACGTAATGTATGATATTATGCTTCAACTATACACGAATTCATTACATGAATGCATAGATCCTCCCATGATTTTCCTAAAATGAAATGTGTAATTAATGATAACTTATTTAGGTAATGATTCATAAGTTATTGTATTAATTTTAAGATACCACTTATATAAGGACCCGACCATAAACCTCACTTAATATTGAATGAATAATTCACATTGAGGATCTTTTCAGTTTTAGAGTTTTAGAGAATCAGATCATAGCTATTACATCTCAAAATATTACACAGATGACACTTCTACAATGTTTCCTTTTTTTTTACAAAATATGAACTCTTAAAAAAAAGAGTCATGTCTAGTTCCATGTTTAAGACAACAAGAATTTTCCTTGATCCCATCCTTGACCCTATTCCACATTATGTCTAGTGAAAAAAATTTCAAAAAACATGAGGTGAGTATAAAAATCTCAGTAAGGGATACACAAAGAAGGAAAACTGTTAGTTTTTCAAAAAATCAAGTAAACCATGAATACTTTATCAAAGTAATACTTTTCACCTTTAAGGAATAGTAAATACTCTTCAATTAATAAAAGGTCATTACTTAAATTTTTTTAACCAAAAGATTACCATAAAACCCATATAAAGAACACATAACATATAAAGGTAACTTGGGACATAAACATACTTAAATGGAATAACAATACGATCGACTTCCACACATATCACTACAGTGAATAGCCATACGTCTGACTTCCATACCCAATTCATTGGAGGTTATAACGTAACCACCCATCCTGGCATTCACGACACCACCCTTCATTTGGTTTATCACGTAACCACCCGTCAAATGTCCAAGTACCATTATAAAATCATAACACATAAAACAATTATATAGGAAAGAAAACATTTCCACATTTCCATCACAATATAACACTTTAATATATTGACATAACAAGTCCATTATCATAACCATTTTCAATAACAAAATACATAAAATAGTATATGGTATTTATTTACTTTTAAAAAATATTACAGCTTGTTGTGGAATCCAAAGATCAAATAATACTCGCGGCGGCGGAAAGGTCGTTGTCACCGCGTACGTTAAAAAGAAACATACTTTTTGTCGTTTAGTAAAACTATTCGTATCGAAAATATTCCTTTTGAATAAAATTAGAATTCAAAGGGGTTTTTACAGCGTATAAAATAAAGTCTTGTATTAGAACAAAATAATCCTCAATGAAAGGAGATTGAGACGAAGTCCTATACCTCGTGTCCGACTTGACTCGATCCCTCTTTAATCTCCTGAAGAATAGACTAGGGTTAATTTATAATTGCTTAAGAACCTTTTTCAAGCTTATTATTTCTTTTATATCGATTATTTACCTGTTATAAACATTATGTAATCATTTAAGTTAATAATGTTCGTTTTGTCGATATTTGGTTCTTAAGTCAAAAATGGACTTCTTACAATTACATGTTATTCATGTGGTCAAAGATTCATTATATCCATAATCATATTCATGATTTGGATATCATATATATCATATATATCCAACATATACATGTATTTATAATAGTATATAACATTTAGAGTTAAGAAATGAAATGCACCGTTCATGGAGACGGTAAGCCGTACGTACGCATGAACGCTACATTCATTCCTATTTAGTATTAAAGGAATTAAAAATAAATGAGACAAATATATTTCATAATTATAGTATAATATATATGTTATATAGTTAACATAAGTATATTATTTACATTACTTATAAAATCCATGTTTGGCATGAACGAGTCACATCACTTGAGGGGGCGGTAGTCCACACTTCCTCAGATGAAATTATCGCATTTGCACAACATGCAAAGCGTAAAGGATTGTTTTAAATATAAAATACATAAACGTAGAGAGGGAATAAATATATTATATATAATATATAAATACAGTGACTTCATAATGGCCACCACGAAAGGTGTTAAGAGAAGATTGAACAATCATCGTTTTGTGAGGCAGTAATTCTCCATCCACAGAAACAGTATGTTCTTTAACCATTATATGGAGGTGTGTGTAAGTGTAAATCAAATCCTTATAATAAAAACATACTAGTATATTGAAGATACTGGTTTTGTTACAAAATAAAGGAATAAAAGAGTTTAGGGGGTTGGAGAAGCAAAATAAAACAAAAGGATATAAGAGAAGACATTACCTTTAAATCGGGTAACTCCCTTTGGTTTGAACCAAAAGGGTTTCTTGAAGAGATTTATGACTATGATTTGGATTCTAGGATGAGGAGAGAGATGTGGAGAGATAAAATGAGTAGTGTTTGGTCGTGCCAAAGTCTTGAGAATTGTGGGTAAGGGGGTAGAGGTGGGGGCCTTTTATGAGAGGGAGGAGGGGCACTCTTGGAATGTTATAAAATGTTACTTTATTATAAAATTCTTTTCAGATTTTAAAGGTCCCAAAAAGATATATTTCTAGGATAAGGTGATAATGGTTCGAAATCCACCCATCCAATAGGTTTTGGACAAATTTAATTCTTATATTTTACCTTATCTTTTCATTTTATTTAAATCATTCATTAATGAGGTAATCGCTGCATCATCATGGTGTCATAATTAAATTTATTTATTTAATGTCTAAAAATTATAAAAAAATATAATGATGTAGGAAATAATTTTATATTTCTAATTAATATTTATAGTAAAAAATATGACTTGTATAACCCCATGTAAAAATTGTTTTAGTAAAACAATACATGTTTGTGACATTTTTATTTTAACTTTAAATAAAATGTTATTAATGTCATTTTCTTTCCCAAGTGGCTCCATGGGGTCCCCAAGTTGACACATGGATTTTATTGGTCGGCAATGACACATTAAATAAGGGTAGGAAATGTTTCAATGTAATTTCATACTATTATAACATTTTTTAACATAAATTACACTCATTACATTTAATCGCGATTAATAAAACTTAAAAGTTACAATTCAAAAAAAAAATATTTTCATGCCATTGAACCAAATTTTACATACAAATGAAAACCATGTATGTCAGATTTTTGAAATTCCATTCACAAAAGTGCTAATGTTTTATTTAAATAAAAAATCAGTTTTTTAACTACCACTTAGTGGTTTCACAATTCATCAAAAATTGAAGTTTTTCAGGAAAAATACGAAAAATTCCCCTAAGATATATTTGATATTATGAATTCAAAAATGAAGTATATTTTACAAAATTCAAAACATATAAGTTGAATTAATAAATTTAATAATTAAATCTCGTTTTCAAAACAAATAGCGTGTTTTTAAGAAACAAAATATATTAAAAGATTGACACTAGTTCAAGTCCAATTTCAAAGTGAAATTAATTCCAATGACCACCATTGGATTAAATGGTAAAAATATATTCTAATTTCACTTTAAAAACAATTCAAAATATAATCTAATCATATAAATAAATTAGATTAAAAAGAGGTTTTCAATTAAAATACAACATTTTTCACTTATTCATTAAAAATAAACTTTATCAAAAAAATAACAAAAACATACACAAAATAAATTTTGATGTCACGATTTTAAATAAAGATTTTATTTGGTCTAATAGAATGTATAAGAGTGAACAAAACTATTTTTAAAGAGGGTTCACCATCAAAAGGCGATAAATCAACCTTTTAGTGAATATTAGAATGTTTATGCTTAAAATTGAATTCTTCTATTATTTTAAGCCTTTATCTTTTATTGGATAAATGTAAAAACATTTAACAAACATATATAATCATATTTTAGTTATTTCTATTCATTCCCGCTAATATAATGGCTACGTGTTAACTACCATTTAAAATAATATTATTAAATTATCAGTGTGCAATGTAAGATTTTAAAGAAACTCATTGTTGCGTATCGGGCACGCTATCGAACATAGCAACCCATTTAAAGTAAAATTAATATTTAATTCACAAATATTAATAAATATGAAAATGTATTATTCTTTATTTACCTAGGATGTTACATCCTTCTCCCCTTTTGGGAATTGCGTCCTCACAATTTTATTCACTTATCAAAATAAGTGGGAGTATTTATCCCACATAGCATTTTCAGATTCCCACGTTTCCTCTTCAACCATATGGTTTTTCTATAAAACCTTCACCTGATAAATTACCTTATTTCGCAACACTTGCTCTCTTCGGTCAAGAATCTCGACTGGTTATTCTTCATAAGAGTGATTCTCCTCCAACTGAACTACCTCTGGGCTCAAAACATGAGATGGATATGGCATATACTTTCTCAACATCAAAACATGAAAAAAATTGTGTACCTGGGATAAAATTGGAGGTAATGCCACTCTGTATGCAACTGATCCAACTTTATCCAGGATTTCATAAGGTCCAATGAACCTCGAACTTAACTTTCCCTTCTTACCAAAATGTATGACACTTTTCTGTGGAGAAACTTTGAGAAATACATGATCACTAACCTAGAAAGATAGATCCTTCCTCTGGTTATCCGCATAAATTTTCTGCCTGCTTTGAGATGTTCTCATGTGTTTCTGAATCAAATGAACTTTTTCTGCCATCTCTTCTTCCAATTCTGGTCCCATCAGCTTGCTTTCCCCTACTTCATCCCAAAAAGCTAGAGTTTGACACCGTTGTCCATATAATGCCTCAAATGGAGCCATCTTTATATTGGAATGAAAACTGTTATTATATGAAAACTCAACCAACGAAATATGTTTGTCCCATCTTCCCTGATAATCCATCGAACAAGCACGTAGAATATCCTCCAAAGTCTGAATTGTTCATTCTGGCTGACCATCTGATTGAGGATGAAAAGCTGTACTAAAATTTAATTCAGTACCCAACGACTTTTGAAGGCCTTTCAAAAAGTTAGAAGTAAACCTGGGATCATGATCATATACAAGGGAGAGGGGAACTCTATGCAACCTAACTATCTTTTTAATATACAACCGAGAAAGTTGATCTAGAGAGAATGTATCTTTAATAGGAAGGAAATGAGAAGATTTAGTCAATCGATCAACAATAACCCAGATGCATTATTACCTCGAGATGTCTTTGGTAATCCCACAAAGAAGTCCATGAATATATTTTCCCATTTCCACTATGGCACCAGTAATGACTGAAGCATACCTTTTGGTAACTGCCGCTCTACTTTAACCTACTGAAAAGTCAAACACTTCACAGAAAAATCAGCAATATCTCTTTTCATTCCATCCCACCAATAATACTCCCGCAGATCTTTATACATTTTAGTACTGCCTGGATGAACTGAAAACGGAGAACTATGAGCTTCACATAACAACTATCTCTTCAACTGTGAATCAAAAGGCACACATAATCTCTTCCCAAAACTCAAAACACAATAATTATCAATGTTGAATTCAAGAAACTTACCCTTCTGAACTAGATCTACCTTTTTTTACAACTCATTGTATTGCTTCTGATCTTGCTTAATTCTGTCTGATAGAGAAGATTTCACTGATACCTGAAACAAAACAGAAGAACATTTTTTGCCAACAACTTCTATGCCAAAGTTCATCAAATCCTTAACCAAATGATCACGTTGCAAATGTGACATGGTTAATGAAGCATTACTTTTTCGACTCAAAGCATCACCCACTTTATTTGCTTTTCCCGGATGGTAGTGAATTGTACAATCATAAACCTTGATTAATTCGAGCCATCTCCTATGTCTCATGTTCTATTCTTTCTGAGTGAATATATACTTTAAAATTTTGTGATCAGTATATATTTCACACTTTACACCATACAAATGATGCCTCCAAATTTTTAAAGCGAAAACAACAGCATCTAATTCCAAATCATGTGTAGGGTAATTTACCTCATGAGTTTTCAACTGACGTGAAGCATAAGAAATTACCTGATCATTCTCCATAAGGAAACAACCAAGTCCCTTCAACAAAGTATCACTGTAGAAAACAAACTCTCCATTTCTGGAAGGAAGTGCCAAAACTGGATCATTCACAAATCTTTTTTTCAATTCCTGAAAACAATCATCACATTATTTTATCCAGATGAACTTAACACCATTTCGAGTTAACTTAGTCATTGGACTAGATTACCATGAAAAATTTTCAACAAACCTTCGGTAGTAACCTACCAAACCAAGAAAATTACGGATCTTGGTTATATTTGTAGGTCTTGTCCATTCTTCAACAATGTTTGTTTTAGCAGGATCAACAGTTATGACATTTTTTGAAACAATGTGACCAAGGAAAGAAATTTGTTGTAACCAAAACTCACACTTGCTGAATTTTCCATAAAGTTTCTTTTCTTTTATGGTTTGCAAGATAACCCTTAAATGACTTTCGTGATCCTCTTTAATTTTAGAAAACACTAAAATATAATCAATGAAAACAACCACAAACTTATCCAAGAACTCATGGAAAATTCTATTCATAAGGTCCATGAATACAACAGGTGAATTCATTAACCCAAAAGGCATAACCTCAAATTCATAATGGCCATATCTAGTATGAAATGCAGTCTTCAGAATGTCTTCTTCTTTTAATTTCAACTAATGGTACCCTGACCACAAGTCAATCTTTGAAAAATACTGAGCTCCCTAGATCTGATCAAACAAATCATCGATATGAGGCAAAGGATACATGTTCTTAATAGTGATGTTATTCAATGATCTATAATCAATGAAAAGTCTCATTGAACTATCTTTTTTTAACAAACAAGACAGGAGCACCCCATAGAGATGTTCTAGGTCGAATGAAACCTTTATCTAATAACTCGTACAATTGATTCTTTAACTCTAAATGTTCAACTTCATCCATTTGATAAGGGGGTTTTGAAATTGGCTTAGAATCAGGAAATAAGTCAACAATAAATTCAACTTCCTGATCATGTATAATACCAAGAAACTCATTAGGAAAAACATCAAGATACTCATTTACCGCTGGCACATCATTAATATTAATAGTTCCTTTGTTTTCAACAATATGTGCAAGGTAACATTCATTTGCATCTTTTACTAGTTTCTCAACTTCCTGATATGTTATCAAATGCAAGGGTTCATTCTTTTACACAAACTGAAAATCTTTCTGAAAAGAAACCATTTTATCTCTGCAGTCAATATTAGCATGATAAAAGGAAAGCCAATCCATGCCCAAAATAATATCAAACTCTACTAGAGGGAAAAAATAAGTTTTGCAGGTAGATTATTTCCACACACAAGGATAATAAGGTTCTTATAATTTCTTTTTGTGTCAATGTTTCCTCCGGGTGTTTTTACCATAAGTTCAGGATTTATATCTTGAGATGGAATTCCCAATTTACTAGAAAACTTCTCAGAAATGAAAGAATGTGTAGACCCTAAATAAAACAACACATTGGCATAATCTGAACAAACAAACATTGTACCTGATACTACCTCATTCGATGGCCCAACATTTGTTGAAGTAGTTGAAAAGGATTTCAACACCCATTTCTGCTTGTAGTCTGGCTTCTTTCCCTCAGTTGAGTTCTTTGTTAGACACAAATTTGCATAATGACCCATTTCATTACACTTAAAACATCTTACCGCTATCTTTTCATTTCCTTCTTGATCATCTTCCTTACAGTTATAAGCAATATGACCAGACTTACCACACCGAAAGCAGTTTCCAGACATGGATAAACATTCTTCAGTATGCATTTTACCACACTTCTCATAGGATTGATATTTGGTTTTCTTACCTCCTGACATATTTGATGAATTCTTTCCCTTTTCCTACCAATTGGACCTTTTATTATGCTGTTTTTCAAAGAACACCTGATCATCGAGAAACTCTATTTTCACCCTCTCCACACATCGAACAAGTTTTTCATAACTTTTGAACTCACGAGAAGCTAAATCCCTTCGATACTTTGGCTTTAACCCTTAGTAAAAACAATTGATTTTACTATCAAGCTCTCATATGAAATTTAGAGAATACCTTTCTAGTCGAGTGAAATTTGCTTCATAAGTAGCCACTGAGTCATCCTCCTACCTCAATTCTAGGAATTGTTTTTCCATCCTAAGACGAACCACCTTAGGAAAATATTTCCCAAGAAACATACCTTTGAATTCATCCCAGTGAATATCATCAATCTCATCTCTATCCCTGATATTTTTCCCCATCGACCACCACTGATCAGCCTCACCTTAAAAATTTAAACAACAAGACTAACCTTTTGATGTTCTGAACACCCCATGACATCAAAAATATTCTCCAGTGTTTTCATCCACCCTTCTGCTAGAATATGGTCAGATGATCCTCTGAATGATGGGGGATGTTGCCTCATGAAATGTTCCATCACTGACATGTTCCTCTGCAGTTGATCTGGCTGATCTCGTGCATGGATTCCACCACCATTTATAGCCTAATTCAACTGTGCCATCACTGCAAAAAACTGTTCAGTTTCGATTCCAACCATCTCAAGTTGCTGATTTGGAAGGTTGTTTTCCTCCTGATGACGTCCCAACATAGCTGCCCTGTTTCCTCTACAAAAAACCATTCTGAACATAGAAATATCTTAGGTGAAGAAAATTTTTAATATTTAAATGCTATATCATTTCAATCATACCATAAATTAATTTAGGGACATAAAATTTAACATTTTTTCTAACTCCTAAAGTTGTCTAAACCGACTCTGATACCAACTATAAGGACCCGACCTTAAACCTCACTTAATATTGAATGAATAATTCACATTGAGGATCTTTTCAGGTTTAGAGTTTTAGAGAATTAGATCATAGCTATTACATCTCAAAAGATTACACAGAAGACACTTCTACAAAGTTTCTTTTTTTTTACAAAACATGAACTCCGAAAAAAAAGAGTCATGTCTAGTTCCATGTTTAAGAAAAAAAGACTTTTCCTTGATCCTGTCCTTGACCCTATTCCACACTATGTCCTATGAAAAACATTTCAAAAAACTTGGGGTGAGCATAAAAATCTCAGTAAGGGATACACAAAGAAGGAAAACAGTTAGTTTTTCAAAACATCAAGTAAACCATGAATAGTTTATGAAAGTAATACTTTTCATCTTTAAGAAGTAGTAAATACTCTTCACTGAATAAAAGATCATTACTTACCCTTTTGTACCCAAAATATTACCATAAAACCCATATAAATAACCCATAACATATAAAGGTAACTTGGGACATAAATGTACTTAAATGGAATAACCATACGGTCAACTTCCACGCATATCACTACCTGGAATAGACATACGACCGACTTCCATACCCAATGCATTGGAGGTTATAACGTAACCACCCATCCTAGTATTCATGGCACCACTCGTCATTTGGTTTATCACGTAACCACCTATCAAATGTCCAAGTACCATTATAAAATAATAACACATAAAACAATTATAAAGGAAAGAAAACATTTCCACATTTCCATCACAATATAACACTTAAATATATTGACATAACAAATACATTATCAAAACCATTTTCAATACAAAAATATATAAAAGAGTATATGGTATTTATTTACCTTAAAAAAATGTTATGTCTTGTTTACGAAGCCAAACATCAAATAATACTCACGGCGACGGAAAGGTTGTTGTCACCACGTACGTTAAAAAGAAACATAATTTTTGTCATTTAGTGAAACGATTCATATAGAAAATATTCATTTTGAATAAAAGTTGATGTCAAAGGGGTTTATACAGCATATAAAATAAAGTCTTGTATTAGAATAAAATATTCCTCAATGAAAGGAGATTGATACGAAGTCCCATACCTCATGTCCGACTTGACTCGATCACTCTTTAATCTCATGAATAATAAACTAGTGTTAATTTCTACTTTCTTAAGAACATTTTTCAAGCTTATTATTCCTTTTATATTAGTTATTGCCGTGTTATAAACTTTATGTAATTATTTAAGTTAATAATTTTTGTTTTGTCGATATTTGGTTCTTAAGTCAAAAATGGACTTCTTACAATAACATGTTGTTCATGTGGTCAAAGGTTCATTATATCCAGAATGATATTCATTATTTGGATATCATATATATCATATATATCCAGAATATACATGTGTTTATAATAGTATATAACATTTATAGGTAAGAAATGAAATTCACTGTTCATGGAGACGGTAAGCCATACGTACGCATGAACGCTACTTTCATTCCTATTTCGTATTAAAGGAATTACAACTAAATGAGACAAATATATATCATAATTCTAGTATAATATATATTTTATAGAGTTAACATAAGTTTATTAATTACATTACTTATAAAATCCATGTTTGGCATGAACGAGTCACATCACTTGAGGGGGCGGTAGTCCACACTTCCTCAGATGAAATTATCACATTTGCGAAACATGAAAATCATAAAGGTTTGTTTTAAATATAAAATACAGAATCATAGAGAGGGAATAAATATATTATATATCATATATAAATATAGTGACATCATAATGGCCACCATGAAAGGTGTTAAGAGAATATTGAACAATCATCGTTCATGAGGCAGTAATTCACCATCCACGGAAACAGTATGTTCTTTAACCATTAGATGGAGGTGTGTGTAAGTGAAAATAAAATCCTTCTCATAAATAGTATATTGAAGATACTGGTTTGTTACAAAATAAAGTAATAAAAGAGTTTAGGGGGTTTGAGAAGCAAAATAAAACAAAAGGATATAAGAGAAGACATTACCTTTAAATCGGGTAACTCCATTTGGTTTGAACCAAAAGGGTTTCTTGAAGACCTTTTTGCCTAAGGTAAGGCTTCTAGGATTAGGAGAGGTATGAGGAGAGATTAAATGAGCATATTTTGGTCGAGACAAAGTCTTGAAAGGTGTGGTTAAGGGGGTATAGGTGGGGACCTTTTATAAGAGGGAGGAGGGGCACTCTTGGAATGTTATAAAATGTTAATTTATTATAAAATGATTTTCGGATTTTAAAGGTCCCAAAAAGATATATTTTGAGGATAAGGTGATAAGGGTTCTAAATCCACCCATCCAATAGGTTTTGGACCAATTTATGTCTTAGATGTTACCTTATCTTTTAATTTTATTTAAATCATTCATTAATGAGGTAATCGCTGCATCATCATGGTGTCATAAATAAATTTATATATATAATGTCTAAAAATTATAAAAAAGATATCATGATGTAGGAAATATTTTTATTTTTCTAATGAATATTTATAGTCAAAAATATGACTTGTATAACCCCATGTTAAAATTATTTTAGTAAAACCATACATGTTTGTGACATTTTTATTTTAACTTTAAATAAAAAGTTATTAATGTCATTTTCTTACCCAAGTGGCTCCATGGGGTCCCCAAGTTGACCCATGGATTTTCGTGTTCAGAAATGACACATCTAATAAGGGTATTACATGTGTCAAAGTAATTTCATATTATTATAACATTATTTTTACCTTCAATTACACAAATTACCTTTAATCGCGATTAATAAAACATAAAAGTTACTATTCACCAAAATTTTTTTTTCATCCCATTGAACCACATTTTACATACTAATGACAACCATGTATGTCATATTTTTGAAATTCCATTCACATAATTGGTAAAGATTCATTTAAACAAAAAATTAGTTTTTTAACTACCACTTAGTGGTTTCACTATTCATCAAAAATTGAAGTTTTTCAAAAAAATACCAAAAATTCACCCTAAGATATATTTGATATTCTGAATTCAAAAATTATTTCTATTTTAAAAAATTCAAAACATATAATTTGCATTAATCAAATTAATAATTAACTTCTGTTGTGAAAACAAATAGCGTGTTTTTAAGAAACAAAATATATCAAAAGATTGACACTAGTTGAAGTCCAATTTCAAAGTGAAATTAATTCCAATGACCACCATTAGATTAAATGGTAAAAATATATTATAATTAAACTTTAAAACCAATTCAAAATATAATTTAATAATATAAATAAATTAGATTAAAAAGTGGTTTTGAATTAAAATAAAACATTTTTCACTTATTCATTAAAAATGAACTTTATCGGAAAAATAACAAAAACATACACAAAGTAAATTTTGATGTCCCGGTTCTAAAGAAATTTTTAATTTGGTATAATATAATGTATAAGAGTGACCAAAACTATTTTTAAAGAGGGTTCTCCATCAAAAGGTGATAAATCGACCTTTTAGTGAATATTAGAGTATTTATGTTTAAAATTGAATTATTTTCTTATTTTAAGCCTTTATATTTTATTGGATAAATGTAAAAACATTTAACAAACATATATAATCACATTTTTGTTATTTATATTCATTTCCTCTAATAAAACGGCTACGTGTTAACTACCATTTAAAATACTATTATTATATTATTAGTGTGCAACATAAGATTTCAAAGAAACTCGTTGTTGTGTATCGGGTACGCTATGGAACATAACAACCCATTTAAAGTAAAATTAGTATTTAATTCACAAATATTAGTAGATATGAAAATGTCTTATTCTTTATTTACCTGGGATGTTACAACTTAATTATAGTATGCTAGAGTAAATCATACCAAAAGATTCTAATTATAACACTATGATATGATTCATCCCAGCCATATCATACTATTGGTTAATGAGGTGGCATTAAATATAAATTCCATTCCCTATGACATGCTGAAATAAAAAAAATGATATAACCTAAATACATCATATGTGTTTATGGATTTTGGGGTTATTTTCTTTAGTTTTTATGTCTTAACAATGAAAATGTTTTTTTTAAATTTTATAAATAATCCTTGGGATTATTTTAATAATATATTCTATATGAAATAGACTTTTAACCCAATAATTAATTTCTAAATAGAAGTTATATTTATTTTATGAATTTTTTGATTATAAAATGGATTTTTGTTAAATGTTCTTCCTTGTATTTTTTATCAAGACTTAATAAAAGTAAGTAATTTATTGTACTATAACCCCCCTAAAATAAAAATCTTGGAATAATACTTAACTTGGTTAATAGGTTGCATTAGTAGAGAGGTAATGAATGAGATTTATAAAGTTGTGAGGAATGGTTTAGATATTTTACCTTAATGAAATTTTCCCAAATAAAATACTAATTAAACTAAAATAGATCATCATATAAAATTTCCTTTTCATGATTATTGTAACATGAATAATATTTAAATTGAATGGACTCCTTTCTTTGATAGTATTTTTTGAAAAAATTTAAATTTTTATTAAACACAATCAAAAGAGAAATTAGCAAGTATAATTATATGGGCCTAAAATATTTGAGACCCAGAGTGTCACTATAAAACACTCTTTTTGAAATAGATGGTAGATAAACAAGAGTATATAAGAAAAAAATACCTCTACGGGAACTCCCCCTGAATCTAGTGAATGTTTCACTATGTTTCCTTCCCATCATGTATGTTTTATCTTCATGTTCACATCTATAAGCTATCTGCAATATTTGATAATATAAATAACATTCCTTGGATAAATATATGAGGCTTTTAAAAGCATGACAATGAGCGTGAATTCATTCTCAATAGAGGAAAGAATGAAGCCATAATACCTATAAATAGAGATCCCATGAAATAGGGATAAATCCTTAATAAGAAGGTTATTTATAGTACCCATAAACACACTAAAATTTGAATTTATTTACCCTAAATAATCATTGACCATAACACCACCTCATATGATACCTACCATAGAATAATTATCCATATTTTTAAGACAATACTTAGGAAGATTGAAACACACTTAGGTTCCCATAAACATTGAAAAACCCAACCTTACTACATGAAGATTATACATTTGAAGATTGTTTATAAAAATTATTAGAATCCCAAACCTCCATATTTCTGAGTAAGTCTCTAGTCAATGATAATTTATCCAATTTAAGCAAACCATTTTTAACAAATAACTATTTATGTCTCATATTATTAGGGCCTCCAAAATAATCCTACAACCCAAAATTAAATATATTAACCATAGGTTACCTTCAAAGGAAGATATATTAGCATCTAAAAGCCAAAAAGAAATAAGATTATCAATCAAATTAAATATAGGACGAATATATAACATATGGAGAAACAAATGAAAGGGAAATCCATCCCAATCCCCATGCCAAGAATATATTAATTTTTAACTCCATAATAGGGTAACTACAATAATATAATTTCTAGGTATGTGAACTAACCTTATGTTGGATGTCTCCATCAATAGGAAACACATGATTATGGAGGAACCAAGTTAGAAAAATCATATTTGTTGGTATATTTCCATCCGAGACCAAATTATCTATAAAATATATTTCATTATTTGTATGTCTTAATTTATAATACCTTCTAATGAAAATTCCACCTGAATCATATGGTGAGAATGCTGAAAGATCTTCTTAATTAAAAAAACAAACATTATTAAACATGAATTTTTTCATTTCACCCAAAACTATGTTAATGATTGAAAGATGCTAAATATGCATACTAAAATCAATATTATTCACTGTAAAGACTAAGATAAAAATTAGTTTTCTAAACTAACTGTACTCTTAAAATTAGATATATCCCCTCCCAATGATCCAATAATCATCACCATTGATCATTTAAATAGTTTCTTTGAAGACATTATAAATAAATCATGATGAGGGATGCCAATTACCAAAAAATTGATTTTCAATTTTTAATTCCATTTAGAATAACATGAATAAAAATATATCCCTTCAATATACTACCAATAAAATATTGTTTGTATGCCTTTAATTTTTCCCTCTAAGTGAAGAATATTAATTCCACCACCTTAAAATGGACTTGAAAGATTTTTCTAGGTTTTCCAATGATATATATTATCTTTATAAGTATCCTAAAAGATATTTATAAAAATTTATCTATATATTTGATCACATACTTTTGGGTATAAATTATTAAAAAAACATATATTTTAATTTATTAATTAACACATTCATTAAGAACCTAAATACGTCTAAAAGATAAGAAACACTTTACAGTTTGATATATGACTAATAATTCAACTAAACAAAGTGTAAAAGTATTTTCAATCATAAAACATTATATTTTTATTAAAGGGAAGATAATGGGGGGGATTAGGGAGTCCTTTAATAGTATAGGTAAAGCACATATCTAATCACAATATTATTATATTCTATGGGAAGGGAATAAATATGATTATATACTATGGAAGGGTCATTCAAGCCTTCCTTATTTACCAAAAGGCCAGCCACCATATTTTCTTCATGATGGGTGTTTTGAATCTAAATCCTCTAGACCATAAGTCATTTAAATTATCTTAGGATTCATGCTATACTCTAATGTGGTGAAAATTTTCCAGATAAGTAAGAGGTCGACAACATGGAATCTATTTCAACTTTACCAAGAGAGATGTTATGGCCTGAGTAGAAGGAGATGTTGTTATATAAAGCCTTAACCTTATCCGTGAGAAAATTAAAATAACTATAGGAAGTACTAAAACTAAGTTGAGATAGGACTCTAGTATCCAGGATGATTCCACTACCTTGAATTAAACCATTAATGAATGAACTATTTGTATTTAACATAAATCTAGAAGAATATTATCTCCATAAAAACCACACAACTCACCTACTATTTTACACATATCGAATATGAGTTAAGATGAAAAAGGGTGGATTTTGGAAGATAGAAGTTTCATCATATACATTTATCAAAGGAACCATTCCATTAATGGAGGTAAGTATATGCACTTTGAGTTGATCGATCCAAAAGTTAGAGCCATTATGTCCATCCTTGTTTTTGGTTATCCATAGTGTACAACAACAAGATATGGATATATAATTGTCAATAAGATCTATTATAGAGGGAGGATTTATGCCATTGAACAAAATATCCAAGAAATAATTGAAATTATTGAACATGGGATATATTCTAGTGTAATCACTGATAATAAACCAGGTAAAATAGTTGAAATCTCATTTAAAAACAAATAGGTTTAATTTTCCAACCATGGATTGCTACAATAGTGGCATTTTGAATTCAATGTGATTATTTTAAATTTAATTTAATTTTCAATGATAAGGGAACCATGTTTGGGTTGATAAAAAACAAATTAAATTTAGAAGTAAGATCACTACCCATGTGATCATTGCCAAATGATCAAAAAAACTGATGAGATTAGTATACCCTATTGAAGTCCTTCATTTTGAATATAGTGAACCATAATTTTCATACATAGATATTATATCTTAATAGATAAATATTAATTACATAACATAAAAATACATGATAGAATCATTTAGGTCTAGTGACTTTGTAAATTTAGGCACAAAAAATTAGTTCATATGTTAACTAGATCTTCTCCCACAAATTTCTTCATATCAAACACCCTTCTTAGATTTATCATACCTAAAAACTTTCTTCATAACTTGGAGAATAATAAATAATAAAGGGTGATCTCAGATGATCAGTAATCGTAAACAAGATAGTTATTAGTAATTAAATTAGGATAATATGAGCATAAGGGTACGAGATTTACATTTGAGAAAAATACCATGCATATCATATATTATAAACTTGAGTCATAGAATAAATCTTGGTACTTCATAAGACATGAATAATAAATAAATCAAAGAACTTGATCTATGAGATCACATAAATTTAAAAAGAAATTATTTTTGGAATACACATAATAATAAAAAACCTTATTCCTAGGCTAACCACCGTGACATTAATAACATTTTTGGTGTGGGATAACTATCCATGTACCTGCTTCAGGCTTGGTATAATCTCCTATATAACCTCTTTAGGTATTGGGATAGCCTTTTTTACCCTTTGAGATCATAAAAAATTAATCACTATGCAATGAATTTGTGAGAGATATAGGTACCACCCATAACATAATGAAAATCATACATATGTGTACCACAATATCATAACAATTTTATCATATTAGAACCCATGAAAATAATGGGCTTCATAAACATTACATCATAGAATAACTCATGGAAAAGAAATTAGTTTCATAAACATTGTGTCATCATATTAATAAAACATCTAGGGAAAGAATAAATATTATATACTTGGAAAATATCCTAAGTAAATCTTAAGTAACATCTGTGTATGTCATCTTAGATGGAAAATGATTTTTAAAGACCAATTGGAATATTTCTTATGGAAAATACCTCTTAGTTTTTAAAATCCATTATTTTAAAAAATCTATGAAATTTTGAAGGACAAAATTTTATTTGAAAATAAAATTATAAAATTTTAAAGGAAGATTCAAATAAAATATTATAAATGATAGAGGGAAAATATAATCTTGCTATCTAAGTTAAAATAAAACATTCCTTCCATACTTTTGTTAAAAAATTCACAAAGTACCTTATTTAGAAAACAACAAAAAGATTCCTTTCAAACCATTTTTTAAAATATAAAACATGGGTAAAAATGGATTTAATTTTTTAGAGAATATTAAATTTTTTTTAAAAACCTTTTTAGAAAATATGGACATGAAAGAGAAATATTCCCCAGTAGAGACATGAATATATACAATCCTAAATAATGATGAGATTATAAAATATAACCTTTACCACTTTGGTATCTTTTGAATGATAAGAACAGTGAAAGAAATAAATTTATATGGATATTTATATCCCTTAATTTTCAGGATAATAATCATAAAATACATTTATAGGAAGTATATTCACCACAAAAAAGAAAAAAGTAGTGTAACGTGTCCCATAGAAGTAAACATGAAACAAAAATCCATTACCTTAGGTATGAATTCATTCACACATATTAGAACACCATGTATAATAAATTTAGATTTATTATAAATCTATTAAGGATTGATAATCACATATTACATAACATATATTATTTACTTATCTCCTTTTATCACCCATTTTTTATTAATTCGTTTTTAAAATCATTGTTCTTAGTGATATTTGCTTCATTTTTTCACATATGTTTTGGTTTGGTAGTTTTGATACTTGTACTTTTATCATGGATAAATCATATAAATAATGTTAATAATTATATAAATACCACATATATATATATATTCATTAAATACATTTTTATATTCATTTATAAAATTTAGATATATAAAAATAAATTACACTGTTCGTGGAGATGGTAGGCCACACATTCGCATTAATGCTATTTTCCTTTTTTACGGATGGAATGAAAAAAGGTAAATAATAATTCACCCTTTAAAAAATTATTATTTTGTCATAAATATCGTAAAAATTCATAAAATGCATCATAATTACCATCCAATTAATACATAAATGAAAATAAAATCAATCACTTCGTGGAGGTGGTAGTCCACACATATGCACAAAAGACGTTATCGTTTTTCAAAAGTTTATAAGGTAAGAAGATAGATATGATATTTTCATTAGAAAAGAATATATTTTTCATAAATATCTCATATAAAATTTAAAAACATCATAATAATATACATTAATGATAGTGATGGAAAATTAATTATATCGCTACGTGGAGACGGTAGGCCATACGTACACATGAACGATATTTTCACTTCCAATTTGATGAAAAAAGGGGGGATAATGGTGCTTTAATTATAATAATAACATTTAATAATATTTAGGATATTAAATTTATATTTTTATTATTAATATAAATTATTTATAGGAGGTAAAATAATAATAAAAAAGAAAGTGATCGATTAAGGGGATTGCCAATTCATTGAAATAAATCCTTTAGATCTCATCTTAAGGGATATACGGTTGGACTTTTAGGGTAACCATAAACTCTATAATGTGTTCATAGAAACTAAGGTGATAAATCAGTAGATTTTGGTCGATATATAAGGCTCAATGTGGTGTAAATAAGTGAGGTAATAGGTACCATTTTATAATTGAGGTGAGGGACACTTTTAAAATTTATAAAAAGGTTAAAATATAATATGATTATTCATAATACAAATAATTCCAAATGGAAGATAAATTCTTATGAGATGATATTTTAGAAAATTTATTATCTATCTTTTTACTTATTTAAGATTTTAATGATTTTAAAATAATTTAATAAATATAATATTCATAAAATTTAATTATTGTCCCTTTTGAAACAACTCATTACTTTGAATTTAATAACATTAGGAAAATAATATAAATTCTAAAAAATATTTGAATATACACTGAACTTTTCATTTTCATATATAAAATTATTGGATCACTTAAATTATACTAAATTATAATACTTACAAATTTTTTAATATCATTTATTTTATTTTTACATTAATTGAATAATTATTGTTTCATTATTGCGTAAGAATTTAAGGTAAGTATTTATTCACTAAAATTTTAAAAGGAATTACCATGATGAAGATAAAAATTTTAGATTTAAAAATACTAATTATTACTAAACATATCCCCCAGTTAACCACATATTAAAAATATTATAGTTATTAAAAACAAGTGTGTGACATGTTTGACTTTTCCTGAAATAAAACACCATAAAGATCATAATATCATCCAAATGAACATAAAATGGCATATTGTGAGGATCCAAGCCCCATTATCCCTCATCCAATGCCTTTACAAGATTTAAATCCTAAATAAACAATCAATTTAGTAGTATTGAAGAACTAAATACATACATGATACCCTTATTAAAATGGTAAAAAAATATTACACATAAAAAATGAAGATAATTGCATACTTGAAATCATTCAAACATTTCTTCTCCAAATACTAGGAAATTGAGAACAAATAAAAGGGTGAGCTTAAATGACCAGTTAGGGTAAAATACAATAGAATCTTTCTTGAATCAATAATAAATGAAAGATAATCAATATATAAAGGTATATATAATTAAAATACATTACATTTAATCAATAACATTTCCAATAATGAGAGGATAAGTCATAATTATTAAGGAAATGTAAATTATTTGAAACAAATTCCATTTAATCAATAAATTGAGAACAATTTGAGTCCATATATAATATCATAGTGAAAATATAATCGATAATAGTAACTAAAATATTAATAATTTCAATGGTTAATAATTTGGATTCCATGATCTCATTCATCACGATACCATTACCATCAAGGACTTTCACAAGATAGTTTAATAATTATAGGTAAAAACCCATTTAGTTTGGTCAAATGTTTCATCTCATGAGACTTCTGATGAACCGAGTGGCTATATATAACTAGGCCCCACCCATGTCTGCATGTCCAAAGCATTCATCAAATATTTAAATGATCGATTGAATTCATGAATCAAAATTCCTTATCAACAAATATCTATATCATGTAAAAGATAGAAATTTAACATTATTTCTTTAGTTAATAAAATAACTTTCAAATTAAACACCGAATGAAAAATTGGTATAGAGTTTAGGAAATTATCATACCCATGATACAATAAATATAGATATTTAATTAAATATTCAATGAATGATGATCATAAATAAAAGGAAAATTATATACACCATAGAAAATAAAATAGGTGCATAACATTAAAAATATGCCCCAACAAAAGAAAATTGAGAAAAAGTCTCTAAAAGGATTGTATTGTAATGCCCCGACCCCAGCTACCCAGAGTCGGTGCATTGCCTCGTAACATTGGCATGATCACAAAAGATCATGTCTCGAAAGACCGATTAGTTTAGTAGCCTTGGAAACACTAGATACATTCATAAATGTTACATTACATCACAAAGTGAAAAACTATAATAACATAGTCTCCATAGTCCACACTTCTATCCTCTTCGGACTATCCCTACAGGTCATTCATAAAATAATTCTTCACATCCTGGAAAATATTAAAACATTGAAAGGGGTGAGCTCGGATGCTTAGTAAGGTTAACAATATAGCAGAATCTTTCATAAATAAACATTAACATTTAAGGCAATGTATAACTAAAACAAAAGCCTTTTGAACTTGAACTTCAACATAAGATGGCAAAAGTAAAATGAGATAATTCCATTCACTTCTTCACATGGATATTCTACTGGTCGAATAATCACATGCAATATCAATAACCACTTTCATAATGAGGGAATGTATAATTCTAGACATTCTGAAACATTTTGTCAAGGCCTCATCCAAGACGTATAATATGATTAAGGCCTCGGTCAAAACCATAAATCAAATTGGGAAAGGGCCTCGGCCAATTCCACGTCTAGTTGTCTCATGAGACCTACCGATGCATCGAGGAGCTGTAGCGGGCTCCACCCGTCACTTATTAAGTCCAATACATTCCTCATATGAAAAGGTTTAAACATATCATAAACCATAAAATAATCGTATCACATAAAACATGCATAAAGGAAATATAACATTTCCACATTTCAATCACAAGATATCAATACAACACATTGATATAATAAAAATGCTTTCAAAACCATTTTCAATACCAAAATAAAAGAAAGTTAAAACTTTGTATTTATTTTTCATCAAAAAAAATGATGGCTTGTAGAGGAAGCCGAAACTCAAATAATGGTCACGGCGGCGGAGAAGTCGTTGTTGCCGCATATGTACGGAAAGAAAAACATTCCCTTTTTTTCGTTTAGTAAAACGCTTCGTATAAAAAGATTCCTTTTGAATAAACGTAAAAGTCAAAGGGGTTTATACACCATATAAATGATAGTTGTGTATAAAACAAAATATTCCTTAATAAAAGGAGATTGAGGCGAAGTCCTTAAAAAGATCATTTTTTAAATAAAATAGATCTATTATGTGTATTCACTATATGTACACATAAATAATGTATAAATACAAGATAGGACATAATAATATCATGACATAATTTTAAAATAGGAGATTAACCAAAAGAATGGAAGTTGGGTTAAGAAGTTCCCTTACCTCGTGTCTGACTTGACTCAACCGTTCTTTAACCTCCTGAATAAAAAACTAGAGTTAATATATACCTTATTAAGAACCATTTTCAATTTCATTATCCTTTTTATATCACTTATTACAATGATATGAACATTATGTAATTATTTAAGTTAATAACGGTCGTTTTGTCGATCTTTGGTACTTGAGTCAACAATAAACTTCTTATAATTACAAGTTGTTTATGTGGTAGAATATCCATTATCTCCTGAATTATATTAATGATGTAGATATCATATATATGATATATATCCAGTATATACATTCATTCATAATGTCACGTAACATTTAGAGGTAAGAAATGAAATGCACCGTTCATGGAGACGGTAAGCCGTACGTACGCATGAATGCTACTTTCATTTCTATTTCGTATTTAATGGAATGAAATCATAATGATATAAATTTATAATATAAATACAGTATAATATAGTGTATAATACCATTTAATCCATGCTTTATACATCCCACATATGGCATTAACTATTCAAATCACTTTGAGGGGTCGGTAGTCCGCACTTCCTAAAATGAAATTATCGTGTTTTACCCATAATGGAAATCATAAAGTTTGCCATAAATGAGAGATTCATAAGCATAAGTAAAACATAAACACATTATATATCATATATAAATATAGTGACATCTTAATGGCCACCTTTGAAGGTGTTATATGAGTGTTGAACAATCATTGTTTCGTGAGGTAGAAATTCGCCATCCACAGAAACCGTATGTTCTTTAACCATTAGATGTAGGTGTGTATAAGTATAGCTCAAGTCCTTATTTTAACAACATCCTAGTATATTGAGTATACTGGTGTTGTTACAAAATAAATGAATAAAAAGAGTTTAGGGGGTTGGAGAAGAAAAATAAAACAAAACCACATTAGAGAAGACATTACCTCAAAATCAGGTAACTCTTTTTGATTTGAGCCAAAGGATTCCTTGGGAAGAGTTCTGCCCAAAGTGAGGCTTCTAGGAGTAATAGGGGGAAGTTGGGAGAGTATTTGGGTAGAGTTTGGCCGAGCCAAATGGCTTGAAAGTGTAAATGAGGTGGGAGAGGTGGGGGCCTTTTATAAGTGGAGAAGAGGGGCACTCTTGGAAAGTAAAGAAAAGTCACTTTATTATAAAATGAGTTTCGGATTTTAGAGGTCCCACACTTATATAATTCGATGATAAGATGATAAGGGTTCGAAATATACTCATCCAATAGGCTTTGGACAAGTGTAAGCCTTGGCTTTTGCATTATCTTCTCATTTTATTTAAATCGTTAAATAATGAGGTCATCGCTGCATCATAATGATGTCATAAATAATTTAATTTATATAAATTCTAAAAATTATAAAAAAATACTATGATGTAGGAAATAGTTTTGGATTTCTAATGAATATTTAGAATCAAAATTTGGACTTGTGTAACCCCACTTAAAAACTGTTTTAGTAAAACAACTCATGTTTGTGTCAATTTAATTTTAACATTAAATAAATATATATTAATGTCATTTTCCAACCAAAGTGGCTCCATGGGGTCCCCAAGTTGACCCATGGGTTGTATGTTTTGGACATGACTCATCCAATAGGAGTAGGATAAGTTTCATGCTCATCTCATATTATTAAAACATTATTTGTACCTTAAACTACACTAATTACCTCTAATCGCGATTAAGAACTTAAAAGTTACTATTCACAAAAAAATTATTTTAATCTCATTGAACCAAATTTTACTTCTTAATGACAACCATGTATGTCGGATTTTTGAAAATCAAATCACAGAAGTGGTAATATTTCATTTAAACGAAAAATCAGTTATTTTACTACCACTTAGTGGTTTCACTATTCATCAAAAATTGAAGTTTTTCAGAACAATGCCAAAATTTCACCCTAAGCTATAATTGATATTCCGAATTCAAAAATGACGCCTATTTTACAAAATTCCAAACATATAAGTTGCATTAATTAATTTTATAATTAATTCCCGCTGTTACAACAAATAGCGTGTTTTTAAGAAACAATTTATATCAAAAGATTGGCAATTGTTTATGTCCAATTTCAATGTTAAATTAATTCTAATGACCACCATTGGATAAAATGGTAAAAATATATTCTAATTATACTTTAAAACCACTAAATAGTATAATTTATCACTATAAATTATTTTGTTTTAAAAAGTTGTTTTTAAGTATTTTTCACTATTCATAAAAAATTAGAATTTCTCAGAAAAATACCAAAAATTCAACATAGGCTAATTTTGATATTCCGAATCCAAAAATGAAGTCCATTTTGATAAATAAAATTTATAAAATTTCAAACAGTAGGTATTACTATTCACAACGTCTAGTTTAATTAGTTGTGGTGTGTGTTAGAGCTCGAGGTTGCGTACAACACACGCTATTGCATTATTCAAAGGGAAACGTACCGTGGAAGCTTGGGGTGTTACATTCTCCCCTCCTTAAATAAATTGCATCCTCGCAATTTGAAAATTTTCTTTGAAAATAAAAGGATGAAAATAGAAAATACCTTTGTGGAAAACCCACATCGGAAATAATGTTAATAAATATATAACATTAAAAGAAAGCAAGATAAGTACAAAGGTCACCCGATATAGCCCATTCTAGGTTTCTATGAAAATATGGATATGGAGGAGAAACAAACCATCAAGGTCTGATGGAAATAAAGGCCTGTCACACTATAGTTGTGGGTTCGATTCCTGCAGCTTTGTCCGACGCGACGAGTTATGCCCCACCCTGCAGGTTGTCCTTTTCCTAAAACTATAGTATCATAATATTCCAAAAATAATCTTCATAAATTTTTTAACCTTAAACAATACTATCCAAAGATCAACTTAATCCACTCCAACCTTTATAGTTATCCAAAATACCTCTGTCCAGACTTTCTCTAAAAGGTCTCTTAATTCCAAAATCAGTTTATCAGATTCCCCAAACAAAGTAAAGTTTCTCTTATTGTCACATACTAAAAATATAATTACCTTCATCATATTAAAAACTTAATAAAAAAACAAGTACTGCAGTACAATCCTTATATATATATCACATTATTCTAATAACCAGAATATAATCCATGAGTCCAAAAGCACCAATACATTAGTTATTCTGCTTCAACTGTAGTAACAGCATAAGATTGTCCTTGATCCCTTGGCCTTTTCTGAGGTAAGTTTCCCTGAAACTTAGGACATTCATTTGCATAATGACCCATTTCCCTACAATTATAGCATTCAACTTTGATAGCCTCTTTCTTTCCCTTGCAATCACAAGCCTGGTGACCATTTTCTCCACATTTATAACAAACTCCCATTCCTTTTAGACAAGTACCAGGGTGATTCTTCCCATAATTATCACATAATGGAAAATACTTCTTTCCCTTTTTCCCTTTATCTGTCTCTTGTTCCACCGTTCTCTTCTTCTCTTGCTTTACTTTGTTGTCATAAGACTTAGAGAATTCCTTTTCTATCTTGATAGCACACGAGACAATATCTTCGTATGATGAGAAGGATTGTAATAGTAAAGATCAACAGAGAAATGGTTTTAACCCATCAAAGAAACGATCAATCTTACTCCTTGGGTTACGTATATAATCGGCAGCATGCCTCGCTAACCTTGTAAAGTTAGCCTCATACTTTGCAACATTCTCATCCTCCTTCTGCCTCAGACTCAGAAATTGCCTTTCCATATCTGCTCGATGGTCACGAGGAAAGTATTTTTCTATGAAAAGATCTTTGAACTCCCTCCATTCCATATTCGATACGTCATCATCTTCTTTTGTGTTTTGAATCAGCGACCACCACTGATCGGCATCTCCAGTGAGGCGGTAAACTGCCATGAAAACCTTCTCCCTTTCACTACTCCCCAAGGCATGGAATATTTTCTCTAAGGAATTTATCCATTGCTCAGCTACTAAGGGATTTGTACTCCCATTGAACGTTGGTGTCTATTGCCTCATGAAGCGGTCTAACATTGATCCTCCACGTTGCGGATCAGGGTGCTCCATACGAGTAAGGTTATTATTCATAACCTGCGTGAGTTGTCCCAGTACGGTGAGAATCTGATCAGCACCAGTTGTATCACTAGCTCCACCATAATTATCTTGAGTAGGAGGGAAATCCCTACACGGAGTGCGTGCATTGATACGGTTTCCATTCCTTCCACTAGGCGCCATTTCTAAACAATGGCATAAACTATATTACTTTATAAATCAAAATACATAATTCCATACCTGTAAGATACTTAACATAAATTGAACTATTTATGGATATAATCCATAAAAATGTTTTCTTTGAGGAAGTATATACTCATAAACCCTTCATAATTATTTTTAAAGAAAATGAGAGTTATCCTAAGCATATCCCTCGGGAGTGTCGTAACCAAGAGTGCAGCAAGGCCCGTTGTCTTGCACCAGTTCCCGTTCGAGTCTAGCTCAAAGCGGTGTTTTCGGGTTTTACCCCTAGGAACATCTGTGCCAGAGCCGCCTCTACCTGCTCGTATCTAGACAGGGATGTATTTCTTGGAAAACTCACAAAATCTCTACAATAACAAAATTCTAGGAAGTTCCTCTATACTAATCCTCAAAGTCTATCTTTGGGCTATGTGCTCTAATCAGAGTTTATCTAAATCTAGCTTCCAAGGTTTGTACTAAACTTCCTCTGATACCAACTGTAACGCCCCGACCCCAGCTACCCAGAGTCATTGCATTGCCTCGTAACATTGGCTGATCACAAAAGATCATGTCTCGAAAGACCGATTAGTTTAGTATCCTTGGAAACAATAGATACATTCATAAATGTTACATTACATCACAAAGTGAAAAACTATAATAACATAGTCTCCATAGTCCACACTTCTATCCTCTTCGGACTATCCCTGCAGGTCATTCATAAAATACTTCTTCACATCCTGGAAAATATTAAAACATTGAAAGGGGTGAGCTCGGATGCTCAGTAAGGTTAACAATATAGCGTAAGCTTTCATAAATAAACATTAACATTTAAGGCAATGTATAACTAAAACAAAAGCCTTTTAAACTTGAAATTGAACATAATATGGCAAAAGTAAAATGAGATAATTCCCTTCACTTCTTCACATGGATATTCTACTGGTCGAATAATCACATGCAATATCAATAACCACTTTCATAATGAGGAAATGTATAATGCCAGACATTCTGAAACATTTTGTCAAGGCCTCGGCCAAGACGTCTAAAATGATTAAGGCCTCGGACAAAACCATAAATCAAATTGGGTAAGGGCCTCGGCCAATCCCACGTCTAGTTGTCTCATGAGACCTACCGATGCATCGAGGAGCTGTAGCGGGCTCCACCCGTCACTTATTAAGTCCAATACATTCCTCATAAAAAGAAATGTTTTCTTTGAGGAAGTATATACTCATAACCCTTCATAGTGGTTTGTAAATAAAATGAGAATTATCCTAAGCATATCCCCCGGGAGTGTCGTAACCAAGAGTGCAACAAGGCCCGTTGTCTTGCACCAGTTCCCGTTCGAGTCTAGCTCAAAGCGGTGTTTTCGGGTTTTACCCCTAGGTACATCTGTGCCAGAGCCGCCTCTACCTGCTCGTATCCAGACAGGGATGTATTGCTTAGAAAACTCATAACATCTCTATAATACCAAAATTTTAGGAAGTTCCTCTATACTAATCCTCAAAGTCAATCTTCGGGCTATGTGCTCTAATCAGAGTTTATCTAAATATAGCTTCCAAGGTTAGTACTAAACTGCCTCTGATACCAACTGTAACGCCCCGACCCCAGCTACCCAGAGTCGGTGCATTACTTCGTAACATTGGCATGATCACAAAAGATCAAGTTTAAAAAGACTGATTAGTTTAGTAGACTTGGAAACACTAGATACATTCATAAACGTTACATTACATCATAAAGTGAAAAGCTAATAACAAAGTCTTCATAGTCCACACTCATATCCCCTTCTGACTATCCCTGCAGGTCATTCATAAAATACTTCTTCACATCCTGGAAAATATTAAAACATTGAAAGGGGTGAGCTCATATGCTCAGTAAGGATAACAATATTGCGGAAGCTTTCATAAATAAACATTAACATTTAAGGCAATGTACAACTAAAACAAAAGCCTTTTAAACTTGAACTTCAACATAACATGGCAAAAGTAAAATGAGATAATGCCATTCACTTCTTCACATGGATATTCTACTGGTCGAATAATCACATGAAATATCAATAACCACTTTCATAATGAGGGAATGTATAATGCCGGACATTCTGAAACATTTTGTCAAGGCCTCGGCCAAGACGTCTAAAATGATTAAGGCCTCGGCCAAAACCATAAATCAAATCGGGAAAGGGCCTCGGCCAATTCCACGTCTAGTTGTCTCATGAGACCTACCGATGCATCCAGGAGCTATAGCGGGCTCCACCCGTCACTTATTAAGTCCAATACATTCCTCATATGAATAGGTTTAAACATATCATAAACCATAACATAATCGTATCACATAAAACATGGATAAAGGAAACATAACATTTCCACATTTCAATCACAAGATATCAATACAACACATTGATATAATAAAAAAGCTTTCAAAACCATTTTCAATACCAAAATAAAATAAAAGTAAAACATGGTATTTATTTTTCTTTTAAAAAGAAGGTATGGCTTGTAGAGGAATCCGAAACTCAAATAATGGTCACGACGGTGGAGAAGTCGTTGTCGCCACATAAGTACGGAAAGAAAAACATTCCCTTTTGTCGTTTAGCAAAACGCTTCGTATAAAAAAGATTCCTTTTGAATAAACATAAAAGTCAAGGGGGTTTATACACCGTATAAAAGAAAGTTGTGCATAAAACCAAATATGCCTCAATGAAAGGGTATTGAGACAAAGTCCTTAAAAAGATTATTTTTAAAATAAAATAGATCTATTATGTGTATTCACTATAGTTACACATAAATAAAGTAAAAATACAAAATAGGACATAATAATATCATGACATAATTTGAAAGTAGGAGATTAACCCAAAGAATGGAAGTTGGGTTAAGAAGTTCCCTTACCTTGTGTCCGACTTGACTCAACCATTCTTTAACCTCCTGAATAATAAACTAGAGTTAATATCTACCTTATTAAGAACCATTTTCAATTTCATTATCCTTTTTATATCACTTATTACAATGTTATGAACATTATGTAATTATTTAAGTTAATAAAGGTCGTTTTGTCGATCTTTGGTAACTTGAGTCAACAATAAACTTCTTATAATTACAAGTTGTTCATGTGGTAGAATATACATTATATCCAGAATTATATTCATGATTTAGATGTCATATATATCTTATATATCCAGTATATACATTCATTTATAATATTACGTAACATTTAGAGGTAAGAAATGAAATACACCGTTCATGGAGACGGTAAGCCGTACTTACGCATGAACGCTACTTTCATTTCAATTTCATATTTAATGGAACTAAATCATAATGATATAAATGTATAATATAATTCCAGTAAAATATAGTGTATAATACCATTTAATCCATCCTTTATACATCCCACATATGGCATTAATGATTCAAATCACTTTGAGGGGGCGGTAGTCCGCACTTCCTAAAATGAAATTATCGCGTTTTACCCATAATGGAAATCATAAATTATGCCATAAATGAGAAACACAGAAGCATAAGTAAAACATAAACATATTATATATCATATATAAAAATAGTGACATCTTAATGGCCACCTTTGAATGTGTTATATGAGTGTTGAACAATCATCGTTTCGTGAGGCAGAAATTCTCCACCCACAGAAACCGTATGTTCTTTAACCATTAGATGTAGGTGTGTGTAAGTGTAGCTCTAATAATTATTATAACAACATCCTAGTATATTGAGGATACTGGTGTTGTTACAAAAGAAATGAATAAAAAGAGTTTAGGGGGTTGGAGAATAAAAATAAAACAAAACAACATTAGAAAAGACATTACCTCAAAATCGGGCAACTCTTTTCGATTTGAGCCAAAGGCTTCCTTGAGAAGAGTTCTGCCCAAAGTGATGCTTCTAGGAGTAAGGGAGGGAAGTTGGGAGAGTATTTGGGCAGAGGTTGGCCGAGCCAAATGGCTTGAAAGTGTAAATGAGGTGGGAGAGGTGGGGGCCTTTTATAAGTGGAGAGGAGGGGCACTTTTGGAAAGATTGAAATGTTACATTATTTCACAATGATTTTCGGATTCTAAAGGTCCCAAACTTATATAATTCGAGGCTAAGGTGATACGGTTTCTAAATCTCCTCATCCAATAGGCTTTGGACAAGTGTAAGGCTTGGATTTTTCATTATCTTCTCATTTTATTTAAATCGTTAAATAATGAGGTCATCGCTGCATCATAATGATGTCATAAATAATTTAATTTATTTAATGTCTAAAAATTATAAAAAAAATACTATGATGTATAAAATCTTTTTAGATTTCTAATTAATATTTATAGTCAAAATTTGGACTTGTGTAACCCCACTTAAAAACTGTTTTAGTAAAACAACTCATGTTTGTGTCAATTTAATTTTAACATTAAATAAATATATATTAATGTCATTTTTCAACCAAAGTGGCTCCATGGGGTCCCCAAGTTGAACCATGGGTTGTCTTGGTCGGACATGACTCATAAAATAGGATTAGGACAAGTTTCAAGCTCATCTCATATTATTAAAACATTATTTTTACCTTAAACTACACTAATTACCTCTAATCGCGATTAAGAACTTAAAAGTTACTATTCACCAAAAAATTATTTCAATCTCATTGAACCAAATTTCAATTCTTAATGAAAACCATGTATGTCAGATTTTTGAAAATCAAATCACAGAAGTGGTAATATTTCATTTAAACGAAAAATCAGTTATTTAACTACCACTTAGTGGTTTCACTATTCATCAAAAATTGAAGTTTTTCAGAACAATGCCAAAATTTCACCCTAAGCTACAATTGATATTCCAAATTCAAAAATGATGTATATTTTAAAAAATTCCAAACATATAAGTTGCATTAATTAATATTATAATTAATTCCCGCTGTTACGACAAATAGCGTGTTTTTAAGAAACAATTTATATCAAAAGATTGGCAATTGTTTATGTCCAATTTCAATGTTAAATTAATTATAATGACCCCCATTGGATAAAATGGTAAAAATATATTCTAATTATACCTTAAAACCACTAAATATTATAACTTATCACTATAAATTATTTTGATTAAAAAAGTTGTTTTAAGTATTTTTCACTATTCATAAAAATTTGGAAGTTCTCAGAAAATTACAAAAAATTCAACATAGGCTAATTTCAATATTAGGAATACAAAAATGAAGTCCATTTTGAAATATAAAATTTCTATAAATTTAAAAGGTCGTTATTACTATTCATAACGGCTACTTTGATTAGTTGCGGTGTGTTAGAACTCGAACTTGCGTACAATGCAAGCTATTGCATTATTGAAAGAGAGGCCTATCGTGGAAGCTCGGGGTGTAACATTCTCCCCTCCTTCAATAAATTGCATCCTCGCAATTGGAAATTTTTCTTTGAAAATAAAAGGTTGAAAAGAGAAAATACCTTTGAGGAAAACCCACATCGGAAATAAGGTTAATAAATATATAACATTAAAAGAAAGCAAGATAAGTACAAAGGTCACCCGATATAGCCAATTCTAGGATTCTATGAAAATATGGATATGGAGGAGAAACAAACCATCAAGGTCTGATGGGGAGTTATAGAAAACATGATTAGGAGAAAGTTTAACCACAAGAAAATCACAAACTTGTGATTGGTTAAACGGTCATTGAATCCCCAGTAGGAAAAGTTAACCGACAACATTTTTGTTTTAAGTTACCTTTTATAATGTTGAGGAATTTATTTAGGAGATTTAATAAGAACATAAGGGAATATACATACTTGTTATGTATACTTTCATTCGTTAATAAATTTTTACCACAAACCCAACTTTTACTCCAAATGGTAACGGAACTCAAAAATATTCTATTTATCCTAATTGTATAAGGTTCCAAATGTTAACACATACCATTTAGATTAGTAAAACTATTTTGTAATAACCAGGGACTTCCTGTAGGCTAGTGGTAGGAAATAAAGGCTTCTCGCACTATGGTTGTGGGTTCGATTCCTGCAGCTTTGTCCGACGCGACGGGTTATGCCCCACCCTGCAGGTTGTCCTTTTCCTAAAACTATAGTATCATAATATTCCAAAAATAATCTTCATAAATTTTTTAACCTTAAACAATACTATCCATGGTTCAACTTAATCCATTCCAACCTTAATAGTTATCCAAAATACCTCCGTCCAGACTTTCTCTAAAAGGGTCTCTAAATTCCAAAATCAATTGTAACATCAGATTCCCCAAACAAAGAAAATTTTCTCTTATTGTCACATACTAAAAATATGATTAACTTAATCATATTAAAACCTTACTGAAATCAACAAGTACTGCAGTATAATCCATCACATTATTCTTATAACCAGAATATAATCCTTGAGTCCAAAAGCACCAATACATTAATTATTCTGCTTCAACTGTAGTCACAGCATTAGATTGGCCTTGATCCCTTGGCCTTTTCTGAGGTAAGTTTCCTTGACGCTTAGGACATTCATTTGCATAATGCCCTGTTTCCCTACAATTGTAGCATTCAACTTTGACAGCCTCTTTCTTTCCCTTGCAATCACGAGCCTGGTGACCCTTTTCTCCACATTTATAACAAACTCACATTCCTTTTAGGCACGTACCAGGGTGATTCTTCCCCCAATTATCACATAATGGAAAATCCTTCTTTCCCTTTTTCCCTTTATCTGTCTCTTGTTCCACCGTTCTCTTCTTCTCTTGCTTTACTTTGTTGTCATAAGACTTAGAGAATTCCTTTTCTGTCTTGATAGCACACGAGACAATATCTTCGTATGATGAGAAGGATTGTGATACTAAAGCTCGACGGAGAAATGGTTTTAACCCATCAAAGAAACGATCAATCTTACTCTTTGGGTTACGTATATAATCGGCAGCATGCCTCGCTAACCTTGTAAAGTTAGCCTCATACTTTGCGACATTCTCATCCTCCTTCTGCCTCAAACTCAGAAATTGCCTTTCCATATCTGCTCGATGGTCACGAGGAAAGTATTTTTCTAAGAAAAGATCTTTGAACTCCCTCCATTCCATATTCGATACGTCATCATCTTCCTTTGTGTTTTGAATCAGCGACCACCACTGATCGACATCTCCAGTGAGGCGGTAAACTGCCATGACAACCTTCTCCCTTTCACTACTCCCCAAGGCATGTAATATTTTCTCTAAGGAATGTATCCATTGCTCAGCTACTAATGGATTTGTACCCCCATTAAATGTTGGTGGTTGTTACCTCATGAAGCGGTCTAACATTGATCCTCCACGTTGTGGATCAGGGTGCTCCATACGAGTAAGGTTATTATTCATAACCTGCGTGAGTTGTCCCAGTACAGTGAGAAGCTGATCGGCACCAGTTGTATCACTAGCTCCACCATAATTATCTTGAGCAGGAGGGCAATCCCTGCACGGAGTGCGTGCATTGATACGGTTTCCATTCCTTCCACTAGGCACCATTTCTAAACAATGGCATAAACTAGATTAGTTTATGAATCAAAATACATAATTCCATACTTGTTAAACACTTTTCATAAATTGAACTATTTAGGGATATAATCCATAATCATAAAAAGAAATGTTTTCTTTGAGGAAGTATATACTCATAACCCTTCATAGTGGTTTGTAAATAAAATGAGAATTATCCTAAGCATATCCCCCGGGAGTGTCGTAACCAAGAGTGCAGCAAGGCCCGTTGTCGTGCACCAGTTCCCGTTCGAGTCTAGCTCAAAGCGGTGTTTTCGGGTTTTACCCCTAGGTACATCTGTGCCAGAGCCGCCTCTACCTGCTCGTATCCAGACAGGGATGTATTGCTCGGAAAACTCATAACATCTCTATAATACCAAAATTTTAGGAAGTTCCTCTATACTAATCCTCAAAGTCAATCTTCGGGCTATGTGCTCTAATCAGAGTTTATCTAAATATAGCTTCCAAGGTTAGTACTAAACTGCCTCTGATACCAACTGTAACGCCCCAACCCCAGCTACCCAGAGTCGGTGCATTACTTCGTAACATTGGCATGATCACAAAAGATCAAGTTTCAAAAGACTGATTAGTTTAGTAGACTTGGAAACACTAGATACATTCATAAACGTTACATTACATCATAAAGTGAAAAGCTAATAACAAAGTCTTCATAGTCCACACTCATATCCCCTTCTGACTATCCCTGCAGGTCATTCATAAAATACTTCTTCACATCCTGGAAAATATTAAAACATTGAAAGGGGTGAGCTCATATGCTCAGTAAGGATAACAATATTGCGGAAGCTTTCATAAATAAACATTAACATTTAAGGCAATGTACAACTAAAACAAAAGCCTTTTAAACTTGAACTTCAACATAACATGGAAAAAGTAAAATGAGATAATGCCATTCACTTCTTCACATGGATATTCTACTGGTCGAATAATCACATGAAATATCAATAACCACTTTCATAATGAGGGAATGTATAATGCCGGACATTCTGAAACATTTTTTCAAGGCCTCGGCCAAGACGTCTAAAATGATTAAGGCCTCGGCCAAAACCATAAATCAAATTGGGAAAGGGCCTCGGCCAATTCCATGTCTAGTTGTCTCATGAGACCTACCGATGCATCGAGGAGCTATAGCGGGCTCCACCCGTCACTTATTAAGTCCAATACATTCCTCATATGAATAGGTTTAAACATATCATAAACCATAACATAATCGTATCACATAAAACATGGATAAAGGAAACATAACATTTCCACATTTCAATCACAAGATATCAATACAACACATTGATATAATAAAAAAGCTTTCAAAACCATTTTCAATACCAAAATAAAAGAAAAGTAAAACATGGTATTTATTTTTCTTTTAAAAAGAAGGTATGGCTTGTAGAGGAATCCGAAACTCAAATAATGGTCACGGCGGTGGAGAAGTCGTTGTCGCCACATAAGTACGGAAAGAAAAACATTCCCTTTTGTCGTTTAGCAAAACGCTTCGTATAAAAAAGATTCCTTTTGAATAAACATAAAAGTCAAGGGGGTTTATACACCGTATAAAAGAAAGTTGTGCATAAAACCAAATATGCCTCAATGAAAGGGGATTGAGACGAAGTCCTTAAGAAGATTATTTTTAAAATAAAATAGATCTATTATGTGTATTCACTATAGTTACACATAAATAAAGTAAAAATACAAAATAGGACATAATAATATCATGACATAATTTGAAAGTAGGAGATTAACCCAAAGAATGGAAGTTGGGTTAAGAAGTTCCCTTACCTTGTGTCCGACTTGACTCAACCATTCTTTAACCTCCTGAATAATAAACTAGAGTTAATATCTACCTTATTAAGAACCATTTTCAATTTCATTATCCTTTTTATATCACTTATTACAATGTTATGAACATTATGTAATTATTTAAGTTAATAACGGTCGTTTTGTCGATCTTTGGTAACTTGAGTCAACAATAAACTTCTTATAATTACAAGTTGTTCATGTGGTAGAATATACATTATATCCAGAATTATATTCATGATTTAGATGTCATATATATCTTATATATCCAGTATATACATTCATTTATAATATTACGTAACATTTAGAGGTAAGAAATGAAATACACCGTTCATGGAGACGGTAAGCCGTACGTACGCATGAACGCTACTTTCATTTCAATTTCATATTTAATGGAACTAAATCATAATGATATAAATGTATAATATAATTCCAGTAAAATATAGTGTATAATACCATTTACTCCATCCTTTATACATCCCACATATGGCATTAACGATTCAAATCACTTTGAGGGGGCGGTAGTCCGCACTTCCTAAAATGAAATTATCGCGTTTTACCCATAATGGAAATCATAAATTATGCCATAAATGAGAAACACAGAAGCATAAGTAAAACATAAACATATTATATATCATATATAAAAATAGTGACATCTTAATGGCCACCTTTGAATGTGTTATATGAGTGTTGAACAATCATCGTTTCGTGAGGCAGAAATTCTCCACCCACAGAAACCGTATGTTCTTTAACCATTAGATGTAGGTGTGTGTAAGTGTAGCTCTAATAATTATTATAACAACATCCTAGTATATTGAGGATACTGGTGTTGTTACAAAAGAAATGAATAAAAAGAGTTTAGGGGGTTGGAGAATAAAAATAAAACAAAACAACATTAGAAAAGACATTACCTCAAAATCGGGTAACTCTTTTCGATTTGAGCCAAAGGCTTCCTTGAGAAGAGTTCTGCCCAAAGTGATGCTTCTAGGAGTAAGGGAGGGAAGTTGGGAGAGTATTTGGGCAGAGGTTGGCCGAGCCAAATGGCTTGAAAGTGTAAATGAGGTGGGAGAGGTGGGGGCCTTTTATAAGTGGAGAGGAGGGGCACTTTTGGAAAGATTGAAATGTTACATTATTTCACAATGATTTTCGGATTCTAAAGGTCCCACACTTATATAATTCGAGGCTAAGGTGATAAGTTTTCTAAATATCCTCATCCAATAGGCTTTGGACAAGTGTAAGGCTTGGATTTTTCATTATCTTCTCATTTTATTTAAATCGTTAAATAATGAGGTCATCGCTGCATCATAATGATGTCATAAATAATTTAATTTATTTAATGTCTAAAAATTATAAAAAAAATACTATGATGTAGAAAATCTTTTTAGATTTCTAATGAATATTTATAGTCAAAATTTGGACTTGTGTAACCCCACTTAAGAACTGTTTTAGTAAAACAACTCATGTTTGTGTCAATTTAATTTTAACATTAAATAAATATATATTAATGTCATTTTCCAACCAAAGTGGCTCCATGGGGTCCCCAAGTTGAACCATGGGTTGTCTTGGTCGGCCATGACTCATACAATAGGATTAGGACAAGTTTAAAGCTCATCTCATATTATTAAAACATTATTTTTACCTTAAACTACACTAATTACCTCTAATCGCGATTAAGAACTTAAAAGTTACTATTCACCAAAAAATTATTTCAATCTCATTGAACCAAATTTTAATTCTTAATGAAAACCATGTATGTCAGATTTTTGAAAATCAAATCACAGAAGTGGTAATATTTCATTTAAACGAAAAATCAGTTATTTAACTACCACTTAGTGGTTTCACTATTCATCAAAAATTGAAGTTTTTCAGAACAATGCCAAAATTTCACCCTAAGCTATAATTGATATTCCGAATTCAAAAATGATGTATATTTTAAAAAATTCCAAACATATAAGTTGCATTAATTAATATTATAATTAATTCCCGCTGTTACGACAAATAGCGTGTTTTTAAGAAACAATTTATATCAAAAGACTGGCAATTGTTTATGTCCAATTTCAATGTTAAATTAATTATAATGACCCCCATTGGATAAAATGGTAAAAATATATTCTAATTATACCTTAAAACCACTAAATATTATAACTTATCACTATAAATTATTTTGATTAAAAAAGTTGTTTTAAGTATTTTTCACTATTCATAAAAATTTGGAAGTTCTCAGAAAATTACAAAAAATTCAACATAGGCTAATTTCAATATTAGGAATACAAAAATGAAGTCCATTTTGAAATATAAAATTTCTATAAATTTAAAAGGTCGTTATTACTATTCATAACGGCTACTTTGATTAGTTGCGGTGTGTTAGAACTCGAACTTGCGTACAATGCAAGCTATTGCATTATTGAAAGAGAGGCCTATCGTGGAAGCTCGGGGTGTTACATTCTCCCCTCCTTCAATAAATTGCGTCCTCGCAATTGGAAATTTTTCTTTGAAAATAAAAGGTTGAAAAAAGAAAATACCTTTGAGGAAAACCCACATCGGAAATAAGGTTAATAAATATATAACATTAAAAGAAAGCAAGATAAGTACAAAGGTCACCCGATATAGCCAATTCTAGGATTCTATGAAAATATGGATATGGAGGAGAAACAAACCATCAAGGTCTGATGGGGAGTTATAGAAAACATGATTAGGAGAAAGTTTAACCACAAGAAAATCACAAACTTGTGATTGGTTAAACGGTCATTGAATCCCCAGTAGGAAAAGTTAACCGACAACATTTTTGTTTTAAGTTACCTTTTATAATGTTGAGGAATTTATTTAGGAGATTTAATAAGAACATAAGGGAATATACATACCTGTTATGTATACTTTCATTCGTTAATAAATTTTTACCACAAACCCAACTTTTACTCCAAATGGTAACGGAACTCAAAAATATTCTATTTATCCTAATTGTATAAGGTTCCAAATGTTAACACATACCATTTAGATTAGTAAAACTGTTTTGTAATAACCAGGGACTTCCTGTAGGCTAGTGGTAGGAAATAAAGGCTTCTCGCACTATGGTTGTGGGTTCGATTCCTGCAGCTTTGTCCGACGCGACGGGTTATGCCCCACCCTGCAGGTTGTCCTTTTCCTAAAACTATAGTATCATAATATTCCAAAAATAATCTTCATAAATTTTTTAACCTTAAACAATACTATCCATGGTTCAACTTAATCCATTCCAACCTTAATAGTTATCCAAAATACCTCCGTCCAGACTTTCTCTAAAAGGGTCTCTAAATTCCAAAATCAATTGTAACATCAGATTCCCCAAACAAAGAAAATTTTCTCTTATTGTCACATACTAAAAATATGATTAACATAATCATATTAAAACCTTACTGAAATCAACAAGTACTGCAGTACAATCCATCACATTATTCTTATAACCAGAATATAATCCTTGAGTCCAAAAGCACCAATACATTAATTATTCCGCTTCAACTGTAGTCACAGTATTAGATTGGCCTTGATCCCTTGGCCTTTTCTGAGGTAAGTTTCCTTGACGCTTAGGACATTCATTTGCATAATGCCCTGTTTCCCTACAATTGTAGCATTCAACTTTGACAGCCTCTTTCTTTCCCTTGCAATCACGAGCCTGGTGACCCTTTTCTCCACATTTATAACAAACTCACATTCCTTTTAGGCACGTACCAGGGTGATTCTTCCCCCAATTATCACATAATGGAAAATCCTTCTTTCCCTTTTTCCCTTTATCTGTCTCTTGTTCCACCGTTCTCTTCTTCTCTTGCTTTACTTTGTTGTCATAAGACTTAGAGAATTCCTTTTCTGTCTTGATAGCACACGAGACAATATCTTCGTATGATGAGAAGGATTGTGATACTAAAGCTCGACGGAGAAATGGTTTTAACCCATCAAAGAAACGATCAATCTTACTCTTTGGGTTACGTATATAATCGGCAGCATGCCTCGCTAACCTTGTAAAGTTAGCCTCATACTTTGCGACATTCTCATCCTCCTTCTGCCTCAAACTCAGAAATTGCCTTTCCATATCTGCTCGATGGTCACGAGGAAAGTATTTTTCTAAGAAAAGCTCTTTGAACTCCCTCCATTCCATATTCGATACGTCATCATCTTCCTTTGTGTTTTGAATCAGCGACCACCACTGATCGGCATCTCCAGTGAGGCGGTAAACTGCCATGACAACCTTCTCCCTTTCACTACTCCCCAAGGCATGGAATATTTTCTCTAAGGAATGTATCCATTGCTCAGCTACTAATGGATTTGTACCCCCATTAAATGTTGGTGGTTGTTACCTCATGAAGCGGTCTAACATTGATCCTCCACGTTGCGGATCAGGGTGCTCCATACGAGTAAGGTTATTATTCATAACCTGCGTGAGTTGTCCCAGTACGGTGAGAAGCTGATCGGCACCAGTTGTATCACTAGCTCCACCATAATTATCTTGAGCAGGAGGGCAATCCCTGCACGGAGTGCGTGCATTGATACGGTTTCCATTCCTTCCACTAGGCGCCATTTCTAAACAATGGCATAAACTAGATTAGTTTATGAATCAAAATACATAATTCCATACTTGTTAAACACTTTTCATAAATTGAACTATTTAGGGATATAATCCATAATCATAAAAAGAAATTTTTTCTTTGAGGAAGTATATACTCATATCCCTTCATAGTGGTTTGTAAATAAAATGAGAATTATCCTAAGCATATCCCCCGAGAGTGTCGTAACCAAGAGTGCAGCAAGGCCCGTTGTCGTGCACCAGTTCCCGTTCGAGTCTAGCTCAAAGCGGTGTTTTTGGGTTTTACCCCTAGGTACATCTGTGCCAGAGCCGCCTCTACCTGCTCGTATCCAGACAGGGATGTATTGCTCGGAAAACTCATAACATCTCTATAATACCAAAATTTTAGGAAGTTCCTCTATACTAATCCTCAAAGTCTATCTTCGGGCTATGTGCTCTAATCAGAGTTTATCTAAATCTAGCTTCCAAGGTTAGTACTAAACTGCCTCTGATACCAACTGTAACGCCCCGACCCTAGCTACCCAGAGTCGGTACATTACTTCGTAACATTGGCATGATCACAAAAGATCAAGTTTCGAAAGACCGATTAGTTTAGTAGCCTTGGAAACACTAGATACATTCATAAACGTTACATTACATCATAAAGTAAAAAACTAATAACAAAGTCTTCATAGTCCACACTCATATCCCCTTCTGACTATCCCTGTAGGTCATTCATAAAATACTTCTTCACATCCTGGAAAATATTAAAACATTGAAAGGGGTGAGCTCAGATGCTCAGTAAGGATAACAATATTGTAGAAGCTTTCAAAAATAAACATTAACATTTAAGGAAATGTACAATTAAAACAAAAGCCTTTTAAACTTGAACTTCAACATAACATGGAAAAAGTAAAATGAGATAATTCCATTCACTTCTTCACATGGATATTCTAATGGTCGAATAATCACATGAAATATCAATAACCACTTTCATAATGAGGGAATGTATAATGCCGGACATTCTGAAACATTTTGTCAAGGCCTCGTCCAAGACGTCTAAAATGATTAAGGCCTCAGCCAAAACCATAAATCAAATTGGGAAAGGGCCTCGGCCAATTCCACGTCTAGTTGTCTCATGAGACCTACCGATGCATCAAGGAGCTATAGCGGGCTCCACCCGTCACTTATTAAGTCCAATACATTCCTCATATGAATAGGTTTAAACATATCATAAACCATAACATAATCGTATCACATAAAACATGGATAAAGGAAATATAACATTTCCACATTTCAATCACAATATATCAATACAACACATTGATATAATAAAAACGCTTTCAAAACCATTTTCAATACCAAAATAAAAGAAAAGTAAAACGTGGTATTTATTTTTCTTTTAAAAAGAAGGTATGGCTTGTAGAGGAAGCCGAAACTCAAATAATGGTCACGGCGGTGGAGAAGTCATTGTCACCGCATAAGTACGGAAAGAAAAACATTCCCTTTTGTCGTTTAGCAAAACGCTTCGTATAAAAAATATTCCTTTTGAATAAACGTAAAAGTCAAAGGGGTTTATACACCGTATAAAAGAAAGTTGTGTATAAAACCAAATATGCCTCAATGAAAGGGGATTGAGACGAAGTCCTTAAAAAGATCATTTTTAAAATAAAATAGATATATTATGTGTATTCACTATAGGTACACATAAAGAAAGTAAAAATACAAAATAGGACATAATAATATCATGACATAATTTGAAAGTAGGAGATTAACCCAAAGAATGGAAGTTGGGTTAAGAAGTTCCCTTACCTTATGTCCGACTTGACTCAACCATTCTCTAACCTCCTGAATAATAAAATAGAGTTAATATCTACCTTATTAAGAACCATTTTCAATTTTATTATCCTTTTTATATCACTTATTACAATGTTATGAACATTATGTAATTATTTAAGTTAATAACGGTCGTTTTGTCGATCTTTGGTAACTTGAGTCAACAATAAACTTCTTATAATTACAAGTTGTTCATGTGGTAGAATATCCATTATATCCAGAATTATATTCATGATTTAGATGTCATATATATCTTATATATCCAGTATATACATTCATTTATAATATTACGTAACATTTAGAGGTAAGAAATGAAATACACCGTTCATGGAGACGATAAGCCGTACGTACGCATGAACACTACTTTAATTTCAATTTCATATTTAATGGAACTAAATCATAATGATATAAATGTATAATATAATTCCAGTATAATATAGTGTATAATACCATTTACTCCATCCTTTATACATCCCACATATGGCATTAACGATTCAAATCACTTTGAGGGGGCGGTAGTCCGCACTTCCTAAAATGAAATTATCGCGTTTTACCCATAATGGAAATCATAAAGTATGCCATAAATGAGAAATACAGAAGAATAAGTAAAACATAAACATATTATATATCATATATAAAAATAGTTACATCTTAATGTCCACCTTTGAAGGTGTTATATGAGTGTTGAACAATCATCGTTTCGTGAGGCAGAAATTCGCCATCCACAGAAACCGTATGTTCTTTAACCATTAGATGTAGGTGTGTGTAAGTGTAGATCGAATACTTCTTATAAAAATATCCTAGTATATTGAGGATACTGGTGTTGTTACAAAATAAATGAATAAAAAGAGTTTAGGGGGTTGGAGAAGAAAAATAAAACAAAACAACATTAGAAAAGACATTACCTCAAAATCGGGTAACTCTTTTTGATTTGAGACAAAGGCTTCCTTGAGAAGAGTTATGCCCAAAGTGAGGCTTCTAGGAGTAAGGGAGGGAAGTTGGGAGAGTATTTGGGTAGAGTTTGGCCGAGCCAAATGGCTTGAAAGTGTAAATGAGGTGGGAGAGGTGGGGGCCTTTTATAAGTGGAGAGGAGGGGCACTTTTGGAAAGATTGAAATGTTACATTATTTCACAATGATTTTCGGATTATAAAGGTCCCACACTTATATAATTCGAGGATAAGGTGATAAGGTTTCAAAATCTCCTCATCCAATAGGCTTTGGACAAGTTTAAGCCTTGGATTTTGCATTATCTTCTCATTTTATTTAAATCGTTAAATAATGAGGTCATCGCTGCATCATAATGATGTCATATATAATTTAATTTATTTAATGTCTAAAAATTATAAAAAAAATACTATGATGTAGAAAATCTTTGTATCTTTCTAATGAATATTTATAGTCAAAAGTTGGACTTGTGTAACCCCACTTAAGAACTGTTTTAGTAAAACAACTCATGTTTGTGTCAATTTAATTTTAACATTAAATAAATATATATTAATGTCATTTTCCAACCAAAGTGGCTCCATGGGGTCCCCAAGTTGACCCATGGGTTGTCTTGGTCGGAGATGACTCATCCAATAGGAGTAGGACAAGTTTCAAGCTCATCTCATATTATTAAAACATTATTTTTACCTTAAACTACACTAATTACCTCTAATCGCGATTAAGAACTTAAAAGTTACTATTCACCAAAAAATTATTTTAATCTCATTGAACCAAATTTTACTTCTTAATGACAACCATGTATGTCGGATTTTTGAAAATCAAATCACAGAAGTGGTAATATTTCATTTAAACGAAAAATCAGTTATTTAACTACCACTTAGTGGTTTCACTATTCATCAAAAATTGAAGTTTTTCAGAACAATGCCAAAATTTCACCCTAAGCTATAATTGATATTCCGAATTCAAAAATGATGTCTATTTTACAAAATTCCAAACATAGAAGTTGAATTAATTAATTTTATAATTAATTCCCGCTGTTACGACAAATAGCGTGTTTTTAAGAAACAATTTATATCAAAAGATTGGCAATTGTTTATGTCCAATTTCAATGTTAAATTAATTCTAATGACCACCATTGGATAAAATGGTAAAAATATATTCTAATTATACCTTAAAACCACTAAATATTATAACTTATCACTATAAATTATTTTGATTAAAAAAGTTGTTTTAAGTATTTTTCACTATTCATAAAAATTTGGAAGTTCTCAGAAAATTACAAAAAATTCAACATAGGCTAATTTCAATATTAGGAATACAAAAATGAAGTCCATTTTGAAATATATAATTTCTATAAATTTAAAAGGTGGTTATTACTATTCATAACGGCTACTTTGATTAGTTGCGGTGTGTTAGAATTTGAACTTGCGTACAATGCAAGCTATTGCATTATTGAAAGAGAGGCGTATCGTGGAAGCTCAGGGTGTTACACATATGAATAGGTTTAAACATATCATAAACCATAACATAATCGTATCACATAAAACATGCATAAAGGAAACATAAAATTTCCAAATTTCAATCACAAGATATCAATACAACACATTGATATAATAAAAACGCTTTCAAAACCATTTTTTATACCAAAATAAAAGAAAGTTAAAACTTTGTATTTATTTTTCATCAAAAAAAATGATGGCTTGTAGAGGAAGCCGAAACTCAAATAATGGTCACGGCGGCGGAGAAGTCGTTGTCGCTGCATATGTACGGAAAGAAAAACATTCCCTTTTTTTCGTTTAGTAAAACGCTTCGTATAAAAAGATTCCTTTTGAATAAACGTAAAAGTCAAAGGGGTTTATACACCGTATAAATGAAAGTTGTGTATAAAACCAAATATTCCTTAACAAAAGGAGATTAAGGCGAAGTCCTTAAAAATATCATTTTTTTTAAATAAAATAGATCTATTATGTGTATTCACTATATGTAAACACAAAGAATGTATAAATACAAGATAGGACATAATAATATCATGACATAATTTTAAAATAGGAGATTAACCAAAAGAATGGAAGTTGGGTTAAGAAGTTCCCTTACCTCGTGTCTGACTTGACTCAACCATTCTTTAACCTCCTGAATAATAAACTAGAGTTAATATATACCTTATTAAGAACCATTTTCAATTTCATTATCCTTTTTATATCACTTATTACAATGATATGAACATTATGTAATTATTTAAGTTAATAACGGTCGTTTTGTCGATCTTTGGTACTTGAGTCAACAATAAACTTCTTATAATTACAAGTTGTTTATGTGGTAGAATATCCATTATCTCCAGAATTATATTAATTATGTAGATATCATATATATGATATATATCCAGTATATATATTCATTCATAATGTCACGTAACATTTAGAGGTAAGAAATGAAATGCACCGTTCATGGAGACGGTAAGCCGTACGTACACATGAACGCTACTTTCATTTCTATTTCATATTTAATGGAATGAAATCATAATGATATAAATTTATAATATAAATACAGTATAATATAGTGTATAATACCATTTAATCCATCCTTTATACATCCCACATATGGCATTAACGATTCAAATCACTTTGAGTGGGCGGTAGTCCGCACTTCCTAAAATGAAATTATCACATTTTACCCATAATGGAAATCATAAAGTATGCCATAAATGAGAGATTCAGAAGCATAATTAAAACATAAAAACATTATATATCATATATAAATATAGTGACATCTTAATGGCCACCTTTTAAGGTGTTATATGAGTGTTGAACAATCATCGTTTCGTGAGGCAGAAATTCGCCATCCACAGAAACCGTATGTTCTTTAACCATTAGATGTAGGTGTGTGTAAGTGTAGCTCGAGTCCTTATTATAACAACATCCTAGTATATTGATTATACTGGTGTTGTTACAAAAGAAATGAATAAAAAGATTTTAGGGGGTTGGAGAAGAAAAATAAAACACAACAACATTAGAGAAGACATTACCTCAAAATCGGGTAACTCTTTTTGATTTGAGCCAAATGCTTCCTTGGGAAGAGTTATGCCCAAAGTGAGGCTTCTAGGAGTAAGAGGGGGAAGTTCGGAGAGTATTTGGGTAGAGTTTGGCCGAGACAAATGGCTTGAAAGTGTAAATGAGGTGGGAGAGGTGGGGGACTTTTATAAGTGGAGAGGAGGAGCACTCTTGGAAAGTAAAGAAAAGTCACTTTATTATAAAATGAGTTTCGCATTTTAGAGGTCCCACACTTATATAATTCGAGGATAAGATGATAAGGGTTCGAAATCTACTCATCCAATAGGCTTTGGACAAGTGTAAGCCTTGGATTTTGCATTATATTCTCATTATATTTAAATCGTTAAATAATAAGGTCATCGCTGCATCATAATGATGTCATAAATAATTTAATTTATATAATGTCTAAAAATTATAAAAAAAATACTATGATGTAGGAAATCTTTTTATTTTCTAATTAATATTTATAATCAAAATTTGGACTTGTGTATCCCCACTTAAAAACTGTTTTAGTAAAACAACTCATGTTTGTGTCAATTTAATTTTAACATTAAATAAATATATATTAATGTCATTTTCCAACCAAAGTGGCTCCATGGGGTCCCCAAGTTGAACCATGGGTTGTATTGGTCGGCCATGACTCATCCAATAAGAGTAGGACAAGTGTCATTCTCATCTCATATTATTAAAACATTATTTGTACCTTAAACTACACTAATTACCTCTAATCGCGATTAAGAACTTAAAAGTTACTATTCACCAAAAAATTATTTTAATCTCATTGCACCACATTTTACTTCTTAATGAAAACCATGTATGTCGGATTTTTGAAAATCAAATCACAGGAGTGGTAATATTTCATTTAAACGAAAAATCAGTTATTTAACTACCACTTTGTGGTTTCACTATTTATAAACAATTAAAGTTTTTCAGAACAATGCCAAAATTTCACCCTAAGCTATAATTGATATTCAGAATTCAAAAATGATGTCTATTTTAAAAAATTACAAACATATAAGTTTCATTAATTAATTTTATAATTAATTCCCACTGTTACAACAAATAGCGTGTTTTTAAGAAACAATTTATATCAAAAGATTGGCAATTGTTTATGTCCAATTTCAATGTTAAATTAATTCTAATGTCCACCATTGGATAAAATGGTAAAAATATATTATAATTATACTTTAAAACCACTAAATAGTATAATTTATCACTATAAAATATTTTGTTTTAAAAAGTTGTTTTTAAGTATTTTTCACTATTCATAAAAAATTAGAAGTTCTCAGAAAAATACCAAAAATTCAACATAGGCTAATTTTGATATTCCGAATCCAAAAATGAAGTCCATTTTGATAAATAAAATTTATAAAATTTAAAAAAGTAGGTATTACTATTCATAACGGCTAGTTTAATCAGTTGTGGTGTGTGTTAGAGCTCGAGGTTGCGTACAACACACGTTATTGCATTATTCGAAGGGAAACGTACCGTGGAAGCTTGGGGTGTTACATGTATCATTAATTAAATGAATATATTATGTGTTTTATCTATAAATTCACATAAAATAAGTGTAAATACAAAATAATATAATAAAAAATTCATCTTATATATAAAATTTTCATGACATAATCAATGAAATAGATGTTTTACCCAATTAATTAAAATCAAGTTAATAAATACCTTAACACTTTGTAATCAATCAAATCGTATTCTCCATGAAATTTATAATTATCAAATGTAACATTTACTACCATAAAGATAATGAAATTCATGATATGATATATCAAAGGTTAGTACACATACACCACACAAAATAAATTAGTTGTGAATAACTCATATCTCACAGATATAAAAGCGAGGTAAGAAACCCTATACCTTATGTACGAAAAAGTTATGAAGTTATCCTAAATTTCCTATATAACATAACTAGATTCATCAATTACTTAATTAAGAACATATTAAAAATATATTTTATTTAATATAATTTTATTAAGTTTATTTATGGCCATTTTGATGAATTATAATGTTTAATTTTGTTGTTTTAGGAGCGTTCCTTTCATGATTCTCTGGTCGGTTACCTTGCGTATGATTATGGGAGTTCTTTTCAAATGGAATTAAAACTAAAAAAGTAGAATGAAATGTTATTAATATAATTAATTTTTTTTAAATGTTCCCATGTCTCATTTTTTTTAAAAGAGGATGATTTATCAGATAAAATGTTAATGAAAAATTATTTGTTTACTTTTGTAGTATTCCAGACCATCATGAATTTGTATCATTTTATTTAATATTTTTTTACATACTAGTTAATGAAAATTAAATAATTTTTAATAAACATATTATAATCTATTTTAACCATAAAAATGGTTTTATGACAATTCTTGAATGTGGTAATGAAAAAAAAACTTGTCGTCCTTAATGGAGGTGAATCGACACCTCACAAATGATGTTTTCATTTTCAAAATTTAAAGAAGAGGAGAAGAGATTTGATGATATAAATTCCATTAACATAATAAAATTATAGATTATATAAAATAATTTAGATACCATGTTACTTTTTATATGTTAGGTGAGGATAAGATGAGTAAATAAATGGAATTAAAAGAGAAACAGGGAGGATTTTACCCATAAAATATCGTCTCATTGGGAATCTCTTTAAGACACTTGGATTTAGCCTTTTGGTAAGACCATCCTGTCTTGAACATGGGTAAGAGGATTTGGAATGTATTTGGGTATAATTTATACAATATTAAAGGCTTAGATTGTGTAAGTAAAAGGGGTGGTGATGGGTGGTATTTATAGTGGGAGGAGAGGGGTGTTTTTGATTATTTTTTTCAATTTTTTATTATTTTTGGCACAAGACTATCAATAGTATTGATTATTATGACTAATTATAGTAAATATTTAATGTGATTTTAAAATAATGGTTTATTAATTCATCCATGACTCAAAAATTCATGTATTTATCTTAAAATGTTAAATACCGTAAATTATCGTATTTCATTATTGACAAAAATTCAACTATTTTAGAAAATACCTAATAATTAAACATATTTTTTTGATGGATAGATTTAAAAAATTGAATAAATTTTATAAAAATAATTTTCTAAATAGTAAAAATTTAATTTTTAATTAAAATTATCATTTATTAAAAAAATACTTATTTCAAAGTTATAACTGATTTTATGACACTTTGGAAAATTAATAAAGGTATCATAAAAATATATTATAATTATAAGATAATAAAATATTAATTTATGAATCTGTTTTTTGAAAATAAACTTTATTTTCAATCATCATATTAATTATAAAATTATAAATGAACATATATGTTTTACAAAAATACCAACACTTAATTTATCATTTTTAAAAAATTTATTCACTTATTACATGATATCAATATATAATATTTGTATGTATGAGATACCTAAATTTTATTTATACTTTTATAGGTGAGGTTATTATTCTAATTTCCACTTTACTATTCCTAAAAGTCATATTTCTATTCGAATGATCATGTTAATTTTTAATAGTATATCACGGTTCGTGCAAGCTATCAAAAAAATTGAATTTATTTAAGAAGATATACAGAATAAAATATTTGGGTATTATATTATTATATCCTTAGAAAATTCCATCCTCACAATGTTTCATGATTGTTACATCCAAAAAAGATGATTGTGGTTCTTCTTCATAACATCCTCAGGTTCCCATATTGATACTTCCATTTTATGGTTTCTCTAAAGAGTCTTTACCAATCAAGTCATCTAATTTGTCAATACTTTATCTATAGTGTCAAGAATATAAATATGATTTTTACAGTAAGAAAAATTAGGTTCTATTTCAATTTCTTCAAAGGTGAGTAAATGCATTGTATTATTCACGTACTTCCTTAACAATGATATATGGAACACATCATGAACTTTATAGAGGCATTATGGAATTGCTAATCAATAAGAGATTAATCCAATTCTTTCTAGAATTTTGAATGGTATGATATACCTTGGTCTAAATTTTCCATTCTTACCAGACCATATGAGACCCTTCAATATAAATAATTTTATAAATACATTATCTCCCACTGAAAATTTTAAATCATTTCTCTAGATGTCAGCATAACTCTTTTTCCTTCCCTGAGCTATTTTAATATGATCCTGAATAGTATTTAACTTTTTCATTTTTCTTTAATAAGTTTTAGTTTTATAAGTTTCCTTTCTCTAAATTCATCCTAACATGTTAGATTATGATATCTCTTTCCATATAATGATTCATATGGTTCCATTTGAATACTTAAATGGAAACAATTATTATTGGAAAACTCTACCAAAGGTAAATACTGATCCAAAATACATTTAAATTCAAATTTTCATGATTTCAACATGTATTCCAATGTTTTAATAGTCCTTTAATACTATCTATATATTTTAGGATGGTAGGTTGTGCTCAAATGAAGGTCAGTATCCATAGCCTTCTGAAGACTCTTCCAAAATTTTTATGAAAAACAAGGATCTCGATAAGACAAAATCGATAGAGGTTCACCATTAAGTCTTATAACTTCATTAATATAGAGTCTTGTAAGGTGATCAAGAGGAAAATAGTCTCTTATATCAAGAAAATGTGCCGATTTTTTAAGATGATCTACAATAACCCATAGCGCATCATTTCTTTTAGGTGTAATTGGCAGTCTTGTGACAAAGTCCATTATCAGGTCATCCCAATTCCACAAAGGAATAGGTATAGGCGACATGAATCCTATAGGATACTGTCTCTCAATAATCACTTGTTTAAAAATTAGGAATATTGACACATAATAAACAATTTATTGATTTATATTATACCCCCAATAATATTCCTTCAAACCTCTATATATATTGGTACTACCAGAATGTATAGAGAAATTTGATCTATGAGAATCTTATAATAGTCTACTATTCAACTATGGTATTGATAGAACACATAACCTCTTTCCAAATTTTATAATTCCATCCAAATACACAAAGTCTTCCAATTTTCCATCTATAATGTAATTAATTTTCTTTTGAAAATTATCATCATCTGATTGAGAAATTTATTATCTTCTCCAGTAAATATGGTTTGGAAATCATTTGAAAAATTAGTTATGTATCCCATATCTTAAAAATTACCATATACATATTTACTAAATCCATAATCATCGGATCTCTATCAATCATCATTTGGGTTAAAAATCTATGATATTTCTTATATAATGATTGATTTAACTTAGTTTATTTTCATAGGTGGTAGTGTATTGAGAAATTATAATCTTTTAGTAATTTGAGTCATCTAGTTTTCCAAATGTTGAGTTATTTATATTAAAATATTTATTTCAAACTATTTTGATCCATATATATGTCACATATTTCAACATTGTGATAGTGTCTCTATATATTTAGAGAAAATATTTTGGATGCTAAATCAAGATCATGAGTATTATAACATTATTCATGAATCTTAAAATTCCTTGATTTATATGAAATAAATTTATCATTTTCATAAGGCAACAACCTAGCACTTTCTTCGATGCATCACTGTATATCACAAACCTATCATTTACTAATGGTAGTGTCAAAACCAGATCATTGACTAATTTTCTCTTCAATTCTTCAAAACATTATGAACATTATTTTTTTATATAAACTTAACCCCTTTAATTGTGAGCTTGGTTAAAGGGTTGGACAATGTGGAAAAATTATGAATGAAAAACTGATAATAAACTGCTAAACCAATAAAAATATGTACCTCATTTAATTTTTTTATTGTAGAACATTCTTGGACTACCTTTATCTTCATAGGATCAACTAAGATTCTATCCTTAGATATAATATGACTAGGAAAATAAATTTCTCAAATCTAGAATTCAAATTTACTAAATTTACCATATAAATCTTTCCTTCAATGATTCTCAAAATGATCTGAAAGTGATTCTCATCTTCTTCATAGGTTGAATAATATAGTATAATATCATCAATGAATACCAAAAAAATATCATCAAGTTATTCCTTGAATATACTGTTCATTAGATCTATAAAAACCTATGGTGAATTATTCAATACAAATGACATTAATGTAAACTAATAGTGTCTATACCTCATCTAAAAATATTTCTTTATAATGTCTTCCTTAATTACTCACAATTTATGATATCCTGAATAAAGGTAAATATTTAAAAAATATTGAGATCCATGAAGTTGATCAAATAAATCTTCAATGTAATTTAGTGGATACTTTTTGTTTATCATAATTAATATGATTTTTCTATTATCAATGAGAAACCACATGGATCTATATTTTTTTCTTAAAAAAGAGAACTGAGGCTCCCCAGAGAGAAATACTAGGGTGAATAATTACATTATTACTAAACTTCTCTAGTTGTTTCTTCTGATATACTGATTCCATAGTGTCCATTCTATAAAGGGTATTTGATATTGGTTTTTTCATCTCAGATTAAATCAATGTACAACTAGATTTCATGCTCTGGAGGCTGTCTGGGTATTTCCTTTGAAAATACATCAATCTATTCCCATACAATATATACATACTCAATTTAAAGATTACCTTATTCATCCCTTTATGTTGTTATCTCTTCATCCCAATGAATTTCATTCAATAGAGATACTGAGTGTGGATCGAGATAAGGTTCATATGATTAGGTCTCTACTCTAAAGATAAGGAATTCTACATCTTCCTCATAAATTATTTTCTTCTTGAAATAAATTTTCACATAATATTTTGACATCCATTCGATACCAAGGATTATATAAAAGTCAACCATAGGTATGATGATAATGTTAGTAAATAAAGCATATTTATTTTCTATAATGGAGACTTCCCGACACATCTTTATTTCAATGAGATTTTCATTAAGATTTTTAACTCACAACGAACTTATTAAATCAAAAGGGAAATGTATAATTTTTATGGAATATTGGGTAGATATAAAAGAGTGTTATTATCCAGAATCAAATAAATCATTGGATAAATTTTGAGATAGATTAATGTACCTACTACCACATCATTGAGAACTTATACCCCAGTTGTAGTGATCACATAATGTAGGCTATATCCCCTTGTTCTATGTTTTGTAGATTCCCATGGAGCTTGGGATATTGGTTCGATTTATTCCCTATTTCATTGTTGTTGAAGCACAATGTATTATTAGTTTATTTCCCCTTTCACTCACGAGACAAATGAACCTTGTTTTCGTACTTGTAACACACTCCATTGGATTTCAAGAATTTCCCTAAATGTTTCTTTCCACAATTTTCATAAGATTGAATACACTTTATTCCCTTATTCTTATTTGGTGCTTTAGCTTTCTCATGGTTCTCATATTACCTCTAATTATCTTAATTTACATTTAGTATATAAGATCCAAAACATTCCTTATATGTTTTTATGGCACCTAATACTATTTCATCAGATGATGAAAATGTTTGAGAAGACAGTTCCCTTTGGAGACATGGATTTAGACCTTTAATGAAATGATCAATCTTGTTTTATAAATCACATACATAATCTGTAGAATATATGTCTAGTATTCTGAAGTAAGTCTCATACTCTATAAAACTATATTGTTCCATTTTCTTTAAGAAAAGTAAATTTCTCTTTATTTTAGTTTATTTCTCATGATGGAAATATTTTTCAAATAATGTTTCATTAAATGTTCTCCATTCTATGTCTTTTATTTCATCTTCCTCCTTATTATTCTAGATCAATGACCACCATTGATCAAAATCACCCTTGAGGTAATATACTATTAATACTAACTTTTCCATTTCATCACATCCAAATGCTAGAAATATATTTTCAAGGGACTTGATTTATTTTTTAGCTACCAGTAGATTAATAGCCCCACTAAATTATGGGGATTTTTCCACATGAAATGATCTAACATAGGTGTAGTATGGTTATTATTCCTAACATGAGTAATCTATCCTAATATGTTCATGATATTCTTATATCCAAAACTAAATATGTTGACTTGATCAGTGGGGAAATACCTATATTTCTTTTCGATATTTATTCTTTTCCTTCCATTAGGATCCATCGCTAAATAAGGGCACACACTGAGTCAGCCCATAATCATCATGAGAATGGAGCTACGAAATAAAAAATATTCTAATGGAAGAATATTTTAAATACTATAAGGAATTATCATAGTTCTCCCATTAGTTATGTTTATTTTAAAATCTAGTTCCTAAGGATTATACTAAAATTGATCTAATTCTAACTGTAAAGACCCAAACCCTAGTATCATGGATCCAGTTCCCTACTTTATTAAATTGGCATAGTTAGAAGATTATAATACCAAAGGACCATTCGGTTTAGTATTCTTGAGGAACTAAATACATACGTGGAACCTTTATCACATTGGTAAAAAAATATAACACATAAAAAATGAAGATAATTTATTCCATGAACTCATTCAAACATTTCATCTTCATATGTTGGGAAAAAGATAATAAATAAAAGGGTGATCCCAAATTATTAGTAAGGGTTAAATAAAATAGAATATTTCATGAATAAATAATAAACGAAACATGATCAATATGGATATTTATATATAACTAAAATACATTCCATTTAATCAACAACTTTTCAATCGTGAAAGGATATGTCATAGTCCTTATGGAAATGTAAATTATTAGAAACAAATTCCATTTAATCAATAATTAGAGCACAATATAAATCCACAGATATTATCATAGTGATAATATAATGGGTACTAATAACTAAAATCTTAATGTAGAAAATTCTTAACAATTTGGATTCCATGATCTCAGGTGTTATGGTACCATTACGATAAAGATCTTTCATAAGATGATTTAATCAATATAGGTAAAAACCAAGTTAATATGGCCAATATTTTCATCTCATGAGACTACTGATGCATTGAGGGGATATCTATAACTGATCCCCAACCATGTACTCATGTTCAATGAATTCATAAAATATCAAAATGATCGATTTAATTCATGAATCAAAATGCCTTATCAAGAATATCCGTATTGAGTAAAAGATATAGATCTAAAATTATTTTATTAGTTAACCAAATAAATTTCAAAGTAAACATGGTATGAACATTGGTATAGGGTTTCAGAAATAATAATATCCATGATAAAAAATATGTATATTTAATAAAATATTAAATGAATGATGATCAAAAATAAAAGGGACAATATATACATCATAGAAAATAAAATAGGTGCATAACATTAAAAATATGCCTCAACGAAATAAAATTGAGATGAAGTCTATTACAAGGATCATATAATTAATCAATACACATAAAACAAGTGTAAATACAACATAAGATAATAATAAATTCATTTTACACATAACATTTTCAATAAATAAACAATGAAATAGATTTATAACCTAATGAATTAAAATTCACTTAAGGAATCACTTACCAATTTTTAACAAGTCGAATCGTATGCCCCATGAAAGTAAAAGTTATCAAATGAAACATTGAATACCATGAAGATAATAAAATTCATGATATGATATATGAAATGTCAGTATATATATAACACACAAAATAAATTTGTGGTGAATAAGGCATATCTCATAGAAATAAAAGCGATGTGAGAAACCCCTAACCTTATGCCTGAAAGCCTTATGCGCTTGTAATTAATGTCCAAGATATTAAAATTATCTTAATTAATTACTTATTTAATAAAACTTTAAACATATATTTTATTTATATAATTTTATTAAATTCATTTTTTCCATTTCTATAAGTTATGATGTTTAATTTTGTTGTTCTTAGAGCGTTCGTTTCATGGTTTTATGGTCGACTCCATTATGTATGATTATGAGAGTTCTTGTAAAATTGAAGAAAAAATAAAGAAGTGTAATAAAATGGTATTAATATTCTTATATTCTTTTAAATTTTCCCATATATATTTTTTACAATAGTATGATTCATTATAAAAAACATTAATGAAAAATGATTAGTTAATTTTGGTGGTTTACACAACCACCATTCACTAGTATCGTTTTATTTAATATTATTTTTTATATACTAGTTATATAACATTATATAAGTTTTAATAGAAATATTATAATCTTTTTTAATCATAAAAATGGTTTTATGACTATCCTTGAAGGTGATAATGAAAAACTAAAACACATTAGCCACAAAGGCGGTGAATCGACACCACACAGATGATGTTTTCATTTTTAGAGTTATATGGATATGATACGATATTTGATGATGAATATTACATTAAAAAAATAAAATTCAAGTATATATATCATAATTTAGTTACCATTACACTTTGTATAGGGTATTTGAGGATAGGATGGAATGATATAATGAATTAAAAGAGAAATAAAGAGGATTTTACCTCTCAAATATTGTCCCCTTGGGATCCTCCTTAAGACACTTGGAATTGGTATTTTAGTAAGACAAATTATTATTAGACATGAGGAGGAGGATTTAGAAGGTATTTGGGCATAATTTAGTCAATTTTAAAGTATTATAAGGTGTTATGAGAAGAGGTGGTGAGGTGTGGTATTTATAGTGGGAGGGGAGGAGTGTTTTTGATTATTTTATTCATTTGTTTATTATTTTGGATCAAGACTATCAGTAGTGTTGATTAATATAAATAAGTATATTAAATATAACTTTTGAGTTCAAAATAATGGTTTCTTACATCATCCTTGACTAAATAATTCACGTATTTGTCTTAAAATGTTAAATAACGTAAATTATAGTATTTCATTATTCAGCAAAAATTTAACTATTTCTAAAAGATCCCAAAAATTAAAACTATAAATATTTTTACATGTATATTTAAAAAATAGACTATATTTTATGAAAATAATTTTCTAAAAATTATAAATTTAATTTCTAATTTAAATTATCATTTATTTTAAAAATATAGATTTTAAAATTATAACTGATTTTATGACACATTGGAAAATTAATTATGGTCAAATAAAATTTTATTATTATTATAACATAATAAAAAATTAATTTATGAATATATTTTACTAAAATAATTATTATTTTAATCATTATAATAATTATAAAATTGTAAATTAATAATCACATTTCACAAAAATACCAACACGTAATTTATCATTTTTAAAACATTTATTTACTTATTCCATGACATAAATATATCATATTTTTATTCATTAGATACGTAAATTTTATTTATAATTTTATATTTGAGGTTATTATTCTAATGTATAGTTTAATTTTTCTAATGGCCATATTACTATTCCAATGTTCATGTTAATATTTAATTGCATATCAGAGTTTTTGTAAGCTATTAAATAAATTGAATTTGTTTAAGAAGATAAATTCATTAAATTCTTGGGGTGTTACAAATATAAATTAATATTGGATTATTATGAACAAAATAGGTTCATATAATAAGTCTAATTGAAGTTTTAGGGTCATTTTATAGTCCTTATCATTTTATTTTTAACATAAATTACCCGATTCACCCATACCATGATAATAAAATTACTATAGTTATTATACATAGTGATCAAAAATAAAAGGGAACTATTTAATAATTTTGGACCCAATAATTAAAAATATGGAATCAATTTTTTGACAATCAACTCACATGTGTGGAAGAATTTAATTTAAAATTAATCTTGCAAAACATGATGAAAAATTGTTTTTTTCAATAAATGTATTTTTCAATCATATGATGATTTCATATTAACTATATGACTAGTAACAATTATTAGGTGAATAAAAATTCATACTTACATATATAATATACCTTTAATTTAAATAATTACACATTAGATATTATTTTAATTAGTTAATATTGAGAATCAATATGCACTTGAAAACAATTTTCACAAAAATCATGTTTTTAAACCCAAAAATAAACTTATACTAAAATATAGTATAATGAATATTTAAATTTAATTGATTAGGTAAAATATAAATAAATAATAATCACCTTACTTGAAATATCATTCATAAAAAAATGGAAATTTTAATTTACTTAATTTATTGAAAATAAAGGACATTTTAACAAAAATCAGTATTTTCTAGTACTCACTGGAAAATTAATGTTTTCAAAAATTATCAAAAAAGAATTATAATATAGTTTTGATATTATTAATTAAAATATGAAATTTATTTTTTCAAATACATTCTCTTAAATATTTCAAAAATTAATTAAAATATTTACTCATAAAAAGAAAGAAAAACTATTTTTGACGAAAACACACTTTTAAAGAATTAAATGACTTTACTAAAAAATAATTTATTGTTTTAAATTAATTTTTCAATAATTTAATATTGATTTATAAATTTATATTTATTTCAAAGATATGTTATTCCTATTAATACCTGAAAATTTAGCTTCTTCGTTATAATAGATACATAATATTTTAATAATGTTTCTCAGTTTGTCTAAACTCGCTATTGCATGTAATGAAAGATATTGAAGGAGTTAGATATATTTAAAAAATATTTCATTAAATATTTGGGTTTAAAATTCCCCCCTTTTAATAAATTGTTTCCTAGAAACTTTATTTTGGGCTTGATAATCAATGGTTTAAAATTTGAAAATTCCTTTGTTGAAACCCACATCACAAAAAGGGTTAATAAAACCTACACTTGAAAAGAGAGATGGAGAAATATAAAATTCATATGGAATAACAAATACCAAGGATTATCAATTGTAAAAAATCTATGGGATGTAAAAAAATTGACATGGAAGAGAAAACTAATTCCCAATAACTGATAGAGAGAGATATAGAACATGTTCAAGAGATTGTCAATGACCATAAAACCATAAATCAATGAAGATTTAAAAAAAATAAAATAATCAAAATTAAAGGTTATTAGACAATGTTTTTGTTATAATATCCTTTTCCCAAATATAAGAAACTTACTTACCATATAGAATTGAAACATAAGGAATTTTACTTACAAGATAAGTGGAATTTTATCCATTAATCAGTTTCAACCACAATCACATCTTTTCCCCCAAATTATGAGTATTAAAGATGAATTTTTCTGGCCTAAAGAACTAGGATCAATTTCTAATAGATAAAATACTTCCACAAAAGGATAAAAAACTATTCCTTTTATCTCTAGAAATTAGTCAACATTAGAATTTTTGGAATGAAGTTAAATAATTCCCAAAATTAATAAAACTTAATAGGAAGAGACACCATATTAATAAAAAATCAACAATAATACAAAAATTTTAAATTAAATAACTCCTTAAATAAATATATTAAAAATCTTTAAATATACTCAACCAAGTTTGAAACCCAAAAAGCAAAAGATTTGATCACAAATTATTGAAAGATTAATTTAACATTTATCTTAAAATAGCATCAATGAATTTCAATGTCTCATACCAAAAATATATATTCTCTAATAATATAATATCGAAGATATGTTAATCATTTCCATAAATCCAAAAATTAAATCAACTTATTTAAACATGACCTAAATCTATTTTTCATCAAATCACCAACCAATTAAAATTTTATCCATACTATTCAATATCAATCATCTCTTTATTCCAAATTAACATTATTATCCCCATACCAGACACATATTAGGGGTTATTTTTTACTCAATAATGTGTTCCTATAATATATAAACTTATCACTAAATAAAATTTCTAGGTTATATGTGCCATTAAAAATATCCTTGAAACCAGTGTAGAATAATCTATATATGTTTTACGATTATAATGATATTCATAAATGCCACTACATAATAATTCTAAAAACTTAATAAATAAACACATCCTTCATTCAAATTCATATTTAAATCTTTAATGATGATTTTTTATTGTCATACTCCTCATTGAAAAAAGTGATTACATATGATTTTTGATTATCTCTGTTATGAAAAGTTTGTTTTCAACAATCATCATCATTAAATTTCATATTTTGGAATTAGTTATTATAATTACAAAAATCCTTTAATTTAAAACACCAGATTGTGGGTGGTTTATTCTATGGACCTTTCTAACTATTTATATATTTATCTAACTTATTCTCATCACTTCATCATTCAATTTCCCAATGAACATCCTTTCTACACTTGAAACATTTACCAATACCCCTACGAAAATTTAAACTATGTTTTCTTCCATATTTTGAGCATAAGGGAATGCTCATCTTCTTCTCTCCATGGTTTTTAAAATTTCATTTGGATTATATCATTATTTTCTTTTAAAAAACATGATATTTGTTAGAAAATCAAATCTTTATATCCACCTTGAGAGTACATTAGATGATTTCTTCATAGATACTGAAGTACATATGGCTAACACCCTTCAAAGACTTGGTTTTAAACCACTGAAGAATCGATGAAACATTCTTTTAGGTTGGATTATAAAATAGAAATATACCTTGGAAGTATTTTGAATTTTTCCTCATAGGTACTAATAAATTCATCATCCGACTATTTGATTTCAAGGAATTCTTTCTCCATCCTTGTGCATAAAATATGATGGAATTAATTTTTGAAAAATATCCACTTAAACTCATCCCAATATATAGTTTCTATTTCTTCCTATTATCTCATATTATTTATAATATTACACCATCGATATGGTTTTACTTCCAAATTATAAACAGGTAAAATAAATTTCTCGTGTTCCAAACACTGGATAATGTAAAATATATTTTTAATGGTAATAATCCATTTCTCAGATATTAGTGGATCATATTGTCACACACCAACCTTTGAAATTACATTATTTTATTATTTTCTTGTATTTGGATACTTTGGTTGTGGTTAAAGTTGTGTCTCAGTTTGAATTTTTGAGTTTTTAGATGAAAAATGATGTTTTGGGCTTAGCAGAAAGGGCACACAGGTAGCACATGGTAAAGGGAAATAGAGAAACATTTCCCAGGTAACTTTGAGAATTATTTTGGGGTCAAGGGGTAAGGATCACAGGTTTCAAATGATTTGGGAAATAGTTTAGAAACTATATGTGAAGTTATTTCCCTTTGGAAAGTGGCGACCACATGGTTTTGAAAACCGAATAAGTAAACCGTGTGAGTTTCCCCAACTTTTAAAGTCTTAAAATTTTAATATTTACCTCCCCTATTTTCTGCCCATTTTATGTTTTCCTCCCACTTTCTCGTTTTTGGAACATTAAGGGGCCCCCAATCCCTCTACCCTTGGTTCTCCTCCCTCCATAGGTGCATCTCCAAGGTTCTGAAGTGAGTTTCTTATGGTTTTGGACATTCCCCCTCTTTCTGTTCTCCTCTCTTAGATTTCTTGGTGTTTCCTTGGTGAGTCCTTGTTTGGTATAACCCAAGAGATTAGGTTTAATGTTTTGGGCTATTTTTATTTGGATCTAGGGTGTGCTGATTGTCATTGGACTTGGTTCTTCCTTCCCTTTAAGTTTCATCGCATATGCACACTGTTGAGTTCAGTGTTTCCATCCATTTCCTTTTTGGAACATTCCATTAATGCTTGATATTTTCTTTAGTCCTTTTAAATTGTTATAATATTTCTTGTTATGACATGACATGATTTTTTTGGTATTTTTATGTTTGAAAATTGGTATGAAATGGATTTATAAATGGTTTATTTAACTATTCTTGAATTTTCATGCACACAAGGTGTTTTTTAAAATTCCAATTGAGTTTTGAAGTGAATTTGAGATTTTTTGGTGTTATTTGGCCTTGATTATGTTTTTATAGCTTGGTAGAGATTATAAATTGGTCATGACGTGTAGTTTTGAATCCTATTTATGGTATATTGATATGTGATAAAATGATTTGGAAATATTCTCCTAGTTTTTAAATGATTATTGATGATTTTGACATTGTGTGACTTGTTGTGTTGGTTTAATGGAAAACTATTCTTTTGAAAATGATTTTTAAAAAGGTTTCATGGACACTTGAATTTTTCTATTGGATGTTGGAACATACATGGGTGCATGGGGTAACCACATGGATGGACACTCAAATGATGATGACAATTGAAAATGATGTTTTCCTTGAACCTTAATTCCTCAAAAGGTTTCTTCTTTATTATCCCTTTATTTTCCCAAAATGGTTCTTTGATTTATAAATGATGTGTTGGTTACTTGAGAGAATTTAAAGGTGTTTTCAAACGTGTTCTTAAATATTTGGACCATTTGTAACTTTGATAAGTGCTTTGGAAACTAAATGCTATAAGGAACCATTTTTAACTTCTCGAATTTGTGGTGTGTTTTATCTTGGATTTGAAGAATAGTTTGGAAATGGCATTGTAAATGGATTGGGATTTGAAATATTTAAGGCATGGTTGGTATTTTATAATGTTTTGGAAATGAATTGTGGTTTTAGAATGTTTAAATGTATGGTTGGAATATTAGCATGTTTTGAGAAATGGTTTGAAAGATTATATGATGTGATGGCCCGGTTGAAAATTATGAAAGTATTTTGTGATATGGAAAATACAATAGAGGATTTCCCAATAATGGGCTATTGAATAGATAGTGTTGGTGTTTGGGGTAGGAAAGTAAATTGGCAGCAGGTAAGGTGAGTCATGCATGTGAGGGCCTCCTCCACTCACTATATACTATTACCATGGGTTTCCTGGGAATATTTTAGAGGGTCAAGTGATAGTTTCTTATCAACCATGATTAGATGGGTTAGTATGACCTTGAATTTATAGGTCTTAGTAGGACGTGACACTGGATTTTTATTTATAACAGAATTTTGGTTATTGACTATGGATATGCACCATTTTCCAGTTGGTGAGTCTGATCTGATTACATCCAGGGATCACTCTGGGGACATTCAGGAAATACTCACGATTCACTATCTATATATCCTATTTGTTTTTACTGCTTGTTTGGATTTTATCCCTTATCATTTATTCTAGTTGGCTTTTATTTCTTTCACTTTATAATTAGACCTTTTTATTACTTGGAATGGATTTGTACTTGGACTTTGGCTTTAAAAAAGGTTGTGAAAAGTAAAAATATTTTTTAGAAGTAAAATAGTGTTTGTGACTTATTTTAAAAAGTTACCTTATAGAAGTTTGGTTTGTTTTAATTAGATGATTTAATGCCTATTTTTAGAATATGTTTTCAAACTAGTGTTTATGGTCTATCTTATGAAAGGAAATATAAGGATTATCTGGTGGTTTCCTACTGAGTCTTTTAAGATCACACCCTACTTTTACCATTCAATATCGGTATACCCAAGCTATTTTGATGGTGAAGGCTTCTAGTTAAGTTTCTCTTGGGGAAGGTTGGTCTTGTGGATGGTGGTGACCAAGAGGTGACATGGAGATATTGTTGGTATGGTCCAATGTTTTTTTTCAGTTTTGTTTTTCTTCAATAGTTATTCTATTTAGATGAGTTTGTACATTTATTGAGATTAAGTTATTTTTAGTTTTTATACTTGTGCAGTTTACTTATTTTATCTTGGTTTATTGGTAAAAACTATCACCACAGTGATTACATTGATGACCATCACTACTTTCCAGCCTATGGGGATCAGGAACACCCTTCGGGCCATGTCTTGGACTAGGTGAGTTGTCAGGTTGTATAGTATCCCGATTTGGTTTGTGACACAATGGACCCGTTAAAAGAAGATAAAAATTGCCTCATGAAGGAATCAACATAATGTTTTTACCACATTTTATCATTTATAATCTCAATAGGATTCATATCTTGAAAATGTCTTGTGATCATAAAAAAAATATTTTTAATTCCATCTCCCATAACATTCAGTTTCTTAGGAGGATAATCATTTCATTTTCCATATCATTATACATTAACATGATTCCGTTAGGTTCCATAATTTGACTAAAATAAAAATGTATTGTGTGAGAAACTATAAACATACTTGGAAACCATATAATCTTGTAATCCATGGTCATAACCAAAACTATGGGATGCTATCCTATAATTTTACTTATCTTTAGATATAACCCTAGGGATTTCACCAAAGAGTTCTCATCCTATTTTCTAAAGGTTAAATAAACATTGTTATGATACCAAATATAGTGATCCATAATTTTCATACATAGATAGTATATCTTAATGAATATTTTTTCTTTACATAACATAATAATCAATGGAATAATCATTTTGGTCTAGTGCCTTTGGAAAATTGGACAAAAAAAAAAAACAATCGGTTCATAGGTTAACTAAAACTTCTCCCACAAAGTTCTTAATATCTATAACCCTTAGTAGAGTTATCATAGATAAAAACTTTATTCATAACCTAGGGAAGAAAACATAACAAAATGTGATCTTAGATTATAAATAATGGTAAAAAATGGATATATTAAAACTTACATAAGGATAAAATGAGCATAAAGGGATGAGATTACCATTTGAAAACTATACCCAGTATATCATAGATCATGAGATGAAGATCCCACTTTGTGTATGAGTTGTATTTGTTTTCAATTATTAACAGTGGATTCCAATATTGATAAATGACATAATTATTTCATTCATGCCAATATGTTGAAGGAGTTTAAAGGAAATAAGTTGGTTGAAGTGGAACATCCAAAAATATCTTAGATTACTAAATGAAGAATACAAGAAGAGAATTTTTCAATTCCAATGATACTACATACCTAATTTTGAAGACTTTTAGTTTCTAACACTAATGATTTTTTAACTAGTTCTATGTTCAAAATACATGTTTCAAAGGTGACACATTTTCTATTATAATGAAGATGATTGAAGTGCCTTTCATTTTTCGATGAAGATAATTTTAATACCATGAAAACATTTATATTTATGAGGTTTTGTTATTAAGAAGGTATTTTTAATTTACATTCAAAAAATAATAGAAGAAGAGGGGTTGAAAAAGTATATAAAATATTTAATTATTTCATAAGAACTATGAAAAAATTGGTGATAACTTAAAAATATAGAACCACGCAAGATTTGATTTGAAGAGAATGAAAATATTATTTTCTCATGAATGAGAACCATAAAATATTATAATTATTTCATAAAGGGTTTTTTGAATATGAAGAAAATGAATCCATGAACTTTTTATTTTTTTGTGTTGGAATATTTCACTTTGAGTTTATTATAAGTGTTAGAGAAAATATTTCAAACCTAACTAGGAATCCAAGCCAACCTCAACTAGGGAAAATGTGGGACCCCAAGGTCAACCTCACCCTTGGGAGGTTAGCTTGAGCCACTATCCATGGATACAGAGGATAGGAGGTCCATGTATTACCTTGGAGGGCCTATGTATAAGGCTGGAAGTGTGCATGGTTTTAGGTGAGCATAGGCTGGACCAGAAACTTATATCGCCAAGGCAAGTGGAGGGCATGTGTAACACCCCAAGATTTCATAGTGTGTTATTTCTTCAAAATAATTCAATAACTTGCACTACACACAACACCGAGTTCAAGCACACCATGACTTACCAAACAAGCCATTCAAAAGAGGTTATGAATAGTATTAACTAAATTTTAAACTTTATATAATCCTTATAATTTTAGAATCCATATTATGAGTTTCTTAGACATAATTGTAGTTTTACCAAATTTTAATAGTGAACCCTTTTTAAATAAAATATTTTAAACTTTTGACTAAATGGGGACATCAAAAAAAAAATTTTAATAAAACATCTCAAGCTTCTACGGTACGCTTCTCTTTGAATAATGTGATAGCGTGTGTTGTACGCAACACCGAGTTCTAACACACCATAACTAATCAAACTAGCCGTTATGAATAGTAATACCTACTTTTTGAAATTATATATATTTTATATTTGAAAATGGACTTCATTTTTGGATTCGGAATATCGAATTTAGCCTAAGGTGAAATTTTGGTACATTTCGGATAACTTTCATATTTTGATGAATAGTGAAAATTACTAAATTTTAATTAAAAACAACTTTTTTAATCAAAATAATTAATAGTGATAAATTATGAATTTGAGTGGTTTTAAAGTATATTTAGAATATATTTTTACCATTTAATATAATTTTGGTCATTGGACATAATTTTACAATTAAACCGAACATAAACAAGTGTCAATCTTTTGATAGTTATTACCTCTTAAAAACACGCTTTTTGTTTTGACAGCAGGAATTAATTTTAAATTAATTTCGGCCACTTCTGTGTTTTGAATTTAGAAAAATGGATTTCATATTTGGAATCAGGATGTACAAATTGTGTAAATAGGTAACTTTTATTTTTAGACATTTTGAATAATTACTGTGGTAAATATTTTATTTACCATGGTTAAGGGTAAATCCGGTAAATAAGGGTTAAAAAATAATATTATAATAATACAAAATTACCCTGAAACGTGTCCTAACCTTATTGGTGGAAACATAACCGACCATGAGCATCCTTGGGTCAATTTGGGGACCCCTTGGAGCCACTTGTATGTGGTAGGGACACTTTATATTAATAAAGTTAAAATAAAAATAAAAATGGCATAAGCTTACATCTTTTAGAAGAACAATTTTTACATAGGGTTATACATGTTGGATTTTCGATTATAAATATTCATTAGAAAGATAAAAAGATTTCCTACATAATGATATTTTATTTATAATTTTTAGACATTAAATAAGTTTTTTTATTTATGACACAATGATGATGCAGTAATTACTACAATAGTGAAAAATTAAAATAATTGATATTATAAATACCCAAATAAATATAATATGAAACTTTTAATGAATTAAACTAATTTTATAGGATAATATTTTATATTAGGAGTGATTTAATTGACTTTGTTCGAAGTAATCAATCTGTTATGAGTTTCAAAAAAATCAACTATTGAATAGTGTCAAAATTGACATAAAAGAGTTCTTAAAACAAATATTATATTATTAATTGATATTAAATTCCTAAAAATCTAAGGTTTGGCCAAGAGACTTATATTATGATAGGTTAATCATTAATGGACCACTTGGGGGTCGCTTGGATGTATATAGTAAGTTTATTAACCATAATATATAAAAATACAAAGAGACATTGTAAAAGTGAAACTAATTAACTTAGAGTTAATACTTAAAGATAAGGTTAATATAAGTACCCAAACCTGTCTAAATTCTATTGGATGAGTTGTTTTCGACCTATCCCCACATCATCCTTTGAATAGTCAACTTTGGAGCCTTTAGAAACCGAATATGAATTTATTATAAATTAATATTTCTAGCTTTTCCAAAGGTGCCCCTCACCCCTCTTATAAAAGGGAACTCCTCCTTCTCATTTCTTCACACCTTCAAAGCCTTTTGGTTCGGCCAAACTCTGCCCAAATAATCTCCCAAAATCCCTCACTACAACCTAGAGGCCTTAGTTTGATCAGAAATCCAACCTAAGGAGCCCTTTTGATCAAATCAAAAGGAAGAACCCGAAGAAGAGGTAATGATTTCACCACCCTTTTCTAAGTTCATTTCTTCTTCCACTTCTTCTTCCTTTGTTATTACCATTCTAAAATAATAACTCCAGTATCTCACATATACTGTGATGTTATTATAAGTATGGTACAACCATATTCAGTATTCTATCCACCCTTTGAATAACATGTCACCATACGTGCGTACGTACGGCTTACCGTCTCCACGTCGTGGTGTAATTGTTATTCAATATAATATTATTTGGATGGGTATAATAATGATGTGTAACTCATGTAAATAATAAATATAACATGTTAATGATTCTGTATATATGATATACCATTCATTTATATATTATTTTAATATCAAAAGAATGATATTGTCGCTCGTGCGTACGTACGGACTACCGTCTCCACGAACGCGATGAGATTCATTCTCCATCGTATCCATTCAAGTATAATTATCATTTTATGATTTAAAAATGATGTTTAAGGACTTGATATCATTCTGGATATGAATAAGATACAACAAACATGGCTTATGTAACAAAACATATAAAAGAAAATGAGTAAGTTAACACCCGAAACGATGATAATTCTAAGATATTATTAATAAATCAATGTTAAAAGATCATATATGATATCATATTAATATATATGATTCTTGTATAATTTAATAACAATTATTTCACTATTATACAGGAGGTTAACCTACCCCAACCAAGGAAAAGTACAAGGTAAGGGTTATTTCACAATCCCTTCATTATCCGAGGTTGTTTATACGTAATAATCTACTGGGATATCTTTATCATCCACATCCATGTTTCTTAAAAATGTATTTCAAAACATTTTTACTATTTACAAGAATATGGGTTAAAGTCATTTATACCCTTGTTTGACTTTTTATAAGAGGTTTATAAAGGAATCTTTCCGTCGTTTTCGAAACAAGGTCCTTTTTAACCTTTTCGACAGAATTGAGGTAAGAATGTTTTTTTTAACTTATACGGCGGGTGCGGTTATTTTACGCCGTTATAAAATCTTCAAAGCTTTCCTTACAAGCTTATAAGAATATTTTCAAAGAAAATGTTTTATTTTATATGGATCTTAAATGATTTCAAAATAAAAGGAGATATTTCTTTAAAAAGAATTTTGATTTCATCTATGTCAACATCCTTTGATGGATTTTAAGATTATTTGAAGTTGATTTATTATGATACAAAACTTCTATATTGTATTGAATGTTTTGTGATATGTTTGACTGTGGATGTGCTATTTTTATACCATTCATAGTTTATGGTGAAAGTATTGACATTTCGTATGCTAGTTTTAATATGAATGTTTATGTTATGTTTAAACCTTTTCATATGGGAATGCATTGGACTTAATAAGTGACGGGTGGAGCCCGCTATAGCTCCTCGATGCATCGGTAGGTCTCATGAGACAAACTAGTGTCTTGGAACAAGGCCTTGACAAAATCTTATTTGTAGTCTTGTCACGAGGCCTTGGCTATGTGGTTATGATAGTCTGGCATTATGCATTCCAACATTATGAAAGTGGTTATTGATTTTTGCATGTGATTATTCGATTAGTAGAATATCCATGTGAATAAGTAAATGGCATTATTTCATTTTATTTATGCCATACCATGTTGGAAGTTCATATTTAAAAGGCTTTTGTTTTAGTTATACATTGCCTTAAATGTTTATTCTTATTTATGAAAGTTTCCGCTATATTGTTATCCTTACTGGGCATTTGAGCTCACCCCTTTTCTATGTTTTATTTTTTCCCAGGATGTGAAGAAGTAAATTATGAATGACCTGCAGGGATATTATGAGGGGTTAATAGTGTGGATATGAAGACTTTGTTGTTGTAGTAGTTTTTCACTTTGAAATGTAATGTAAAACTTTATGATTATATCTAGTGTTTCCAAGGCTACTAAACCAATCGGTCTTTCGAGATTTGATCTTTCTTGTGATCATGCCAATGTTACGAAGTAATGCACCGACTCTGGGCAGCTGGGGTCGGGGCGTTACAGTTGGTATCAGAGGAAGTTTAGTACAAACCTTGGAAGCTAGATTTAGATAAACTCTGATTAGAGCACGTAGACCTAAGATGAACTTTGAGGATTAGTATAGAAGAACTTCCTAGAATTTTGGTATTGTAGAGATTTTGTGAGTTTTCCGAGCAATACATCCCTGTCTGGATACGAGCAGGTAGAGACGGCTCTGGCACAGATGTACCTAGGGTTAAAACCCGAAAACACCGCTTTGAGCTAGACTCGAACGGGAACTGGTGCACGACAACGGGCCTTGCTGCACTCTTGGTTACGACACTCCCGGGGGATATGCTTAGGATAACTCTCATTTTCTTTACAAATCATTATGAAGGGTTTATGAGTATATACATCCTCAAAGGAGACATTTTTATGATTATGGATTATATCCATAAATAGTTCAATTTATGTTAAGTGTTTTATAAGTATGGGATTATGTATTTTGATTCATAAACTGATCTAGTGTATGCCATTGTTTAGAAATTGCGCCCAGTAGAAGGAATGAGAACTCCAGAAATGCACATGATCCAAAGAGAAGGAAAGATCATATCTTTCATGGTCTTAAGCTAGAATTTATAAGAGAAATAGTCTCCCATGTATTATCATCATATGAAGAAATAATATCATGTGTTGATAAGATAAGTAAAGAGTTTACTGAGTCCTATGGCTTTGAAGGGAAGCAAGAGAAGAAAAGGATGGAAGAGACAAAGATGGATAAAGGGAAGAGGGAAAAGAAGAATTTTCCCATATGTGGTAACTGTGGAAAGAAACACCCTGGAACTTGCCTGAAAGGAATGGGAGTTTGTTATAAGTGTGGAGGAAAAGGGCACAAAGTACATGACTGCAAGGGTAAGAAAATGGTTTCAAATGTACAATGCTTCATTTGCAAGGAGTTTGGACACTACGCGAACCTATGTCCCAGTCATCAGACCATGCCACAAATGATGCTATTGGATAATAATCAAGTTATGATACTACCACAGATGAAGAAGAATTATTAGAGTTATTTTGTTGATTATATCAATTGAGTGTTGTATCAACAATGTACTTGTTATAATAACTATGGAGTATATAAGGATTGTACTGCAGTACTATTTCTTTAAGGACTTGAGATTGTGTGGAACAAAGAAAAGTGACTCAATAGCAGGATAAATTTTTGGAAAATATATGGTTGAGAGAATGATAAATCATAATATAGTTCTGATACTGAGGTAGTGATTTTGGAATAATATGTGATTGTTTTGGATAAATTATATTGGATATTCTTGACTACCTTGAACTGATTAATGATTTGTATATTCCATCATTGTTGGGGTTTAAAACATTTTTGGATTAATGAAGTATATCCATCATTCTATATGGAATAAGGGAGCATGAATGTAATCAATAAGGAATATGGTAATTCAGGATGTTTCAGTATATTAAAAGAATACATGATGAAGGTATTCATATTCTATTACGGGGTAAAAAGGATCTACATTATGTTTGACTTCCTTATAAATGTTGGACTGTGAGTTTGGACAGAAGTATTTTGGATAGTTCTAGTTTGGATTATTTTGGATTGCCATAAAAGGACAACCCGGAGGTCGGGCGGCAACCCGTCGCGTCCGGCAAGGCTGCGAGACTTGAACCCGCAACCGAAGGGCGACAAGGGTGTATCACCTACCACTGTCCCACGAGATGTCCTGAATTAAATAATGTAGTTTTTTTTAAAAGATCTGGTAGATGAATTATAATTCATTTATTTTGGAACCCTGTACGAATAGTATAAATAGAAAAAAAAAATTACGTTCTATTATCTTTTAGAATGAAAGATGAGTTTGTGGTAGAAATTTATTAATGGGTAAAATTCTAATTATAAAGTAAGTATATCTCCTTATTATCTTATCCAATCTCATAAATAAATTCCTCAACATTAATAACAGAAACTTAGAACAAAAATGTTGTCCTAGATGGTACCTTAAATCATCACAAATTTATGGCTTTGGGATTGTTGGCCTTTTCATAGCCATGTTCTCTACCACTCTCCATCAGATAATTGATGGTTAGATTTCTCTTCCATATCCATATTTTCCTACATGGAACCCTAGTATGTGTTATTTTCGGTAATCTTCATACTTTCCACTCTTTATTTTAAATAGAGGCCTCATTAATTCATTTTTCGATGTGGGATTTCAACTAAGATATTTTGAAATGTCAAAAATGTGTTGTCCCAATACCATATATTTTGTTGAACCGATGGTACTTCAAATCATCATGGATTGATGAGTTTAAGGACCTCAATTTTATACTTGTTTGTGATTGATGACCTCAATCACTAGCTATAAATATTTACGTTTTTCCTCCAATTATATGTCTCTAATTGCCACCAATGTTCTCCTAATCGAGATCATAATTTGGTGGTGACCCTTTCATTTCTCTTTTCCTCATATTAAGAATAAATTTTAGTAACCCAATTTCCGATGTGGGTTTTCCCACAAAGATATTTTTTATTTTCAACCTTTTATTTTCGAAGACCAATTTCAAATTGCGAGGACGCAATTTATTGAAGGAGGGGAGAATGTAACACCCCAAGATTTCATAGTGTGTTATTTCTTCAAAATAATTCAATAACTTGCACTACACACAACACCGAGTTCAAGCACACCATGACTTACCAAACAAGCCATTCAAAAGAGGTTATGAATAGTATTAACTAAATTTTAAACTTTATATAATCCTTATAATTTTAGAATCCATATTATGAGTTTCTTAGACATAATTGTAGTTTTACCAAATTTTAATAGTGAACCCTTTTTAAATAAAATATTTTAAACTTTTGACTAAATGGGGACATCAAAAATTTTTTTTTAATAAAACATCTCAAGCTTCTACGGTACGCTTCTCTTTGAATAATGTGATAGCGTGTGTTGTACGCAACACCGAGTTCTAACACACCATAACTAATCAAACTAGCCGTTATGAATAGTAATACCTAATTTTTGAAATTATATATATTTTATATTTGAAAATGGACTTCATTTTTGGATTCGGAATATCGAATTTAGCCTAAGGTGAAATTTTGGTACATTTCGGATAACTTTCATATTTTGATGAATAGTGAAAATTACTAAATTTTAATTAAAAACAACTTTTTTAATCAAAATAATTAATAGTGATAAATTATGAATTTGAGTGGTTTTAAAGTATATTTAGAATATATTTTTACCATTTAATATAATGTTGGTCATTGGACATAATTTTACAATTAAACCGAACATAAACAAGTGTCAATCTTTTGATAGTTATTACCTCTTAAAAACACGCTTTTTGTTTTGACAGCAGAAATTAATTTTAAATTAATTTCTGCCACTTCTGTGTTTTGAATTTAGAAAAATGGATTCCATATTTGGAATCAGGATGTACAAATTGTGTAAATAGGTAACTTTTGTTTTTAGACATTTTGAATAATTACTGTGGTAAATATTTTATTTACCATGGTTAAGGGTAAATCCGGTAAATAAGGGTTAAAAAATAATATTATAATAATACAAAATTACCCTGAAACGTGTCCTAACCTTATTGGTGGACACATAACCGACCATGATCATCCTTGGGTCAATTTGGGGACCCCTTGGAGCCACTTGTATGTGGTAGGGACACTTTATATTAATAAAGTTAAAATAAAAATAAAAATGGCATAAGCTTACATCTTTTAGAAGAACAATTTTTACATAGGGTTATACATGTTGGATTTTCGATTATAAATATTCATTAGAAAGATAAAAAGATTTCCTACATAATGATATTTTATTTATAATTTTTAGACATTAAATAAGTTGTTTTATTTATGACACAATGATGATGCAGTAATTACTACAATAGTGAAAAATTAAAATAATTGATATTATAAATACCCAAATAAATATAATATGAAACTTTTAATGAATTAAACTAATTTTATAGGATAATATGTTATATTAGGAGTGATTTAATTGACTTTGTTCGAAGTAATAAATCTGTTATGAGTTTCAAAAAAATCAACTATTGAATAGTGTCAAAATTGACATAAAAGAGTTCTTAAAACAAATATTATATTATTAATTGATATTAAATTCCTAAAAATCTAAGGTTCGGCCAAGAGACTTATATTATGATAGGTTAATCATTAATGGACCACTTGGGGGTCGCTTGGATGTATATAGTAAGTTTATTAACCATAATATATAAAAATACAAAGAGACATTGTAAAAGTGAAACTAATTAACTTAGAGTTAATACTTAAAGATAAGGTTAATATAAGTACCCAAACCTGTCTAAATTCTATTGGATGAGTTTTTTTCGACCTATCCCCACATCATCCTTTGAATAGTCAACTTTGGAGCCTTTAGAAACCGAATATGAATTTATTATAAATTAATATTTCTAGCTTTTCCAAAGGTGCCCCTCACCCCTCTTATAAAAGGGAACTCCTCCTTCTCATTTCTTCACACCTTCAAAGCCTTTTGGTTCGGCCAAACTCTGCCCAAATAATCTCCCAAAATCCCTCACTACAACCTAGAGGCCTTAGTTTGATCAGAAAGCCAACCTAAGGAGCCCTTTTGATCAAATCAAAAGGAAGAACCCGAAGAAGAGGTAATGATTTCACCACCCTTTTCTAAGTTCATTTCTTCTTCCACTTCTTCTTCCTTTGTTCTTACCATTATAAAATAATAACTCCAGTATCTCAAATATACTGTGATGTTATTATAAGTATGGTACAACCATATTCAGTATTCTATCCACCCTTTGAATAACATGTCACCATACGTGCGTACGTACGGCTTACCGTCTCCACGTCGTGGTGTAATTGTTATTCAATATAATATTATTTGGATGGGTATAATAATGATGTGTAACTCATGTAAATAATAAATATAACATGTTAATGATTCTGTATATATGATATACCATTCATTTATATATTATTTTAATATCAAAAGAATGATATTGCCGCTCGTGCGTACGTACGGACTACCGTCTCCACGAACGCGATGAGATTCATTCTCCATCGTATCCATTCAAGTATAATCATCATTTTATGATTTAAAAATGATGTTTAAGGACTTGATATCATTCTGGATATGAATAAGATACAACAAACATGGCTTATGTAACAAAACATATAAAAGAAAATGAGTAAGTTAACACCCGAAACGATGATAATTCTAAGATATTATTAATAAATCAATGTTAAAAGATCATATATGATATCATATTAATATATATGATTCTTGTATAATTTAATAACAATTATTTCACTATTATACAGGAGGTTAACCTACCCCAACCAAGGAAAAGTACAAGGTAAGGGTTATTTCACAATCTCTTCATTATCCGAGGTTGTTTATACGTAATAATCTACTGGGATATCTTTATCATCCACATCCATGTTTCTTAAAAATGTATTTCAAAACATTTTTACTATTTACAAGAATATGGGTTAAAGTCATTTATACCCTTGTTTGACTTTTTATAAGAGGTTTATAAAGGAATCTTTCCGTCGTTTTCGAAACAAGGTCCTTTTTAACCTTTTCGACAGAATTGAGGTAAGAATGTTTTTTTTAACTTATACGGCGGGTGCGGTTATTTTACGCCGTTATAAAATCTTCAAAGCTTTCCTTACAAGCTTATAAGAATATTTTCAAAGAAAATGTTTTATTTTATATGGATCTTAAATGATTTCAAAATAAAAGGAGATATTTCTTTAAAAAGAATTTTGATTTCATCTATGTCAACATCCTTTGATGGATTTTAAGATTATTTGAAGTTGATTTATTATGATACAAAACTTCTATATTGTATTGAATGTTTTGTGATATGTTTGACTGTGGATGTGCTATTTTTATTCCATTCATAGTTTATGGTGAAAGTATTGACATTTCGTATGCTAGTTTTAATATGAATGTTTATGTTATGTTTAAACCTTTTCATATGGGAATGCATTGGACTTAATAAGTGACGGGTGGAGCCCGCTATAGCTCCTCGATGCATCGGTAGGTCTCATGAGACAAACTAGTGTCTTGGCACAAGGCCTTGACAAAATCTTATTTGTAGTCTTGGCACGAGGCCTTGGCTATGTGGTTATGATAGTCTGGCATTATGCATTCCAACATTATGAAAGTGGTTATTGATTTTTTATGTGATTATTCGATTAGTAGAATATCCATGTGAATAAGTAAATGGCATTATTTCATTTTATTTATGCCATACCATGTTGGAAGTTCATATTTAAAAGGCTTTTGTTTTAGTTATACATTGCCTTAAATGTTTATTCTTATTTATGAAAGTTTCCGCTATATTGTTATCCTTACTGGGCATTTGAGCTCACCCCTTTTCTATGTTTTATTTTTTCCCAGGATGTGAAGAAGTAAATTATGAATGACCTTCAGGGATATTATGAGGGGTTAATAGTGTGGATATGAAGACTTTGTTGTTGTAGTAGTTTTTCACTTTGAAATGTAATGTAAAACTTTATGATTATATCTAGTGTTTCCAAGGCTACTAAACCAATCGGTCTTTCGAGATTTGATCTTTCTTGTGATCATGCCAATGTTACGAAGTAATGCACCGACTCTGGGCAGCTGGGGTCGGGGCGTTACAGCATGTATTGTGAAATTATGTTGATCATCGATCACTAGATAAAAAATTTGTATTCATGATTTATCTTATAAATAAGAGTATATATCCTTTAAATAACTAAGGTGTGATTTTGAGTACACTACATTTTTTACTCGCTTTAAAATGGTCTTACATTTTCACTGCCGTTCGATCTATGTAGTCATCACTGTTCAATCTTCCGTGATTGTGTGTTTAAATGATAGGTGTATTCATCCTCATCTAAACTCATTGGAGGATATTATTTTTGGTGTTTTCATTCTTAAATGATGGATAAGCAAACACAATTTTTTGATCGTGATATTTGATCATCTTGGAAAACTTAACACGACTGAAAATATCATTCAAATTATTTTTCATGAAAAATGTGATGATGATTTGGACAAAATAAAAATATAGTTACATGAGGATCTTCAAGAACTTGATAAATGTGGATAACTATTAGATTTCATGAAGATGAGTTTAATGTATTTATTATCACATTCACATGATAAATTCACCAACAGGAGAAGGTGAGACCATGATGGAAAAACACTATGATATTCTGGATCCTTTAAATCCATTTTTGAAGATTTCAAGTTTGATATCTTTAGCTCTTGAATGGTTCATCAACATGGTTGAAAATTAGAATAGAGGTGGTTCAATGGTGATGTTAATATCAATTATAAATAGCCTTGAATTGAGCCATATATTAGTGTTTTTGGCCATGTTCTAAAATGGGAGCTCCTATTTTTATGAAAATAGAGATTCTTTAGCTTTAACCTATGCGAGGAAGAAAATATTCCATGATCATCATAGGTTTTTTGAAGAGGGGAGTTCAATAAACCTTCTTGGTTATAAAAAGAAGTTCCACACACATCCCTCATGAAGATTATCCCATTGACACATGACTGGGGTTTAAACACCCTCCTCGTCCTTTGCAATGAAGACTGATTTTGTAAACCAGTGTTTGGATATTATATCCCCACTGTGTTATGTGAAGTTAAAATCACTCAGGTACAATGTGGATAAACTAAAACTAGAAAAATATCAGCACCATATTTTTCTATGTGAAGGTATAAGCTATTCCACAAACAAAAACTTATATGAAGAAGAGTTTCCTGTGATGGCCTTATGTCTTGGGAAAAGAATGAAACATATGCACTAAAATCTTGCATGAGGGTGACTGCACCCCGATCTAGTATTAATAAAAAATTCATGTGCAACAGACTTTAGGACCCATACCTACTATGTTCATGATGTTTTTTTAATAATAAGTGGACAATGTGTCTAACTAGTTTACAAGAAGAAGAAGAGTGCAATAAATTGTAAAGGAAAAAAGGACTGCATGATTACATTCACATGCATACGTGAATGCAAAAGAGAGAACTGAACCATAAGAAAATCACATAAAATAACATAGAATTATATTATAAATATTTACCAAGGTCTTTATTTTTGTAAAAAAATAGTTTTTTATAGGTTCACTTGCGTGAAGATAAGAGAAAGAGAAGAATAAGGAGAATGGGTGTGCGTTCATGGTAATGAGAATGATAATGCATGCATGAGATCTAAAAAAACATGCATTGATAATCAAATAAAGGAATTATGTTCATATTGGGTTTTTTTGATAATTCCATGCAGAATTAAATTACATACATAAGATGAGATGTTCAATATAGTATAATTAGTGGTTGAAAAATATTCAGCTTCACTTAGAGGAAATCAACACTATGCTTAATTTATAATATTATTTATCAAGGAAGTTATAGAATTCAGTCCATGATAGTATTAAAATCACATTGATTAAAGAATATCTAATAGTGGTGATACTAATGTGATCTAATCATTTAGTTTTCTAATAGTCACAAAGGAAGATTATGATTCTAGAAATATTTCAAGAAGGTGATTCAATGTAGTCTGTGTTTCATTGAAGAAGAAAGAGACCAAGAAACTAATATACACTATTGAATATTATCACATGTCAAAGAATAGAGATATGAGAAAAAGTGACTAGACGATCTATATTCATTTTATTATCATTTGGGTTAGAAATAAGTATATGTTTATCAGTCCAAAACATATTAATATTATTGTGACTGATAGAAGAAGAAGAGAGTTGAACTTTTAGTTTACTACTATAAAAAGGAATAAGGTTATTGCATGCTATAGTGTAAGTAAAGTAGGGAGTACTAATAATTTAGTGTAAGATCGAATTAGCACTTTGACCTCTAATATTAGTGTCAACAGTTGGAAAAATTTCTTATTGTTACAACTAACCTTGTAAATAAGGTGGTGACTATATCGAGAGGCAGTATAAATATTCATCCAAGAGCTATAAAACAAGAACTGTCAATTAGCTACAATGTATTGAAATTGAAAGGGAATTTTCTACTTAGTGTACTACATTCAAAGGATTAATTTCTAGAGTTTGTGTGTTTGGATCATTTTCATACCATTCCAAGGTCTTACTACTCTCATTGAGTAGTGGACCATGTAAAAATACCATGTGGTATCTATTAATATTTTTATATACTTTCATATGACAAGGAAAATAGAATAAGAAAATCAAGATAATAACAGGTTAATGTGTAAAAGGTATAAAAAATTGTAAAATATTAAAAAGTCCCCAATAATGATTCACCCTATCTTAGTGTTATACATACCCCAAAGTGGTCCTTTTAAGCGGTATTATAGTAAAGGTTCACCTCTATTGGATTATCTTTGTTGAAGCTATTATATTTTGAATATTTGAGTTTATTTAATGTGATAAAAATGAATTTAATTTTTGGTGAAGATTCAGTTATCTTTGAGTAGAATTCTATTTCTACCAAGACCATTAAAATAGGTGGAATAAAGAGAAAATAAAGATGAAGAAGAATTCCCTCTTATTTAAATAAGAAGAAGTATCGATATCTCTATGCCTTGGAAAAGAGGATCATATATTAGGCTTGGAAATTAAAGAGTAGGTGGCTCGGGTTTCCACCTAGGAGAAAGAAAACCTTCCCACCTCATATAAGTCAATATATTCAAGTGATCATGAGTTATGTATTAGAACCTTTGAAATCTGCCCTCAAAATAAGGATCCCATCACAAGTGGTGATGATGACCAATCTATAATTTCTCAAGAAATATAAATTGATATATTAAAAGATATTCTTCATAGTATTACAAAATAAATAGTCTCTATTATTTGTGGAGTCTTTCAATCTACAAAGGAAGATATCACCCAGTTGGAAGGAGAAGCGAATGTTTTAAAGAAGGGCTTGCAAGAAAAAATTTGTGAATGTTTAAAGTTCTACAGACACGTTGGAGCCTTTAAATCAATAAATAGGGAACTTGAAATATGTTCCTAAAAATGGATCAAAGAAGTTTAAGAGAAATAGGGAGTTTTTAAGAATCTTAAATAACATATCCATGAACTTGAAGAAAAATTTAAGAACAACATTGATACCAAGGATTCAAATTTTCAATTAGAACCCCAAAAGGTCTAAGAACTTGACTATTTGATTCATAACAAATTTAAGCTTCATGGGATGAATTTAAAATAATAAATAAATATTTTTAATAGAATATTATTATGATTGAGGATCATAATATTATCCTCAATATGAAATTTCTAGATTTGGAAGTTCAATTTCCCAATATAGAGAAGAAAAATATTGATTCTTCTAAAAACAAGGAGATAGTTACTGATGCTACTCAATATTAAATGGAGGATTATAAATGATATCCAACATGTGATAAGAAAATCATGACTTCATTCAATGATCTATCATAAGAAGCTGAAAATAATAGGGTTCTATCCATACCATCATATAAAAATGTTTTTAAATATGTTTTTATGAATATCTTAGGTTGGAAAAAAATTCCAAACACCGATGGATGAAAAAAAGTTATAACAGTCCCACTACCCTGACTATGGTCGATAATAAAAAGAATATAGAATCTAGTTCCCCAAAAAGTTACTAACAATATATTAATAAAACCCAAAAAACATTATATTCATTAAATGAGAAGATCAATATTTGTTGGTAAATGTTGGTGATATAAAAATTTGGATTTTTTCACTTGTTTTTTGGTAAAATCCTCTAAATGTTAAAGCATAAAGAAGTCCCATATCAAGTGGGATTAATCTAGTTATGTAGAAACAATATCTATAGATCCCTAAAAATCTATATACTATAAAAAGATTTGAAATACTAGTAAATATCCATGATTTATACAATGGTAGTGCTCAAAAGGTTGGTATATGATCATCTCAACTTGTATCAAAATTTTATATAAAAAGAAGGCCATATAATTTGGTTAATAATTAAGAATCTACTTTAGGAATAAATAAAAATAATATTGTGAACAAAAAATATCCCAAGAAGATTTAAAGTAAGGAGGTTGAAGATACCTTGGATTCCAAATCCATGTTGTTGAAGGAAAGTGGTTCATCCAAAAGAAAAATTAAAAATGATGTCACGCAGAAGAATCCTTGTGCAAGATCCAAATTTATGCCACAGTTCCTAATGAAATTTTAGTTATCTAGACATAATATTTTGAATTAATAAGGAAAATGGAACATGCACAAGCTAATCCCAATGAATAAAAAAAATAAAACACCCCACATGTTGAATAAAAATTTCATGAGTGTTTTTTTAAGAAAATAAAACTCTTGTGTTAAAGATGGTTTATTTGAGAGATGTAACAAAGTAGGTCACATTGAAAATGGTTGTTTAACCATTTTACCAAAGAAAGAATCATTCCTTAAGATGATTAAAAATACATCATCTAAGAAGTATATTAAGAAAATAAATTCTCGATACAAATTATAAGAGAATACGAAGAGATCCATTCCGCCACAAAATATATCAAAATATAGGTTCATATGTACAACCATAAAAACTATAGGAAATAGAGAAACATGGTTGGGGAAACTATATCAAACTTTATGTTCAAATTGATAGGGAAAGAAAGATCCACCTTATTCTATTAATCCTTTTGGTATTTTATTTATACTTATAATTCAAGGAATTCAAGGTAAAGAAAGTTCTCAGAGGGAGAACCTAAGAAGCAGTGAGTGCTATAAATTCTTTATAGAAAACATGAAGAAGTAACCATCTTTGAATGATTTCTCAATTGATATTCAAATACTAATATGATGGATGATCATCTTAGATTAAGTTGAATAATGTGATGTACTATTCTAGAGAGACAGGATAAAGAAGATACCATCTAAGTTTAATCTTATATTTTGTATCGTAAAGAACATGTATTGAAGAAGATCATCCATGGTGAAGTTTTGAAAGTTTTCAAATATGGACATTCCCAATCTGAAGATCCATTTTGGCATATTCTCTATAATTTAATGTCTTGAAATCCATGAGATCCTCTATTATAAATATATTGAGAAGTGTTTCTCATGTGGGGGATACAAATGAGGAGTCTTTCATAATCAATATTTCAATTGGTATAAAAACTTGATTATTCTGGAAATTGTTTGAAGATCATGTCATTGTAAAAGTGAGTGTAAGAGTTTCAGGTTGATTGTTCTTGAAATGATCCATTTAACATTTTTTATCTTCATCTTGGAATGAAAGTGAATAAACCTTGGAGATAAGTATATGAGTTCTCATTCCATAAGGTATCATGATTACTTGGTAAGGTACCTCTTTGTTGTCTAAATCAAATACTCTTGTTTTCTACATAGAGCGCATTTCAAGTAGACTTAGATTTAAATGATAGATGACACATTTATTTAGTATGAAATGATACAATTTTCCCATTTACTTTTTTATTTATTTTCAATAATGGGGAGATAAAGTAAAATGAAATATGGAAAAGTAGGGGGGAGAGAAAATATTGATTCATATATTGAAATATTAATTTGCAAAGAACTTAAAATGTTTTGGAAACAAATATAATTGGATAGATTTAAGATACCAGTTTTTATATGATTTTTATTTGTTTTTAATGATTGATAGTGGTTTTCAATGTTGATCAATGAGATAATTATTTCATTGATGTCGATATTTTTATGAAGTTTGAAATAAAGAAGTTGGTGGAAGTGAAGCATCTAAGAATATAATGAATGATTTAATAAATAAAAAATGAAGAGAATTGTTCAAGTGTTTTGGTCTTAGGTAACTATTTTTGGTGACTTTGAGTTTCTTAAACTGATTATTGTTGAACTTGTTATAAGTTAAAAATACATGTTTTAAAGGTGAAACATTCTCTACAATAATGAAGATGATTGAATTACCATCTATTTTTGGATGAAGAGATGTTAAAGACCATGAAAATATTTATTTTCATGAGGTTTTGATGTTAATAATCTATTTATAATTTAGATTCCAGAAAATAATATAAGAAGAGGAGTTGGAGAATTTTACAAAACATTACAATATTGCATAAGGAATAGGAAAGAATTGAAGATCATTTAAAAAGAGGGAACCACAAAAAAGTTGATTTGAAGAGAATGAAAAATATTATTTTTCCTGATGGAGAACCAAGGAATATTATTATTATTATGTGAAGTTTTATTTAGATATAAATAGTTATCCATGAACACTTGAATTTTATATGATTAAATATTTCACTTTGAGTTTATTGTAAGTGTTAGAAAATTATTTCTATCCAAACTAGGTAGCCATGAAAACCTTAAATGAGGAACATGTGGCTCCCAATGGATTTCCATTACCTTGGGAGGTCAGCTTAAGACAACATTAATAGTAGTATAGGAGAGGAGGTCCATGTATAACACTGACAGTCCTGTGTATAAGGGCCACAGTTTGTATAACCGTAGGCTAGAAACCCATAGATCTAAGGCCAGTGGAATGTGTGTGATGTGTAGTGGTAATAATCCTAGATCTCTAGATTGAATAAGTAGCAGTCATTAAGTCTTACAAAGTGTATCAGTGCGCCTTCAAAGAACTGATGTGGGATGCAGAGTGCACTGCACTTTCCACCCTCTTAAAAATAGTCATAAATTTAAATTTCTATTTAATCCGTGTAATCAGCACCATATAATCTGCCACACTCATGTGTTTAAATGAGTGGTGTCATCCTTCATCCTATTTAAAGGATATTTATTCATTAGTATTTTCCTTATGAAATTATGGAAGAACGAGTTGAGCTTTTGTGATCATGATATCTGATCTTCTTGTAAAAAAGAACATTATCAAAAATATCGTGGAACTTCATTTTCATGACATATATGAAGATAATTTGGCCAAAATACAAATGAATTTTAAGGAGGTTATTTTAGAAGTTGATCACCATGGATAACTTTGAGCTTTCAGGAAAATGAGTTTCATGAATTTATGATCCCATGAACATGATATATTCACCAAGAGGAGAATCCAAGATCAAGATGGAAAATGCCCTGATATTTGGCATTATTTAAATCCATAGTTGAAGATTTAAAAGTGGATATATTTGAATATTGAATGGGTTATAAAAATGGATTGAATATAGGAATACAGGAATTTTGAATATTAAATATAAATATCCATGCACCGATCTATATGAGAGTGTTTTCACTCATGTTCTAAAATGATATCTCCTATTTTTATGAAAATTAGAGCCAATATAGATTTAAACTATGTGAAAAATAAAATGTGATGTGAGGCTCCTTGGTTTTATGAAGTGGGAGTTCCATGAACCTTATTGGTTATAGGAAGAAGTTACTTGCACATCTTTCATGAAGAATATCCCATCGAAATGTGATTATTGTTTAAACACCATCACTGTGCTTTGTGAAGAAGAACAATTCTCTGAACTAGTTCTTGGATATTATATCCCCACTGTGTTTTTCAATGATAAAAATATTAATGTACCCTTTGGATACATAATGAAAAAAATAATATCCACACACTATTGTGATATGTTAAGGGAGAATCTGTTATGTGTACAAAAGCTTATGCGAAGAAGAGTTTTTCATAAAGGAGATATGGCCTATGAAAAGAAAGAAACTTGAAAGCTAAATCCTTGTGAAAGGGTGATTGCATCCCTAACCATTATTTGTAACCACATCATACTTATAAAATGGACATGGGGATCCATACCTATGGTTTTTGTGAATTTGTTATAAGAAGAAGTAGACGGTGTATCTAACTGGTTTGTAGGAAGAAGAAGAGTAAAAAAATAGTAAAGAAAACAAGTAATAAAAGCATACATGCACTTTCATACATGAATTAAAAATAGAGAACCGAAAAAAATCACATAAAATATAAAAGAATTATATTCTATATACATTAGAGGGTTTTTATTAATTCAAATATATAGTTTCATATATTTTCACATGAGAAAAGATAAGAGATAGAGAAGAATGAGAATAATGATGAAGTATGCATTCATGGAAATGAGAATGATAATGAATTCATAAAACATGAAAAAAATATGCATAGATAATAAAATAAATGAATTATGTTCATGTGTGATTTTTGTTATAATTCCATTCATAATTAAAATACATGCATAAGATGAGATGTTTAGTGTAGTATAATTAATGGTCGAAAAATATTCAGTTTCACTAAGAGGAAATCAATACTATACTCAATTACTAATATTTTATATTGAGGAAGTCAAATAATTTAGTCCACGAAAATATTCATATCATTATGAATAATGAAGGTATAATAATTATTATTCTAAGTTGAGATGATATTTCAGTGTTATGATAATCAAAAAGGAAGTCTGTGATTATAGTAATATTGGAAGAAGGTGATTCAGTGCAGTCTGTAATGCACTAAAGAAGAAAGAGGCTAAGAAACTACTATACACTATTTCATATTACAGTGTGTCAAAGATTATAGTGTTGGAGTTTGTAGCCTAGAACCAACTACTTTTTACATTATTCATTAATAAATACCTTATCACATCTTGATTGTTCTTCTGCGTGACAATGCATGTGATAATGTCCCAAGGATAACTATTGCATTAAAGGGTCATAGCGGATCCCTGCTATGATGAGAACCCAAAAGTGCCATAACACTATTCTTGAATATATGTTCTACAAACAGATGATGTTATTTGAGGGACAAAAATAATACAGGCCATTAGGGGTGAGGACTCATAAAACTTTGAGGCACCTTCTCATGGTGTGCGCCCTTGGTAATTACCATGAGGATATTATGAGAACAAGACCTGACAGTAGAAATTCACATTTCATAGTGTCATTGGATGTTCCTATCTACAGATGTGTGTATTGGTTCTTGGACTTTAGGATTATTATTAATGGGTATTACAACTCACACACTTAGTTGTATTGATAAAAAATGTGACAACACACTGTTCGCAGTGAGGTAGGATATGTTGGGTACATCACGAGTAATACTGCATTAATAGATAATGTGAGAAAGGATTTGTCTCTTCTATTCCATAACAAAAGTTGATATCTAAGGCCCTTTGAGGGAATTGATATATCCAAAATAAATACATGGCCATGGTAAGGAATGGGTGAGTTCAATTATGGAAATTCAAAGAAAGAATAATTGAGCACATGGGTTGATGGCACTAGCATGAAACCCTCTTGATTCGATATAGCGTGACAAAGGGATTATAATACATGGTAAGCATTTGTATGAGGTGACATGTCATTGTAGCGTTAACTTCTTTCTCTCTGGTTGCCTTGGCGTGTTGCTAGATGCTAACCTTAGACTTTAGTCAGGCTCCTCCTAATGCCACTGAGAAAGAGGCCTAGCGGGTCACACACTAAGTGTGTCCTTGTTTCTCAGTTAAATATTAATTTAACAAGTTAAATAAAGATTACTCCTGACTATGGTTTAATAATTATTTAAGGATGCCTGATAACATTTATTTAAAAACCAGTTATTCGATAGAATATATTGTGGGTGAAATAATATATATATTTATTAGCATGTAATGAAGTTACTTTTATTTAAGAAATAAATAGCCATTAATCAAGGTCTAATAAATGTGGTGGAGGAAATAAAGAAAAATGATAACAAGATAAAAACGACGTGTACATTGAATGTACACACCGTGTAGTTTTCATGGAAAATGAGTACATGTCGTGTATTAATGATTACATTTCGTGTAGTTTTTCCAGTCGGGTTTTTGAGGAAATAATATCCTTTTTTTAAATGATATGTATTATAATCAACGTGGGCGCATGTCAAGTAATTAATCATTCGACATGGGGGTTTTCAATAAGAGTTAATGAAATAAATAAAACGTGTTACACATTTATTTATTGTAATAACTCTATATCCTCAAACTCAATTATAAATATCCTCATAACCCTAACACTTTTCTAGAGAGAATCCTTGTGCACAACAATTCTGGACAATTCTCTCAAGGCTGAAAGAACTCCTTCCTCCAATAACGCTCTCAAGACCGAGAGAGATCCTCCTCCATCAGATCAAGGTGATCAAAGGAAGAAAACGAAAGCAAAGGCTTCTCCATTCATGCATCCAAATATTCCTTTGGCGACGTCTAGAGATACATGGTGTACATGTGGATCACCACTAGAGGAAGTCTACACTTGGCCTCGAGGATACAACAGTGAATCACAACAGATCGTGACCGGAGACATCAATGAATAAATAATTACATCCAGGTAATTATTGTCAATTAATTAAATTAATTATAACCAACATATGATGATCCTATATTTATGGTTCCGAGACCCCTCTTTTCTTTTTTCATTTTTTTATTCCGAAGATCCGACCTTTTATTATCATGACAGATCTCAGATTGACCATTGTTAATACTAAAATCAAAGTTGGGAAAACCCACCAACACGCTTCCCCTGCGCCCGAAACCTATACATAGAAAGAATAAAAAGTGACCAGACAATCTCTATTCAGTTGATTATCATTTAGGTTACAAATAATTATGTGTTTATTAGTCCATAGAATATTCATATTATTGTTACTGATTGATGGAAAGAGGAAGTTTCAGATTCTTGGTGTGAAAAAAATGATGGTTTCTTGAATGATGTTTTTCAAGTAACCAAGTGAAGAAGAAGATGTTTTTGGAAGATAAAATTTGCAATGTGACATCTATAAATAGTCTAAATAGGTATAATAAATTATTGGTGTTACAAATAACTATATCACCAAGGCATATACTATCTTTAGAGGCAATACAAATATCCATCCAAGAGCTATAAAACATGAAATTTCAATTGAATATAGTAAATTTCAAGTGAAAGGGTATTTCCTATTTTCTGTAACAACATTCAAAGGATTAATTTCTAATGGTTTTGTGGTTGGATCATTTCCATACCATCCTTAAAAATAGCCACTTTCATTGAGTATTAAACCTTATAAAAAAATTATGTGTTATCTCTTACTATTTTCACATACTTTCATGCGATAGGGAAAATAGGATAATATAATAAGGATCCTAATAAGTCAAAGAGGTAAAGGGATTAAAAGTTTTAAAATATAAAAATGTCACCAACACTAATTCACCCTCTCTTAGTGTTAGGTATTTTCCAATGTGTTCATCTCATAAACATTTGTCATGTAATAAATCATGTAAATTCATAAGACATGAATCATATATAAATCAAAGAACGTGATCCATGAGATCATAACATTTTCCTAAGACATATATTATGGAATACACATAAGTATTCAAAAACTTTTGTCAATGATACCCACCAAGACATTCATGACATGTTATTCTTGGGCTAACCACCCATGCACCTACTTTGGGCTTGGGATAATCTCTCATGTAAACGCTTTGTGGCTTGGATAACCTCCGACGTATCCTTTGAGATCATATAAAATTAATCATTAGCTAATGAATTTGGGGGATATATAGGTACCACCATTCACATAATGAAAATGTTATATATTTTTTCCACATGATCATAAAACATTTATCATATTGGAACCTATGAAAATAAATGGGTTTCTTAAACATTTCATCATAGCATAACTCCGGGAAAAGAAATGGCTTTGATAAACATCGTTTCATCATATTCATAAACCATTAAAGTAAATAAAAAATATAGTATCATTCACTCATATCCCTAGTAATTATTAAGTAACATAAATGGATGTAATATTAGATGAAAAATGTTTTTTAAAGATCACTTTGAACATTTATTTTTAAAAATACCCTTTTGATTTTTAAAATCACATCTTTTAAAAAACCTATGCAATTATTAAAGAAGAAATTTTATTTAAAAATAATCTTGTAAAATTATAAAGTAATATTCAAAATCAAATATTATTTATGATGGAGGGAAAAAACTTTCATTCCATATAAGTTAAAATAAAACATTCCCTCCATATGTTTTTCAAAAAATTCACAAAGTACCTCATTCGGAAAATGATCAAAAGATTCATTTCAAACCATTTTGTAAAAAGTAAAATAAGGGGAAAATTAGTTTAAATAATTTTTAGAGAATATTTAAAACCTTTTTGGAACCATTTTTTGAAAACATGGTTATGGAATATAAATATTACCTAGTGAAGACTTGAACATAAACAATCACAAATAATAATGATATTTTGAAATGAACCCCTTACAACGTTGGAAAATTTTGAATAATAATTATCATGAAAGAAATTAATTTAGATATTTATTTATATACCTTAATTATCTAGATAATAATCATAAAATACATTAATGGGTACTATATACACCACAAAAAAGAAGTACGTAGTGTATAAGGCATGTGTCCAACATAAATAAATGTGAGAGGAAAATCCCTTACCTTAGGTCTAAGTTCCTTCATACACATTGGAACCTCTTGTATAATAAATATAGATTTATTATAAATATATTAAATAACCATAATCATATATATCACATCTTATATTATTTAATTATATCCTTTTATCACTCATTTGTTAACAATTCATTATTAGAATCACTATAATGGATGATATCTACTTCGTTTTTTCATGTATGTTTTGGTTTGGTAGTTTTGGTCCTTGTACTTTGATAAAAGTTACATACTATCTAGAATTACAATCAAAATATAAGTATCATATATATTCATTATAAGCACATTTTTATAAATTTATAAAATTTATTTATAGAAAAATTAATTACACCATATATGAAGATGGTAGGCCGTACTTATGCATGAATGTTGTTTTCATTTTTCAACAGATGGAACAGAAGAAAGGTAAATAATAACTAAATTTTTTTAGAATCATTATTATATCACATATATCATATATATTCATAAAATCCGTCCTTCTTACCATCCATGTAATATAGAAATGAATAATGAATCACATCACTTTGAGGTCACGGTAGTCCACACGTATGCATGAGCGACGTTAATGTTTTCCAGTGGTTTAGAAGGTAAGAAGGTAGATTTTATATTTTAATTAAATAAGAATAATTATTTTATAAATATCATATATACACTTTAAAACTATCATAATAACCATCCATTAATGATGGTGATGGAAAATTAATTTTGTTGCTATGTGGAGACGGTAATCCGTGCATATGCCTGAGAAAAACATTCACTTCCCATTTTATGGATTGAGGGTGCATAATATTGGTTTCATAATCATAATAATATTTTAGAATATTTGGTATTATTAATTTATTATTTTATTAATAATATAACTAATTTAAAGTAGGTAAAATAATAATTAAAATGAAATTGATTGGTTAAGGTGACTACCTATTCTTTGTAACAAATCCTTTATATCTCCTCTTAAAGGCTATAAGGTTGGTCTTGGGGGGAATAACCTCTATAATATGTCTAGGAAAGTTTATAATAAAAATTGGAAGAGTTTTTTCTTGATGGAAGGCTCAATGTGGTGTAAAGAAGTGATGGAGGAGGTTCTATTTTATAATTGAGGTGAGGGGCACTTTTGAAATTTCTCAAAAGATTAACATTTAATAAGACTATTATAGAGAAAAATAATTCCAAGTGGTCTCTTTGTTTGAATGTAATTTTACCCCCAAGCACCAAATATATATATTACTTAGAATTTAATAACATAAATAAAATATTATAAATTCTAAAAAAATATTTTAATACATTCTTAAAATGTAATGTATGTATATAAAATTATTGTATCACAAAAATTATCTCAAATAATAATACTTTTAATATTTTTAATACAATTTATTTGATTTTTCTTTTAATTGAATAATTACCATCTCAGCATTGTGTAAGAATTTAAGGTGCCTATTTTTTTACTAAAAATAAAAAATAAACTGCCATCATGATGATTAATCTTGTAGATTTTATAATAATATTTATATTCAAACATATCCTCTGGATTTAACCATATTAAAAATATTTTAGTTATTTAAAACAAGTGTGTGACATGTTTTACTTTTCTTGAAATAAATTACTATAAAGGTCATAATCTAATCCAAATGGAAATAAAATTACACATAACTGAATATTAGATTATTATGGATGAAATGTACTCATAAAATAATATTTATTAAAGTATTAGTGTCATTTTATATCCCTTATCACATTATTTTAACATAACTTTCCCAATTTACCCTTACCATGATAATAAAATTACTATAGTTACAATTCATATCTACAAAAAATAAAGGGGACATATTAACCAAATTCAGACCCACTAATTATAAATATAGAATACATTTTTCATGATTCAAATCACCTATGTTGTAGAATTTAATTTAAAATTAATCCCGCAAAATGTTAAAAAATGGTTCTTCAAGAAATATATATTTTCAAGCATATGATGAATTTATGTTAACTCTATGACTAGTAATCATCATTATATGAATATAAATTCACACACACACACACACACATATATGTAATCTAAAACATTAATTTAAATAAATACCCATTAGGTTTTATTCTAATTAATTAAAATGGAGAAATTCTATGCACTTTAGAACAGTTTTTAGAAAAATTAGATTTTTAAACCAAAAAATAATTTTATACTAAAATAAAAATGTAAATATTATTCAAATTTAATTAATTAAAATAAATATAAATAAATAAAAATTATATCACTTTAAATCATATTTAAAACATATTGGGACTTTCAAATTACTTAATTTATTAAAAAGAGATGACATTTTTATAAAAATCAATTTTTTCCACTATTGATTGAATATTTAATCTTTCCAAAAAATTCTCAATAAATCATTAGAACTTATTTTTGAATTTATAAATTCAAAAATAGAATTAAAATTTTCATGTACATTTTCTTAAATTTTCCAAAAAACAATTAAAATATTTACTCATAAAAATAAAGAAAAATTATTTTTGAAGAAAACATATTTTTGAAGAAGAAAATGAATTTATTAAAAATTGAGTGATTATTTTCTCAGAATATGTCAATATAATAATATTAAGTTTTAACTTTATTTTTATTTTATAAATCAGTTATTACTATTCATACTCTCTAATTTAATGATAAGGTTTGAACATACACATAATTTTTTAATAATGTTTCTCGGTTTATCTAAACTCACTATATCATGTAATGTAAGCTATTGAAAAAGTTGAATATTTTTAAAAAATATTTCATAAGGTCATGGATTTAAATAACATATAATTCTACCAAAAGAGATTCAATCTTGAACAATCCTAATTAAAAAAATGAGATTTCAAAATAAACCCTTAACTTAGGTCATGGATATCTTGATATGCATTCATAATATCTTATAAAATAAATTTATATTTATTATTAATGAATGTTAGATCTATATCCAAAATTTTCTTACAATATATAATTCAATTATAATTTCTAATTACCTAATTATTAAAAATTCTGTATTAAAATCAATATTCACGTGTTAACTATTCTGTTTCCTATGCATGTTCAGGATTGAATCTTACGATCCTTGAACCTTATTCATGATTTAATCATATTTATAATATTAATTATCTTATAATATTCATATTTATTCATTATAAACACTTTTATAAGTATTCATATAGGGTGGTAATGAAAAATGAATTACATCACTTCACTAAGATAATAGTCCTTATGTATGACCATGTAATGTTTTAATTTTCTAACAAATAGAAAGAAGGAAAGTTAAATAATAATATATCTTTCAAGAATCATAATAATACTAAAAATATAATATATATTCCTTAAATCTATCTATATGGATATCCATGTATGGTGGACATGAAAATAAAATCACTTCACTTTGTGGAGGTGGTAGTCCACATGCTCACACAAACAAAGTTATCAATTTTCATAAGATGAAAAAGAGATAGAAAATGGTTGTAGAACAGACATAAAAAATTAATTATATTAATTAAACTTATTTCATCTTATTAAAATTCTTATATAATATTTAATGGAATATAATGAATAAATAAACTCAAATTATTTCAGTAGATAATTACCTTATCATTTGGAAACCTCCTATAGTCTACGCCTTAAGCCTTCAAAGTTTAGTCTTATAGGAAGAGAAAAATCTATAAGATATGAGGAGGGAATATAGAAAGATACTGTGGTATATATTGGCTAAAATAGATGGTTCAAAATGTTTGAATGAGTGAATAGAGAAGGTTTCATTTTATAAGTATGGTTGGTGGCACTCTTGTAAATACATAAAACCTCAAAATATAATAAATTCATATTCATGTGAAGGTGGAAATAATTTGATTTTTTTTGGAATATATTAAAAAAGTGGTTGAAATTTCTCCAACCAATCAAATATATAAAATTTTAAGTGATATTTTAAACTTTATATTTTAGATTAATCCCCTAACACTAGTAGAAAAATGGTCTTTAACGCCATCATTTTAATGTTGGTTCTTCAAGAATGATATTAAAAGTTCTCATAGAATAATTGTAATGTTGGTTTTTAGTAACTGATTTTAAAATTCCAGTTTTAATGCCAGTTCCTGAAAAACCAACATAACAAGTCCTTCTGGAAGACTTTTAACATTGTCTATTTGAAAATTTGATGATAAAAGGGGACTTTTAATGTGGGATTTTTAAAAAAACACATGAAAAAGTTTACTAGGTAAAAATTTATTTCATAATCTTTGATTTTACTAGTCATGAAGCTAAAATAGAATTATAGATCAAAAGTTATGGCCATATGAAGTTATACTTATCTAAAAAAAGTCTTTAAGGTGTCTGACTTTTGATGATGATAACTTTTGATCATTAAGTCTATTTGAGCTCCATGATGAGTGAAATTTAAGACTAAGAAAAAAAAATATGCACAAGTATTTAGATTTTATACATCTTAATGTTTGGTTTAACTAAAAATAAATGTGAAATATATTTTTCTATTTTAGATGTCGGTTATTTGTAAAAACTAAAGTCAATAGTATTTTTTTTACATTTAACATCAATTTTTTTAAAACCAATTTGAAAAGTTATGTGGATATCTTTCAATGTAAATTTAATAAAAAATACTTAAAACCATGATATAAGATGTATTTTAAATTTAGTTATACATTTACCTAATGTTAAAATAAAATTTCAAATATACAGGTTTTGTATTTTAAATTATTTAAAAGGCACGTTTAAAATTTTAAAATCCCACCTAAATTTTAAAACATCTCCACCAAAAATATTTTCATTTACAATATATAAAATTTCATGAATCAAACCAGAGTTCCATCTAATCTAAATCTATACCCAGTCTGTGTCTTGTCCCGAAGGGCATTCCCGATCCCCATGAGATGGAATCTTTTTCTTGGGTATCAATAACAAGATTTGGGAATGATATCACCCATTTTTGTAAGAAAAAACAACCAATGAAAATAAACAGTCGAATAATAAATAACCAAAGCAAAGAAAGGCTTAATAATTTTCTGAATCATGGTTTTAAAACATTAACTAAAAACTGAAAATACTAAAATAAAAAGGGAAACATATAAAAATCCCAAAACCTCTGTAAAACATGTGGGACATCACCCTCAAGCCACCACCACCAACACCAGCAACAATGAACACTAGCAGCCGATCTACAATCATCAGAATGACACTAATCACCTTTACCTCGGTGATACAATGAAAATTATACATGCACCAAAAGGTGTATATATGGTGTGTGACAAATCCCTGTAGGATGCCACCCAAATGAAAAGTATTTCATTCTATAACAACAATAGATAAAGTAACATTCACTGTTTATACAAAATCCTTTGGATCATTTTCATGAAATTTTTTTAAAGAAAAAACATTATCGAGGGAGCACTTCCACGTAAAACCATTTCTTTAAAGAAATATTTTTATCATGACACTTTTATAGGGGACATTTCAAAAGAAAACTTTTACTAAGATAAAATTTCTTTAAAATGTAATGCACTCATGGTCCCCCATATACCAATGGATGAAACCAAATCACATAAGTCTTAAGAGAGAACCATATGTAAATCCCTAGGGGTAATCTAGCTCGAGTGAGACATTAGAACCTCATATCGTGATGAAAGGTGGTATATTAACCACCACCATTAGCTTTCTTGTGCACGGGCCACTAGGAGGGGACACCCCATGGGCGTAGTAGTATTTAATAATCATTAATATTTATTTAGTGTTGTAGTCATCAATCATGCAAAGTGAACCTGGGACATTACACTTCTGCGTCACTAGCATATATATATCTATTCATCCCACCTAATTACTTGGGATTACCTTGTGCTCAATCCCTTATTTCACATGTTACAAAAACACCATTTTTCACTCACATGTTATGTATTATAAATACTCCAAGAAATAACCCTTTTCCATAAACAAAACACTTTCTATTTTAAAAACATCAAAACCATTTAAAAACACTTTCCAAACTACTTTAATAATCCATGAAACCCATTTAACAACATTACAAGAAAAAACATAACCAATTTAACCATTTCCATGGGCCAAGCCCCCTTTTTAAATCTACAAAAAACCCAATTTTGTATTAAAACACGCTTCCAACCATTTACACAATTTAAAAATCACATTAAAATGTGAAAAATAAAATTCAATGATCCAAAATAATCTATTTCTTTTGAAAGACATACTTTCCGTACATTTTCACCCCTAGTGCCTTCAAAACACAATTCACACCCTTCAAACAAATCATAAAACACTTTAAAGAAGAACCACCATAAGCACACATAAAAACATAACCATTTCTATTTATAAAAATCCATTACTATGACATAATAATTTCACACTCTTCCAAAAAATTTTCCTTACCACAAAAATAAATCATAGAGCACATATAATTAACGATGAAAGAATATTAAAATCATCCAACGATGTTAGGGCATGGAACCACCTACCTATCACTTCGAACTTTCTAGAAAATGATGTGAAACCCCCACCAAACCAAAAGATGACCCTAGAAAGAAAATATTTAGCAAATAAATGTCAATATCAGACTCAAAAACCTAAGATCAGACCATCATTAGGTCACTCTACCCATTGGATAATTGGAGATCAAGAAATAGGTAAAGAAAAACCTATAAAGAGGAAGAAATTAAGAGTAAAGGGACTTAATTGTTGATCCATTGAAGTTTATATACCAAAATCATCCATGGAATGTTTAAAAATAGGTCTAGGTAAGATTTGGGAAGGATCCCATGGTTGAAAATCATGAATGGGTTTGGAAATAGGGTTAAATCTAGAGAGGAAACAAAGGCAATTTTCTAAATTTTAATGTCCTAGATAGGCTGCCCAGTTTACCAAACTATGCAGAAACCGCATTCCACTTACTTACCAGGTGGAGTAAGTTTCATGGTTAACCACAGAGTTTGAGAAACTGTGTGGAAAGAATTCGATTTTCCACTGTCCAAAACACCACTAGGTCTTACGTTTTCATAGACTAAGTGTACAGTTTCCACTAACCATGTGAAAACCTTGCGCCACTTGTTTCCAAGGATAAATTTCTCAATTTTCTCCAAAGAAACATGGTGAACCTAAGGAGATAAAGAAAAATAAAAACTAAATAGAATAATACCCCAAAAATTCAAACCCTCCATACCTAGAGCTTTATAAAAAAACCAAGAAAAAATGAACCAGATCCAAAGATGAGAATAAAAACCTAGGCGTGACATAAATCATCAGTCTCTTTCTTTTAACATTTTTTACCTCTTCGATCCAATCACATTTTCAATGATTCATAAATCTAATATTGGGACCTAGAATTTATTCCCATTATTTAATTTCTTTATCATTGTTTTCCTTTATTTATAAACATCTTGATAATTTTTATTTTGATAATGAATATTTGTTTTGATCAAGTTAAAAAGATAAACCATATATATGGTATTCACCAACTAAAGTAGAAATTTATTTATCAATCACTATTTTCATTGTCAGATGAGTTCTTCCCTAAAAGAAGAGAAATTATGATATATGATATATCGATTCAAATGAAATGACTGAAATAATTGAAAATAGGTTGAAGCTTTAACTTTTTTTAATTTTTTTTCATTTAGTGTCTATAATTTTAAATTCATATTTCTCATGCATTTATTTAAATGAGTTATATCTATCAAAGGTTAGATAAGTTGAAGTTCTTATGACTATAACTTTTGATCTATATGTCTATTTTTGCTCCATGATTTGTAAAATCAAAGCTTTGGAAAACAACTCTTCACCAATTTTCAGATTTAAAATTTTTTTAAATTGTTTTTTACAAAAAAATGTGATATATATTTGTTTTTTACATTTGATGTCGGATTTTTTATGAAACTGATGTGAAAAATAATTTTCACATTGGCTTTTAGAAAAAAAAAATGTTAAAAACCTTATCGAATTAGAATTTCAATGCTAGTTTTCTAAAAATACAACATCAGAGGGTCGAAATATTAATTTTTGATATTAGTTTATAAAAAATGATATTGAAAGTATAAATTTTAATTTTGGTGGAAATAACATCACTTAAAACCCAATGTTTAAATACAAAAAAAATCAATATGAAAACACATTTTTCTAATAGTGTTGTTAACCAATTCTAACATTAAAGTAGGTATAAAATTTTTACCGCAATTAATATTCATTTTGACCTAAAATGAATGCAACCTAATTTCAAAATTTTAGAAAATCTGATTAAAAATATAGAAATAATTTTGTAAAATTAAATTTCTATAATTTTAAGAAAATAATTTTAAATATAAGCGTGCAAAACACAATGTAAAATATCCTGAGAATTTTTTTTAAGTATAAAATGGATATTATTCTCATTACATGGCTAATAAAAATCATTAAATGAATATTAAATTTTTTAATAGATATATTATATACATATTTAATTAAAATCATTCATCAATAGTGATTAATTTAATTTATTAAAATAAATTCACATTTCATGCCTTGAAACTTTTTTTATGAAAAACACCTATTTTACCTTCAAATACAATTATTTTAATTTATAACTAATTGATAACCAATTAATTTATTTTATATATGTTTAACAAAAATACTTTTTCACAAGTTTAATGCTCTGAATTAGTTTTTAAATAAAATATATATAAAAAAACCAATGCCCATAAACAAGATATTTCAAAACATTTCTTTAGGATCAATAATATTCTATATGTGATTTATAAATTTTTTTAGATAATAATTTTGTTATTTACACCTAATATAATGTGATTTATTTTATAATTTTTGATAATTATTCATATAATTTCATGGTTGAATCCTTCACAATCTGTTGAACACATTTACTTTTTAAAGATAAATATGTTCTAATGTCTTTGGTTGTTACATAGAATTTATGGGAATCAATTGCTGATGCTAATGGATTGTAAAAAACCTATCAAATACATGGTATTGATAAGTTTGAAATATTTCTTCTGCTTGAAAAATAAGGAATATGGATTGAATATTAAGGTAACATCCATGTGTTTTCATCATGAATATATTTTATAAAATTAGAAAAAAAATACTTGTATGAAATTATAAATTAAGCTATGACTTATTGAGGTTGGTATACGATTCATTTTTTAATTAATTTATTAACTATTATAATAATATTTGATGAGAATATCTAATAAGGAATTTTGGATGTGGAATCTTAATTAAAATACTCAAATAGAGTTTACACAAGCAACAAGTTCATTAGAATTATGTTATAAATCATTAGAAATTCTATTATAATTTTTATATAGAAATTTAATAATATTTGAAATGATTTATAGTGGTTGGAATTTATTTTAATTGATTTTGATTTTGATTGATGATTTTTGAGAAGGATAGAATTCATATGTTCGATTAATTTCAGAATTTACCATGTTACGTATTAATTAAATTGGTTTTCTTGAGATACATATGAGTAATCAATAATTTATTATACCTATTTAATATTAATTGGGGAGCTAGTACCCTAAACTATATTGAAAAATAATTGGAAAAATTATCCTCTAAATATATATTACTATAAAATATTAATCCCAAAATCTAAAATATAGTTATGTAAGAAATACTCTAAAAATTTTAATGGTGTATAAGAATTGTTCAAGCATAAGTTAGGATACAAATGTTCGTATTAGATCAATTTAAAATTGTCTCATAATATCAAAATTCTAGATAAAATCAATCCATAACTATGAAAGAATAAAATGAACCTATATAAGAAGATTTTATGTGAGTTCTCTAGAAGAATAATTGAAGAGGTTATTTTATAAGGTAGATTCCGAGGAAAGATATTTTGGTTATTTTAATGGATAATTATGATTAAAAAAGTTGACGAAATAAAAATAGACAATTCTATGATGTTTCTTAAAGATAAAAATATCTAATTTGTTCATATAGATCCTAATTCAATCTAGTCATGAAGAAGTGATAATTGTGTTGTGAAGATAAATATAAAACCACAATAGAATATTTGGTTAATTAAATCGATTTTTTAATGTTGAAGTGGGTTATTTTAAATTCATCATAGTCAAACTATGATAAGAGATTTAAACTGCTGATCAAGAATAAGTGAGTATTATAGGACGAGGTTATGTTTTAGTGAGTTTTGATGAAAATAAAGTGATTCCCTAGATTGTATTGAAAAATAAAATCTTGAAATATTATGATTAGTTCATAGAAACCTTGAAATACATAGATAAAAATAAGGTTTATATCTTGTCATGAAGATAATTATCACACTACAATAATATTCTTTCTTGTGAAAAATCAAGTCAATATAATTTTTTTTTCAGATAAATCTTAAAGAGAAGTATGATGAATTAAATCATGAATATTTAGTTGATCTATAATATAATTTTCTATATTTTTTTATATTAATATTTAAAAATAATAAAATATATTAAATATGGGATATTCCTAAAAGATATTATTGAATATTTTAAATGAGAGGGTCATGGATATTTTTAGAAATTATCTAAAGAATCTATTAAGAAGGCCAACATTAGTTATATGATAATGGAAAAAAACCATGTGGTTATGTTGAGGGAACACTAAAAGTTAAAGAAGATAAGTTGAAGTAGGATAATGAGTTGCTGATACTACATACTATATCATCAATAATGAATATTTAAAGACATGCCTATAATAACCATATATCGTAAAGGTACAAGAAAATAAATAGGAAGATGAAGGAAGATGAAAATATTCAAGTGTGGTAAAAGTTACCTTAAATACTACACATCTTGTATATCAATATATTTGGTGAAGAAGAATATGATTGAATCATGAAGGAAGTAGGATACATTATGATGGTACTTTGTACTTACATTCATTGATCAAATTGAGATGAAGTGTGTAACATATCATTAACTTATTTCAAGTACTTCTAGCCCCTTATTTTTATCCCCTTATGTTGGGGTCTTGTTTTTGGTTATTTTGGAAAAAAATTTAAAATATTTGGTGGGGGGGGGGGGTTGGGAGCTATGCACAATTATGGAAAATTGCGCAATTAGGCCCATAAAATTGTGCACTCTGTGATAACCACAAGAATAGGGCACACAAATTTTCCAAATCATGTGACCACCCCTAATAACCCTGAAACCCATGGATAGAGGGACAATAATGGTTGGTTAATAGTTACTATAACCATGTGGCCTAGCTTTTCACACCATCTAGAAGCCAATTTAGGGCACAAGGTTAACGCGTACAGTTAAAATTAACAGTACGACCCAACAAGGAAACTATACATTTTGGGTTTTAATCCTTTAAAATTTAATTAAAAATCCCAGGACACCAATTTAAGATTCCTAATACCCCCATTTTACCCTAACATGATCTATTGGATTTGGAGGCTCATAAGAGGATTTATCGGCTTTTATAACCTCTTCTATTGCAAATGAAAGTGTCAGTGGAAGATATAATCCTTCTACAATAAATGGTTTCTACCTTGATTTGGGTTTTATCTCTCTATTACTTATCTCCCTTTTGAGATTTTTGAGTCCTGACATTGTTCGTGTATTAAATATTGGTTTTTATGGATCTTATTTTGATAGATCCCAATTCTAGGGTTGATTCCTTGATATTCTTCACCTTCCTTCGTCTTTGGTGGTTACTATTGAAGGTGTTGTTTATTTGACCATGTAATAAATTATAGGTGGTCCCATATGTCTTGTATCTATAATTAAAACTCTAACTTCTTGATTTATTGGAGATGTGTTTTTAATATAATTTAAAACCCAGATTTGAGTTGATTGGTTGTATGATTGGAAATGGTCTGAAAATTGTGAAAAATGACCAATTTCAATAAAATTGAAATTTTTGGGTGAATTTTGAGAAAAAAATGGATTATTGAATTAAAATTTGATTTGATGAAATGATTTTTTGTTTATTCTTGGTAAAATTGGATTAAAATGAAAGCTTTTTTTGAAAATTTATGAATTTTATGAAAACCTATGATGTGGTTTTGAAATTGAAAAATAATATTGAACATTAAATTGGTAAATTGTATTGTGAATGATGAATTATTTTTAAATGAATTATTTTTTCAAGAAATATTGATTCATTGATTGAATCACATGTGATCTTGAGTAGTTAGTAGGTTATTAGGAAAATCAGGTTAGGTCTATGACTTCCTAGAAATGTATTGACAATGAAACACTAACTAAACCATGTTTGAAATGATTTCCCATGATGGATTCTCAAACGGGGTGTTGATAGATTATTCCAATGGTTTGAGACTTAGGGAGTGTTGATGGATACTTAATCTATAGTAATGATTAATAATTTTAAGGATCCTATATCCAAAAACTAACATACCTTTTGGAATATGATCATGGTTCTTTGTATTGTTGAGTAGTTTATACCTGACCTTATTTATAGAATTGTTTAATTCATGCAATTTTTTTATAAATTCTTTATATAAAGTATTCACTTAATCTAGTTTGATATTTCTATCATCTTTTAATTTTAAAACATGTTTTATTATAAAATATATAAATTTTATGACAATAATTATTTATCTAAATTGAAAGCACAAATGGTTTAATTATTATGGATTTGATTATGAAACACTTAGTGAGACCCTTATAGGTAGTTTAGCTCACACCCTACCTTTGAAATCTACCATTTGTTGTTTTTGTTATTCCCAGCTTAAGTAAAATGAAAGAAACACTCAGAGGTGGTAGTTGTTCTTGATCTATGGGACTCTAGAGTATGATGGCGATCGGTTGCGATATGGTACACTTGTTTTATATGGTTTTAGAGACTTAATATTGTTGGTTTTTTTTGTTGTCCAATAGTTTATGACATACCATGTGATATTTATCTAACTAATTATTGTAATTTTACCCTTAAGGAGTGTTTTAAATACCTATTAGTCATTTGTTTATATTTATCTATTATGCATCTATGATTTTTTCTTGTGGAAGAAATGTTCCCTTTGATGTTCATTATGATGACAGGTTCTATTCGCCCACCCATTGGGTTTGGGAACTACCCTAGGGATATGTTAGGACTGATTTAGGTATTAGTGTAAAAGGGTATCTGGGTTAGTTCATGAAAAAATGGTATCAAAGGATGTTTATATTATATCCTTGATATCGATATGAAGTATGGGATATATTATTAGATAGGAGGTTGGATTTATAGGACTTAAGAGTTAGTTTTATGCAAGTTCCTGGAAAACTCTCATCATAATAAGCCTTAAGTCATCATGGGTGTTTGGTAAATGTGAACTTGAGAAATAAATTGATTTGATTATAGTATTTTTCCAGTTTATTTGAGAGTTCTAAAATTCTAGAAGTTTTATGTTCCTATATCTCTTGAATGAATTTAAGATATGAATACCATTTCTAATGCTTTTAGTATTGCGTGTTGATGTTGTGTAGCATCATGACTCTGAGAATATATCTGAACAAGCCACATGTGTAAGCTTGTGGCCACCCATGTCTTATTTCATATTAATTCATGAGTTACTATATAAATGTACTCATAATATAATCCTAAAATATCATGAATCCAAGTGAATTTTGGAAATTGGGTACATATAATAACAACTTGAAAAATTAATATATCAACCTTTTTGAAAACTTCTTTAACATGCTTCCAAAATTCAATCATTCTTCTAAATATTTATGAGATAACTTGGGGAAATACATAATAAATGAGTGAGATATAAAGCCCAATAAGGTAATAATCAAAGCATGACATGATTAAATAAATATATGTTAGGAAATAAAAATATCCTAGTGACATAAAAGGGTTGATAATCATAAACATGATCTTCGAAGCATGATATAAGTTGATAATATAAAGGCAACATGGGAATGTGGAAACAAAATAAAACACCAAATTATAAATACAAGTCAAGGATAACAGACAAGGAAACATTACATAGTGTTCACAGAATAACCTACAATGCACAATACATGGAATAACATGAGATAAAAACATTACATAATGCATTGGCTTGCTATATAATTCCGGCCCCACCCATCACTTTCATATTAGGTACATGCATAAGATTGACACATAGATCATACAAAATAAGGATGTATTTCATCAATTTTAACCCCATGATTAAGTGGTGTGGATTACATACATGTTAATCCCTAATAAATGAAGGATAATTACAACTAAAGTGAATACCCTTGAGTGGATATTAAGATGGGTATTCTGTACATAAATGTTGGCATGGAAAATAATAGTATAATTTTTACAGAATAATGGGTTTTGATAAAGTTCTATAAAAAGGGATAATGATAGGGAAATGGGTCCCAAATTACATGGTAATCATAGGTATAGTAAGAGGGATGTGTAAAACATTTTAAAACTTTAAAAATTGTAAATAAAAGTGCATGATGCTTAGAAGGTTATTGAATAAAGAAGAGGAGAGGATCCCATACTTTGGAATAATAACAACTTCGTTAAAGGTAAGAACATGAGGGTATAAATGAATATAATTTTTATAACATCAAATGTACATAAATGTGATATTTATAAATTCATGACAACATAATAATTTTTTTTTCAAAAGTCTGAATTCAAATAAGGTGCTTGAAAGGAAGAGAAGAGAGAGAGAAGATCCCTTACTTCAGCATAGTAATGGCTTATGTAAAGGTTATAATGATAGGGGATAAATGATATCTAATTTTTAGTATACAATTTTTACCATGAAGGGAAATTTATAAATAAATTAAAACATAAAAAATTGAGATTCAAATGTCTAAATACAAAGAAGGTTCCTAAAGGAAAAGAAGAGAGGGAAATCTCGTACCTTGATAGGGTGCTTATAAAAGCCTGAGAGTAGAAGATAAATAGGAATTTTCAAGGGTTATATAGAAAAATAGAGGGTAATTCTTTATTAATATCCAAACATAGGTTTTGGAATTATATGATAAAGTAATCAAAAACACAAAATTTACCATGGTTTTTAAACGCGTTTTATTCCAAATATGATAAGTTTTAAGTATTTTATAATGATAATAATTTATATAGTTAAAATAATACCCTTGGTGATGTGGAAGTGAGTCATGTTTATAAAAAATTGATATTAAAACATTATAATATAATATTGGTTTTGGTGGGTTCATTAAGGGTTTATAAAATTAGTCAAATAACCTAAAAAAACAAATTATTCTAAAGGGTAACTATATATTTAGTCATGTATACCATTAATGGAATATATTACATCACTTTTAGGTCATTATGATGTCATATTACATACCATATAATTATACCGTATTTAAATTTTTACCCCAAAATTAAACTCTTAGAAAATTTTGAAACATTCATCATTGGATAATTTTGATGTGATGGTTTTAAAAAATAATATATATTTTATCAAAATAATTCTATTATTTTTAGAATTTACACTTTTAAATAAAAAATCCCAATTTATTAAAAATAATGTGGTTTTGAAATAATTTGTTTTTTGACCCTTATGAAAATTACATTTGACTTTATAAAATTATATTATATTTTATATTTAATAAATATTATTTAATAATAACAATTTATCAAAATATAATTTATTTAAAAAATTATTGAATTCATAAAAAATAGTGTCTTTATTGAGACTATATATTTCCCAAAAATATAATTTGAGTTTTGTCACATTAAAATCTAATATTTATCAAATTAATTATTTAGTCATTTAAAAGTTAATAATAAAAATAATAAACTAAATTATTATTTTATTGAAAAAAATCACACTGTTAGGGTCAGGATACATATATCTTTATAACACTAGTGAATTTCATATGGGTAATGCCTGCGATGATGATATTTTCGTGTGGTAGTTTGGTATACATGGTTTGGTCCATGATCTCGATTATCTTGAACTTCTCGAGTAAATATTTCACTTATGATTTAGTTGTTGAATCTTATATTGGGATTGATTAAGGGAAAATCCAAATGATTCTATCTCTCTTCTACATTCCAATAAATGGGATTCCTAGGGTATGATCATACTATTTGAGGATATCTCCCCTTTCTTATGTATCGATTAGTCTTTTTTCATACACCTATATATACCAATATTAATTTTAGCTGTACAAAATATATTTTATAAATTGTTTTGATTTTTATTGGTATTTTAAAATTTATAGTATATAAATTATAATGGTTTAAAATAACCAAAGTAGTGCATGTGTTTTCAATAACTACATTACTTAATAATGAATTTATTCTTTCAAAGTGGAAATTTCATTTATAAAATTTCAGGTTGTTACATTTTACCACATTTATAAATCTCACCATAAAAGTTTCATTTAATTCATTAAAACAAATGAGGGTACTTTTTTTTCATCACCTCTTCTGTTTCCCATGCAGCTTTCTCAAACTTATGGTTTCTCTATAACACTTTGACTAGGTGAGTAGTCTTGTTTCTTTGAACCTTTTCTCTATTATATAAGATCTTCACTAGCTACTCCCATATGAATGATTATTCTCCAATAGTACCACTTCTAGATTTAGTATATGTGAGGGGTATGGTATGTACTTTCTTAAGAGGGATTCATAGAATACATCATGTAATTGAGATATGATAGGTGGAAGTGCTAGTTGATAGGTCATTGGTCTATTGTGATCAAGTATCTAAAAGGGTCCGATGTATCTAGGACTATGATTTCCCTTCTTCCAGAATCCCATGACTTTATTACATGATGATATAAAAAGGAACACGTCATATCTGACATAAAACTCTTGGTATTATTTACAATTGTTTTTATAGATTTTGTATCAAAATTTTGTGTATTTTACATGACATAGAATAGTTTGAACCTTCCACGTCATCTCTTAGATAAGATCAAGTCCCACTAGCTTCTACTCCCCAACTTCATCCCAACATGTTGGAGTCTGACACCTCTTACCATAAAGATCCTTATTAGGTGCCATTTGAATTCTTGATTAGAAAATGTTTTTATATGAGAAATGTACTAGGGAAAGTTCTTGATATGAACATACTTATAAATCCATTAAACATGATCTTCTAATATCTTCCATAGTTTGAATAGACCTTTCAGATAGACTATCTATCTGAGGATGGTTACCAATACAGAAGTCTAGTTCCATATTCAGCTCTTACTAATTTATTCTCCATTACCTCTAGGTAAACCTGATATCTTGATTAGATATAAAAGAGTGTGGAACTCCATTATGTTTTACCACTTCCCTCATGTATACCTTTGTGAATTGATAAAGAGATAATTATTCCTTGATTTGAATTAAATGTGATTACTTTATGAGGTGATCGACTACTACCTAGATTGAGTTATTACCTTTACATGTCTTGGGGAGTCTTACAAGTAAATACATGGTTATTTTTTCCCATTTCTATACTAGTATGGTAAATGATTACATCATAATCTTAGACTTTTATCATTCTGCCTTGAATTATGGGCATACCAAGAATCTAGATATGAACTCTGTAAGATCTCTCTTCATGTTATCCCACCATATCTTTTTCTTAAAATTTTTTCACATCATATTGATTCTTGGATGAATAGAAAATTATAATCTATAAAAACAGTTCAAAAGTTCCATCTCCAGTTCTAGTTTTAATGGGACACATATACAGGTTTCAATACTTATAAGTCCATCTTCAGCAAAGTTGAACTTCTGAATATTTACTACCTTCTTATGTAGAAACTCATCATATTTCTAGTACTCTCTGATACTCTCAAGAATATATACTTGAGTAGTTATTTGAATAAGTTATGATGAATATCTTTTTTTTTATTTCCATGTCTACCCTATACATGTATAAGAGGATTGAATCCCTTGTAATCCTTATCATGGATAGGGATTCCATACCCTTTATACTTAGAGAATCCACAACATTTTTTCCTTCCCAATATGGATATGTATTAAGAAATCATAATCCTTGATTAGGTGAAATGATATTCATTGATGCATATTAAGCTCATTTTGTGTGAATATATACTTGGGGGTTTTATGTTCTTCATATATGTCACACTTCTCCCCATAGATACCATGTCTCTAAATATTCAATGAGAAGATATTTTCTTCTAATTTTAGATCATGCATTGTTTAGTTTTTCTCATCTATATTTAATGAAATGGAGGAATAGTCTATCATTTTTTCATATTTAATTAGTAAAAAACCCAATCTATTTTTGAATTAATATCTATAAATCAGAAATATTTCCCCACTGGTGGGATATTTGTAAATATGTTCAGTGATCATCCTATTCTTCAGCTCTTTGAATATTTATTTCCATTCATTAGTGTAGACAAAATTGAATCCCTTACTAATTATCTTGGTTAGTGAGATTGAAAATCATGATAATCTTCTAAAAAATTAAGGATGAAACTGAGTTAATATAAGGAATCAATGATTTTTTATAGATATTTCTCTAAACCATCCTTTGATTGAAATTGTTTTTGAAGGATCCACATATATCCCTTTTTGGTGATAAAATACCCCAATAAAGAATCTTAAACCAAAAAAATCAAATTTACTATATTTTCCATATAAAATTTACTTCTAAAAGTTCTGTATTATAGATTTTAAATTCTCCTCAGGTTCTTCCTTTATTTTAGAGTAGATAAGAATATCATATATAAAGACTATAAATTTTTTTCTAGGTAATATCTATAGACTTTATTCATCCCATCCATGAAGATTTATGGAGTGTTAGTAATTTTAAATGGAATCACTATGAACTCATAGTGCCCATACCTTGTACAAATTGAATTCTTGGGGATATCCTCCTTCATCACCTTTACTAGATAATATACCGATCAATGATCAACCTTATAGAAGTATTATGCTCCATGTAGATGATTTAAAAATTCATAAATCAAATGAATATGATAATTTTTATGTATCATGATGTTTTTTATCTCATTATAATCAATTAGGAGGAACATTATCCCATAATTATTTTTGAAGAATAGGATTGGGGCACCCAACATTGATGCACTTGGGTGAATAAACCATTTTTTCAGATTCTCCTATAATTGTTTCTTAAGATCCTCAATTTTAATAATGACTATTCAATAGGGAGTCTTGGATATTGAAAATGATATAGGTATGATCTCAACTGATAACACAACCTCACATTTAGGAGGAAGACCAAAATGTTCTTTGAGAAATACATCAACTAATTCCCTCACAATGGGAATGTCCTTATGGATAATATTTTCCATAGTCTCAATCATTTTAGAAATCTACTTTTTTTCAAAAATAAATAATATCCACGTTTGATATTATGGTACCAAAGAATAATCACCCTCTTACTTGAATTTGTATAGAATCAAATTGCGATTTATGATGCTGAGGGTGATTTTCCTCTCTTGACAATTTTTTATTGGATCTAGATAATGAAATATAATACGCGCCAAAAATAGTATTTAATTATACTATGGTTAGTATAAAAAGGTTTCCTATGAAATTTATCCCAAAAATTTGGAATGGGGATGAGTTATATTCTTGGGATAAAATAATTTATTGATTTTCCATCTTCACTGATAACTTGAATTCCATGTTTTGAGGTGGTGTTTGAATAGTTCTACTAAACATGTGCGATATGAAATAATGCGTAGAAAAATAAATGATAAAACTACCATTAACTGTTTCATTCTAGTTATAATCATTAAATTGATCCAAAAAATAATTAGGGATCATAATTTTCAAACTATTCAACACATAAAAGGGAACCATGAATGTTAAAGGGATACCTCATAAATAACTTATATTATTTAAATTATGAATTTATAGGTTTCAATCTAAGTTATCCATGGTCTATTTAATAACTTATAATATTATGGTCATTTTTATTCCCTTTATAATGGTTCATAAAGATCTTGTGATTTTATCAAATCATATATCCTAAGAGTGTCAAACTAGGCATGCATCATGGCCTATTTTCATGCACGAGGTGACAATTGAGCCCAGCTCAATGCACCATTTTCGTGTTTATTGCCCCTTAATATAAATATGATAATTCCTTAGCTACTTATAATATCAATTAATGGATGTTTTTTCTTTGAAATCACTTACTATATAATTTACCAAAATCTGTGGATGTTTTCCTTTGTTTAGTCTTATCCCTAAGGATTTCACTAGAAATTTCTAATCCTATTCCCAATAATTACTTGAATTTCCTCTTATAAGAACTTTGACAACCTATATTTTATTACACCTTAATTTATTGTTTATTACATAAAGGTAAACATTATAAAATCCCAAAAGATCATGAATCCTTGTGTATTTTGTAAATTAGGTATATATCATAACAACTTGCAATAGGAATACAATGGCATTATTGAGAACTTCTTTAACATGCTCATAAAATTCCATTATTCCTATAAAACTACATAATATATCCTGGTGATGTATATAAGAAAACTATGTGATTTAAATCCCAATAAGGGATTAATTAAATCATATCATGATGAAAGCAATAAATTTTAGGAAAGAGACATATCATGGAAACATAAAAGGGGTGAGAATCATAAAAATGATCATAAAAGAAAGAGATAAGATGATAAAATAAATTCAATGTCATAATGTGGGAACAACATAAAACATGTCATCATAAACACAAGTCAAGGCTAACTACCAAGACAGCATGACATAGTTTTCTTAGTATAACCTTTGATGCACTATACATGTAATCACAAGAGATAAAAATATTACCTAATGAATTGGAGGGTTGTATAATTTTGGTCCCACCCATCACATTCATATATTGCACATGCATAAGTGTGACATATATATCATACAACATTCGGTTGTATTTAATCAATTTTTACTCCATGATTAAGGAGTGTGGGTTATATACATGTAAATACACAATAAATGAACTTTATATACAACTAGGTGAATAACCTAGAGTGGAAATGGGGATGGGTATTCCATAAAATAATGTTTATCATGGAAAATAATATGATAATTTAAACAACATAAATGGTGTACATATAGGTTTGTAGAAGGGGTGGTTGAGAGATAAATGAAACTCTAATTATGTGGGAGTCATAAGGTTAGTAATAGGGACGTGTAAAAATATTTCCCGTAATTTAAAATTTGAAATAAAATGGAATGAAATAATATAGGTTTTTAAATAAATAGGAGTAGGAGAGGATCCCTTACCTCAACATAGTAAAAAATTATATAGTGGTTATAATGATATGAGATACATGACCTCAAATTTTTAGAACATAAAATGGATATCAAAGTGATATTTATATATTCATGAAGATATAATCAATTTTGATTAAAACTTATAAGTACAAAGAAGGTTCTTGACTGGAAGAGAATATTGAGAGAGATTCTTTGCTTTGGAATAATACCGGCCTAGGTAAAGGCTATATAAAGAGGGCATAAATGATATATCATTATTAAAAAATATATTGGATAAAGTAATAAAAATAATAAAACATTACATGATTTTTTTACCATGGATTCTACCAAAGAGGAGTGGATTTAATTATTTTATATGTATAATAACCTAACTCATTAAAATTATACCCTTTGGGATGTGGTAGAGAGAATGGTTTATAAATAATTGATTTTAAAACATTAAAATATAAAATCAATTTTTGAGGATTCATTAAGTGTTTATAAAATTAATAATATCACCTAAAAGAACATTATTTTAAAGGGAAAATATATATTTTATGATCGATACCTTTTATGTAATATATTAAATCACTTTTAACTCATTATGATGTTATATTACACATCATATAATTATACCATTTTTAATTTTTACATGAAAATTTGACCGAGAAAATTATGAAAAATTCTCCAATGGCTAATTTTGATGTGGTGATTAAAAAAATATATTTAATTTATCAAAATAATTAATTTAAAATGGGAATTTAAATTAAAAAAAAAACAAAATTGATTAAAAATATTGTTTTTTAAAATAATTTTTTTTGACCCTTATAAAAATTACATTTGGATTCACTAAATTATAATAAAATTTATATTTAATAAATATTATTTGATAATAATATTATTTGATAAATTTTATTTATTTATAAAAAAATGTGACATTATTGAAAATCTATATTTCCCAAAAATATAACTCATGTTTTGTCACATTAAAATCTAATTTTTATCAAATTGACTTTTTAATCATTTAAAAAGTAATAATAAAAGGAAAAATATAATAATTATTTTATTTATAATAAAAATATTAAAATTCATATTGTTAGGGTCTAGATACATATCACTTTATTACACTGTCCAACAACCTAATGGTAAGCTGTGTGATGGTGAGATTTTCATTAGGTGGTTCGACATACATGGTATGGGTAGTGATCTTGATGAGCTTAAAATTATTCCATAAATTATTTTTCTCATGATTTTGTTGTTGAACCTTAGATTGGTCTTGATTTAGGGGAATTACTAATGATGTTATCCCCATTATAATTTATGATAAATGGACTACAAATGGTACGATCCTACTAGTCAAGGTCACAACTCATTCCTTCTCTATCAATTAGACTTTATCATAATCCTATATATACTAATCATAATTTTCAATATACTATAGATATATTATCAATAGTTATGATGGTTAATAGTCTTCCAAATATGATAGTATATAACATATAATGGTCTAAAATAACCAATGTAGAATATGTGTTTTCTATATCTACTTTATATAATAATGAATTTATTCATTCAAAGAGGGAATTTAATTTATAAAAGCTTAGGTTGTTATAAAGCTGCTGGTGAACCAGAGCTAGTGAATTCTCCTATTAACTATAATCTTGTTGAGATTGTGTTGTACACTATCTAAGTTCTAGATAGGTAGCTACACGCATTTTCATTGAGGCTCTTACAGTGGAACCTTGAAGGTATGAAGTTAGAGATCATGATCAATAGTTTATTTGTTAGAAAACACCAAATTTATTAGACATGAATGATCCTAAAGAAGTTGAGGATTAGTTAAAAAATATTGAGATGCTTTTTTAATTCTTTGGAGTTTCTAATTGGTTAAAGGTGAAGTGTGATACCTTTAATATTGAAGGTTTTAGCAGGAGATGGTGAGATTTGATGGTTATGGTGAAGAAAAATGAGGGATTGGGTTAGAAAGAATTCTAATTTCTTTTCACAGAGAAATTCTATCTGGGGTCAATGGTATTAGTGAAGTCTATAGAGTTTCTTAGGATCTAACATTGATAATAGTCTGTCAATCAGTATGAAAACCACTTTGTTGAAATTTTTTAGTCTTCTCTTGAGGTAGTAATGATTGAGAAACTAAAGTCTCAAATATTTGAGATAAATATTAGACCTAATATACAGTCTCATGTTTTCATGAATGGGATAACTTATTATATAGATGTGTTAGATAAGGAATTAATAGACGATATTGATCTGGATGGTAAGTCTGGGATGATCGGATTTACGTTTTCTCATATTGGAAGTTCTGTTAGTTCCTTTAATTTAAATTTGAAGCATGATGAGTCTCATAGTGGATCTTGACAAAATGAATTATCCAAACCTCCTATAGTGTCTGTTAGAGTCCCTATGACATTTTTTAAGTGTGGAAATGTTGGTAATTCTAAATTTATTTTCACTGAGGAACTAATTATCTATGGTTCATGTGGTTATTCAAGTCACCTATATAAGTTCTTTCATGTATTTTATGATCCATGTAGCACCCTGGGATCATCAACACCTAAAAGTACTGCAGCAGAATAAAATGCTTCCAGAGCTAAGGGGTTTTACCCTTAGAAATCCGAAATAAAGATTCTTTACATAGTGTATGAGTATCCAAAGGAATAAATACATATCCAATGACAGTGAGAGGTACTATAACTATGACATCATCTTTAGTGACCTTTTTATTAGATACTAGTTCATCTCATTCATTTGAATTGTTTTGTATTTTTTATTTTCTAAATATTCCTCTTTAGATTTTGTATTATGTGATGGATACTACTACCCCCTAAGAACAAAGAGATAATAGGGTCTCTAATTTCACTATTATGTTTTATCACTATTAGATATTGATATAACTTGAAATTTTCTAGTTCCCAACCTGAAACCTCTTGATGTTATTATTGGTATGAATTGGATGATTAATCGTAATGCCCATATTTATTTTTATCTTCAGTGGGTATCCTTTACTTTACTTGATGGGGTGAGCCATGTTTTTCAAGGAGAAAGGGACTTGAGGTCTAGCAGATTTAGAACATCTTTTATAGAGTTGGACAAGGTAATATTGGTGTTTTTTTGAATTTGAGTAGGAATATTTGAGTTGTGATCACCCTCTAATTTTCTTTAAGTTTCCCAATGTGTTTCAATATAATTTTCTATATTTCCACCTGTAAGGGAGGTGGATTTATCCTTTGATTTAGTACAATTTATTCAAACATTATTGATTCCATATTACTATATGGAACCTAATTAATTGAAAGAGTTAAAAACTTAGTTTGGTGATTTTTTGGATAAATGATTTATACACCTAAGTGTGTCACCTTGGGTGGTGCTTGTATTTTTTAGAAAAAATATTGAAGGGACAATTCACCTTTATATTTAATACTAGAAAATAAATTGAGTTATGGTAAAGTATATATATATATATTGCCACATATTGATGATATTTTTGATCATTTGAAATGGGTGAAGTGGCTCTAAAATATTAATCTTTGATCCAGTCACCCCTAGTTGAAAATCAAAGAATCATACATCTCAAAGGTCTCATTTAAAAGAAGATATGGCCATTATGAGTACATTTTTGGGAATTTTAGTCCAAACAATGATCCTACAGTCTTTTTGGATTTGATGAATATAATATTATATGAGTACCTATATTTGTTTATGGTGGTCTTTTTGGATGACATTTTAGTTTACTCTGAAACTGAGAAAAACCATGTGCATCATCTAAGAGCTGTTATGGAAATATCGAGGGATCATTTAATTTATGATAAGCTTTCGAAATTTAGTTTCTAGATTGGGGAACCTAATTTCATGGGAAATGTGGTCTCATATAATGGTATTTTAGTTGATCCCAAGAAGGTGAAATCTATTATGACATAGAAGAAACTATGTAATGTTTTCTGGATTTGGAGTTTTTTGGGATTGGAGGTGAATTTACATAGCCTTATTAATGATTTTATAAAGTTGGATTCTCTAATGACTGATCTCACTTGAAGGGGGGGGGGGTAATTAATTTGGGATTTTATATGTAAAAATTATTTTGATGTGTTGAAATGTGTTTTAACTTCTACACATGTTTTTACTCTTCTATATGTAGGGTAGGGTTGTGTGGTATTTTTTTGACATATTAGGTTTGTGTTTGGTCTAAATTTTTATGTTAGGTTATCACGTGATAACCTATGGTTCTAGACATCTTAGGACACATGAGACGAACCAACCAACCCATGATATTGATATTTCTTACATGATTATTACTCCTAAGAGTTAGTAGTATTTCCTTTTTGGATAATGTTTTATGTTTTATTTTGACCACAAAATATTGAGTTATATCCTCTCCCAAAAATATTTGAACATTTGGTTGATACAATGGGTAGATTACCAATAGTATTTTGATTTTAATATTTCCTAAACCCATGGTAAGGTGAATCTCATTGCTGATGAATTCAATACAAATATTCCAAACCAGGGCATGAAGGAATCACTAAGGGTGGAAATTGTTGGATCTATTTATTCAGTTGCAGTTGGGAGTCTGAAAGAATGAGGTTGAAGTTTTTATGGATAGAATTCAGTTTACCTCCTCACTTATTAAGATGATTATTATAGTTAAGGATATTGGTAGTTAGTTTCATTGAATTTGGGACTCACTTTAGTACTGGGAGATCATCAGTGACTGGTCGTTCTCTTATAAGTGTGTGTTATGTTTCTAGAATTGGTATATTGTACCTTTGTCTATAAGAAAGGGTTTGATGGGGGATTTTCATAATTCAAAGTGGGTAGTATAATATGATACAAAGAATATGTTCTATAAAATCCATCGATGAATCTGCTAAAAAAGTATGAGATGCTATGTTAATAGTTTTTTTCTCATTGTATAACTATCCCAAGGTCAAGGAAAATAACTTTAGAACTTTGGGTTTTCTTCAGCCGATTCATATGATGATTTGGAAGTGGGATGGAATTTATATATATTTCATGTTTTGGTTTCTGTATACCCCTCAAGGGAAGAATTTGATATGGGATATGATTGATCGAATGATCAAATCAGATCACATTATACCAATTTGATATACATAAAAAGTTGATGATTTATGAAATCTCTATGTGAAAGTGATTGTCATATTACATGATGTTTCATATATTATAGTTTTTGATAGGGATCACTGATTCAATTCTAAATTTTACAGAGGTTTCTAGGAGTTGATTGGATCCTAGGTTTAAATGAGAGCAACATATAGATCCTAGATGCATTTCTAGGTAGAATTAGCTATAAATATTCTTGTGGATATGTTATGTTCTTGTGTTCTCAAATTTGGTGGATCTTGGGACAACAATTGGGAATAATTGAGTTTTACTATAATAATAGTTACTATTATTTTATTTGGATGGAACCATTTGAGTCCTTTTATGGATGTTTATAATGACCTAATGTTTTCATTAGAATCCCTTCTCATAATCATGTCATATAATAACATGTATTCACAACACAATAAACTACTAAGTACTATTTTACCTTTAAACATATTTTTGTCACTCGTGTGTTTTTAATTTCAAAAAACGATCATCTACAATTGTGATTAGTAAATGATTTGGAGTCTGACAAGACAAACATACTTTTTGATAAATAGTAACATACCCTTATGAATAGAAGCATACCTTTATGAATAGTAATGAATAGAAAATTGTCCAAAAAATAGAAACTTCACCCATGAATGTACAAATATAATTTAGACATCTTAAATGTTAAAAAATGACCATAGTATAATAATTGGTATTTTTTTGTCAAAAATATTTTATTTTCAATTTTATGTTTAATTTAATAATTTAAAATGGAAATTTATTTTTATAAAATTTAATCATAAATTTTTATTTTATTGTCATATGGTTATAAGATAATTTTATGGGACCCTGATTAATTTTTCAAGGTGTTATAAAATGAATTATAGTTTTAATGTTTATTTTGTTGATTAAATTATGATTTTATTTAAAAATTAAAATTAAAAAGATTTAGAAAAATATTTTTAAAAAATGGAGTTCATTTTTGAATTCTACCCATTGAAAAATGGTCAGGGTGATTTTTTGTGTTTTTTCTGAAATACTTGAATTTTCCATGAATAGTAAAAATACAGTTTGAGTTTTCGATAAGTTTGATGACATCATAATGATGTAATAATTAATAAAAAATTATGGTAGAATTTTTTACATTAAAATAATATATTAGGAGTCCCAAGTGGCTAATACCATGGGAAAATACCATGGGCAAGCCCATGGTTTTGCAAAAACCACTAATGTGGTGTCCTTTGAAATTTATAACAAATTATCTCTCTTTTACTATAAATACACACTCTTACCTTCATTTCATTTCATTTAAAATACAAAATCTTCAAATCCATGGTGTCTTAACCTCCCTAGGATCCCTCTCAAGGTGTCCTAAATCCCCCAAGGTCCAAACCTTCAAGGTTTAGGAGTAACTCCACAAGGTCAGGGAACCTTTCACCATCCTCTTTTTGTCAACACTTCTTTTATGTCATCTCTTTCAAATTCCATTATCATATTTTGGGGTTTAATATTCTGTATCCCTTGTACTATCCTTTTTATGTACATATTTTTAGATAACCTTTTTCTCTCATTAATTAATTTTATCAAATCTTAAGTGACATCGTTAGGCTGCCGAATTTTCATAAGGGATCTATCAACTTTTCTTTTATATTCAAGATCATTTCATTTATTCTTTTACTCACCTCCCTTCAACCAAATGTTCTGATGACTCCAGTACCATACATGTACTGAAATTTTGTTATAATAAATTAATAATTCTTCATCATCTCTCCTTTTCCTTTCTTTTACACTAAAAATGAGAACACTATCCAAGATGTGCTAATTTACCACATTCAAGGACAATGGGGTTTCAATTTCCATTACCGTATTCAATTCTAGTCATAAAACTATTTTCATGGTTGAAACAGACCATAATATATTTATAATGTCACATATATGGTTCTGGAATCCTTTTTTACACAAGGTTTTTATTTATAAAACATAACATGTTCCTTTGGTAAAAAACTGCCAATTAACCCAAACAGTTATCATTAATTAATTTATATAATGATTCATCTTCATGACAAGTAACCAAATGGAATTTTCAATCATGTAACCTACTATAATTTCACTAATAACTTATAACTCCAATTCTGAACAACCATCCCCATTTAACATGATTCTACGAACATGAATATAAGTGAACCGATCATTAAAACCAAGGAAACAAACAGACCCGAACAATGAAATTGAACCTCATAACCAATCAAAATGTTATGAATGAACTAAAAAAGATTTTACTAAATAATTTTAATATAGAATAAGTTCTTGAGTTATTAATTAATGAACCAACTTTTATTATTCATGTCATTAATATCAAGTGTAGAACACCATTAGACTTAAGGTAAGGGATTCTACTCGAACCACTTTTATTACTCCGGGTTGATCCAAAGTTATTTTTTACCCAAATTAATTTGTCCATTATTTTTATTTAAAAATTCAAAATAATATTTCTATGCTCCCAAATTATGTTATAAAATCCATCACTCATTCTATTTTTTGTAAATACATGTTCTTAAGTTATTCCCCCCTTAATTATCCCCGATAAGAAAACCTATTTTAAGGGAACATACTAAATTCTTACCCAATTTCAAGTACACTCTATCTTCTATTTTAAGAAACCATTTTATTTATAAAATCATTAATTTTATTTTCAAAACCTTCCTGATTCACTTCTGGTTTTTTATAAATGATTGTTCCCTTTTCTATTTTAAAGGCTCAATAATATTTTCCTCTAAAACTGCTCAAAAATGTTTTAATGCTAAAGTTTCATAAAAATATTTCTTACATGTTGCCAATTTTATTTGGAATAACTCACCATGATACATGCCTAATTTCCCCCATTAATTTCCACCTATATTTTACTTCCTTTCATTCATGGAAACTTTATTGATACACCCATTTATTATGTTTTATGACATGATTATGATACCCACTTCTTTCCATGGGTACCCTTATGTTTATGTGTGGTTGACTATGTATGATTAATTATGTGGCAAGAATATTAATAAACATGTTAAGATGGGTGCACCCAGATAACACTCCAATGCATTGGGTAAAGTTAAGGCTCATTAGATGTTATGTGCAATGACTTGTGCCACTATGTGAAACGATTCTGGTGGTTAGACTTGACTTGTAATAAAGTCATGTTTTATGTTTCTAACACATTTATATGATTCCATGTTAAATGATTTTATATTTATATGTTATGATAACATATGTTCCATGCTTTTGATATCATTATTTCATGACTCCTAACTCATATGCTTAAGCTTTATTCTTATGTTCATTCCCTTACTAGGATTTTTAGCTTGTCCCTTTGTTCATATGTTTTCCCAAGATATCCTATGAAGAAGTAGGAGCACAATGGAAGTTAGGAGATCAATATGGAGATTAAAAAAAGACGTATTTTTAAGCCCCATGTTTTATGTTTTATGTACCGTGTTTTCAATGAAACAATACTTGACGATCCTTGGCTTGTACTCTGATGTATATTTATGGTTAAAATCATGTAATGTTATATGTAAAAGTCTAGGGTCTATATAGTGGGTATCATAAGATGGTCTAGTTATTTTTTGAGATCATGAATAGAGCACTTTTGTAGGAACATTAAGGATGAGACAAAATATAAGATGACATCTGTAAATTTTGGTAATTATAGAGTAAGTGGTTTATCATGAAAATACGTCACTGTTTGGATAAAAATAGGTAGAGGAGGATCTGACAGAGATGTACCTAGGTGTGAAAAATATGAGAAGGAGTTTTGGGCTTGACCTAGGGTATCCAGGTACATGACAACGGGACTTTCCACACTCTTAGTATTGACACTCCTAGGGGATATTCCTTGGTAATTCATGAGCTCAGTACAACATGTTATTAAGGGAAAAAACCGTGTGAATATAAGATAAGAAATAGATCAAGGATAACCTAGATTGAAACATAGGGTATCATAGGTTAGGATATACTTCATTAAAAGTTTATCCCCTAATATTCAAAGTTTCTCTTTTTAATGCTCAAAAGCTAAGTATTAAAGCCTTATAATTGTATGTTATTTTTCATAACTAATGGAGGAAAATATTATAACATGGTCCAAATATCAATGTGAAAGGGAATGTGAATAATTCCCAAAATATATGCCTAATATGATGGGAATGGGTTATCAAAACATCATGACAATACTTGGTTAGATGGATCATGTTATAAATAATAACTTGAATCATGTGGAACACCCTCCTCCAAGGAAAGAGCCAGTTTATATAGAGTCCTTCCAACAGAAAAGGCCTCCCATTTTTAGTGGATATTTTGATCCCCTCCTTATGGAACAATGGATTTACTCCATTAAAAATATATTTTCTGTCCTCCAGTTCTCAGAGGAAGAGAAAGTTGTACTGGCGGTCTATCATTTTGATGGGGAAGTTGATCAGTGGTGGACACTGATCAAGAATACAATGTTCCAAGAGGAAATTGATTCCATGGATTGGGAGGAATTCAAGAGGTTGTTTTTCAATAAATAGTTTCCTTAAATCCTCCATCTCAAGATGGAAAGAGATTTACTTAGACTCAAGAAGAAGGAATATGAGTTCATCATGGTATATGAAGAAAACATTACAAGGATTTCAAGGTATGCCTCTGGCTCAGTCATGAACACTGAATGAAAGGTGGATCACTTCTTTAGTTGGCTAAAGCCGAGTCTTCAGAAAGTGTTAGTGATTTGAGACTTCTAAAGTGTTGAGAATATTGTTCGTTGTGCCCTCAAGGTTGAAATGGAGATTGGAGACTCTCAGTGGTCTCATGGGTCCGGTGACAAGAAGTGAAAAATAGGGAACAACATGGGTGGTTCAACAAAAAAATCCCATGATAGAAAGAAGCCTGAATATATCACTTGTAAAATTTGTGGGAAGAAGCATCCCGTGAACTGTCTAAAGGAAACCAAGAATTGCTTCTAATGTGGTAATTTTGGTCATTTGTATACAAAATGCCGAAGGTATATGAACAATCCTACTAATGTGGAAGAAGAAATGATGGTTCAGATCAACGCTCAGCCAGTGGGGCATCGTTAAAACTACAAGGATCATGGGAATTATGAAATTAATTTCCCTAATCCAAGGGTTGTTGAAGGATATGAACAACAACCTCAAGGAAACAAGGAATGTATTTTTCTATCACTACTACTGAGGTGGATCTGAACAATGATGTGGTGATAAGTACGCTAGTTATTCATTCAAGAAAAGAGAATGTACTACAAGATTCCAGTTCTTTGTGTTCTTTCATATCTTGAAAGTTTAGTAGAACTATTCATCCACCACCTCAAAATTTGGAGGAAAAGTTATCTGTGAGAATAGTGAATGGGTAAATTATTGAATCCATGATTTATAACTCCCCCTGGTTAACGTTTCTGGACTGAACCTCCCAAAAAATTTCATCATAAAACATTTAGTAGAGTTCGATGCAATCTTGGTAATTAATTGGCTATCTTTATACAAGATGAACATCAACTATCAAGAAAGGGATATCACTATTCACATCCCAAAGCATCCTATGATTATTTACATGTTTAAGGCGGAATATTTATCTCCTTTAGAATAACCATCTCAAGTGTGGATATAGTTTCCTTATGAGAAATCATATCCAACTCAAATGATTGAGACATAGGAGAGAATCATGATTGAAGACATGCCCATCATGAGGGACTATAATAATGCATTCCATGAAGAGTTTTCTGGTCTTCCTTCTAACCAAGAGGTTGAGTTCTTGTAACAGCCCGAGATTTTATGAAAAATATTCTTTTTTATTTTACTAATGTCTTGTGTTATACACTACACCAAAAGGAGCTTGCACAACACGCATATTTGACTTGCCTTGCATTACACGCAATCACAACCTTCCTCGGTAGCGTGTGTAGTACGCAATACTGAGTTTCACGAAACAATGATATGCTATTAAAATATTATTAAAACTAGCCATTATGAATAGTAATAACCACTTTTTTAAATTTTAGAAATTTTAGCTCTCAAAATGTACTTCATTTTTGGATTCGGAGTATCGAATTTAGCCTAAGGTGAAATTTTGGTACTTTTCGGATAACTTTCATATTCTGATGAATAGTGAAAATTACTAAATTATAATTAAAAACAACTTTTTTAATCGAAATAATTAATAGTGATAAATCATTAATTTGAGTGGTTTTAAAGTATATTTAGAATATATTTTTACAATTTAATACAATGTTGGTCATTGGATGAAATTTCACATTTAAACTAGACATAAACAAGTGTCAATCTTTTGATAGATATTGTTTCTTAAAAACACGCTATTTGTTTTAACAGCGGGATTTAATTACAAAATTAATTAATGCAACTTTTATGTTATGAATTTGGTAAAATAGACTTCATTTTTGAATTCAGAATATGAAATATAGCTTAGGATGAAATTTTGGCATTGTTCTGAAAAACATCAATTTTTGATGAATAGTGAAACTACTAAGTGGTAGGTTAAAAACTGAATTTTGCATAAAACATAATTTTACCGCTTCTGTGAATGGAATTTCAAAAATACGAGAGACACGGTTAATATCAAGGACTAAAATGTGGTTCAATGAGATGAAAATAATTTTTTGGTGAATAGTAACTTTTTACTATTTTTACCGCGGTTAATAGTAAATAGGGTAACTAAGGGTAAATATGATATCAATATTATCCTAACACATGTCCTAATTCTGTTGGACAAGTTTAATTCGACCCAAAAACAAACTTAGGAATAAAATATGACCATTTAGGCCCACTTGGATTAGATTAGGACATTTATTATTAATTTATTTAAAGAAGGGTTAAAATAGTTAAAATCAAAGTTTAATAAGTAAATCATTTTTAATATGGGGTTATACATAAGATAAATTCGATTGTAAATATTCATTAGAAAGCTAAAACGATTTCCTACATAATGGTATTTTATTTGTAATTTTTAAAAATCAAATAATATAATTTATTTATGACACAAAGATGATGCAGTAATTATCTTATTAATAAAATATTGACATAATTGATAATATAAATACCAAAATAAATGTAATTCAAGACTTTTTATGAATTCCACTAATTTTCTAGGTTACTATGATATATTAATGTTTATTTAATCAACTTGGTTCGAACATTTAATTCTATTATGACTTTCAAAAAAATCATATATCAAATAGTGTCAAAATTGACACAAAATAGTTTTTAAATCAAATATTATATTATTAATTGTTATTTTATTCCTAAAAATCTAAGGTTCGGCCAAATGACTTAGATAAGGATATATTTATTAATAATATACAATTTTGGGTTCGTTTGGCATGTTATAGTAAGTGTATTAACCATATAGTGAAAGAAAACAAAAAGACACGGTAAAAGTTAAATTATTTATCTTAGAGTTAAATCTAATTGATAAGGTTAAAATAATATCCTAAACTTGTCTAAATTCTATTGGTTGATAGGATTTCGACCCATCCCCACTTTAGCTTCGAAATAAGACCCTTTGTAACCATTATAAACCGATTTTGAGTTTAATATAAAATAATATTTTGAGATATTCCTAAGGTGCCCCTCTCCTCCCTTATAAAAGGACACCTCCTCCCCCTCCTCCTCACACCAATTTTAGCACTCAAGCTCGGCCAACCCCTGCCATTTTCTCCTCTCCACTTCCCTAGAATAATCCTAGAGGTTCTGGTCTTACTCAAAGACCAATTTTAGTTCCCTAAGAGGAGGTCTCCAAAAGGCGCTTCAAAGAAGAGGTAATTACCGTTACCAATTCTTTCATCTTTATTTCTTCTTCCACTTCTTCTTCTTAGGTTGTTTCATTATGAAGTAATAACATCAGTATCACTCATATACTGATATGTTATTATAAGTATGAAACAACCCTATTTCACCATCTATCCATCCTACGGAAAAAGAAATCACCGCGCGTGCGTACGTACGAAATACCGTCTCCACGCCGTGGTGTAATCTATTTTCCACCACCACCTTACATGGATGGGTATAATGGTGTAAAGAATAACTATACATAGTTATTACAACATCATATTGATTCTGATATATTGTATAATCCACTCCAATTCAATTCAATATTTATAGAAATGATATCATCGCTCGTGCGTACGTACGGACTACCGTCTCCACGACGCGATGAGATTCATTCTCCATGTTAACCATTTAAGAATGATTATAATGTATATGTAAGAAATAATAATGAAATATATGACATTATAAAGCTACTGGATTTATGTATATATATACATATGTATGTCATCTACTTACTTCCATTTCAAGACAATAAGGAAAGGAAAACAGCGTTCATGCGTACGTACGGACTACCGTCTCCATGAACGGTGTTTTTCATTTTATTTATCTACCTATTATATATATATATATACTGAATATATATGATATATAAATCATATTTTATATTCTGGAAGTGAGTAAATCATGATATAAGTAATAATGATTTCAAGAACAACAAGTCAAAACACCTACGATAAATGAAACGATTTTACCCAAAACGCTTCTTTAACATGGAATTTACAAAAGAACGGGTAATATAATGTCATAAGTGAACCATATATGATATCATAACAATGAATATGATTCTGTAATAAGTCAATAACATGATTTAAATCATTATACAGGAGGTTCGGACACTTACAAAGCAAGTCGTACCTAAGGTAAGGGAAATATCACAATCTCATTTTTATCCGAGATTGTTTATTCGTAAGTATTTACTGGGGTGTATTTTATCATCCACATCCATGTTTCATCAATATGTAATATTATTTCCATCCTTCTACAATAGTTTATATCCAATTTTACCCTTCGGTGAGTTTTTTGTAAAAGATATGAAAGGAATCTTTTGTCGTTTTCGTACGAGGTACTTTTTGACTTTTCCGACAAAAGTACGAGAAGAATGTTTTTTTTAACTTATACGGCACAAATGGATTTTTACGGTTTTATAAAGCCTTATTTTCATGAAGCTTCCTCCAAAATATTCATGACTATTTTCAATAAAATCTCTTTCTTTTAAAATTTCATGACGTTTTGTGAAAAGAAATTGATTTTGAAGAAGAAAGGATATTTTCCTCAAGAATTCATTTCAAGTATTTTATCAAAATTATTTTCCATCTAAGATAACATAGGGTTCTGTTTCTATCCCTATTATTACATTGATTTGGTTATGTTGTGATGGAATTAATTTTATGAATTCCTTTATCTTATATGAATTGTTTTATGATGTCATGTTGTTTAAGAATTCCATTTTTATTACATGGGTTACGCTATGATGTATGGTTTATGATTATGTGGCACACATAAGAAAGGATTCATTATAAGATGGGTGGGACCTATATCTCCCTCCAATGCATTGGGTAAAGATTTTATATCTCATGAGATAGACATGGCTGGAACGGAAGGTTATTTCGGTTCAGTGATACAGGACTGAAACGAGGAGTGAACTCGGTTCAGAAAGGGACTTTGTCCACTAAGATAGTCTTGGAAATGAGTCATGACTAACAAGAAATGATTTTCCATGATTATGTGTGCATGCCACAAAGTTTCAAGTTTTATGTTATGATTATGGGGATCTCATTTTCACTTCTATGGTTTATTCCATGTTAAGATATTATGATCTCTTTTGCAGGTTAAGATTTCCAAAAGCTATGTTCTTATGTATATGATGTGATTGATATTTCTTTTGTTTACCCTTACTGAGCATTTGAGCTCACCCTTTTATGTTTTCTTTTCCCCAGGATATAAAGAAAGGTTTTAGGTAAAAAAAGGGAAGATCTTTATGGGAGATATTGAAGATCTTTCACCACGATTAGAAGATTACGTTCCGAGTTTCCAAAGACACTAAACTATTACGATCCTTGTGTGTGTGTTTTTGTTATGTACTAAGAATTCCGCAAATGTAATGTAATGTCCATGTACGTCAAGATACGGGTCTCTACAGTTGGTATCAGAGGAAAGGTTTAGTCAACCTTTGGAAACTAGGATGCGAAAACGTTAGTGAGATCCCTAGAGATATTTCTAAGGTATGTCTAGGGATGCCCCTAAGGATAAGTATACGTATAGGATATAGTCTTAGAACTATGGTAACTATATTAGATTAAACCAAAGATGATAGATATTTAAGTTACTCCCCCTTTATTATGATTTTTGCATCTAACACTATTCTGTTTGGGTTTTAGAAAATGGCTGGAAACAAGATGATTCACAATAATGGAGGATATGATGGACAATGGAATGATATTCTTCATGAGCAACCAAATGAAATGGGATTTGGAAGTCCAAACATCATTATTATGCCAAATCAGCAATCTCATAATATGATCAATAAAGTAAAAATTGGTAAGTTTCCTGACTCGACTAATAAGAGAAAGATGGAGTTCCATGATGATCATAGAGGAAAGAAAGATCAATTTCCCCTATGTAAATCATGTGGGAAGAGGCATCAAGGAGAATGATTCAAAGGAACTGGAAGATTCTTTGGGTGTGGAAAAGAAGGACACAAAGCAAGTAAATGCAAAGGAAAAGGTTCAGTTAACAACATGGATGAGGATAATGGTATTGCTATGACATCAACAATGGTTAAATGTTTTAAATGTGGAATGTATGGGCATTATGCAAACAAATGCCATAAGGGAAAGACTCATGAAGAGAATCAGTATGGTCATATGGGTAGTATTTATGTGGATGATGATGAAGAGACTACAAATGATATGTGAGATGAAAGAATTTTTGAAGCTCGGTCAATGGTTTGAGAATGTAGTGGAATGATTACATGTTTATCATGTGTAATTTTGGAATAAAGAGACATCTATGGATTGTTACACTGTTGTCTTTCCTTGTGTTTTGAAAGTGTATGATTAATGTTACCAGTATCCATGAAAGGTTATTCAGATATTTTTGGAATGTAAATGATATGCGCATAATGAAGGGATAAGGAGAAAATTAAATGTTTGATAATATTCATGAGCTCATGATTGATATAAGGACTAAGTGATATCATGGTTTGAGTATATAGAATTTTGAGGATTTCGGTATGTGAAAAGTGTTAACTTTTAACTGCATTCAAGTTTTCACTAAGGTTCAATGGGTATTCAAGAGAGTACAAGATTAAGGACTTTGAATGTTTGGAATGTGACCAACAAGATATATCTTATGATATATGGGGATCAACGATGGTATTAAATCTCTGGTAATCGTTTTCACTATGTTATGAGAATGGACTGCAGTATTATGGATAAGCCTAAAGATTGGAATGAATTATGTTGGACATAAGTTAGTATTGTTTAAGGATAGAAGTTTTTTCGATATTATTGATGGGATGTTATAGTAATATAGTTTTATAAAAAGGACAATCTGCAGGACGGGCGACAGCCCATCGCTTCAGACAAGGCTGTAGGAATCGAACCCACAACCGAAGCGCGACTGGCCTTTATCGCCTACCACTGACCTACAGGAAGTCCCTGTTTAGTAGAAACTAGTGTTATTATATTAAGCAGTATAAGCCCATTTTAGGAACCATATATGATTAATCCCACTATAGATCGACTTATGTATATAAATTTTGCTAACCTTTTGAGACAGATGTAATGACCCGTCATTCTATCACATGATCTGCTAACACTTCACGAATAACAAATTCAACTTCATTTATTTAAGAGATGAAGTAGAAATTGTTCAAGGCACGAAAAAAGTGAGATTGTACCTAAATAAAGTAAGTATTTATTCTAAGCAAATTTTCAACTTTAGGGAAATGATCTTGAAAACCAAAAATGTTGTCCTAGTTCTCATATACCTGATGAATCAGATGGTACCCTAGATCATCACAAATTTATGGCTTTGTGATTGCTAGCTTTTCCATAGCCATGTTCTCTACCACTCTCCATCAGAACATGATGGTTAGATTTCTCTTCCATATCCATATTTTCACCTATGTGGAAACCCAGTGATTAGTTTATTTGGGTAATCGTTACATTTCATACTTTAGTTTTTAAAGCCAAGTTTTGGTATTCCCTTTTACGATGTGGGTTTCTATTAAAGAAACTTTCGAATAGTAAACCATTTATAACCCCGACGAATTTCGAGGGCGAAATTCATTTTAAGGGGGGTAGAATGTAACAGCCCGAGATTTTATGAAAAATATTCTTTTTTATTTTACTAATGTCTTGTGTTATACACTACACCAAAAGGAGCTTGCACAACACGCATCTTTGACTTGCCTTGCATTACACGCAATCGCAACCTTCCTCGGTAGCGTGTGTAGTACGCAATACTGAGTTTCGCGAAACAATGATATGCTATTAAAATATTATTAAAACTAGCCGTTATGAATAGTAATAACCACTTTTTTAAATTTTAGAAATTTTAGCTCTCAAAATGGACTTCATTTTTGGATTCGGAGTATCGAATTTAGCCTAAGGTGAAATTTTGGTACTTTTCGGATAACTTTCATATTCTGATGAATAGTGAAAATTACTAAATTATAATTAAAAACAACTTTTTTAATCGAAATAATTAATAGTGATAAATCATTAATTTGAGTGGTTTTAAAGTATATTTAGAATATATTTTTACAATTTAATACAATGTTGGTCATTGGATGAAATTTCACATTTAAACTAGACATAAACAAGTGTCAATCTTTTGATAGATATTGTTTCTTAAAAACACGCTATTTGTTTTAACAGCGGGATTTAATTACAAAATTAATTAATGCAACTTTTATGTTATGAATTTGGTAAAATAGACTTCATTTTTGAATTCGGAATATGAAATATAGCTTAGGATGAAATTTTGGCATTGTTCTGAAAAACATCAATTTTTGATGAATAGTGAAACTACTAAGTGGTAGGTTAAAAACTGAATTTTGCATAAAACATAATTTTACCGCTTCTGTGAATGGAATTTCAAAAATCCGAGAGACACGGTTAATATCAAGGACTAAAATGTGATTCAATGAGATGAAAATAATTTTTTGGTGAATAGTAACTTTTTACTATTTTTACCGCGGTTAATAGTAAATAGGGTAACTAAGGGTAAATATGATATCAATATTACCCTAACACATGTCCTAATTCTATTGGACAAGTGTAATTCGACCAAAAACAAACTTAGGAATAAAATATGACCATTTAGGCCCACTTGGATTAGATTAGGACATTTATTATTAATTTATTTAAAGAAGGGTTAAAATAGTTAAAATCAAAGTTTAATAAGTAAATCATTTTTAATATGGGGTTATACATAAGATAAATTCGATTGTAAATATTCATTAGAAAGCTAAAAATCTTTCCTACATAATGGTATTTTATTTGTAATTTTTAAAAATCAAATAATTTAATTTATTTATGACACAAAGATGATGCAGTAATTATCTTATTAATGAAATATTGACATAATTGATAATATAAATACCAAAATAAATGTAATTCAAGACTTTTTATGAATTCCACTAATTTTCTAGGTTACTATTATATATTAATGTTGATTTAATCTACTTGGTTCGAACATTTAATTCTGTTATGACTTTCACAAAAATCATATATCAAATAGTGTCAAAATTGACACAAAATAGTTTTTAAATCAAATATTATATTATTAATTGTTATTTTATTCCTAAAAATCTAAGGTTCGGCCAAATGACTTAGATAAGGATATATTTATTAATAATATACAATTTTGGGTTCGTTTGGCATGTTATAGTAAGTGTATTAACCATATAGTGAAAGAAAACAAAAAGACACGGTAAAAGTTAAATTATTTATCTTAGAGTTAAATCTAATTGATAAGGTTAAAATAATATCCTAAACTTGTCTAAATTATATTGGTTGATAGGATTTCGACCCAGCCCCACTTTATCTTCGAAATAAGACCCTTTGGAACCATTATAAACCGATTTTGAGTTTAATATAAAATAATATTTTGAGATATTCCTAAGGTGCCCCTCTCCTCCCTTATAAAAGGACACCTGCTCCCCCTCCTCCTCACACCAATTTGAGCACTCAAGATCGGCCAAACCCTGCCATTTTCTCCTCTCCACTTCCCTAGAATAATCCTAGAGGTTCTGGTATTACTCAAAGACCAATTTTAGTTCCCTAAGAGGAGGTCTCCAAAAGGCGCTTCAAAGAAGAGGTAATTACCGTTACCAATTCTTTAATCTTTATTTCTTCTTCCACTTCTTCTTCTTAGGTTGTTTCATTATGAAGTAATAACATCAGTATCACTCATATACTGATATGTTATTATAAGTATGAAACAACCCTATTTCACCATCTATCCATCCTACGGAAAAAGAAATCACCGCGCGTGCGTACGTACGGAATACCGTCTCCACGCCGTGGTGTAATCTATTTTCCACCACCACCTTACATGGATGGGTATAATGGTGTAAAGAATAACTATACATAGTTATTACAACATCATATTGATTCTGATATATTGTATAATCCACTCCAATTCAATTCAATATTTATAGAAATGATATCATCGCTCGTGCGTACGTACGGACTACCGTCTCCACGACGCGATGAGATTCATTCTCCATGTTAACCATTTAAGAATGATTATAATGTATATGTAAGAAATAATAATGAAATATATGACATTATAAAGCTACTGGATTTATGTATATATATACATATGTATGTCATCTACTTACTTCCATTTCAAGACAATAAGGAAAGGAAAACAACGTTCATGCGTACGTACGGACTACCATCTCCATGAACGGTGTTTTTCATTTTATTTATCTACCTATTATATATATATATATACTGAATATATATGATATATAAATAATATTTTATATTCTGGAAGTGAGTAAATCATGATATAAGTAATAATGATGTCAAGAACAACAAGTCAAAACACCTACAATAAATGAAACGATTTTACCCAAAACGCTTATTTAACATGGAATTTACAAAAGAACGGGTAATATAATGTCATAATTGAACCATATATGATATCATAACAATGAATATGATTCTGTAATAAGTCAATAACATGATTTAAATCATTATACAGGAGGTTCAGACACTTACAAAGCAAGTCGGACCTAAGGTAAGGGAAATATCACAATCTCATTTTTATCCGAGATTGTTTATTCGTAAGTATTTACTGGGGTGTATTTTATCATCCAAATCCATGTTTCATCAATATGTAATATTATTTCCATCCTTCTACAATAGTTTATATCCAATTTTACCCTTCGGTGAGTTTTTGTAAAAGATATGAAAGGAATCTTTTGTCGTTTTCGTACGAGGTACTTTTTGACTTTTCCGACAAAAGTACGAGAAGAATGTTTTTTTAACTTATACGGCACGAATGGATTTTTACGGTTTTATAAAGCCTTATTTTCATGAAGCTTCCTCCAAAATATTCATGACTATTTTCAATAAAATATCTTTCTTTTAAAATTTCATGACGTTTTGTGAAAAGAAATTGATTTTGAAGAAGAAAGGATATTTTCCTCAAGAATTCATTTCAAGTATTTTATCAAAATTATTTTCCATCTAAGATAACATAGGGTTCTGTTTCTATCCCTATTATTACATTGATTTGTTTATGTTGTGATGGAATTATTTTTATGAATTCCTTTATCTTATATGAATTGTTTTATGATGTCATGTTGTTTAAGAATTCCATTTTTATTACATGGGTTACGCTATGATGTATGGTTTATGATTATGTGGCACACATAAGAAAGGATTCATTATAAGATGGGTGGGACCTATATCTCCCTCCAATGCATTGGGTAAAGATTTTATATCTCATGAGATAGACATGGCTGGAACGGAAGGTTATTTCGGTTCAGTGATACAGGACTGAAACGAGGAGTGAACTCGGTTCAGAAAGGGACTTTGTCCACTAAGATAGTCTTGGCAATGAGTCATGACTAACAAGAAATGATTTTCCATGATTATGTGTGCATGCCACAAAGTTTCAAGTTTTATGTTATGATTATGGGGATCTCATTTTCACTTCTATGATTTATTCCATGTTAAGATATTATGATCTCTTTTGCAGGTTAAGATTTCCAAAAGCTATGTTCTTATGTATATGATGTGATTGATATTTCTTTTGTTTACCCTTACTGAGCATTTGAGCTCACCCTTTTATGTTTTCTTTTCCCCAGGATATAAATAAAGGTTTTAGGTAAAAAAAAAGGAAATATCTTTATGGGAGATATTGAAGATCTTTCACCACGATTAGAAGATTACGTTCCGAGTTTCCAAAGACACTAAACTATTACGATCCTTGTGTGTGTGTTTTTGTTATGTACTAAGTATTCCGCAAATGTAATGTAATGTCCATGTACGTCAAGATACGGGTCTCTACAGTTCTTAATTGAACTTATCCATGGGTCTCTGCCTATCTCAAAGACACCTTATAGAATGGACACTATAAAGCAGGAAGAGCTAAATAAGAAGTTACAAGAGAATCTGGAGAAGGGTTTTATATGCCATAGTACTTCACCAAGGGGTGAATCAATACTCTTCATTGAGAATAAGGATGGATCAATGCACCTCTGCATTGATTATCTTAAGCTCAATAAAATCATGATAAAGAACAATTATCCCCTTCTAGGGATAGATGACTTGTTCAACCAGCTTTGCGGGGCCTGTTATTTCTCTAAGGTGGACATTTAATCGGGATATCACCAATTAAAGGCGAGGAGAGAAGATATTCCCCATGCTGCCTTTTGAACAAGGTATGGAAACTATGAGTTCATAGTGATATCCTTTAGACTCACTAATGCTCCAACATTTTTCATGGATTTAATGAATAGGGTCTTCTGAGATTACCTCAACAATTTTCTGGTAGTCCTTATTGATGATATTTTTATATACTTCATGGGAGAGGAGGAACATGAATAGAATTTTAATACTATATTAAAGAATTTTAAAAGAGATAAGTTTTATGAAATGTACATTAAATATGAGTTATGGATAGAGGAAGTATCATTCTTGGAGCATGTTATCACCAGAAAAGGGATATATGTGGACCCTTCCAAGACAAGTGCAATTGAATAGTGGCCCATAACAACTTTTTTAGTGGAGATCTATAGCTTTCTGGGTCTTTCTAGGTATTATCAAATATTTGTGAAGAACTTTTCATGATTTTCAAACCCAATGAACAAGATGAAACAGAATAGAGTAAATTTTGTCTGGACTTTGAAATGTGATGACTGTTTCAAGGAGTTAAAAAAGAGGATTATCATTGTGCCAGAACCCACACTCCCAACAAGTGGAGAACTCTTTGTGGTGTATAGTGATTATTAAAATAAGGGATTAGTCTATTTGCTAATTAAAAATGATAAAGTGATAGATTACACCTCAAGGTAGTTGAAAATCCATGAGAAAAACTACCCCACACATGATCTGGAGTTGGCAGTTATGATCTTTGCATTGAAAATCTGGTGGCATTATCTCTATGGGGAAATGTGTGAGATATATACTAACCACAAGAGTCTCAAATATATATTCACACAAAAAAGGGATTAATATGAACCCAAAAAATGGATAGATCTCCTTAGGGATTATGACTGCTCAATCCACTTCCATCCTGGTAAGGAAAATAAGGTGTCAACTGTTCTAAGTAGAAAGGCTCAGGCATATTTATCAATGATGAGAATTGAAAAGAATCCATTATTCTTAAATTTATAGAGGATGGACATGGGAATACTTAAAGGAGGAAAATAATCAATCCTTTCTCAAATTATTGCTCAACCATCCCTCATGGAGAAAATAAAGGATGCTCAAAGAAAAGTTGTGGAACTTTAGAAAGGGGTGGAAGCTATCAGATGTGGAAAATCCTCTGAGTTCATGAATAATGAGGAAAGATTTGTAATATTTGGGTCATGATTATGTGTACCATCCAATATAGAGATAAAGATGGAGCTTTTGAATGATGCACATAGATCAACCTTCTCTATCAACCCAGAGAGCACAAATATGTATTGAGAACTTCAAGAGAACTTTTGGTGGGAGAATATGAAAAGGGATATTGCTGAATATAAATCAAAGTACCTGGTATGTAGACTAGTGAAGGTTGAAATATAGAAGTATAAGGGATTGATGTAACCAATACCCATACCAACATGGAAGTGGGAGAACATCAACATGGAATTTGTCACTGGAATTCCAAGTACATCCAGAAGAAACAATGCTATATGGGTCGGTGTGGATCATCTTACGAAGACAACTCACTTTATCACGATTTGAGAGGACTTCTCATTGGATCAACTTTCATGGATATATATCAAATAAGTGGTAATGATGTATGGATTACCACTATCTATTATATCCAATTATGATCCAAGATTCACCTCAAAGTTCTAGAAAAGTCATCCACATGCTCTAAGCACTGAACTAAATTTCAGTACGACCTATCATCCTCGAACTAGTGGCCAATATTAGTGAACTATTCAGACACTAGAAGATATGTTGAGAGAATGACCTATGTAATTCAAATAAGGATGGGACCGATATCTTCCATTGGTTGAATTCTCCTACAACAACTGTTTCCACTCCAGCATCTGAATAAAACCATACTAAGCCCTTTATGGGAAAAGGTTCATAACACTAGTATGTTGGGATGAAGTTGATGAGTGTAAGATTATGGGAACTAAAATGATCAAAGAAATGGTGGATAATGTTAAAACCATTCAGTAGAATATCAAGGAAGCCCAAAGTCGACATAAGAGTTATGTAGACAATCATCGACAAGACCTTGAGTTCAATGTGGGAGACATGTTATTTCTATGCATATCTATGTGGAAGAAGGTCATGAGGTTTGGAAGGAAAGGGAAGCTAGGTCCCAAGAACATCGTCCCCTTCGAGGTCCTTGATCGAGTCGGAGCTGTGGACTATCGACTAGCACTTCCACCTACCATGTTCAAAGTAAATGATGTTTTTCATGTATCCCTCTTAAGGAACTACATACCAAACTCTTCACATGTACTCTCTTTAAATGTGGTATAGTTCGAGGATGATATTTCTTAAGAGGAAAATCCAGTGAAGATATTGGATTATAGAGATAAAGTTATACATAACAAGACTACTCACCTGGTCAAGGTACTATGGTGGAACCATAAGTATGAATAAGAAACATGGGAACTAGAGGATGCAATGAAGTAAAGGTACCCGCACCTGTTTTTGTATTAGAATGTAAACTGAAATTTCAAGGGTGTAATTTCTTAAGGGTGGAAGAATTTAACGACCCAAAGTTTTCAGTGGAATACCTTCTTATAATTATTTCATATAATAACATGGAGTCACAACAAAATGAACTACTAAGTACTAAGTGAACTTTAAACATAATTTTGTCACTTGTGTGTTTTTAAATTCAAAAAATGATCATCTATATTTGTGATCAGTAAGTGATTTGGAGTCTGATAAGAAAAAATAATTTTTGAGGAATAATAACATAACCTTATGAATAATATAATACCTTTATGAATAGTAATGAAATTTAATGAATAGAAAATTGGAAAAAAACTAGAAACTTCACCCATGAATGAACAAATACAATTTAGAGATCTTAAAAGTGGAAAATTGAACATAGTATATGAATTGGTATTTTTGTATGTTAAAAATATTTTATTTAAAATTTTATGTTTAATTTAATAATTTAAAATGGAAATTTATTTTCATAAAATTTAATCACAAATTGTTTCTTTATTTTCTTATGGTTATAAGATAATTTTATGGGACCTTGATTAATTTTTCAAGGTGTTATAAAATGAGTTATAGTTTTAATGTTGATTTTGTTGAATAAATGATAATTTTATTTAAAAATTAAAATTAAAAATTTTATGAATATTATTTTGAAAAAATGGATTTCTTTTTTTAATTCTAGACGTTGAAAAATGTTTAGGGTGAATTTTTTTGTTTTTTCTAAAATACTAGAATTTTTTGTGAATAGTAAAAATACAGTTTTGATTTTTCGGTATGTTTGATGAAATAATAATGATGTAATAATTAATAAATAATTCTGATATAATTTTGTATAATAAAATAATAAATTAGGTGTCCCTAGTGGATAATACCATGGAAAAATTCCATGGTCAATCCCATAGTTTTGCAAAAACCACTAATGAGGTGTCCTTTCAAATTAATAAAAAATTCTCCCACTTTTAATATAAATACCCAATCATCCCTACGTTTTATTTCATTAAAAATCCATAATACTAAGAGATATGGTGGTGTTAACTCCATAGGATCCCTACCAAAGTTTCCTCCATCCCCAAGGTCCAAACCTTCAAGTTTTAGGAGTTACTCTGCAAGGTAAGGGAACCTTTCACCCTCATCTTTTAGTCAACACTTATTTTATGTTATATATTTCAATTTACATTATCATATGTTGGGGTTTTATATTATGTATCCCTATTAATGTACTTTTTATTTAAATATTATGAGATAACCTTTTTCTCTCATCAATTCATTTTATGAAATCTTAAACGACACCGTTAGGCTGCTGAATTTTCATATGGGATCTCTCAACTTTTCTTTTATTTTCAAGATCATTTCATTTATTCTTTCACTCATATACTTTCATCCAAATGTTGTGATGACTCCATTACCATACATGTAATATATTTTTTTCATGATAAAGGAATAATAATTCATCATCTTTCCCTTCCCTTTCTTTTATACTACAAATGAAAACACTATCCGAGATGTGCTAATTTACCACATTCAAGGATGATGGGTTTTCAATTTCCATTACCATCTTAAATTCTTTTAATGAAACAATTTTCATGTCTAAAACAGAACCTAATATATTTATTATGTCTCATATATGGTTTTGTAATCCTTTTGTACACAAGGTTTTGATTTATAAAACAAAACATGTTCCTTATGGTCAAAAACTACCAATTAACCCGAATAGTTATCATTAATTAATTTATATAATGATTCATCTTCATTCCAAGTAACCAAATGTAATTTAAAATAATGAATCCTACTGTATTTTCACTAATAATATATAACTCCAATTATGGACAACTATCTCCATTTTACATGATTCTCCGAACATGAATATAAGTGAACCAATCAGTAGAACCAATGAAACAAACAGACCTGAACAATGAAATTGAACCTCATAACCAATCAAAAGGTTATGAATGAACACAAAAAGTTTTTAATAAATCATTTTCATATGTATGAGGTTATTAAATTATTAATTAATTAACCTAATTTGATTATTCATGTCATTAATATCAAATAGAGAACACCATTGGACTTAAGGTAAGGGATTCTACCCAAACCACTTTTATTCCTTTGGGTTGCAGAAAAGTTATTTTTACCCAAATGAAGTTGTCATTAATTTTTATTTAAAACTTATAAATACTTTATATTTGCTTCAAAATCATGTTAAAAGATCCATCACTCATTATAGTTTGGGTAAATACACGTTCTTAAGAGATTCCCTCCTTAATTCTTCGTGATAAGCAAACCTATTTTAAGGGGACATCTTGAATTCATACCTAATTTCAAGTGCACTATATCTTATATTTTAATACACCATTTTATTTATAAAAGCATTCATTTTATTTTAAAAACCATCCTGGTTGACTTTTTGTTTTGTATAAATGATTTTTCCCTTTTCTATATTAAAGGCTCAATAGTATTTTCCTTTAAAACTGCTCAAAAGTGTTTTATTGCTAAAGTTTCATAAATAAATTTCTTACGTGTTGTCAATTTTATTTGACATAACTCACCATGATACATTCATAATTTCCCTAATTAATATACATGTATATTTGAGTTCCTTTCTTTCATGTACACTTTATTAATACACTCATTTATTTTGTTTTATAACATGATTGTGATACCCACTTCTTTCCATGGGTACCCTTATGTTTACATGTGGTTTACTATATATGATTATTTATGTGGCAAGAATATTTATTAAAATGTTAATATGGGTGCACCCAGATAGTTCTCTAATGAATTGGGTAAAGAGAAGTCTCATGAGATGTTATGTGAAATGGTATTGGAGGTTTTCCTTGGCTTGTGATACTATGTGAAACGATCTTAGAAGTTAGCCTTGACTCCTAATAAAGTCATGTTTTATGTTTTTTCCACATTTATATGGTTCCATGTTTATACTATCCCATATTTATATGTTATGATACCACATGTTCTAGGATTTTGATATCATTATGTCATGCTTCCTAAATCATATGCTTAAGATTTATTCTTCTGTTCATTTCCTTACTGGTATTTTTAGCTTATCCCTTTGTTCATGTGTTTCATGAGGATGTCCTACGTATATGTATTCGAACAATGGATGTTAGGACCCCGTTATGAATATTAAATAAAGAAGTGTTTTTTTGGACCCATGTTTTATATTTTATGTATCTAGTATTTAAATACATTAGACTTCATGATCCTTTACTTGTACTATAATGTACATTTATGCTTAAAATCATGTTATGTTATATGTAAAAGTATATGGTCACTATACTATCCATGTAAATATATGTGGTGTTGGTCAGATATTGGTTATGATTCCTTGTTTTGGTGAAGTTTTGTCAAAGAGATGATGGTGAAGATTATTTTGATTCATTAGAGAATTGTGATAGCACAGAGTTGGTATAAATACTATACTAATTGTCGACATATACCTTTGGAGTTTTTTTATTAGTGACCTTGTGTTTTTTGGAGGCTCACCTCTTTTGGGTCACAAATGGATTGGTAAAAAGGGAAAAACTGTACCAAGGTTTGTGGGTACCTTTGGGGTTGTTGAGTAGGTTGGGAAGGTTACTTACTATTCAGAACTTCAACATCAATTGAATTCAATCCATAATGTGTCTCATGTGTTGTATCTGAAGAAGTATCTTTCTGACTCATCACATTTGATGAACTTGAAGACTTTGCTGTTGAGAATGATTTTTCTATGACTGAGAAACTAGTTAGTAATTTTTATTCAATGAAAAATGTCCTCCAAGGGAGGAATATAACCTTGTCCATGATCTATGGAATCATGTTTATAATTCACATAATACTTGGGAGTATGAGGCACTAGTGAGAGAATAACAGCATCACCTCTTTGATATGGAAACTTATTGACATAATTTCATGGGCCAAAACTTTTTTTTGGTGGGGAGGTTATAACATCCCATTATCTTATTTTAGTTATTTATATACCATTATTTTGATCCCCTTATGTTTGGGCCTTGTCTTGGGGGTTTTAGGTGTTATTTTAATTTTTTTAGGGTTTTGGGTGCTATTTATGATTGGCACATGGTTAGGGAAAAACGTGTGTCTTAGCCCAATAAACTATGCACCCTATGATGAGACATTGTAAGGGGGTGTATGGTTTTTCCAAAACATATGGATTCTACTCTTAATTTTTCACCCCATAGAAAAAGTGATATGCACGTTTGGTTCTTAGTTAGTTTAACCATGCGACCAAACTGTGCACCCTATCCATATGTTTAGTGAGGATGCATAGTTAGGGTGCATAGTTAATACTAACCATGAAACCCAACCATGAAATCGTGAAATTGGGTTTTTAATCCTCGGAATATTTAATTAAGAATCCCATGACCCATTTTTAATATTAATATCACTGTAATTCGACCCTAACTTGATCCTTTGGATTTTGGAGTATCTCGAGTAGATTTCTTGGCTCCTCTAACCTCTTATCTTGCAAATAAAAGGGTCAGTAGAAGTTATAACCCCCACTTGATATGTGGTTTATATCTTTATTTGAATTTTATATCTCCCTCATCTCTCTCCCTTTTTATAAAGGTGAATCCTCACATTATTGATGGATCCAATTATGATGGGTCTTGATTTTGGTGTTGATTCATTGATTTCCGTTGTCTTTATTCTTTGTTGGCATTTACCATTGCAGGTGTTGTTTGTTTAATCATGTGATAAAATTAGGTGTTTTTACAAAGATTTACCCTATAATTGAAACTATCATTTATTGATTTATTTGATACAATGTTTTAATTGAATTAAAAACTCAAATTTGAGATGAATTGATTTATGATTTAAAAGGGAATGTAAATTGTGAAAAAACCACCAATTTCAAAGGAATTGAATTTTTTTGGAAGACTTATAGAAAAAATGATGGCTTGAATTAAAATTTTATTTTATTACATGTATTGATGTTTAATCTTGAGAAAATTTTCTTAAAATGAAATGTGTTTTGAAAATGTATTAATCTGATGAAAACCTGTGATGTGGTTTTGAAATTGAAATGGAATGTTGAACTTGAAATTGGAAAATTGAATTGAGAATGCTGATTTGTTTTGAAATGAATGATTTTCCCAAGAATGAATTATTTATTAATTGAAGAACATGTGATCCTAATTAGATAAGAGTTTATTTGGACAAAACATTAGGAATATTAACACACTAGAAATTGTTTGATGATGAAAACACTAACTAAACCATGTTCGACAAGATTTATAATGATGAGTCTCCTAATGGGGTGTTGAGTTATTATACTAATGGATTAAGACTTAGGGATTTCACACACATACTTGAGTTGTGATGATGATTGATAAGTGCGAGGTTCCTATTTCTAGAAACTAACACACCTAACGGTATAAGAAAATAGTTTTTTGTATTGTTGAATTTATTATGCATGCCATTATTTATAGAACCTTTTTATTCATTTTAATTATTTTATAGAAATTTATTATATAAAAATTACATATAATCTTATTTGACATATCTGTAATAGTTTTACTTGAATTCATTTTTTGGTTCAAAATATGTAAATTTTATGCCATTCCTTGTTTTATAAAAATTGAAAACATAATTGGTTTAATTAATATAGAGTTGATTATGGAACACTTGGTGAGATCCCACCTAGTTGTTTATATCAAAACATACCTTTTTCATTGGATGTTTGTAGTATTTTATATATCAGGTATTGGTAAATGGAAATATCCACTTAGAGGTGGTAGTTGTGTGTAACTTATCAAACCTGGATCCCACTAAATGGTGCCACAATCCTAGTTGGGTACATGGACTCAAGCACATATCCTCGAAGGCAAGATGATTCCAACTAAAAATTAATTCCTAAGGTGTGCCATTGGGGAGACTATTTCTTCATTACTATAGTATAATATAGTAGAATAAAAATAATAGTCAATAGAGGAAGTAGATAAATTTCTAGAAAGAATATAGACATACAGATGAAATATTTATAAAACAATGTCATAAGTAATCTCATATATAATTACAATCATGTTAGGACATGTGTCTACAAAGAATAAAAAAATATGTATACATGGAATCAATACAATACATGTATCAAAATTCCAAAAAGACAAAAAAGGAGCTATCAAAGCTAGCACCATGAGATTCATCTCGGACCTGTTCTCCCCTACTCCTAATCATGGAAAAAAAGTCATTCATCGAACTATGGGTACTTTCCCCAAACCATACCTACATCCATATAGTATATCCGGGTACCCAACGATGGTCTGAACAGGGTGTGAGAAACATTCACCATTGGTCACCACCAAAGGTGTCTATAATAAGTCCTAGATTTGTAATATTGGATAAAGAAAAGTACAAAATATAAAAGGTATGGAAATACTGAAGGTAAAGTTCCAAAGAAAACAGAACTAAACAAGTGATACTGTAAAAATATATAAGGACCCCTAAAAAAAGTCTTAATATCTTATTATAATGTAGTAATAAATCAAATTGATGTAAACACCATTACTAATCCATATACAAAATATCTCATATCATTCATGGCCACACTGTATCAAATGTAATATCATATCAACCATGACCATGCTGTATAATCAGAAGTGTGAGAAAAACCATGTTCGATCCATATAATCAATCATGTCACATTTACCACAACCAATATTTATAATCCAAAGTGTATGAACCCACGGGGATGGATACAAGTTATAGTGAACCAAGGTATCCTCATCGATTCCCAAGAGTATCTCCATGGAAACTTTGTTGGACATGAATTGGGGTCTATGGAGAATGCCAAAAGACAATTTACACCATTAATAAAGATCAAAGGGGTATAAAGGCCCAAATAATCCCTCATAATCAATATCCCAAGGGAATTATAGATCCAAGGCCTCAAATACCATTTCCATTACCCATGGTGTAGCACACTCATGGTGTTTTATATAAGCATTCATTATTCAACTCATTTACCATTTTATTAATTCACATTCAATGATTTTATCCACTCATAACACAATTTCTATAAAATCCATTTAATTAATTAGAAATTTCACATCATGTCACACATGAAAAAAGAGTAAAACCATATTCTAATCAATCAATTCATTTGATTTCATTTATAATTAGGATTACTCTAAATAGGAAATATCATACACACACCCCTTAGGTGGTTTAAAAATAGGCAAAGGTAAGAGTGCTCACAATGCACACCCCATGGGTGGCCTAGGTTAAGGAAAAAACCTCAAATAAGTCTCAAAGTACTAGTGGGAATACCCAAAAGGTTTTATTATGTTTAATTCAAACAATAAATTGATTTTATGGATTAAACTAAAATGTTAGGTATCCTCCACTATGTAAACTAGCTCTACCAAGAATCAAACCACTTTGGAAAATTATTGACCACCTACTTTAGGTTTGTAGAAGAGTTCTAAGCTAGTATAAGAATCTGATTTGATCTATATTAGAAGAAAAATGAAGAACAAATAAAGAGCATAAAAATAATGCATATTTACTTTCACCTAAATAGAACAACCAACACCATGTCAAATGAGTAATTATATAAGTAGAATGGTGTACTCATCAGTGCAAATCCAATGAGATGAACGACTCTCGATTTTAAAATCAGACAAAAAAATGGTTTAAAATCCTTTGATTTAGCTCAATGAAGAGCTTTCAATCTTAGGTTTCCATCCATGGGAGGATAAGTGAATTATATTTAGGTTTTAATCATTTTAAAGGGAAATATGTTCAATTTTACAAGAGTTACTGGGCCATATGGTTTGACTGTATGGTTTTCCAAACCATGCTCCAACCATGTGCCCTATTCAATGTTAGGGGGGACCCTTCAGGATCACTATGCATGGTTTGACTAACCATGCAAAAACTATGAAAAAAACTCTAATAAACGATGAAAGTTCTCTTTCATGGGTGTGCACATCCTTCTGCACTATTTGAAAAACAATGTGGACTCCTCTTTCCCTCTTCCCAGGCCTCACACAATTAGTTATACGATGAGACCTATCACACATGGTTTCTACTAACTGTGCGACCAATTTGATTTTTTTGAAAAGTGGGGTTTGAGGCTTTGAAAAATCCTCAAATACCCCTGAAAGACCTGTGATCAAGTTAGGTACTCAAAAATGGTCATAAAAAACCATTTAAATTTAAAAAAGATCCCTACCATGTAGGAAAACTTGAGATCTTACAATATTTACCCCTAAATAAATTCTTCCTTGAATTTCCATTTCTATAATGTTCAAGTATCATCATAGAGTAACTTCGTCCACTAAGAATGTACATACACCTCCTGATCCCAAGTATTATCCTATAAATAGTCTTGCTACTATAGAACCTGCACTAGAGGAACTGACCAACCTTGGAGAACCTTGATGATCCAATCAATGGTATGAAAAGGATTATTTTAAAAGGATGTATCAACCTATAACTCCACCTTCTTAGGATACAGAACGTGAGATGGTTCTGAGTGATAATGGTGAAGTTGTGATCTGTAGAAGACATCGTGCATGGCTTGGTACCTCTAAGGTTACTACAACTGATAGGCTACTAACCCGACACTCTCTAGAATCTCAAACAACATGATATATCATGTTTATAGCTTACCCTATCTCTTGATCCATCTCTGTCCCAGCCTCGGCGAGATATGTAAAAAGACATGATCCATGAGTGTGAACTCTAGAGGTTATCTATAGTTATTAGAATATGATTTCTGTCAAGACTGTGCAGTATCTAGCTACCTTATAATCAACTCGACCAGCTTAGAAAACTCATGCATGAGACCCAGTCCCAATAAATCTACCTCTCCTGCCTCTAACCAGCAAATTGAATATCAACATGGTCTAACTTACAAAGTGTCATATGGTTCCATCTATATAGTCTCTTGATAACTATTATTGTGGGAGAACTCAAAAATTGTTATATGACTCTCTCAAGAGCCACCAAAATCCTTGATTCATTCTCCCTATGTAACTTCCCCAAATATAGAACTCTCCCACATGGAAAAAAGGGTTTCTTATGATACCTCAATCATGCCTCTCTATATTCCAGAGGCTACTGACTAGTAGTGGGGGTGTGAAATGTATAGTTGGGAGACTATACACCTTAGTATGAAGAGTAATTACAGTATAAAATAAAACATATAAATGAATGAAATCAAAGTATATACATAATAGAATACAAAAAAAAGAGATAACTCAATAATCCAATAAATAATAAAGGAATAATGGAATGAGATTCTATAATGTAACTAAATTTCATTCTAGAAATAATACAATTAAAATACTAGTACACTTAAATAAAGTCTCAAAGGTCCTCGTTCTCGAAGACCACATCTATAATAAATCCAAACTCTAGTTCATCCAATAAGTAATCAATCAACATCAAGGTACTTTTCCCTTATCCACACCTAAATCCATGTAATATTGTTTGGTTCCAATCAACGTTCCAAATAGGATGTGAGTATAACCCAGTAGGTCGATTCCACCATGACTAAACTAAATAGTTTTATAAGAAGTGTATTCTATAAAGCGATAAATAGGTATATCAATTAATTAACCAATTTATAAAATAATAATAATAACCTTCTTTGTCACTATGTCCAAATATCTCTGAGCATGTGTTATAACCATGCCAACCCAACCATATAACCAAGGTAAAATTACTTGCTTCGGTGCTATGATAGAATATATTCAATACTGTCTTAAAACCAGACCTCTAACACCATATAACCATGGTATAGTAAAAAAAATATGATTCAATGCCCTATAATCCATAAAACATCTAGTCCAAGCCCTATAAGGATTACAATATGGGATTCGACAAAGACCACTCTCTATAAGCATTATAACATGGGACCAGGTCAATCCTACTCAATATCAGCATTAAAAAAATAAGTGTGCAAGTTCTTGGGCTGATCCCGATATATAATAATTTCATCATGGAACAAAAGTCTTATCGTACAACATGGATTTTATAATATAACATCCTAAATCATAATAGTTAATTATGAGAATTATCATTTATCTCTCTTATACAATTTTCAATTAAATCAAATTTGATTAATAGGAATAATGATTTGCAATAATCCAAAAGTTAGAGATTATATATCAAAAAATTACCTAAGGTCTCATTTCATTCTAAACACACTTTAATCCATTAGCTAATTCAATTAAATTTATGGTTCTCTCACCCAATGGGATACCATAATCCATGTTAGAATCCAATTTAAACCGTAGGTAATTAAGGAATAATCCCATTCATTTTCAATTTATTTGGGTCCATGCTGTGTTGGCACCATCACAATATTTCATAAACTTGGAAACTATCGAAACATAGTGTTAATATTTAGAACCCCTACCTTTAACTGATGATCCAACAACACTTGCAACAAAAAATTCCCATGAGGAAGAAGGTTCTGATGATCACCAATAGAAAACAAGATAAAAAATAATCAAGATAAAAACAAAAAATGCTCACAGTCAAAGTATTTCACTACAAAAGTTAGATGAAAAAGGGAGATAAGTGAAAAACTAGATCAAAAACACTTACCATGGATCAAAGGCATTATCAGGACATCTAAAAGGGATGTTGGCAACATAAAATATCTTAGAGGATTCCCTAGGAATGATAGGATAAGGTTGTAGTGGAATAAAATTAAATTTATTAGCACAAATACTTTCAAATAATAGGTTTGGGAATTACACAGTGCGTAATTTGATTACATGTTGTTTAATTATTTTTAACGGGATACGCTAAAAAACCCATCACCACAGATTTATTTTATTAAAAAAACCCTAACATTACAAGATGTGTAATCCGTTTACATGGAGTGTAAATGTACTTAATGTGTTTATTCATCCCATTTTACCTTTCAACAACTCAAACACCCTTTAAAAATTATTAACTTACCAAAAAACCCTGAAATACTTAACCCATTTATACCTAGAATACATTAACTTAGATAAACATACTTTTCTAGACTTTAGGTAATTTTCCCCAACAAATCTCTCGACAATGATCCTTTCCAATTTCCTCAAGTTTCATTGAAACCCAATACTATATTTTTTTTAAATAACATACATCCATGAAGAAAACACAATCAAATGAAAGGTAAATAAAAAATTTTTAGAGAGACATACGTAAAAAAAGATGAGATCTTACAACATACCCACTATATTGAATCTCATCCCCAAGCTACTCCAAGCATCATTGTGAGGTCTCATAAAAAAATTTTGGACACTACATTTTCATTTCAAACTACCTCTCCTAGATCTCCTTCTAAACTCTCCCATGCTTCCACTTCACTCAAATCAATGATATAGTCATACTGTGATGATATTTCTTACTATGATCCACTACCCGTGTCAGATTCTCATTGAAGGAAGTATCAGAAAAATGATTAGTTTCTACTAAGTATATCACATGGGAAGGGTATGGATGATATCTATGTTGTTTTGACCTGTGGAACAGAATGTGTATGGAACTTTAGTGCTGTGGAAGGTCTAATCGGTACACCACTCGGCCGAGCCTTGAAACTATCTGAAATGGACCAACAACCCTCAATGCTAGCTATCCCTTTTTCCTAATATGGTGTTGCCCCAACCTAAGTGGCATCAAATGGAAAACATGATAACCAACATCAAATTCCATAAGTCATATTTGATATTCAGCATACGATTCCTTTATGCTCTATGTGGTCACCAACTACTTCCTGATCAAATGAACCTACTCAGATTTTTCCTGCATGAGACTAGGCCCAAAATGTGTAGACTCACCTACCTCCAGCCAACAAAGAGGAGAATTAAATGACCTTCCATACAAATCCTCAAGGTCTACCATTTGGTACAGTTATTGGAATATATTATTATATGAAAACTCCACAAGTTACATATGTCACTCCTATGAACCACCAAAATCTAAAGAACAGGCTCGTAACATATCCTCAGAACCTGAATAGTCTACTTAGATTGACAGTCAATCTATGGAAGATAGGTTGTTCTAAGAAGAAACCATGATCTTAAAGACTTCTGAATACACTTCTAGAAACACATTGTGAAATGAGGATCTCTATTGGAAATGATACTCCTCAGAACATCGTGCAACTGAAACACATTATGCATGTAAATACTTCCCAAATGATTAACTATGATGGTTTCCCTAATAGGAAATAAGTGGTATTCCTTATTCAATTGATCCACAAAAACCCATAAAACTTCATTATTATGGGGTTTATTGGGTAATCCTATCATAAGATCCATTGTGACATCATCCCATTTCCGCTCAGCAAATGGAAAAGGATTCAAAATCCTAGCTGGCCTCTGATGCTTGACTTTCACCTATTGACAATTGAAGTATATTTCCATGAATATTTCAACCTAATTCTTCATTCTTGACCACAAATATTTTATATGGATATCATAATAAATCTTTGTTAAACCAAGATTCACCACCCATCTATAATCATGAAACTCCTTCATTAGCTCCTTGTGTAAGCCCGTAGGGACCCATACTCATCCACAAAAGAAGATAATTTTAATTACTAAGAATCCATCCTGATGGTGTCTCCCCACCATATAATTTGACTATCTAAATGGATCCCTCCAAATTAGACAACTGCTCGATCGTAATCTGATAAAAAATCATGGGTATAATGATATCGAAGTTAGAGGTACCTATCCTTGAGACTCCTAAATATAAAAATGCATATATGAAAAGGTCCATTATACACCACATATCACAAGAATATCCTACTTAATTTTTCATTATCTTTCATCTCAAAGCATCAAAAATGATGTTGACCTTACCTGGTGTATGATCTAATTGAAATTCGAAAGATTCTAGATACTTGACCCACCTCCTATGATGAAGGTTTGGGTCTTGTTGAGAAAATATGTACTTGAGAATATTGTGGTCTATGTATACCACAAAAAACCATGAGATAGTGTTTCCAATATATCAGGTCATGTACCACTGATTTTAACTCCAGGTCTTGAGTAGGGCAATTCATTTCATGTGGTCTCAACTGCCTGAAGCAATAAGTAAGCATTCTATTCTCCTATATTAAAAATACATTGAGTCTAAATCAGGATGTTTCATAGTACACCATATATGAATTAATCAGTAAATTTAATACAAGGAATTTTTTTGAGAAAAACCTTCCTTTCTTCTCTTCAAAATATCTTTCACAGGCATTAGACCAAATCAACATCAACAAACTCTTGGTCATCCTAGACATCAGTGCTTCCATACTAGAGAAATATTGGATAAAGGATCAATAATAACCTATTAAACCCATAAATCATTGAATCACAAAGGAATTATTAAGATATTCCCAAGATACCCTAACTATGACTTTTTCTAGGCCCACTCACACTCATTCATATGAAATTACATAGACCAAGAAGTGTAATTTATCAATCCAGAAACTTCATTTGGTTAGCTTAGTGTAAATCCAACACTTACTCATTGTAATTAGGATGATTTCAAGATGTTTTCATGATTGTATGATGATTGGGAGTACAATAGTATATCATCTACAAAAACCATCACAAACTGGTCTATAAAAGAATGAATAATTATATTAATTAAGGTAGTGAATACCACCAGTGTGTTAGTCAACCCAAATGACATCACTACGAATTCATACATGCCATACCTGCTCGTAAAAGCAGTACAAGGTATGCGTGATGGTCTCACCCTTAACAAGTGTTATATTGATATCAAAAAAATATTATATAATGTCTTAACACCTCTTAGCTAGTCAAAATGATCTTTAATGCATAGAAGAGGATATCAATTATTGACCTTCATTTGGTTCAACCTCTGATAATCCACAAATTAGTGTAAAGACCCATTAGGCTTATTAAAAAACAAAACTGGAAAACCCTAATGATATGTAGTAGGATGTATGAAGACTATATATTATAGATATTCCAACTAAGATTTCAACTCTTGAATCTCTACTGGTTCCATTCTGTAAGGTAGGATAGAAAATGGCTTCACTCGCAACACCAACTTGATCCGGAAATCGATCTCTAGATCAGGAAGTAAACCATATAACTTTTCATGAAGGACATACAGAATATAGTATACCAATGGAGGTAAAGAATCATGATTTATACCATCATCATCAAGAGCATGACCAACAATCTGAGCTACGAGACAATCCAATCTGCACTAAATTGGTCCTGCATGACCAGCCTGAAGATCCCACTGACCGTGGTGAAAATAACTGCCTCCTTCTAGAGATAAAAAGGTAAATCTATTATTATAAGAGTCTATATGATCCTGGTATAGAACTAATGAATCCAAACCAAGAATCATATCAAATTCTATCATTTCTAGCGCAAACAGTTCGCAAAATAAATAGTAACCACAAATATCATTGATAATCTCTGACCAAAATCCCAATATTGTGTAAATATTAAAGCACCATCCAATAGTTACACATCCAAAACAATTTTGTTTTTTAAAAAATAGATTATAGAAAATAACTCAATGATCCTGTATCAATCAAAAATAAGCTAAGGTAAATGATGAAATAATTTTACCTCTAACCGTAGATGGTCTTGCATATATTATAGATGGATTTGTTTATATAATGTGGAATTGACTTTTCCATCTTCCCTAGGATATAGTTTGGCTACCCTGAGCTATTTTCCCTACTTAGTACTTCTTCTCATGGTCTAGGCTACCATGTCCCCTACCTTAGACTTAATGACCATTGGAGCTCCGGCTACTTGCCTGGTGGGGGTTAACCGATCCCCTTCCCGACTCAGGTGCCTATCATGATCCCCTTCCACTAGTATTCAATGTAAATTTCATATAGAATATCTAATGATTACTTAGTCTTCTAGATACATGACTCATGATGGTGAGGTAAGTACACTATGGGTGCGTGTGGCCAAACTTGCCACACTAATAACACTGGAATAGAACATTGTCTTGAGATGGTTGTTTATTACCTTGACTGTTCTTCCCACTCCTACCTTGGTAGAAACTGTCATAGCGGGGATTCTGAACACTCGAAGAAGATCTCCCAAATTTCCTTGTTGAAATATCTAGGTCACTGATCAGGGCCTCTATTAGATTCCCTTCCATGATGAGTTCTTGGTTCATCACATCCTCAAAGCAGCTCATGTGAAAAACGTTAACCTGTGACCGGATCTCATGGTGAATACTATCCTAAAAAATATCTCCCTAGAGATATCATTATCTTTCAAAGATGGGGAAAAGAACTATAGTTCGTTGGAATTTCCAACATAGTCTAAAAATCAAATTCCATACACCTTAAGATTCCTGAACTCATGAGTTTTTTCATCCATCAATTTCTCGATATAGAAATGTCACAAGAACATTATCTCAATGTCCTTCCAAGATAGATCATATTGCTGCCCATCTTCCTTTAGAATATCCCACCAACGATTTCTAGGACCATGAAGCGTATACGAAGCAAGATTCACCTTCTATCTATGAGTGTCTTGAGATGCTTGAAGATTTTTTGGACTAACTTCATCTAGAATTTGGCTACCTAGGGTCCTCCTTCCCCAGTAAACATTTGAAGATTCTATAGGTGAAACTCTCATTTAAGCTCAAAAATTAAAGGAACTATATGAGTAGTATCCCTCTCCATTGATCACATAACCCTCAAGAAGGTATCATGAATCTGATCATCTATCTACTCCTCAGAAACTACATTAAGCATTGGTTTAGATTCATTATGAGCATGTTGTTTTACTCTCTCCCAACACACAAGTTGAAGATGAGGAGGAATAATTTTCTCTACATAAAAATTGAAAACCTTAAATAACCATCTAGAAACAAGGTTAACCTCAACAAGTTACAAAAATAGAGAACCATTGACACTTGGTCTCCCTAAACGCAACTTACATGTATTTTATAATGACACATTAACTCCTTTACTTTATCAAATGAAACATATATATCACATCACAGTTCAATAGGAGAGTATATATCACATGAAAAAATATATATTCCGCTATAATGAATAATGACTATTAATATATCCCTATGTGCCTATTATGATTCCTATATTCTCATCTCTCACCATACCTGGCCATGAGTACAAACCTCAATAAATAGCAAAATCATAAAACAATAACAACACACAACATGTGAATCACCCATGGTGAAATAACATCAACTATAACAATAACACTTCCCAAACATCAATCCCATCACTAGGCACTTGGATTTTTCCTCTTACATGGGTTAGCTACTACCATGCACAAGCTCATTACCAAGTATCGACACATCCCAGTCTCCTTTCTACCTTTACCAAATAGTAAATTATAAGAAATGAAAACCTTCCATTGATGCCACTTTTTAAAGTCCCCCAATCCGGTACTCTTTTATGTGGCCAGAAAGGGTTGGTTATAATACCTCAAGCATGCCTTCCCATACACCAGAAGCTAACAACAAGTAATGGGGGTGTGAAATGTATAGTGGGGAGGCAATACTGCCTGGTATGAAGTGTTATAGAAGTATAAAATGAACCATATAAATGAAAGAAATAAAATTATAGACCTAGAATAAGACAAAACAAGTTCCAAAAGAATAATCCATTAAATAATAAAGGAATAATGTAATAACATGATTGAAATTATCTAGCTATCATGCTATAAAAAATATAAGTAAAAGGCTAGGTGACTCAAATAACGACTCAAAAGTCCCTGATCCAAAACCCCATGTCAGTCCCAAATCCAAAATCCAGCCCATCCAACAAGAAAAAAAATAAACATTAAGTCTCGTTTCTCTTATCCAAACCTGCATCCATGTAGTCTTCTCGGGTACCAAATTACATCCTGAATAGGGTGTGAGTATAAATTTGTAGGTCGACACCAATGTGTCCAAACTAACCAGCAGTATAAAATGTGTATACAATAAAATGGAAAATAGGTGTATTAATTAATTCAATAATTCATAAAATACAACAACAGACTACTTAAAATATTTATTATAATATCTTTAAGCATTTCTTACAACCATTCCAACCACTACCATATCACCAAGGTAAAATCACCTGCTTCAACACCATGATGGAATATCTCAGAGCATATCTTATGACCATTGAATCCACCACCATATGACCATGGGAAAGTAAAAAAAATATGGGTTTAATACCTATAAGAATTAGATCATCTGAGCCAAATCCCTATAATAATTAAAACATGGGACTGGGAGAATATTGCTATCTATAAGCATTATTGCATTAGACTGGGAAAAGACCACTCAATATCATCATTACAACATATAAGTGTGAAACTTCTAGGTCCTATCCTGATATACAAGTATTTAAGCATGGAACACAATTTCTATCATACAACATGGATATGAAAATATCACATTATAAATCATAATGGTTAATTATTCAAATTACCATGTATATTTCTTATACCACTTTCAATTAAATAACAATTGATCAAAATTCATAACTATAAGAAATAATCCAAGACATTGATATTATATATTAATCAATAACATAATGTCTCATCTCTGGATAAACACACATCAAGTCATTATCCAATTTAATCTAAATATTTTATAATCAGGGAAATTATCAAACCATAAGGTTAAGATTTAGACCCCCTCCCTTTAAATGACGATCCAACAAAACTTTAATTGGAAAACACCCATGATGAGGAAGGTGAGGATGATAAAAAAAGATAAAAAATTATAAAAAAATGGACAAGATCAAATCAAAAAATGCATATAGTAAAAGGATTTCACCATAATGGTTTGAAGAAGATGGGAGAGAATAGAGAAACTAGAACAAAACCACTTACTAAGAATTGAAAGAATTATTGGGACATCCTAAATGGAGGTTGGCACACAGAAATAACATGGAGGATTCCCTAAGGTTGAGAGGAGAAGGCTTCAATGGAATAGAATGAAATTATTCCACACAATATACTTTAAAATAGAAATTTATGGAATCACATGACATGTAATGTGGTTAAATTCCATGTAATTATTTTTAATGGGATACATTGAAAAAACCATCACCTCATATATATTTTATTAAAAACACCCAAACATTACATTATGTATAATACCTTTACATTTTGTGTAAATGTTCTATAGGTTTTTATCCCATTTTCTTTTAAACATCCCAAACCACCTTTAAAGATTTTCGACTAACCAAGAACCCATGAAACACTTTACTAATTAATAATTGAACTCCATTAACTCAGATAAACATACTTATATAGACTTTAGGTAATTTCCCCCCAAAAATATTCTCACAAGGATCCTCTCTATTTTACTCTAGTTTCTCACATCCCAAGACTATGTTTATTCAAATGAAAGACATACATGATGAAAAAATTGAAAGAAAATTTAATGAAAAACCAAGAGAGATAAATACCGAGAAAAAGATAAGATCTTACCCTTAGTAATTCATCAACCACTTGTGTCATATTATCTTACTAGAAATCTGTCTAGGGGTGGTATGCTGTGCTCAGAAGCACTTGTGTACCTAAGGCCCTCTACAAACTCTTCCATAAATGAGATATAAAATAGGGGTCCCTATCCGAAATAATAGAAATAGGGTCCCGCTAAATTCATACTATCTCACAGATATACCACCTCCCAAACTCATCTATACTGAAAGTTTCCTTGATTGACATGAAATGAGAAACCTTCATGAGTCTGTTAACAAAAGTGCACAAAAATTCACTACCACATGGAATCCTCAGAAAACCTATCATGAAATCCACCACAACATCATCCAATTTTCACTTGGTAATAAGTAACTACTAAAAAATCCTAGATATTTAGTGATTTTCTTCCTTCATATGATGACAGGTGGATCACCTTGTAACAATACTAGCTAAATCCTTTTTCATACCTGTCCACTAGTATGGATGTCATAAGTCATGATACATCTTGGCAATGTTAGTATGCACCACCCAAAATAAGGCATGAAACACCCACATAATCTCCTCATGTATGTACAGACGAACCCAAACATAACTCTGTATACACACGATCTCTTCCTTGCCTATGGTCAAAGCAGGATGTGGGTCCTCCCCTACCACACTCTCCCATCGGACTAAGCCCTATGATTCTAATAAGTGTCTCATTCAAACTATAACCACTAGGGTATGGGTCACAACTAAGGATGAAAGAAAAGTTTTTTCATGATTATCCTAAAACTCTAAGTGAATCTTGGAAAATAAATCCATAATATTCCACTCACTACTCGCCTGTTGAACTACTTGTATCTAAGTCCTCCTACTCAGTGCATTAACCACTATATAACACTTTCCTAGTGTATAAGAAAGCTCATAGTCAAAAGAATAAATTTACTGAACCCACCTTAATTTCCTCAAATTCATATCACACTGTGTAAATATATACATGAGGTTTTTTTGGTTTGTGTAAACTAAAAAACACTCTACAACTAAATAATGTCTCCAAAAGTAAAAAACTCGAACAACTGTAGCTAATTTGAGATCATGAATTTGGTAATTCCAATCAAGTGCCTCAGCTGTTGAGACCCATATGACATGAATCTATCTTCCTACATCAGCACTGCTCTTAGAATGATACCTGATACATCATAATGCACCATGTAGCTCTTATATGGATTGGGAATAATCAGGACTGAAGTTGTATTCAATCTCCATTTCAGCAGTTAAAAAGACATCTCATAGGAATCTAACTACATAAACTTCGCACACTTCTTTGTCAAGCCCATCAATAATGCTGCTAAGCATGAAAAGTATTTTATGAAATGCCTATAATATCTAGATATCCCCAATAAACTCAGTATTTCAAAGAATATTATGGGATTATCCTTGAAAACTACAACTCTCACCTTCTCTAGGTCAACTGATACTCCTTTCTCTAAGATAATATGACATAGAAAGTGAATATTATCCACCTAGAAGTTGCAATTTCTGATATTAGCTTATAAATAATTCTCTCTTAGTGTATCCAAAATGATCTACAGATATTTTCCATGCTTGTTTCAATTTTAAAAATAAACCAAGATATCGTCAATGAAAACCACCACAAACAAATCTAGATAAGGATGGAAAACTCTGTTCATCAGCACCATAAAACTGTTGATTTTTTTTTGAGATTGAACGAATTAAAAAATGACTCATAGAGATCATACCTTCTTTAAAAATATGAATGAGGTATGTCTACTAGTATAACACACACCAAATGATACCTATACATCAAATCAATTTTTGAGAGAGTTTCTCAGAGATGGTTGAAGATATCATCTCTCTGTGGAAAGGGATACCAGTTTTTAACTACCAACCTTTTCAATTTCCTATAATCCATGCATATCCTAATGGTACAGTCCAATTGTTTTTTCAAAAATGACCTACAAATCCCATAGAGAATTACTAGGTTTAATAATCCTCTTTTTCTCTAAGTACTCTAGCTTCCTCTAGAGGTACTGCTACTCCATTGTAACCATCCAATATGGAGGAATAGATTCAGGTGCTAATCCTGGAACCAGCTCAATGAAAAAAATCAACATCTATCTCAAGAGGTAAAACTGAAAAGTTTTCTAGAAAAAACTCCTTAAAAGGATCAACCATTGGAGGATAATTTACCTAATGCAGTCCCTGATCATCCAGATACGAACTATAAATCTGGGCTATTATCCCACCTAGCCTAATGATGCTCTGGTCTTGCCCAGCTCTCCTAGAAATCCCATTCAACCTTCTAAATAAACACTCCACCTTCTCGTGATGTAAATTTTACCCTCTGATGATATAAATCAATGAAGTCTCAATAAGTAACTGGCCAGTACATCCTAAGTATAATGTTAAACCCTATCAACTCAAGGAAAAAAATCCCATAAGAAGTGACACCAAATTCACTCCCTGCACTAACGTACATCCTCTGTTCTAATTACCAATTGAGTTTCTAGTGTCTTAAAATGTTTTTAAAACTAAACCATGATCCAAAGAATCTCCACAATAGGTACATATACAAAACTATGCAATTCACCTATGTCAAAAAGTGTAGAGATAAGAGTAGAGGCTACTAAGATCATACCTCTCACCATAAATGGTTTTCTCTATCCTCCTCAGGTGTAGCTGTATAGAATATATCTAGAGTAAAATGTATCCCTTTGAAACAACCTCACTATCCATAGTAGGCCCACTCTATTGTTTCAGTATAACTGGTGTATGGATTACTCGACCACAACAACCACCACCTCGACCTAAAAGGCCGATACTGCTCCATCCCCCAACATGATGTGGATCTATGAAACCCAATCGTAAACATGGTGTTGGAGATAACCCCTGGCACAAACTACTGAAGGGAAGTTCCTAAAAAAATGTTGCATGTAGATAATCCTGCTGCAAGCTTGACACTCGATTGGGTCCTGATCTCACTATTTCATCACATGTCACCATATTCGACTATGATGATAGAAAATAAAGCTACCAGTACTCACATAAAATCTAGAAATCATCTCATGGGAAGCCTAAAAATATCATTTCCTACCACTGGAAGCTAAACCACTATTCTGAGAGACTATACAACACCACACTTCACCCCCATCTCCCCTCAGGTTCTGCTCTGTAATTAGATATTGATTTAAAATCTCATTAATCATCATCAACCGGAACACATTTATCTAATATCGAACAACATGTTAGATACCTTCCTCAAAACATATTTCCCTTGATAGATCATCAGTAAGGTATGTTTGTGAAAAATTATGCAACTCTGTAAAGCATTCTTAATATTCCATTACTGTCATAGTGCCCTCCGCCAGATGCATGAACTCACTAGCTCGCACCACTCTCAGATTCTTGGGGTAAAGTAGTCATAAAACTAGGTTTGAAAATCCCTCCAACCCATGTCTCATAGCCTATCATCATAGTTCAAAATATCCCACAAGAACTTTGTTTCTCCCTAAAGCATATAAGTCACGAGACTCACTATTCTCTCAAAATGTGTTTCCAGATACTCATAGATCGACAGAGTCGTATCAAGACAGAGCTCAGTATTCTATAGAACAACATCCCTTGAGAACATGGTATGATGCTACTGGTGGAACAAATGTGTTATATCATCCATTGAAAATGAAGGTTACAGTGCTCCTTGAAGATTCTTCATAAAGCAAAAAAACCCCTTGTAGAACTGCTCCTCATCGCCTGTTTTGGGTAAAACTACTGGTACCGTAGCATGTACTATAGGAGGATCCAATTTTAGCCCAAGAATCACCATATTTGGAGAATGGTCACATCCACCCTCTAGGTATATGACTGAGGGTCGTTATGGTGGCATGTCTCTACAATGCCAAACACATACCTCTAAAAATATTTATATCACAAGTTTTTTATCTAAAAGAATAGGATATGTGAAAATATTCTTATAAACAGATCATAACATACATCTTACTCCAAAATCTAAGAATGGTAAAAATAAATAGCAGTAAAATTCATTAAATACTATGCCTAAATCCCCCTCAAAATCTAGGTCAAGGTCAACTACATGTTTCAAAATTTCCGATATCATTTTAATTCACATTATCATTTAAATTTTTGAATAAAGTGGTTATTAAATTATGATTTTTAAGTCCCCATATACCTCATGAATGGAAATATATAATCTACTTAATTCATATCAAAACACTTTCCAGTCCATGAGACTCATGGTCCTTGAATAAATGTGCCATAATGGGATTCTTAGGGTGTTTTCTATAGCCAAATCAACAAAACACTGCTTAGGTTATGACAAGAACTCTAAGTAACAACTATGTTTCACAATTATCTACACAAAATGTCTACCCCAATAGTTGTAATTTCTATCATGAAACCAATAAAAACATCCTGCAAACAAGAAATTCATCCTATATGGAATGGAATATTGTATGACATGTGATTCTTTTAAAGTTCCTATAATGATGCATGAGATGAAATAACCACATCATATCAGGTTTCAATAGAATGGAACAAAAAATAATAGAAATGATAATATCATGATTCAAGTTCATCAACAAATGATGGAATCAAATCCATTTAATTAGTTAAAATCCATAAAATATTAATTTCTATTCAAGACAATTTGGCATTTTCTTGTAAGTGGGTAAGATATTCCCATGCACAACTCATTAAAAAATTCCAATTTCATTAAAATTACATATATTTTATCTCAAAATAGTGTATAAATGAGAAAATAAATCCTCTACTACCACTTTATACTATCCAAGACCCATATTCCATGGAATGGTGCCCTGAGCCTAGTTGGACACATGGCCTCAAGTGCATCTCCCATGCCGGTAGAGGATGTGGACTAGTAGTAAGGGCCTAGGGTGTGTCTATAGGAAGACTATGTCCTTATTACAAATTCATAACGTAGTGGAATAACTATTACATTCAATAGAGGAAGAATATAAATATCCAGATATAAGATAAACATCAAGATGATAAATTTTTATTACAATGTGATAAGTAATCTCATATATAATGATGATCATGTTAGGAAATGTGTGTAAAAATTAGAAAAAATAGGTATACATGGAATCAATAAAATACATGTTTTGAAAATAGTAAAAATACCAAAATAGAACTATCATAACTAGGATCACCAGAATCATATCGGTCATGTTATCCCCTACTCCTAAGCATGGCACAAATTCATGCATTGAACTATGGGTGGTTTCCCCTCTCCCTAAAAATATCTATATAGTCTATCTGGGTACCCAATGATGGCCTAAACAAGGTGTGAGAAACATTATCACTAGTTCACCAACCAATGTGTCTATAACAACTCCTAGATATGCAATATTGGCTAAAGAAAACTACAAAATATAACAGGTCGAGTACTACTGAAAATAAAGTTCCAAAGTCAAAAGAAACTAAAAAAGTGATATTGTACAACCTTACAATTCTCCCTTCAAAATAAGTTTCATGATCCTATAACAAGGAAACAATAAGGAAAAAGAAAGTAAACACCATGGTCATGCCATATACACAATATATCATGTCATCCATGGCCATGAGATATCACTTGTTATGTTATATCTTCCATAAACACACCGTATAATAAAAATTTTCAGAATGACCATGGACAAACCATATAATCAAGCATGTAACTTTTACTATGACTGATCCTTATAATCAGAAGTGTTAGACCCCATGGGGATAGATCCATGTTATAGTGAACTGAGGCATCCTCATTGAGTCCTAAGGGCATCTCAATAGAAACTTGGTTTGACTTGAATTGGATTCCAAGGATCATGTGAACATACCATGTCCACTAAGAGTATAGGAAAGTCAAATATAAGGAGTAACAGTGCCCAATGAATCCTATAGAATAAATATCTAAGAAGTATTATATTTCCAAGGTAAACAATACCATTTCCATGACCCATTGTGTAGCACACTCATAGCATACAATATATACATTCATCATTTAACTCATTTACCATTTCAAAAATTGTTATTCAATGATTTTATCCACCCATATCAAAAGTTTTATAAAATCCACTTAATCCATTAAACATTTCACATCATTTCACACATTAAAAGGCTGTAAAACCATATCTTAATAAATCAATTCACTTTATCTCATTTATAATTGGGATTCCTTTGAATATGAAATATTATACACACACCCTGAGTGGTTAAAAAAATAGTCAAAGGTAAAGGTTATCATAAGGCACACCCCATGGGTGGCCTAGTTTGTGGAAATAACTCCCAAAAGTCTCAAGGTACTAGTAAAAATTGTAACAACCCGAGATTTTATAAGATACATTATTTTTAATTTCATTCATATCTTCTGTTGTACGATACACCAATATTATCTTGCACTATATGCAACATCGTATTATCTTGTAGTATACGCAACACAATTCTTGGACCGTGTTATACACAATTTCAAGTTTATTTGATAAAAGTTATTCTACGCAACATTGAATGTATATATATATATATATATATTCAATGTATAAATAAAATATGGTTGGATTCTGTTATACACAACAACAAAGGAGTCGTGCACTACACGCAACCCTGACTTGGCTTTCATTACACGCAATCGCGACCTTCCCCGATAGCGTGTGTTGTACGCAATACTGAGTTTTACTAAACAATGATAAGTTATTATAATATTATTATGAACTATCCTTTATGAATAGTATTAAATATATTTTGAAATTCATAACATTATTATTCATCTTACACATTTTCTAGAACATTGTATAAGAACAAAATAAATTTTGCGGTTAAAATAAGTAATTTTAAAAAAAATGCAGTTTTGCCGCCTTTTGATGGCGCACCCACGTTAAATCTAGTTTTTGACATGTTTGTAAGTTCAATTTGACAAAATAAAATTCTTATTTTGAATCAGGATACAAAAATTTAAATTAGATAAAGTTTATATATTTTTTCGATAACTTTCATATTTTAATAAATAGTAAAAACACTCTATATTTTAATTAAAACAACCTTTTTCATCGTAATAACTTATGTGGTTAAATTATAATATTGAATGGTTTTAAATTATAAATAGAATATATTTTTACCATTTAATATAATTTATGTCATTAGCATTGATTTTACCTTGAATTCGTAGGTTAAATCAATTCAATCTTTTTCAATGTTTTAAAGAAAAACCCATTTTCTTTTGGCAACGAGATTAATTTTAATTTAATTTCTGCAACTTTTGTGTATTGAATTTGGAAAAATGGATTCCATATTTGGAATAAGTGGGTCTAAATTATGTTAATAAGCTACTTTTTATTTCTGGGCATTGTGAATAGTAACTACGGTAAATTTTATTTACCATATTTAAAGGTAAATCGGGTAATTAAGGGTAAATATAAGATTATAAAATTACCCTAACACTTGTAAAAATCCTATTGGATGACTCAAAGTCGACCCATATTACATAAGGGTCGGATTAGAGTCATTTAATGGACTTTTGTTCATGAAAATAATTTAATTATTATTAAAACCAAAGAAAGTGACAACATGTCACTCTCTTAAATCTTATAAGTATAATAATTTTAATTTAGTGATAAAATTCATGAAACTTAAAACATGAGTAGTCTAAAGAAATCTAATAAAATTATCTACATCATATGAATTTATTTATAATTTTTAGGGATTAAATAATTATCATTAATAATGACACAATAGTGATGCAGAAATTGTTTATCTAGTGAAAAATCAAGAATATAGTTTTTATTAAACTAATAGTGACCATTAAATGAAAAAAACCCAGACCAAAACATATTGGTAATTTAAATGTAAACCGTAATCATCCAATGGTATAATATTTGACCATTTTGAGCCTTATAAAAGCTATCATGACACTTATGTTATTTTATTTTAAATGATGCCAAAGTTGTCACCTTCATAATTCAATAAATATGACAATTTAAATATTTTGATTTTAAGATGATAAATTAGAGTAAAAGTATTATTGTGAAAGGTAATAGATTTTTATTAATCATAGGATTTTATTTTTAATTTTTATGCAACAAATATGTATATTAAATAATTATACAAAAATAATGTAGTAATTATTTTATTAAGAGATAAACCAAATAAATGGTTTTAAAAATAATAAACTAAATATTATATGAACTATTTAATGTTCTCCACTAATTTTATAGATACATATGAAATTTTATGAATCTATTAAAGCTTTTATTTCGAACATATCTTCTGTATATATTTTATTTAAATTCAAATAAATGAATAGTGTCAAAATTGACACTATTGTTATTTTATAAAAATAACATATTATTAAATTGTTTAAAAATCGAAAAAATATTTAAAAATTATAAATTTAAATTTATATGGTCTAAAATTTTATAAATTATCCAATTATGGACAATTCAAAAACAAATAAGTAATTATTTATAATAATTTAAAATTCATAATGTTATTACCACAAATAAACTTAAATTGATTAAATAAGGATAAATCAAGTTGATAATGTTTAAAATAAATTACTAACATGTAAAAATTTTATTGGTTGATGAGATTACAACCCTATAAAATCTAATATTCGGATTTCAGTCATTTTGAATGTTTTTAAGTGGGTTTGGGATTTAATATAAATTAATATTTTCTTATATTTCCAAAGGTGCCCCTCTCCTCCCTTATAAAAGGGCACCTCCTCCCTCTCATCCTCACACCAATTTGAGCCTTTAAGCTCGGCCAACCTCTGCCCATTTCACTTCCCCAATTCCCTATAAACCTTATATAGGTACTGGTCTTCTCAAAAGACCAACCCTAGTGGCCTAAGAAGAAGTTTAAAGGGGGTGCGTCGAAGAAGAGGTAATCTCTTCTACCGATTATTTCAAGCTTATTTCTTCTTCAACTTCTTCTTATTTAGTTGTTTCATTATAAAGTAATAAAATAAGTATCACTAATATACTGATATTTTATTATAAATATGAAACAACCCCATTTCACCTTCTATCCATCCTATGGAAAACGAAATCACCGCACGTGCGTACGTACGAAATACCGTGTCCACACCGTTGTGTAATCTGTTTTTCCAACACCACCTTACTTGGATGGGTATAATGGTGTAAAGAATAACTATACATAGTTATTATAACATCATACTAATTCTGATATATTGTATCATCCACTCCAATTAAATTCAATAATTATGGGAATGATATCATCGCTCGTGCGTACGTATGGACTACCGTCTCCACGACGCGATGAGATTCATTCTCAATGATTAACCATTCATGAATGATTATAAAGTATATATAATAAGTAATAATGAAATATATGACATAATAATGATACTGGATTTATGTATATATATATATATATATTTCATCCAATTAATTCCATTCAATTCAATGAGGAAACAAAAACAACGTTCATGCGTACGTACGACATACCGTCTCCATGAACTGTGTATTTCGTTCCATTTATCGATCTATTATATATATGTATATTATGAATATATATTATATATAAATCATGTTTTATATTCTGGAATTAATTAATCATTATCTAAGTAATCATATGAATAATTACAAGTTAAAACACGAACGATAAATGAAACGATTTTACCCAAAATGTTACTTTAACATGAATTTACTAAAGAACAGGTAATATAAAGTCATAATTGGACCATATATGATATAATAACAATGAATATGATTCTGTAATAAGTAAATGAAATTATTTAAATCATTATATAGGAGGTTTGGATACATACGAAGCATATCGTACCTAAGGTAAGGGATAATTATTCCAATCTCATTCTTATCCGAGATTGTTTATTCATAAGTATTTACTAGGGTTATTGTTCTCATCCATGTCCATGTTTCCTAAAAATGATTTCATGTATTTTTAATGTCCTTTTTACCCATTTTTACTTTTACTACATGGTATGTAAGGAATCATTCTTTTGTTTACGTTACGAGGTACTTTTTTTGACTTTTCCGACAAAAGTACGTGAAGAATGTTTTTTAACTTATACGACACGAACAGATTTTTACGGTTTTATAAAGAATTAATTTCATGAAGCTTCCTCAAAAATATTTCATGACTATTTTCAACAAAATTTCATTCTTTTAAAATTGCATGATGTTTTGTGAGAAGAAATTAATTTTGAAGAAGCAAGGATATTTCTCTCAAGAATTCATTTCAAGTGTTTTATCAAAACAATTTTTCCAACTAAGATGACTTTATTTCATATGTTTATGTTTCAAGTATCATGTATCTTTGATTTACATGGTTTCACTTTTCTTATTATGAAATGATGTCCATTTCTTTTATATGGATTATGTGATGATGGGATGATGTTTATGAAACCCATTTTATTTATTGGGTTATTATGAATGATGTATGTTTATTTTGTGGCACAAGTAAGAATGATTTCATTATGAGATGGGTGGGACCTATATCTACCTCCGATGCATTGGGTAAAGATTTATATCTCATGAGATAGACATGGCTGGAATGACCAGTTAAACTGGATCAGTAATACAGGACTGGAATGAGGAGTGAACTCGATTCAGAAAGGGACTTTGTCCATTAAGATGGTCTTGGCAATAATGCCTTGGATACCATGGAAATCATATAATCTGCTTAATGTTTGCCACAATTACATGTTTTATTCCCATTATATTTTATCATGATTGATGTTCCATTATGATATATGCCTTATGTACTGCCACGATTTATATCTTTGCTCAAGGTTTTAATGTTTAGATTTCATGTTCAAGTTTTTGCTTTCAAATGTTTATGGATTGTTTTATGTTCTCTATGTTTGAACTTACTGAGCATTTGAGCTCACCTTTTTTATGTTTTATTTTCCCCAGTAAATAAAGAAAGGTTTTAGGTAAGGAAACAAAAAGGGGAAGATCGTTATGGAAGATGTTGAAGATCTTTCAACATGATTAGATGTTTATATTCCAACTATCCAAAGACACTAAACTAATACGATCATTGTGTGTCTGTTTTTGTTATGTATTAAGTATTCCGCAAAAGTGATGTATTGTCCATGTATGTCAAGCTTCAGGTATCTATATAAATCCCTAATAAGCTTTGTTACATTTAATTCAAAAATTTAATTCATTTTAGGGATGATGATGGAATGTCTGGAATACCGCACTATGGAGACTACCTCTATAAAGCATAAAACCAGTCAAGAAAAGTATAGAACACATACTATAGGTCTGTAGTAGTGTTCTCATCTAGTATTAGCTTTTTATTTTATATAGATCGCAGGAAAAATGAATAAATAATGAATAATGTCAAAATAGGTCATATTATCTTGCACCTAAATAGCATATATGATACCAAGTCAAAGGTGGAACGAAAAAAGTGGAATGGAGTACTCACAATCACGAATACAATGAGACAAATTACTCTCAATTCCATGATTGGATGATGAAATGGTGGAAAATACTATGATTAGGATCAAAGGATAGAACTCAAGATTAATTTGATATTAATGGGAGGATAAGTGAATTAGATTTTTGTTTTTAATAATTTTAATGAAAATATGGTCAGTTTTCCAAGATTTAATGGGATACATAGTCTTCCCACACAATTATCTAAAATTTTCACCAACTAAGCACCCTATACTATTGTAATGGGGCACCCACATGGTCACTAGGCACAGTTTACCTAAATATGCCCAAATAGTGAAAAATACATATGTTAAAAACAGAAGGTGATCCCGTATGGTAGTGTGCCTCCTTCCAAATGATTTGAAAAACTTTGCAAACTCCTCTTTACCTATTCCCATGCCTCACATAGTTAGTCTTACCATGTGTCCTATCCCTTACGGTTTCTAATAACTATACAACCTATCTGGTTTTTCCAAAAAGTAGAGCTCCGTGATCTAAAAAATCCCTAGAAACTGCCAAAAGACCCATGATCTAGTTGGGTACTCACATCAGGCCATAAAAAAGTATTTAAACTAAATAAATGATCTGTAACTCATATAAAAACATAAGATATTACAATATTATTGATTCATGAGACTTTAGAGTGACGATGTCGACCGGTAGAGCTATGGTAGACTTATTGCACATGGTTTATGAGACTTTCTCTCGAAAGATGTTGTGTTTTACTAGGGTTTATGATTTACCTTGGTATGTTTATTTGAACACTTTTGGAACTTATCTCCATGAAGAGTATTTTACATAATGATTGTCCATTTTTTATTTTTCTATTTTATTTATATATGTTTTGTTTTTGTGGAAAAATTGTTCTGTCTAATGTTCATTTGGATTCCAAGTTCTAGTTAGTATTAATTCCTAGAAAATATTAATGTATCGCTAAGAGGGGGAGGGGTGAATTAGTGATATATTTTTCTTTTAAGTTTCATTTCATTTGAAAAAACCTTCACATCTTGTTAAATATTTTTCACTTTTTTGAAAACAAAACAACCAGACATCTATAAGAACACAAGTATTTACATGGTTCACTTCTCAATAAGAGTAGCTACATCCTTTTCAGGGTATGGAAAAAATATAATAACAAAATAACCACTAGAAAACAATCCTTTTGTATGGATACAACAAGCAGGATATACCCTGAAACGTTTCTGGCACTATGACCTACACAAAAATGCATGCACTTCTTATTGAAAAAATGATATAATATAAGTTTTTGTAACAAGTTAAGATTCCTTCAATAGTTGGTTCAAAACATGTTACTGTGATACCTTATAAGCTTCCACATTTGAGATTATTTAAAACCAACTTATTCACTTCCCTACCATGTTGTAAGTAGAAATACCCTTTCTAGACATTGTACAAAAACTCAATCTGATGTCTCAATCTGATTAACTATTACAATTTCCCAATCTCGAAAATATAAAAGGAAATAATTCTCTAGAATTAATTCAAAACCACTTCAAACATTATTTTTAAAGGTCGGTCTGATGACTCCATTTGATCTAGTAACTTTGGACACTACTATTTTTTATGCTTCTTCTATCTAGTAAAAGTTCTCAAGACATCTCAATATGGAAACTTATTCTCTCCTTAAAAACAATCAACACTTTCTCTCTTTCTTCACATATGAAAAATAAAACTTCCATAAAGTAAAATATAATTTATTCTATTTATATTTTGATAAAAGTGGTTTGTATGGGAACATAAAAACGTTTTACTACTCAACCAAATTCATGAAACTAAAATTATGCATTCATTTTGACTTTATATTTTACTTTTTTAGTGCTTCCCAACTCTTCTATATCCTACGAAAAAATTATTAAATCTTCTCAAATATTAAGTTTGATTTAAACTTCCTAATAGTTCTTCAATCTGATACCATGGTCATTCATATGTTTTTATTCATTATAATTAAAACATTTAGTCACTTAAATTTTATTGACCCAAATTAAAAACACATAAGAACATAATAATTTGCATTAAGATGATCCATACCTACTATAAGACAAATGACGTTCCATTTTATATATTTTTACCTACTAAGATACCAAAAACCATTCTCCCTAATTTTTTTTGTAAAACATTCAAAACCATTTTTTTACATCACATCTAAAATATATTCTAAATATTTATCCTTTTGATTCAATTATTCAAATATTTTTCAGACGACATTTGATGAAATCCTGTAATTGATGATCTCATCAGTGTCATCATATGTCTGATGAATCAGTCTATGCATCATTATGATGTATCAACATCACCTCTAGTCTAATGAATATTTACCCACTAGGTAAAAACAACCAACAATTTTGTTATTTTTATCTTTTCCCACTTGAAAAAAAACAAAACTGAGTTATTTTCCTCTTGAACTGATTGAATAAAAACAAACATTTGTTTTATAGAAATGGTTGACTATATTGTTGATCTTAATTATATTAATCATTATTTGATTTTTATAATTCATTGGTCCCAAAAAACCCCACTTCTTAATCAACATAACTCTAATAGATCGATGACACTTCATGTTCGATGGATCGACTCGTCTAATGGATCGGTCAATAAATGTATCCGCAAAACTTCTAACTTTAGAAACTTCAAAAATTCATAGTGTTTCTTCTTCCATAAACTCTTGATTGTATGATGATGAATCTATGACTTTGAGAACATCAATATGAATATAGAAGAATTTATATTACATTTGAAAGTTCTTATTAATTTCCTTCCTTTCATCACCTTTTGTATTTCAATGAGAAAATATTTGTTTCAAAACTTTGAATCCCTTTATCCTTTTATTCCACACAACTTAGATCAAAAGTTTACAAACAAATCATAAGTTTGGAAACATAAAAAATATAAAATCATCATCAAATTTTATATGGAGACATCTAGACTCTGATACAACTTCTTATACCGATTGAAACTTTCCTTGGAGACATAATGTGAATCAGAAGCACAACTTTTTTCTCAAACATTCTTCAGAATAGAAAACCTAGATTGATGAACTTTCTTATTAGGATAGCATCTGATCTTCTTATTACCATTACAACTATCATTTTTTTGAACACAAATTAAATATTGAATTGATTTTTCTATAATGGAAAAAAATAAAAAATAGTCAACACAAGATTCTTTGATCATCCAAAAACAACTTCTATCCAACTTGGTGCCAATAATCCCCCCCTTTGATTTTTTTTTCAACCAGGGTTCATAAATCACTAAACTTTGTAATCTAAAAATATGGATCACTAATCAACAATTATAAACCTATGTAAGCTAACTCATCATAGGAAATAATATTCATTTTTGAAAAAACCATCTTTTCCAAAAGTAGGGACATATTAAACTTATTCAACTATCAAAACTTCTTCATCTTTTACCTTTCAAACCTTACTTATCTATCACATTCCTCTAGAGATACAATTCTCCCACACACTTTAATAGACCATTAGAACATTTCACACACAAACTTGCTAATATCACAACATACCCAAAACTCAACCTATATACATTATCCCTTAAAATTTTTAGTATATATCAATGGATAGATCTATAAAACAATTATAACCTTATAAAACACTACACAATGGATAAATGAGATAAGGAATAGAAACACATACCTCAAGCTTAGAGAAAAACAGTTTGGACATCTATGTTCAGCCTCAATTTGAAAATACTTCTATTGGTAAAGGTTTTATGAAAATGTCAGAAACTTTTTTCAATGATGGAACATAATCCAACATCAAATCAATATTCTCTACATGCTCTTCGATAAAGTGATATTTTATATCAATATGTTTCGAATGAGAATGTTTTATTGGGTTTCTTTTAAGGTTTATAAAACTATAAAGATCAAATCCCAAGAGAATATGTATCTTTAATTAAAAAATTAAGTCTTACAAATGATTATTTATCCACAGATGTTATATAGTAGCTTGAGTGGCATAAAAATAATCATCTTTATCCATTCAAAGAATTGCTGAGTTTTATTTCTTAGTATGTAAACTTACACAACTTTTTGCTATAATTTAAAATCCACCTGATGTGGATCTTATATCATTAATATTTCTAGTCCAATCAATATCTATATAAACAAATAAATAAATAGTTTTGATCCATATTACTTGATTATGAAATATTTTGTGTCTTTAAAATATCTGAGAATTTTTTTTCCATCCAAAAACTTTGATTATTTTAGATCACATTATAAAATATCAAATAATGTAAAAACATAAAAAAATGTCTGGTCTTGAGGTGGTGAAATATAAAAAACATTCAATTATCTTCCAAATCTCTTTAGAGTTAGCTTCATAACCTTATCCATCTTTAGTCAACCGTGTTCCCAATAAAATTGGTATAAAAATTGGTTTTAAATTTTCCATACCAAACATCTTAATAAGTTCTTTAGAGTACTTTTATTGAGAAATAAATATGCATTTCTTATTTTGTGAGATTTGTGACCCAAGAAAGTATTTCATTTCACTAATTATGGACATTTCAAAGAATTTTTTCTTCCCTTGTCAATCATTTCCCAAGTTATTTCATCATTATGAGAAAATATAATTTCATCAATATATACAATAACAATGAGGTAAATCTCTTAAAGTTATTTTTTTACATTTTACTATCAAACCATCATTTCTTAAAGTTCATTTTCCAAAACAAATTATTCAATTTGGAGTATTGTTCGCTTAGAGCCTTCTTCATCTCATACAATAATTTCTTCAACTTTAACACCTAAATTTCATTATTCCTAATAAAAAAACCACATAGTTGTTCAATATAGAATTCTTCATAATGTTCTCCATTCAGAAGGCTAACTTCATATCCATTTGAAAAATTTTGTAACTTCATTGTTCAATAATAGGAAGAAATATTATATTGTTTCTAACCTTTCCACTGAGGAAAAAGTATCATCAAAATCAATTCCTTAAATCTTAGAGTAACGTTTTAACACTAACCTTGTTTGTTTCTTATCACTTCACAATATTCATTAATATTTTTCTAGAATATCCACTGTTTTCCAATAACATTTTCTTTAATTTAGTTTAGGTACAAGTTCCCATGTATCATTATTCTCAATTTTATCAAACTCTTCATTCACATCACTAATCTATTTTGGATGATCAAAATCTTCACAAACATATTTTGACTCAACTTTTGAATACAAATAAGTATGTGTAATAACTTTTTATGTTCTCATTGTTTGAAACTTATGATTTTTATCATCAATTATGTTTTGAGCCTCCACTTGCTCCTCAACCTCAGATGAGATGTTCAAAATTATTCCTCATCACAAGAAGTCGGAGAGTGAGATTATTCGACTTGTGTTCCATCATAATTGTTGGCTCACTTATAATATTGATTAACAACAATTCTTTCATCATATCCATCTTCCTCATATACATGTGATTGTATAGTATCTTCCTCGGATTCCTCAAAAAATTTAACATCAACTGAATAAAATATTCATCATAATTAATTATTGAATTATTTAAATCCTCTTTAATCTGGAGAATAGATAGTAAATATTATACATTCTCCTCTCTGATCAAACATTCAAAGGTTTCCACTTTTTTCTTTTTGATGAAGGGACTACCAAAAACTATTAATTGTTTCAAACATAGAGTTTTTTATAATACATTTCATAAGGAGTCATATCATAACTTGGAATATATAAAAAATAGTTTTTAATATAAATAACTTTTCTCATAACTTTCCTCCAAAAGTAATGAGAAATATCATGTCCAAGTAACATAGTGCAACCTATTTCAACCAAAATTATGTTATTCCTTTCTACAACACTATTTTTTTGTGGTGTGTATGGTGTACTAAACTTGGGCCAAATTTCATGTTTCAACATATAAATTTTGATCTCTTTATTCTTATATTCACCACCATTTTTGTTCTCAAATTATTCAAAGAATACCCAAATTTATTCTCACCTCTTCTCCTAAAACTTTTAAACATATTCAGAGCATCAGAATTATGTTTCAAATATATAACATGATTAATGCGAGTAAAGACATTAATAAAAGAAATAAATTAATTATCTCTAAAAGTTTATAATTTTCTCATTGAACCATAAATATTAGAATAGATATGTTCAATGTGTTTAGTTGAATAAATATCAAGTTTCTTATACAAAATGTTTTAATATGTACTTTTTGAAAATAGTGCAACACAAATATCTTATTCTTAAAATATGAGGAATACTGTTAACACTATATAAATTTGATAACTTAGTCAAGTTTCATTGAAACATATATACCAAACTTTTATCTCACAACTGATTTTCTTCCATCATACTCAATAAATGATAATTATGAACTATAATAACTCAAAATAAGTTTCCTTTTGTGGACTAGCCTTTTTCAAAACTTTTACATCTTCCTCCATTTTCACAAAAAAACTACTTTTCTAAAAACAACTTTGTTTCCTTCATCCAAAATTTGGGAAACAATTATCATATTTTGTTTCAACCCATCAAAAAAAAATTATTATTGTATTTCAACTTTTCTTCCCCAATAATAATGGATCTAACTCATTTGATTCTAAGGGATTCATCATTTCCAAATGTCACTGTTTTTTATTTGAAGTCTTTAATTTTATTCTATAATTTCAAATCATTTATCATGTGATAATAACACCTAATATAAATTATATAATATCATTATCATGTTGTATAATTGAGAGTATTTTCTATAATAAGAGAAATTTCTTTCCTTTTATCTTTCTTCACATATTTATTATAATAATTTTTGTTAACTTGTTGTTGTGATGGTCAAAAAAGACACCGTTTTTAAGATATCCAGGCAGTTCACATATTTAAATTTTTTTTCCAATGGATTAAATCTATTATAAACCATCAGGATAACCTTATCAAATTTCTTCCTTTGAGAGGATTGACCCCCTAAATTCCCTGAACCCATGATTCTAGATTAAGTTCTTAAAATGGAGTGAATTTTTTTATATAAAAGATAACTAAAACAATAAAAAAACTTTATAAAATAGAGGACATTTTCCAGTCTGGGTTCTGGAAAATTATAATACATATTACAATTTATCAGAGTTGAAATAAATCAAAAAATATGCATGCTTTTCTTCTACACATGCTAACTTAAAAAGTGACGACATATCAATTGGAAATTATAAGATACCTGTGAAAAAAATTAAAACATGGGATATGTAATTAATTTCATAGTAAGGGGTTTTAAAAATAAGTGAAATACATTTTAGGAAATAATTTTTTTAGAATAACTTCCGAAAAATAAATTTTGAACTTCCTCTGACAATAAATTCGATAAAAATTCAAAAAATACCTTTGAACAATATTTTTGAAATTAATTATTCCTTAAGAAATACTATAACACTTTGAAAATAATTACTTTCAAAAATTAATTTAAAAATAATACCATTATTTTTTTGAAAACAATATGCAAGCTTCTGAAAACAAAACACTGAGGCCATTTGAGACATTAAAGGTTATCTTGGTCCTACTCACTTGGTGAGGGATGGGTTCACTCCTTAATTCCTTACCATATTTAAAATGTTCAAGTGTTGGCTTATATGATTTTATAAGCTTTATTACTTTTATATACATTTTCACTTGGTTTTCTTTTTTAAAATTCATGGCATCATACTCATATATATATATATATATAAGAATCATAGACTCTATTATTATATAGAATGCACACACACACACAGATATATATATATATGTGAAAAAAATAAAAATTAGTGCATATAACATAAATGTTTGTCATTTCATGAGTATACATAGCATATGGACATATTATGTATGAGATTTATAAAACTTAAATTCTCCTTTTTTAGAATAATAGTAATGTTTTATTCAAAAATGTCATACAGATAATCATCCCTTCTTGCACCAAATATCTATTGGCATTTCTGAAGGAACTAGAGTTCCCCTTATCCCCATTTCCATTAATGTGCTCTGATTATGTTTCCATGCCCCCTCTTTTAGATTCTAAAAAATAGAAAAATTATTTTCTATATTAAGAACACATAATATATGAGTGACTACAAAAAAGATAAAACCCCCTTCACTACTTTTTTCTGAATTTTATAGTAATAGAAATACATGTCCTACAGAGACAAAATTTGTAATTAGCTGTCCTCTGGACTAGCAAGAAAAGATGGACCTCTGTAGACATAAAACAAAGTATGACTAATTATTTGGATTGACATGAGAGTCCAAATACATTGTTTTTTATAAAAGTGGTAAACCTATTTTCTTTTATCTTGGTTCTCCTAGGTCTAGTCCACAAAGGCAAAAAATGTAGGACCCCAACATCATCACAGATGAAAGGACTCACTAATCCGGAATAACTCCATAATAGTAATATAAAATACTAAAATATAATATATAAAATTTACTAACATGAGTGACTATAAGAACAATGGGACCAAATGAGAAAGTCAAGAGATAGAGAAATAGAAATTTAAATATAAACATCCAGTACCTGCAAGGATATTTTTTTTAAATATAAACATTTAAATATTTTTTCCTTAAAATTCATAATATTTAAGAAATAAATATTTTGATAATAGATATAAAATTTACTAATTAAACATAAACTTGAAGAAATAAAATTCTAAAACCAACTGAAAACCATGTTTGGCATTAGGAATTAGTTCCTTTAAAATGAAAATATAATTTTAGAAAATATCATTACAGCATTGAAATAAAACAATGGATCATAATACTCACACAAAAATGAGTTTCACAGAAATATGTGGGTTAAAATAATTAATACCTATCATATAAATCTTCAAAGAATAGAATCATTTAAGCGAAATGATTTTCAAATAAATATATATTGGAAAATAAATATTTTCTGTTATAAAAATACAATTTGAATACTATAATTCCTATCTTTATACTTCTTTTCTCTCATAATGGGTGTCCAACAATTTACAATATAAAAACATTGAGCACTAATGCTAATTTTATAAGCTCTTGGTAGTGTATAAATATATATTTTATATTTAAAAAAGAGTCTAGATGGCTTGAGATTTGGGGATGTGCTTTTATACTAGTGTACATGTACAATGATGTTAAATATAGATATATAACTCACTGAGTCACTATAGAAAAATCTAAATAGATATTAGAAGAATTTAATTTTCTTTTAATTTGTGGTTTATGAGTAATTATTGCTGAGAATGATTGAATGTATACATATTTTATAATAAAAAAAATCGAAGGAATCTAAATGACGAAGACTACAGATGATTTTTTTTCTTTTTCGATCAAGCATTGGTCTATATTTGAAGAAAAAAAAATCAACGAATGCAATAAATCAACTACTAGAAAAAATGAACATACGTGAAAATGACTCCAAACATCATCAAAGGGAGAAAGATTAGAGAAGAAAAATAGAGAATTTAGGATATTGATTCACTCCTACAGAAAATATTCAGACATTAAGAATTTAATAAACTACTATTACTTGTAGATATGGACAAGATGAGGTAGGAGGTTAACGAACATATCTCACCTCATTCGATTGAATCCTGAAACACCTTTGATTTCTCAATCACACACCCAAAATATCTTGTTCATGCTTGGATCCAGATCCAGACTCCTCGAACAGCCTCAACATCCCTTAATCCAAGATCACTGTCACCCTCGGCCTCATTGAAGCCCTTGTTACTGGACTTAACTCATTAGAACCTTCCCGAGACTCTCCATATCTATCAAAACCTCATTTTCATGAAAACGAAAAGGCTTAAACCCTCATTTGGTTTCTCACTTATCCGTTTATTTTGTTTTTTAATTATAAATTTATCTTTTTTATATTCATCATTCCATTTTTGTTAAATAAAACAATAATAATAATAGTTATTAATATTAATCTTTTCATAGTTTCATCAATTAATTTAAGTATTCATAATTTAGATTTTCAATAATTTTAATAATTATCATTCAAATTTAATTTCTTTTATAAAAAGTGAATTTATATTTTATTTAATTAAAATTCTAATCAAAATTTATAATTATAAAAGAAATTCATAAATATATATTACATTGAAAATAAAAATTTAATTTAGAAAATGTCTTTAGTTTAATTATTATTAATCTTATTATTTATTTAACTTTACATAAAAAATTTATTTATTATATATAGAATTTAGATTAATTTAATTCAAAAAATTATATAGAAAATTATAATAATAAAATTCTTTTAATATTACATTTAATTATTTTTATTTATTAAAAAAATATATTTGAAAATTTTATTTCATGTAAACTATATTTTCATAAAATAATATTTAATTTATATTATTTTTATATTTCATCATATATTAAAAAAAGTGAAAATTTGAAAAATAATACAAATTAAATTAAACAAATTTCATTTGGATTAAATGAAATCACAGATCTTTATAAAAGATATTTCATAATATTATTATTTAAAATATAATTCATTTATTAATTACATAAAATTTCTGGGATGTTACAATCTCCCCCTCTTAAATGAATTTTGCACTCGTAATTCATCCGTTGGTGTTAAGAAAATTATGAATTTCCATCTTCATAATTAAGAAAAACTATAATTTCTAAGGAAAATTAATTATCTTAATAGTATTCTATCATGATGATTTTATTTACCTCGAAAGACAACATGTAATATCCAAATATCTATAGATCATTCATTTGATAATAATTATAATGCCCCAAATCCACGCTTCCAAATTCAGTGCTTAAAATGATGTATTTTTGTTTGTATAAAAGTTTACTAAAAAATATGAAACACTTTATACAATATAGGATCATTTCCAGTCTAGGTTCTGAAAAATTAGACTACATATGACAATTTATTAGAGTTAAAATAAAATAAAACAATATGCCTACTTAAATTCTATGTGCACTAACTCAAAACATTAAGATGTCTAAATTAGAACTTCTAAGATATCTATGAAAAACATTTTAAACTTGGGATGAGAAATTAATTTCATATAAAGGGGTTTTAAAAGTTAGTGAAATACCATTTATAAAAACATTTTTTCTTTAAATAACTTTTGTAAAATACATTTTGAACTTCTTTTTAAAAATTTATTTGATAATAATTTAAAAAATACCTTTGGAAAATAGTATTGAAATTAATTTTGATTCAAAAAATATTGCAACACTTTGAAAATAATTACGTTCAAAAATTAATTTAAAAATAATCCAGTGATTTTTTTGAAAGCAACATGCAAGTTTCTGAAAACAAAACAATAAAGCCACTTGAAACATTAAAGTCTTTCTTCGGCCTACCCACTTGCCAAGGGATGGGATCACTCCTTAATTCCCAACCATATTTACAATGTTCAAGTGCTATCTTTTATGATTTTTTAAACTTGCTTACTTTTATATACATTTTTCCCTGGGTTTTCTACTTTAAAATTCATGGAGTCATATTCACACACGCTCACACATTTATATATGTATATATGAATATATTTATATATATTTCATAAGAGATCATTTTCTAGATTCTAAACAACTATATATTACCACTTTTAAGAATTTCTTAAATACATGTAATGCTAAATAAAGAACAGTTAATATTTTTGAATCTTAAAAAACATTATTATATAGAATAAAGATAAAAATATTTTGGAAAATAATAAAAACTAGCGCATATAATATAAATTTACGTCATGTCATGAGTATACATAGAATATGACTGTTTTATAAATGAGATTCATACAAATTCATCTTTTTTTAAAATAATAATTATCTTTAATTCAAAAATATACTAAAAAAACATTTAAATATTTTCCCATAGAAATAAATAACACTGAAGAAATAGTTATTGTAATAATATATATAAAATTTATTAATTAAAGATAAACTTGAAGAATTAAATTTCTAAAAAAACTAAAAACCCTATTAGTGATTGGTAATTAGTTCCTTAAAAAGTAAAAGATAATTTTAGAAAATATCCTTGCAGTCTTGAAATAAAATGGGGATCATAATCCTAAAAAATGAGTTTTGAAAAAAAAAATATGGATTAAAAATAATTAATCTCTTACAAATAAAACATCAAATAATGGAATTATTTAATCAATAAGATTTTAAAATAAATAAATATTTGAAAATAAATATTCTCCATTATCAAAATTCATTTTTTAGACTGAAATTACTATCATAAAACTTCTTTTCTCTCATGATAGGTGTGAAATAATTTTTAATAGAAAAACATTGAGCCGTGAAGCTACGTTTATAAGCTCTCAGTAGTCTATAAATAAATATTTTATATTTATAGAAGAGTCTAGATGTATTGAGATTTGGGTATGTGGTTTCATACTACTGTACATGTATAATGATTTTATATATTGTTACAAAACTCACTGAATCACTATTGAAAAATTGAAACAGTTATAGGAAGGTTTTTTATTTTATCTAATTTGTGGTTCAGGAGTAACACTTTCTAAGTAATATTGAATGTATACATATTTTATGAGAAAAAGGAATCGAAATATTCAATTAGATGAAGAATATGAATGGAAAATAATAATATTTTATTTTGGATCAATCTTCGGTCCATATTTCCATAAAAAATCAATGGATACAATGAATTAACGACTAGAAAAAATGCACAAACATAAAAATAACTACAAACATCATCAAAGGTCTAAAAATCAGACTAGAAAAACAAAGATGTTCAGATATCAATTCTCTCTTATAGATAATATTCATAAGTCAAAAATTAAAAAATCTACTCCTACTTGCAGATTTGGAAAATGCGAGGTAGGAGGATAATGAAAATATTAGACCTCATTTGATTGAAACCCAAAACACCTTTGATGTCTCAATCACACACCTGAAATCTCTTGGTAGAGATCAGATCCAGATCAAGACACCTCACTCGGCCATGATATCACATGATCTATACTCTCCCTCATCCATAACCTTGTTGAATCCCTCTTGACTGGACTCAGCTTGTTGAAACTTTCCCAAGACTCTCCATATCTCTCGAAACCTCCTTTTCTTGAAAACTAGAAGGCCGAAAGCATCATTCAGTTTCTCACTAGTCCTTTTATTTGGTTTTTATTATTGATTTATCAAATTTTTATTCATAATTTTAGTTTAATTAAATAGAAAAACAAAAAAATAATTAATTTTAATCTTTTCCCAATTTCATAAATTAAATTATGTTTTCATAATTTAGATTTATTCAATAATTTTCATAATTATCACTCTAATTTAATTTCATTTATAAAAAATAAATTTATATTATTGTTATATAAAATTCTAAACATAATTTATAATTATAAATAAATTCATAATTATATATTACATTGGGAATAAAAATAAGTTTCTTTTAAAAAAATGTCTTTATATTATTATTAATATTATTATTTTATTAACCTTTAATTCAAAAATCTTTTTTTTATATATTAAACATAGATTAATTTAATTCAAAAATTCAAAAAATATTTATAATAATATACTACTTTTAATATTACCTTTAATTTATTAAAACAATATATTAAAAAAAATTATCATGAAAACTATATTTTCCAAAAATAATATTTAATTTATATTATTTTAATATTTCATCATATTTTAAAAAAAGTGACAATTTGAAAAAAAATACAAATTAAAGTAAATAAATTTCATTTTGATTAAATTAAGTCACGTAGTTTTATAAAATATATTTTATAACTTTATTTATTTAAATTATAATTCATTTATTAATTACATAAAATTTCCAGGATGTTATACTCCCCCTTAAGCTTTACCTTATATAACTTGTAGGTGTATTATAATATTTTTTTTTGAACCAACACATTTTTTCTATATTATCAAATCCACCACAATAACAACAATATCCATAGAAAGAATATCCACTTCTATAAAGTCCATATTTTCATGAATTATGAGAATGTTTTTTAGAAAATTTCTTTTCTTTCACTTATGAAATTTATTGAACCCCAAAATTTATGTTATGAATAGAACTCTTATTAAATTCATATTTATTTCAGAAATATGTGAAATTCTAACTTTATTGTTTTGGACACATACAAAATTTTCCCAACATTCTTCTTCTTAGGTACAACATCAACTTTCTTTTCATCCTTGGAAGGTAACTTTTGTATATCCTTATTAGGTTTAACCTTTTCAGAATATTGACCTAATTCACAGATAGAGTTCCTGAATCTTATATGTCCCTTCTCATCTTCAGATTTTTCTTGATAAGTTCCATCTATTATTATTTTTTCTTCAACTTTACTTCAAAATGTTCATTCCGATTCTTTTCTTTGTTAAGTGAATTCTTTAGAAAATCAATCTCTTCATGTAATATAACTTTATCTTCATGAATACATTCTTCATTGTTTGTTATATGACAATCCTTCTTTAACTTTTTAATATCTCTTTTATGTTTAATAATCTTTCTCATATATTTTTTATGTTATATCTTCATATGTAATTCTAACCCAGTTTATTCATATTATGAACCACTAATTTTAAATTATTAATGATTAAATACTACAATGAAAAAAATTTCTCTAGAAAATTTAGTAATTTTTTTGGCCTCATATTCATTGTCTTCATCTTCATTATCATTAGTTAAAAATATTCTAATTTTGGATTTGGATAACTTTCTATCCATTGACTTTGAAGAAGTTTTTGAATTACCACCATGTTTCTTCCATGATCTTGTTGGCCTTATATCATCTCCATCATTATTGTATTTAATAATTATTTTTGGACCATTAGAAGTAAAGTTCCGAATGGATAAAAATTCACAAAATTTCGAGGGAATGTTCCCATTATACTTTACTATACCTATTTTCACATTTTTAGAAAACAAGGATAAGAATTTATCACGATTGTTACATACCCCTTTTTTTGGATTCAGAGTCATCCACTTTTTTATTTCGATAATCTTCATAAAAATTACATTCTTGAAAGTCTTAAAGGACATTTAAATATCTAATTTTTCATTTAATTTCATAACTTTATCCATGGTAGTTTCATATATACTGAGATAATTATAAAGGTCATCTAGAGATAAAGTTTCAGGATCTCTATATTCCAATGATGAATCTTTGGCATCAAACTTATTAGGAAGAAATCTCACGAAATTTATAACAATAATTGAGTCTTTCAACTTATCACCATGGCATATTATGGTGATAAAAATATCGTGTTGCGTGTATCATTTTCATTCTCATCTTAGATTAGTTTTTATATTTAGTTTAACCCATTATTTTTTGTTTGTTAATAATTTTTTTGAGTGATTCAAATTTTGTATATCACCATATTTATTTTATATCTTAATAAATAATGATTATATTCATAATTTTTTTTACATTAGAAAAATTAAAATATTATATTAATTTCAACTATTGATTTCAAAATCCAATTCAGTTGTTTTGATGGTGAAAAAATTCACCGAAATTGTTATAATCTATTCAAGTAACATTATAGTTTTTAGTTTAAATTCCCATCTGAATTTTGATTATATATCATGAAAAAGAGAACAAATTTATTTCCACATTATCCCATTTAATAGATAATATATTTATTTAAACATCAATATTTTATATGTATGTCTTAAAAGGGTGTTTTGGTACTCTAAAAAGTCACCAAAGTTGCTAGAACCGTTCCAAAACTCTATAGTGAAAAATTTCAAAACCTACACTATTTGATTAAATGAAAGTTATAGAGATATTGAAATCACTCAAAACTATTTAAATGAAAATAAAATAAGTTTATATTTATTTAATAATTTTACATTGAAGGATAAAAAGATTTTTTTTGATGGTCAATACATTTTATGAACTTCTAAAGGGATGTTTTACCAGATATAGTTTTTTAGATCATAAGGATTCTGTTTTTAGAAGATATTGGGAGATGTGGAAGTTAGATTGATTCAATTTTTGATCTATTGGAAAGATATTGAGATTTAATAAAAATAAGTCTCACAGGAAGAAGTATTTATCTAATGTTAAATGTATTTTTTTAAAAATATGAAGTTAATATGTTCACAGTTTCAGAGAGTTTTGTACACTAGGTTTGTTATCACAATGTATGGTTTGGGATCTCTACATTTGTAATGAAACATATGGATCATATACCCTAAAATATTAAAAAGTTATAGATCGTCAACCCTATATTTGGAAGGAACCCTATGTTTGTGGAATGGAAAATATCATTTATCAACCATATGTTTGTAACCTATATTTTCAACCCTAAATTCTGAGTTTTTTCATTATTTGAAGGAACCTACATTTGACTATTCAATGATAGAGTTAAAAATTAAAGATATTTTCCATTAAATATACAATAGTTATGATGGAAATAAAAATCATTTTAAATCAATTTTACAAATGATTTAAAGGATCACATTCATCAGAATAAATCATTCCTATTTTTTAGGTACGTTATGACTCTATGAATAATTTGATTTCAAATATTCATGATTTATTGTGATTCTATTTTTCAAAAAATAATTAACTATGTATAAAGAGGTTTTAATGGATTTAAAAATGGAATATTTAGATCCTTTAACACTATAATTATTGTGGATATATTATATGAAGACTTATTCAAATTATTTTGAATGCATTTATTTGAAATTTTATTCTATAGAAAGAATCCAATGATGAAATACTATTCTTCGAGATATTTATGAAGGATATAGACTTTATTTATTTTAAGTGTCCCAAGGTCAATGAATGATGATGTTATTATTAGATATTAATTTTCTATATATATCTCAGTCTGGGAGGAAAATAAATATATATGAAGAAGAGAGAAGATGTAAAAACTCTAGAAAAATAAAGTGATGAAATACTCTTATCCTCCTGCTCATTATTTTGCAAAAGATAGAAATATTATTTTTATATAATTATTCTCTCATGGTGTAAATAATAATGAATCCCAAGAAATATTGAAGATTATTTTTCTATTTCTAAAAGAAGAAGAGTACTTATCATCATTGAATATAATGTTTCTGCTGTTGTACATTATTAATGATAATTTACATATTTCAGTTTCTGCTACAATTGTGAGATAATCCCATTCAAAAAAAAATATCTCATCATTCTTCATTTGAGTATTGGCTTCTCGGACTTAGTCGTGGCAGAGTGTCAGCTTCTTAGACTAAGCCTTGAATATTTAAATTCCCTATAAAAGATCCACAATGCCCTGTGAAATCATTGTAAGGTGTCAATTGTTTGTACTTAGTTGCATAGGTCTCCAAATAAAAGGACATTATAGTTAAAATCACCAAGATCATGGATTAAATAATTGGAGGAGTGGACTAGGGTATATATATTCCCAAAACCACTATATTTTACTATGTTCTTTACCTTTATTAATTTTCACCACTGCCTCAACTTTAAGAGAGAAGGAAATAATCACTTCATTTCAAGAGAGATATTTTTGTTTTCTCATCTTTTTAAAAGTACACAATTCACCCCCTCTTATGTCTTTTTGATGGCCATTACGTCCCAAGAATTGGGATCAGAGGTATGACTCTATTAGAGATATTTATCATTCTAAAAATCTAATTTTACTCATTACCAATGAGAAGTATCAAAGGAATTTATCTATATAATTTTTTATCTATTTAGAAATCCTTGAAAATTATGTTGTTTTCATCTAACACCTAACAAGTAATATCAATGTTTTGGCTATTTTGGAATTTTGTAGATTTCATTTGGCTCTAACAAGCCAAAGTTAAAGATATTTAGAAATAAAAACATCGTTGGATGATCTTGGAGAAGGTATGTAAATGGTCTATGTGCCTAGTTTATTTGGTGATAATTAGGGATGTTGAAAATCTCATATGAATATATATTTTAAGAATATTGATTTCAAAGTTTACATTAATATTTTAAAACCTTATGAAATCCCTAGAGAACCTAAAAATTTGGATAAAGTGAAGGAATCTGAATATGATTTTAATTCAAAATCCTTGAATGCAATTATATTTGGTATTGGTACATATGAATTTAATAACATTTCACAATGTGATACTAACTATGAGATATGTAAAGCCATCAAAATTTCTTATAAAGGTAGTCATAAATTTATAAAAGTTAACAATAATGATGATATCTTGGGAACTCTAATTTTAGAAACAAATAAAGTGCTACAAGAGTTGATTGAGATGTGAGAGGCGAAGATTAAAGTAGAAACAAACAATCATATTTATATCAGAATAGAAATTGATACACTCAATATTTGAAAAAAATAATTTTCTAATTATGGTAATTTTGATTCAAGAAGTGAATCTACTACTGACTCTATAGCTGATCAAGAAAATCAGAAGCTAAATATAGGACTTTTGGCTGATGCTTATTAGGTACAATATTTTTACTTTGAAAATTGTGATTTAGAAATTTTTTCTCCTGATGAAAGTGATAAATATTATTTTATTCTTTAAGAAAATTTTTAATCCTTAAAGAAAGAGAATTGAAAACATAGAATATCTTATGATGATATTTCAATTGATAATGATTTTTTTTGAAAACAAATTGTAGATTTAAGATAAAATTCATCCAAATTCTCTTGTAATCTGTAAGAAAATAAATTTAAAGAATTATAGGATGAAATTGATAATAAAAAGTAATCTTATAGTATGATTATTAGGGGAGAAAAGTATTTGAATCAAATTATTGGTAGAAAAATTCATAAAAGAAAACATGGTATTTGTAGTAATGGATAAAAGAAAAATTATACAAGAATTATTTTGTTCATGGTTTTACTAGAAAAAAAAATTCAACTGTTAAATGTTTTTATTGTGATATTAATGAAATTTATGCTAATGAAAATTATTATAAATTTTTTTTTGGTGTCAAGAATGTTCATTATTCTAAAGATTTGTCTAACTTTAATTATAAAATGTTTTATCAAATTATAAATAATTGGTTACCTAAATAATTAGTTTCTAACACTGTCATACCCAAAAGCATATGGGTACCAAAAGGAACTTGTATTTGATATTTTGTAGGATTGAACCACTGAAAGACATTGTGATATCATCAAGTGGTTTCATGAAAAACAAATTGATATTTCATTTACTTATTTTAAAGGATGACAATATATAAAGATATTAATTATTTGAAAAATTTAACCGAACCAGAACTATTAAAATTTGGGAAGTATTTTATTTTCCATTTTTATATTTTGAGTAAATGCACTAACTATTCTATAGAGTGGGAATTTTTTTAAATTATTTACTTTTTATTCCTATTCATTTAATTATTCTTATGATTAAACTTTTAATCTTCTTTTCAATATGTTACTTTATGTGATAAATTAATTCTTTGAATTAATTTGTTAACATCAAGCATGCTCTTTAAAATATTATATCGACTTGTATTAATTTAATAAAAGTTATCTTATGATATACATGTTTTTTAATATATTAGTATTTAAAATAATTTCATATGACAAATTAATCAATTATTTTAGGTAAAAAATGTTAAATTATTATATTAAGAAGTTCTGATCATTTATAACACTTGGAAAAGTTATTTATAAATCCTATATTTTAAATTATTTTGAAAATCATTTTATTTACATAAAAGATAATGATTTTTTTATTTGATTCTCTAAATATATTTTACAATTATGTTATGTCATAAGGAGAGTTATTTTATATATTTATCATTTGTTTAAATGTTTAAGTGTTATGGAATGTATTGAATTATTTAATACATTCGTATAAAACCCTTATTATTCATTGAATATTGTTTTATATGTTTTTATGGATCTTTTATTATATTTTTTTTATCTTTTTAAAGGAATCAAGAATTGAGAAGGATTTTATATTACTATATGTTTTAAGTAAATATTTTTCAATAACTCATATTTTTGATATATTAAATAGGGGGAAGAAAATTTTTATTTCAAAATTTAAATATTTTTAATAATGCTACATATTTTTGAATTTATATTCTTTATAAAAGGGGAAATATTTTGTATAATTTCATATAATCATTAAATCAACTATTTTATAATTAAAAATAGGGGAGGAAATTTGATATAGAATTATGTTTTTGTAATTATAAAAATGAGAGAATGTTGAGTGTCTCCTTGTTATTCTCATACTAGTTTATCTTTTGTAATTAATTCAACCCATTATTATTTGTTTTCTAATTAACTTGTTATGTTTTTTAGATTTAGTATGTCACATTTTTTATTTTATATCAAAAGTAATATTGATGGAATTAATATATAGTTTATTCTATCAGAAAGATAAAATTTTTATATTCATTTGAACAATTAATGTTGATATCCAATTCTATTGATTTCATGGTGCAAAAATTCACCAAAGATGTTACAAGATTTTAAAGTGACATTGTCGATTTCTGATTAAAGTGTCCTATAAATTTTGATTATATCTCAAGATTATGTGAACTGGTTTGTGTACACCTTATAACTTTATATATATAAAAGATTTATCTAAACATCATTAGTTTATGTGTATGTCTGAAAAGGGTGTTTTGTTACTCTAAAAAATCACTAAATTTACGGTAGAAGTTTCACAAATCTAAAGTGAACAGATTTGAAAACCTACTATATTTTATTTACTACAAGTTCTAAAGATATTGTAATCTCTTGAAAAATTTGGTGATATAAATATTATATGTTTATATTTATTTCATCTGTTTATATATAAGGCTAAAATGTTATTGGGATGGTCAATAAAATATCATAACTTTTGGAACACTTTTCTCCCAGTTGTAGTACCTCCAAATCATGTGTTTTTTTTTCAAATATATTGGGAGCTTTAGAAGATGAATTGATTATATTATTGAATTATTAGAAATATATTTATATTTAATAAAAATAAATATTTTAGAAATAAGGATGAATATGATGTTAAAGGGTTTAAAAAATTCAGTCAAATATAAAGTTAATATGTTCACATTTTTATAGATTTCTGTACCCTACGTTTGTAAGGGTAACATATGGTTTGGGAGACCCACATTTGGAATGAAACATATGGATCATGTATGATATTCTATTGGAAAAGTATGGATCATAAAACCTAAATTTGGAAGAAACCCTATATTTGAGGAACAAAATGTTTTATTTATCAACACTACGTTTGTGAACAACCATACATTTTCAAAAATAATTTTGGAGTTTTTTCATTACGTGAAGAATCCCAACATTTAACTATTAAATGACAGAGTTTAAAATTAAATTTTTTTTTGTGATTTCTGCAATGGTCTCAATGTAAATAAATATCTTTTTATTTTTTTTAAAAATGATTTAAAATATCACATTCATCAGATTAAATCATTTCTATTTATATAGGATGTCATGATTCTATATGAATAAATTGACTTCAAATAGTACTGATTTTTTGTAATTCTATTTTTCAAGATTTAGTTACTATGTTAAAATATGTTTAAATGGATTTAAATAGATTATTTAAATCATTCAACCCTACCATTATTATATAGATATTATTGGGAAAGTTATTCAAATTATTTTAAATGTATTTATTAGATATATATTATATAGAAAGAAACCCACAATGTTATGCTATACTTGGGAATATTTATGAAGGCTCTTGACTCTCTTGATTTGGAGTATCCGGAGGAAGAGGATTGATACTATTACATCTATATATTTATTCAATATATATATATCACTCTGGAAGGAAAATAAATATTTATATAGAAGTGCGAGGATGTAAAAACTCTAACAAAAATAAAGTGTTGAAATATTTACATCATGTGACTCGTCATTTTAAAGAAGATGGAAATATTCTTTGTACATAATTATTCAATAATGGGGTAAATAATAATGAATCCTTAGCAATATTGAAAAGTATTTTTCTACTACTTAAAAAAGATTAATCCTGCTCAACATTGAAGACTATTTTGCTGCTGGTGTTCATTATTGGATATCACCTTCATCTGTTAGCTACTGCTACAGCCATGAGATAAAACTATTTGAAAGATGAATTCATTTCCTCTATTTTATTTTGTGTATCATCTACTCAGACTTAGTCATGGGGGAGTTTCAGATTCTTGGACTAAGATGTGGATATTTCAGTTCCCTATAAAATAACAAAATAATCCTTTAAAACCATTGAAATGTGTCAAATTCCTATACTTAGTTGTATTGGTCTCTGGATAAGAGGGCATCCTAGTTAAAATGACTAATATCATAGAGTAGAGAATTGGTGGAGTGGACTTGGAGTTTTTTGTGCCCCAAATTACTATACATCACAGCATTCTTTTTTTTATTTCCAATTATTTCTTGACTTTAGGAGAGAAGGAGGAAATCGGTTTATTTAAAGAGAGATGTTTTGATTTTTTTAGTTTTTTTAAAAGGACACATTTTAAACCTAGTTGTGTATTTAGTATAACAATTCCGGCCCAACATATCATTCAACATTTTAAAGATGTCACCAATATATTCATAATCCCACATTTTGATATCATAATATTTTAGCATAAAGATTTGTAACTTTTCTTTCCTCAACTCTATATTTCCTTCATAAATGCTCTTCAGCTTTTGAAACATACAGTTGGTGGTAAAAGCTCTCTTTAATCTTAGAAAATAAATTTCCAAAAGTGATAAGAGTAAAGTATTCTTAGCTCTTCTATCATTCTCAATATTATTATTATCCATAGAAGTGAGGGGAACCTTTTCATCAAAAGAATTAAATCCCTCTTTAGTAGATTCCAAAATGTCATACCAAAGAGACATATTATAATCCAACATTTTATCTTTCTAGATATGATAGTTATTACCCCATAAGATCATATTCCCCTTACTATTCACATAAATCAATTTCTCTTTAACAACTTCTATTAAAAAAAACTTCAAAATCGAGTAAATGAAGTGAACCTTCCCTCTCATACAAATTGTTCATGCTCAGCAGGGATCAATATATCACTAAGAGTGGGAGATATTGAATAAGTGATATACTTTTATTTTAAGTTTCCTTTATTTTTAAATAACCTTCCCCTCCTTTTAAATAATTATCACTTTACTAGAAAAAAATCCCATATATATAGGGAAACTAGTATTTATAAGGTTCACTACTCAATAAGACTATCTATGTCCTTAGCATTATTTGGAAACAATCCTATACTACAAAATCCTCTAGTAAATAATCCTTTTTTGTATGTATACAATAATTAGGATATACCCTTACACTTATGTGGCAATATGATAAATATAATAGTGCATATGATTATTTGATCAAAAATTATGTAATACAAGTTTTTTTAAAAATTTAAGAAACCTTCAAGAGCTGGATCAAAACATGTTACTGTGTTGCATTATTAACTTCCACATATGAGATTATTCAAACCAAACTTCTTCACATTCCTACCAAAGAGTATGTACAAACACCCTTTATGTACATTGTACAAAAACTCAGTATGATGGATCTGTTTGATTCCCCTGTCTAATTGCTCAGTCTAGAAAATATATAAATAAATAACACCAAGGAAACAATTATAAACCACTTTAAATATTCTTGGAAAGGTCAGTACGATGTCTCAGTCCAATACAGTAACTTTGGCCACAATTCTCCCTTATTATTCTTCTATCTATTAAACCTTTTTTGGAATGATCAATCGAGAAAATTACCCTCTCCTTAAAAACTTTTAACACTTTCTCTCTTTATTCACATGTAAAGTGTACAAGTGTAAAAATGTATAATTTACTTTCTTCCATTCATAGGTTCACCAAAATTGGGTTTGGATGGAACATGAAAATGTATTCTCACTCCAAAAAATTCACAAAACATGAATTCCACATTCATTTTGACTTAATCTTTGACTTTTTCAACACTTTTCAACTCTTATAGATTATTCTCAAGACTTATAAAATCTTCTAAAATATTAATACTACATCAAACTTTATACCAATTCTTTAGTATGATAGCAAGTTCATTCCAATGTTTCTCCTCATAATGATAAAAAAATACAGTGACTCCAATTTTCTTGACCCAAATGAAAAATACTTAAGAACTAAAGACTTCTCATTACCATTCTCTAAAACTACTATAAGTTAAATGAAATTATATTCTAGAGCTCCATACCAATTTATACACATGAAACTCTTCTTAAATAAATATTAATTTCAACTTATGAACATTCAAAACCCTTTTTTACAACACATAGGAAATATCTTCTAAGTGTTTCTCGTTTTTCTTCAATGTTTCAAATCTTCCTCACACCAAATCTGGTTAAGTATAGCATCTGATAATGTTATCTGTATTGACATGTGTTTGATGAATTGATATATTCTTTATTCCAATGTATCAAAATCATATAGGGTATGATGACTCTTGGACCACTTGTTAAAAATAAAAAACATGTCATTTTTCTCTTGAGCCAATTGAAATAAAAAAAAACAAAGTTCTTTTCCTCTTAACCCAATTGTAGCCCAAAATTTTTTTTTATGAAAATGGTTGACTATATTGATGAGATTTTATTGATTGATCAGTCTTGGATTATTCTAATACATTGGTCTAAAAAAAACCCCACTTCTTAATCAACAGGTCTCTGATGGATTGATTGATCTCCACATCTGATAGGTCAACTTTTTTAAAGGATCGATATATCAGTGCCTCTGAAAACTGTCTGACATTAGAACTTCAAAATATCCCAACCCTTATTCTTAAAGAAACATTTTTTTAACATGATGAATTCATGACTTTGAAAATTTTTGGATCAACATCAAATCATCTGACATAAATTGGAAAGTTTATATGACTTTCCATCCTTTCATCACCTTCTATTTTTCAATAAAAAACTCAAAACACTTGTCCAAACATTGAATCATTTTCTCTCTTTCTTCCATTTATCTTGTATCACATGTTTATAGGAAACTCAAGATGTTATAAACTTACAAAACAACCAAGAATTGTTATATTTTTTATGGATACATTTAGACTCTGATAAAACTTCTTATACCAATTAAAACTTTCATTTTGAAAATAGTGTGAGTCCGTTATAAAACTTCTTGAAAAAACATCTTTAGAAAAAAATATGAGATTGAAGAACTTTATTGTTAGGATTTTTTTCATATATTCTAATGGATATACCCCCTTTATTCTGATGAAAAAACGTACAAAGTGAATTTATTTTTCTATAATGACAGCAGAATAGAAAACAATCAACACAAATTTCTTTCAGCATCCAAAAAAGATTCCATCCAACTTGGTCCCAATATTTGAAAACCCATGGGGATCTATAATTCCCTTCAGGATATGTTAGGGCTGGTTCAAGAATCAGTGTACTGGGGTATGTGGGTTGGTTCACGAAAATGAATATGAGGACCATTCTTTTCAAATTGAATTTTGTGACATATTAATATCTAAATACCTATGATAAAGGAAAGAGATATATCATCATAATTATATTTTGGAAAAAGTACACTTGAGATCTTGTTAATTAGCATTTCCTGATGTTTCATTATAAATTAGAGGGAGTTAATTTAAAACCTAGTCAATAGACTATATTGTTTTTTGAAGATAGCCAATTGGTTATGTAAAATACCTTCTTATACTATATTCAATTTATGATATTAGTGATATCTATGTCTTAGAATCAACTTGGGTGTAATAATGACATAGTCAGCCACAGTAGGGGAAAACCATGTCAAATTAATTTGTGTTACCATTCTTTTTTATTTATTGGTATGTATATGGTGTATCAGGTTTAGAATTTTTAAGTAGATATATTCAACCCAATAGATGTAAAGGATCCAATATTTATATGGGTAATTGGTAAAATTGGTCCACACAGTTTTACCACCACTCTTAGTATGACCATACTGATCATTGGTCACCTTAGTAATGTATACATGTGTATAATTTATAATTTTTATTTGTTTCCATGTTGTAAGGGCCAATGAGGATCTGTGTGACCACTGGTTGGTGGGATGGATGAACCGTTAATATTTTTTTTGTTCTTATAAAATAACTTTTGGATCTAGTTGAAGAGAAATGACACTACGAAATAGTAACACACAAGAAAACCCACATGAATATAATAATTTACATGGTAAACTACTCAACAAGAGTAGCTAGTCCTTTGAATGACTTGGAAACAATATAAGATAACACAAACTAATAGAAAATAATCTATGTGGTTATAATAAGTAGGGTATATCCATCTATTTCATTACAATGTAGTAATTTTATAGTGTATTTTCTAATCATACAATAGATATGATTTTTTTCTCAAAAGTGAAATATACCTTTACCAATTGGCTTTAACACATTGTCACTATGCTATTCAGATTCTTCACAATTACACTTCAATAAATAAGTTCTTATTATTATTTTTAGCTAACCAGAAATCAAAAAACACTTATTCTTTTTTATCTTACTCTCTCTATTCATTCTTCATGCCTAAAAAACTCTCATTTACACCTATACACAAGAAAAATATTGGACAAAATCTTCAATATCTATAAATATATTACATGAAATATAATATTTATATTATATTTCTTCTTAATTAAAATATTTATAAAACCATGTAAATATATTAGAATTTATATCTCAAAAATTATCAGATATGGTCTTCATAATAACTTCCAAAAGAACCCACTTCTATAACTGATCACTGCATATAAACATATAGAAATATCACAACCTCTTCATCCTCATTTGAATTGGGATTTCATCCAAAATAAATCCTATTAAATCATCCTTAAATAATTAACACTGAGTGTACAATCATAGAAATATGTATCTTGATATTCTTCCATATAATTTTCATTGAAACCATAGACAATTGAAAATCAATATTTATTGAAGGCTCACACAGAAGTCATACACTTATACAAATTCTTATAATCACACCTTTATCATTTCTTGAGCCCTAGTGAATTCACATTCTCATGAATTATTGCGATCATGAATAATTATACTTGGTATCGGATTCGTATGATTTTCTTCATAGTCTTATACTCTTACTAAACTTTAATAACAACTCGATTCTATTTAAAAAATAATATTTTATTTGATGTTGTTCATTTGAAATCCATTTTCTTTCAAAGTAATTCCTTAAATTACAATGTCATTATGTTTTTAATTGATGAAGACCAGCATATGAGCATCACCTAATATGGTAGTGATAATTTCTTATCACTATCTTCATAATGAGTGTTGAGATAAATCAGATCTTATTTTTGGTTGATTGTGCCATTAATAAACCAATATGGAGATCTTAGGTCACTCAACCTATCCTGTTGGTCCACTATAAATTGAACCACAATGGATGTCCCTGGTCACTTCACCTACCATGTAAGTCCATAGTCACCAGACTTATCATGTGTATGATAAGAAATCCATCATGTTTTAGGTTTATATTACTTTATATATCATGTTCTCTTTCTTTATAATGTGGTAGGTTCACATTACTTCTTGTAGCATCTTCTATTTTATTCATATGATAGGTTTAAATTTATTTATACAGTCAATTTCTCATGTTAGTTGCACTTTATCTTATAAAGCTCACTGTAAGTCACCTCTTTCTTATCATTGGTATATCAAATATAACATTGAACTTCAACAGTCAGTTCTAGTTCTTCATACAGGAAGTTCACCGACCACGACTTCTCTATTTATGGAGACACTCTTATATACATACTAGATTATTCATTATTTTATACAATGTGAAATCTCCACTAATATAACTTTTTTTGAACATTTTGATAGAAAATAAAAATCATTATATATAATAACTCTTCCTATAATTACATAGTGATTTATTTGTTACAAAAAACAATAAAAAATCATAGTTTTTATTCAGTAGATTATTCACCAAATTAAGAATAACTGAATTCCTCTTGGTGTAAAAAATATACCCTTTGTTTTTTTTTCAAAATAGGGGTATACAACCCCAAATCCTTAAAAATAAAGCTATGGATTACTATCCAGTAATTCTAAGCCTACATGAACTAAATTTATGTAGGAAAACATAAAACCTTGTTATCCATAAAGTAGTGAATACCATTCATTTAAAACTACTTTATTTTCATAGAACTTAATCATCCTGTTTTCACAGCCGAAATAGGTTGCAACCTATAAGAAATAGTTCCTACAACCACTTCAAAAAACTATTAAAATAGTAAATGTTTGTTACACATAATGACATCACATATTACCCCTTTCAAAACTCCTCCTAAATATATCATCTTCCTAAATAAATAAATTACATATCAATGGATAGACATATTTTGTCATTTTCCCCTTTTACAACAATATCCAAAGAAAATATAATAAAGGGGATGAAAATCACATACCTTATCCCTAAATATGTTGATGTTGTAAAACCATAATCATTGACATATTCTAAAAAGGATCGTTTAATAATGATTTAGTGAAAATATTATCCAACCTATCATCCCAAGGTATAAATTCCAACATTAGTTTATTTCCTTCTGTAATCTTTTTAATGAATTAATATTTAATATCAATGTGCTTTGAAGTCAAATTTTTCACTAGATTATTTGTAAGATTGATTGGAAATTTATTATCACATCGTAAGTGAAATAGAAGATTCAAATCATCCAATAATTCTTCCAAATATGTTTTCATCCACATTAACTACTTTCCATATTGTGTGGAAGCCAGATGCTCATTTTCTACAGTACTGAGATTCACTGAACTTTATTTCATTATATACCAAAACAAATATATTTCTCTTAGAAAAAAGATGCCACTAGATGTGGATCTCTAATCATCAATATAACCTGTCCAATATAAATCTCTATATCAAAACCAATTCTAATTTCTCATGTAGGTATACTTTATCCCATAATCTATCATTCCCTTAATGTATGTAATAATTCCTTTTCTAGCCAAAATATGTGAAATTTTTTTGGGGAATTTGAAATCTAGACCAAAGGATAAAAATACACACCATGTATTTTCTTGTGTTCATTAAAAATAACAGGATAACAATAAAATTCATAAATTATTTTGAATTAATATCCCTTCCATCTTCAAATTTAAACATCTTTTTCCCCACTAATATTTTTATAGAAAAATGTTATAAATCATCCATGCCATATTTATTGTATTGTTAGTTGTAATTTTTTTCTTATGATAGGAAAACGTGATCCTTTTTCGGAGATATTTATAGGAGAATAAATTACCTCATTCCCCCCAGCATATAAATTTTAGGCTACATATTTATCTATTTTTAAAACTCTCTATATGGTTTTCATTTTTCATGAAAATGTAATATAATAAACATAAAAAACCCCAATGAGAGAAACCTCTCGATTTTATTTTTTATAGAGGTTAAAATAAACTATCAATTTATTAAGTTAAGATTATTTTAATAGGAATATAACTTGAATTAACAATATATTAGGCCCTTATTAAACCTATATAAATTTTTATTTAACTTACATAGAATGTTGTCTTATTTTCCATGCAGGAAACCACTTGGAATATCTATATAGGATTCTTATTCAATATCTCTGTTGAGAAAGGAAAACTTGATATCCATTTAGGAATTATTATATTTCATTTGTGTACTAATAGAAAGAAATAATCTAATGGTTTCAAGACTTGAGATTTGGGAAAACGTCTCATTAAAATTAATTTGTTCAACGTGTGTGTAACCCATAAAAACCAACCTTTGCTTGTTTCTTATCACTTCACCATTTTCACAAAACTTATTCATAAAACTCCACATTTTTCATATCATATTTTTATCTTATGTTTGGTTACTATCTCCCATATATCATTTCTCACAATCTAATATAATTACTCACTCATGGAATCAATCCACTCTTGATTCTCTAATGTTTCTTTGACATCTCATGACTCAACTTGTAAAAACATATAGGTATGTGAAACTATCCTCAAAGTTATTTTGGTTTGAATCTATTTTAATTTATACACAATAATATTTTGAACCTATACACACCTTCATATCCATGGATGAGATGAAATTGATTTTCCATCATCACTTAAGAATGTCAAATCAATATTGTTATCATTTATAGCTCCAACATCATCACTTTTGTCAGAGAATTTAACATGTTGTCTAAGAAAAATTTATTCATCTTCACCTCCACCAATATTTATAGATGACAAAGAATCCTTTATTTATGTATATTCCAGAACTATACCATTAGAATAACCAAAATTTATTCAAGTTTCCTTGTTGAAAAATACATGTCCTCTTCCATTTATAGGATATCTAACGAGGTTACCATCAATAACTCTTTGATAAAACTTCCCAAGATTCTTGTCTCTAACTTTGATAATATAGGGTTTTCAAAACACCATTAAGTACGTTAAACATTAGTTATTATAAAAAATATCATATAGAGGCATGTATAAATTTTATCTATAAAAGAAGTAATTTTAGATGTCTATTTCTATAATAACTAATTGTCTCAAAAATAACTTTGAAGTATCTTGTTCAATCTATATAGTTTGACCCATCTCAACTAAGAGTATATTATTTATTTCGTCCAAAATTTTTTTTGTGGTGTGTATGATACACTAATATCATGAAGAATACAATGTTTCTATAGATAACCTTTAGAATTTCCATTTTTGTGTTTAACACCATCATTAGTTTGAATCTACCTTAAATTAAAGCTACAATCATTTTCTGTATTTATCTTTAAACTCTTTAACTTTTTGAGATCCTATGATTTGTGTTTTAAAAATATAATACACAAAATATGAATGAAATCAACCATAAATGAAATTAAATACTTATCTCAATTTATTGATTACTTTCTCATAGGAATATATATGTCATAATGAATGATATTTAAGGGATGAGATGTATGTATCTTAACCATCATGTGTGAAAAATTTGTAAATTTCCCTTTCTATAATTGGTAATAATACCAATCAATGCTTCTTATCATATTATGACAATGCCTATATTTCCTCTTAGCAAAATTATAGATATTTTTCTACACATATTCTTATTCCTTCTTTTCTATGATCTATTATCATCCTTTATACTCAGATAAAATTAAATTTTTGAATCTAAAACCCAGAACAAATTTCCTTTGGTTCACTGAACTCTTTTCATAACTTATATGTTATCAAGAATTTGAACTAAAAACCCATATTTTCTAAAATTTTCCTCATTTAATTCATCAAAAATCATAGATAAACATAAAAAATTTTGTTTTATCCCATCAAAAAATAAATTTTCCTTTGATTTTAGATTTTGTTTTCTTAAAATACTAGTTTCAATACCATTAATCAGAAGAGAATCATCATTAATAAAAGTTATTATACCTTCTTTTTAGACAATTACATTGTTTAATAGTTTGAAGTCTCCAATCATATATAATATACTTATCATTTCACTTTTCTTTCTTATCTTATTTTGTTTCTTCAAAAACGTTTTGGGTTGGATGAATGAAAAGAAAACATTTTTCAAATATTCTAAGCTAATCACACCTCTCAAAAAGAGTTTCAAGAAGTTGGTTTCTCTTCTCAAATTTTAAATCATATTTTCAGAATTCTTTTGAATCTATCTTATTTGAGTTGGGAGAATCCCACTAAAAATATACTTATAATAATTTATAGATACATTGTAGTTCTTAAGACTAAATCATTAAATATTTATTGTATTCTAAAAGTCTCAATAGTACCACAAATATCTATAATATTCATCTTTTTCTTTGAAACCAGTATGTTGTCTAGAAATATATAAATATTTTAAAACATTTTTATGACTATAAATATTGGCTAATTTTTTTGAACCAAAATTTTGGTAAACTCTTTACATCTTCTTCTACATATTATACTTATTCTTACCCTTAATATAGTCTGAAATTTTGGATGTTTATGTATCAAATTTTGATTTCATAGAAATTTAATAATTTTTTAAGTCACATTTTTTAGCTTCATACATGATCCTATTGGCTTGATTATTATTCTTGGACCCTTTAACAACATCTTCTACCATGTTATTTTATTTTAAGGATGATAATTTCCAATCTTTATAAATTAAAAATACATATATATTTGAACAACTTCTAAAATTGATTATTGGAAGATAGATTTTCTTTATTCAGCTTTAATTTGTTTTAGTTGAACAAGTTTAAATTCTTTTTATTGTACCCTCATTTTCCATCCAGATTTATATTGTGTTTTTATCTCCTTCAAGTAAAATTTTTTAGGTTGTAATTTTTTTTAACAATTTTAATTTTTATTCTTAATTTGGATTATTAACAGGTTGATCATATTTGTTAAACTTATTATTTTATTTCCCTAGATTTTCTCTTTTTGAGAGGAATTATTTTAATTCCAGTTTTAGAATTAACTCCAACTAAGTTTTATCTTATAATTATTAGTTATTTCTACTTTATTAATTGGTAAAACTATAACCATTCAAAATTTTTATAATAAACTTCTCTACACCATCATTACAAGAAGTTTTAACTACTGATTCATCTACACTATCATCATCTTCCTCAAATATATACAGAAAATTTATCTTTTTATATATAGATATGAATTCATTTTGAATAATAATTTTATTTATCTACCTGCTTATGTAGTTGTCTTCTTGTAATTCTATCTTCTATATCACAATATTCATTATTCTTTAGTCTTGCATAATTTTATACGAAATTTCAAATATATCCACAATTCAAGAACATAAATGTAAAATTTAATTGATACATATCTATGTCTATTTATTCATTTATATAAACTAAATATATAAACTCACTAATATTCTTACTCAATTCTTCTTCTAAATCAAAATCACTAATTTCTTTTTCAACAATAACCTCCCATGACTTTTTTATTTACATCTTTAAATAAAATTTCGCAATCAACCTTTTCCTTATTCTTGATAAAATTTCCCTTATCATTTAATATATGATGAGAATATTATAAAAGTAATCCAAATATATAATTTTATAATATATTTCTTCTAATGATGACACTTTGGAATCAAATTTATTTAGAATAATTCTTAGAATCTTCTCTATAATAGTCAAATCTTATAATTTCTCACCAAAGATTCTTCTGGTTCTTAGAATTCCATTGATACTTGTAAATAACTCACTAATAAATTCATCATCTCCAGTTTTTTGATCCTCATAATTTAATCTCCAAATATATAAGTTCGATTTATACACCTTCATATTCCCTTTATTAATATTCTTTAACATTTCTATAGATACCTTTAGAAATTTCAATTTCTTTAACCCTTAATAATCCACATTCTAATTAGGAGGGAGGTACATATTTTTTGGCTCGTACATAATTATGTATATTCTTTTTATCATTTTTTGTTATGTGATCAAACTTAGTGTGAGGAGTGAAACCATATATTGTATCTTCTAGAACTTCATATCAAATAGATAATATATTGGATAGTGTTCTATGCTTATAGATATGATAGATCTTTCCATAAAATATAGGAATCCTATTATTATTAACAGAGTTATAAACATCCATAAAATTTTTATTTTTATCATTTAAACATAAAACAACCTATATTAAGTGAAGGTATCTTTACTATGATACCAAGTTTAAGGACAATCTAGGATTTATATGACCACTAAGGTGGAGTGGGAAGTGAATCAATCATCATTTTTTATTTTCTTCTTTTAAAATAACCTTTACCTCCAATTAGATAGAAATAACAATTATTTATAATAATAGACAATAAAACCAGTAGGAATACAAGAATTTAAAGGGTTTAATACTCAATAATAGTAATGATTCCTTATAATTATGTCAAAAAAATTTGAGGTCACACCATCCAATTGAAAATGATCCTTGTGGTTACCAAAAACATGGTATATCCATCATTTGATTTACACCATATCCATTTAATAGTGAATTTTATCCTCCCATATTTTGTATGATAAAATAAATTTTTGAAAAAATGCATTAAACATTCGACAATATGTTTTAACACATTATTATTATTCAACTTAGATTATTTGCACTTTTAATTATACAAGTTAGTTCTTATTCTTCTTATTTTATTTCATATATAATGGTAAGAAAAAACCCTTATTCACTTATCTATCTCATTATCTCTCTCTTCTTTATTAGAAAACTCTCTCATATACCCACACACGTGCACATTGTGAACCATGATCTAAAACAAATGTAAACATGTAAAATAAAACATCACTTACATCTTCTCTTTATTATAATTCAACTATTTATGAAATCACCCAAATACAATCAAATTTTAATCTGAAAAATTATTAGATCATGTATTTGTAGAAAATTAAATAAGAAACCACTTCCATAACTGATGGTAAAGAAATGTAAACATGCAGAAATTCTATAGACTCTTTATTTAGTTTTGATCTTATATTTCATTCACATTAAATCTCAAAAATTTATCATCACATTTAGAACACTTCTTATATGATGATGGTAACTTAAATTGAGAAATTATTCCTATTAAATGTTTTCAAAACTACCAAAACTTCAAAATTTCTAATTCTTGATATCTTACAAAGAAGTAATATACTTAGTCAAAGGCTTTGACTAATGCCTTTTACATTTTTCACCCCCAGTGAATTCATCACTCATGAAGTCATATTATCAAGAAGACTAATTACCAACATTAAATTTTCATGAACAAATTAAATGGCTTCCACTCCCACTCAACTATAATAAAATCTGGGTCTACTTCACATGATCATCATCAATTTTATTCTATTCATTCGACATTAATTTTATTTGAAAATTATTTATTGAATCACAATCTCATTATGATGTTTAATAGATGTATAACAATATACTATAATCTCCCCGAATGATATTGACAAATTAATGTCATTTTCTTCATACTATGTTTTGAGATAAATTTGATCTTCCTTTTAGTTAATCATGTGGTCAATCAACCTACCATAGGATACTAGGTTACTCAAACAGCAATGCGGGACAACAGTCACCTAACCTACCATGTGTATCCAGGACCACTTAACCTAAAATTTGAGTCAATTATCACTTGGCCTACTATTCATTAGATAATAAATCCTTTATCTGGTAGTTTCATATTCCTTCACATGCTAGGTTATCTTCTCTTCATATAGCGGGTTCACATTACTTCATGTGGTTGGTTATCTTTTCTTTATGTAGAAGGTTCACATTCCTTCATGCATCCATTTCCTCATAGTATCTAAAACTACTATGTGAAATCTAGATTAATTCATCCACCTTAGGTAGTTTGTACATCGACTGTGACATAGCAATTTATATGCCCAATAATGGTTATTCATGTGGTTTGTACACCAATTGAAACTTTTCACTTCATGCGGTTACTTTAGTAATAATGCTAGCTTCATTATTGTGGTAAAAATGTGTAATCTCTCTCTAACACCCCAAGATTTTGTGAATATTTTTCAAACTAATTTAATTTTTTTTCTTGATAACTTTCTTTACATGCAACACACAACACCGAGTTTAAACAAAACACAATATGTTATTTTTTAATATGATTGTTAATTACTATAAATTACACTAGTGGGTACAAATAGGATTAAATAAATTATGAAAATATATGGTTCAATAAATTTATATAATATTAATTATTTTTTTACCAGTTATTTTCAAATTAAAATTTAAAACCATTTGAAAATAATGGAAATAATTTTATGGAAAAACTATTTTTATATGCACAACCACATTTGATCTCAACAAACTGAATAAATAAATCTTGGTAATTATTTTAAATAATTTTATTTATTATATATTAGAACTAATATTTATCATTCACCTTATGTGTTTTCTAGGTATGATATAAGAACAAATCCAATTTTTTTCCTAAAAACTGTATTTTTTTTAAAAGTAGTTTTGTAAAAATTTGCAATTTTTTTTTTAAAATTATAAAATTTCACTTTTATAAAATTTATTTGAAGAAATAAAATTCATTTTTTAAATATAAAGGTAAAATTTATCTTGGAGTTAATTGTTGTTAATTTTATGATAAGTGATTCATTTTAGTGAATAGTGGAAGTTACAAGTTTTTATTTAGAATTTTCTTTTCATTTACAGCATTTAAAACCTTAAAAGTTATTTTAAGATAGTTTTAATGGTAAAATTAGTAAATTATATTTATAGAAATCAAATTTAGGTAAATTTAATCAATTTCATATTATTTGTTTTATAAAAAATCTTTTTAATCTTTTGAAGATTCTCTATTTAGAAAATAGTTTTTTTTGTCATGTATGTGGGTATAATTTTCAATTAATATTCATAGCTTTGTGAATGGATTTTTATAATTGGAATCAATATTTTTAATCGGAATTATTTATATTATCTAATAATCTCATATTAATTTTTTTACCTTTATGAATAATAAAATCAGTAAAAATTATTTACCATAGTTAATGTTAAAGTTTGTATATTGATGGGTTAAACTAAAAATATAAGTCGTAAAATTACCTAGAAACTTATCCAAAACAGATTTTATAACCATATATCTATATTTTATCATAATTAGTTGATAATGTTTTATTTTTGAGCCTTTTTGAATGAGAAGAATGTGGGGAAACCTTTTTATTTTTAGAAATTACTAGAGTCCCACTCACAAAACTTATAAAAGGGTACCCTATCTCGTCCCTCATCAAACATCCAACAACCTATGTTTCTAATAAGAACTAACCAAATTATATACTTATTTCCCTTACAAGATCATATAAATATTATTTTGGTTATAAATTCATCCAGATAATGCTTCAGCTGCAGTCCTAAAGAGGCTCTCTGAAGAAGAGGTAATATTCTAAAACATGCATTTTTGTTTTTTTCCTTTTTTCAACTACTTTAATATTTTAAAAATTTATTAAAATAATTAAATAAGTTTTTCCCTTATACTGATATATTAATATATTAATATATTAATTTAATAACCTAAATCCATCTCCTCTTCCATAAAATGGGATACAAAATCATTATTTATTTTTACGACAGACTACTGCCTTGCGAACCTATGTTATTCATTTTCCATCACCATATCTCATGGATGGATAAAATTATGGATGTAATGTTTGTATAAGATAATTATTATATTATTATAGCTCTTTAATTTTAATACCACATCTAATTTCTTACCTCAAAACCTTTTTTAAAATAATAACTTCTCTCATGTGTATGACAGACTACCACCTCACGAACTTAAGTGATGTTTTTTCCATTTCTATTTCAATTGTATGGTAACAAGGATATATTAAATGAATATATATGATATTTTTTAAATATTTATAATTATAGAATTATTATATCACATAATCCTTCTTAATTTACATTTTATGGGTATACGATAACATCGCTCATGTGTGCGGTGGACTACTGCCTTGTGAAGAAAACTGATTCGTTCATCATATATGATTTACTTGGAAGGTAATAAGGATAGGTTTTAATAAAAATATTTGATACAAATATATATTTCATAATAAAGAATTTTTTAATTTTAATATATTATTCATCTTTCTTTATTTTAATCCATTAAGAAAATGGATACATCGTTCATGTGTATGTATGACCTAATAGAAAATTTAGTGATGCTATGGATCTTCACTCCATAGAGTACGCACCCCATGCATCTCCCAACATTAAAAATTCCCCACCCATATTAATACCTTCTCCCCCTCCATCTTCTGTTTTGGCTACACCTCCACCATTGATCGGTCCTTTCCTTCCTCCTTCTGGTTATCTCCTTCCTCCTACGCCTTGAGCTCCTGAACCCCCATAGTCTCCTCAGATGGTCTCATCTACTCCATATTTAAAGTACATTCACCTTTACTTAGCTCTACCTTGGTTGGATTGTCTTACTCTAATCTATGATATCCATACTGGAAACTTTACATCCTCCTCTATGGATGGTTCACCAGTGATTAAATTTCCAATGGACTTGTTCGAGGTTGTTGTGGATCTGCATCAAAAGAAGTTCGTGGGTCGATGTGTGACTGAAAAACATCCCCTTCAAAATTTATAGAATTTTGTTTCTTCTTCAGGTTTATATCCTTCATAATAGGTTTTGAACCTTAACCACAAGTCCTTATGTGTGGTGATTTGATCCCATGAAGATTTTTTCAAGGTGTGGTCTTGAAGCCCTTTATCCATTGGAAAATGGAACTTTATCCTCTTTTGATGGTTGGTGGAATTTCATTTTGGGTGTGAATCCCATCAAGTAGAGGTTTTCTACAAACTACCAGGTACCCCATTCCTCTTCATAAATTGAATTTTCTTCATGGCATAGCGGATATCACTAGATCGTTTCTTTATTCAAACAAACAATCTTTGCAACTTTAATATATAGGTATTGTGTATATCTATGCTTATATGGACTTATCTCACCCTCTTTTGGATTGCATTATTCTCAGGTGTAGAGAAGATTTTTACTGGTGTCAATCAATAGTCTATCTTTCTCTAGCTCGTTTCTATATAGGTTTTCATCTTCAAGGATACTCTCAGTATATTTTTCAGAAGCTGTTGTCTTGGCCTAATGTTCCTGCTCTGTAATATCCACTAGTTCCTAGTAATAATGTTTCTCAAAAGGTGAGGGTCTATGATTAGGTGGTTTGTGACTCCACAATGGAAAGGTTACCCAACCCCATTGATCCTGCATACCCCTCTCAACCCATATATTAGGGATCATAGATCCTTTTCTAGTGCCAAAGGTAAATACTATATGTATATCATGGTATTATATCTACCTTTTCCTCACCAACTGATCCTAGATCATTGTAATGTGTTTCATCAGATGAACTTAAAACTTCCTCCTTTGGGAAGCTAGTCTCCGATCTTGTGAATCTGTACATTGTGCCTTGAATGAAAAATGTTTTGGATCTTCCAGTTTCTCATCATAGTGATCCCAATTCTTATTTTTTTCTCTTTTTTCTTGAGAAAATTGCTACAATTAATTATTTCATTTGAATTTTGGTATGGATGAACTTGGTTTTTGTCCTCCTCTCAGTGATTCCCACACCAGATTCTATGCTAAATCAGGAACTTGCCTCCTCCTCTTCCTATGTCAAGAGTTTGTCAATGCTTAGAGACAAATCGATGAATCGATCATGTTAATGATTTATAACATTCTATGGAATTCTTAGTATCTAGGGGATCATGAAAAAATAGACAATTTTTTAATCTGAGATCCACCACAATAAGGTTTCTATTGTGGATATTATTGAACACAAACAACATCCTCCTAAAATCCATTATTTATATAAGAAGCTCAGTCCTTATAATTGCATGCATGGTGAGACAGTTAACCAACACGTCAAGATTTTTTGTAAAGGTTCCCTTTATGTTGAAAATTTTATTATCTCTAATCAGCACATCTAAAATAAGATCATTTTTTAAAACTATAGGTTATTTATGTCCATCTTCTAAACCAAATATGATAATAGGGAGAGGGAGTACCTTTGGCTGGATATGGGCCGGTTCAACCTGAGGGATGACAATTTGCTGGTGGGGGGGGGGGGGGTGATATTAATTTGATCATGGATTCATTAGTGGAAAAGGGAGGTATGACTAATTCATGAAATGAATAAATTTTTTTTCTAGTTTTGTCTCCAGGAATGGGATTCCTGACATGGGTTTGTCGGGGGACAAATTCACATGGTGTAATAACTAAAGAGGTAATCATCATACATGGAGTCATTTGGACTATTTCTTTGTTAATATCCATTCATTATCCTCTTTTACTAATGCTAATGTTTATAATTTGATCCATTATCTTTCTGATCATTATCATTTTCTCATCCACCTGGTTGATGGTGGTAATTCTCTTGAGCAGTTCTTATTTTCTAGCTAATGGATGTGGGATCTTAATTATTATTTAGTCATACATGATTCATAATAAAGGTATATAGATAGATATTCTTAGGTGGGTTTTCATAATAAACTCTATTTTTTGAAAGTGGGACTTTGAGATTAGGATTCCAACAATCCCTCTAGATTTATAGTGCTTGAATATCTAAAGGAAGGAATTGAGGAGGATTAACTTGATTTGGAATCTCAGTGGGACGATGACTGTTTTAGTAACCTGATTAGATTGAAGAATAACATGGTTGGGATTCTTCTTGAATAGGAAATATCTTCTAGAGAAAATTTTAGGATAACCTGGCTAAAAGAGGGTAATAAGAATAAAAAATTCAATCATGCTTGTGTTTGGGAGAAAAAAAATTCCATTGTTATGAATATCCTTCTTGATGATTGTTCATTTTACAATGATGGTAAAATATTAGGAGGGATGGTAGGGTCAAATTTTCATTATGTTATTTTTTATGGGAATCCTTTCGTGCTGGGTGGCTACCATAGTGGTTAGGATACTATATTTGACAATGTCCCCCTTGTGGTTTCTTCGAATGACAACTATTTTTTTAGGATAATTCATGATGAAGATGAGATTTAGAGGGAAGTATCTGCTCTCAAATCTGGAAGTTCCCTGATCATGAAGGGTTCCTGGGATATTTTTTTCATTGCTCCATGAGATATCATTAAGAAATAATTGGTGGGTATTATTCAATAGTATTTTTGAGGTGGAATATTTTTGAGAGTGGCATGTGACACTTATTTGATTCTCTTCTTAGAAGTCAATGATTCATCCTCTGTCAAATAACATAGGCCTATCAGTCTATGTAACTTCCAATAGAAAGTTCTAGATACTGTTATGAATATAAGGCTCTCATCTTTTCTTTCTATATAGATTTATAATGAAGAATATTTCTTTATTCAATGAATATCTACGCATTCACCCATTTCCAATGCCCATGAGATGATCTGAGATATTATTAAGAAGACTATCGGGTCAAACATTGTAGTTAAGTTTGATATGAAAATGGCCTATAATAGGGTGGAGTGGAGTTTAATTATTATAATCATGGGTTTTATTGGATTCAATTAATGGGTTTTGGACCTCTTCTTCAGGTGATTATTCTCACCTTGGTTTTTGGTTTACTTCACGGTGAAAAATTTATGGGTTCTTCAAGTTGGTCAGATGCCTATGGAAAGTGTACCCCTCTCCCCAAGTATTTTCATTCTTACTATAGAAAATATCAGTAGATACCTTAATTTGATTATCAATGAGGGGCATGTGCATCTATTATAGTGTAAGAAAAAAATCAATGGGGTTTCTCACATTTTTTTCATAGACAAACACGTCCTTTTACCAATGGTATTAGTATATCCATTTTGGATCTCAATCATATCCTCGATGAAAACAACAAGTGCAGTGGAATACTGATAAATAAAGGAAAAAGTAGTGTTTTCATATCAAATTATTTCTTTAATAATATAGGAAATATAATTGAGGAAAAATAAAGAGTCCCTAGAAGATATTTCCCCTTGAATAATATTGGTGCCCCAATCACCATAGGAAGAGATAGGATCTACCATTTTGATAATCTTGTTGAAAAAAATACAACCTCATTTTAACTAGAAAAATAGGTTCCAATCCTTTAGGGGTCAGATCACCCTTGTTAATAACATCCTTTAATTTATACTAATGCATATTTTGTTGTCTACTAATAACATTAATGGAGGGATATAAAATATTCATAACTTTATGACCCGTTTTATCTGGGTTTTGTATACTGAGGGAAAGACTTCATTGGGATTCATGAAAGTGGATGGCCCATGACATAGAGGTTTGTGGTATTAATCTTATATGTGTTTTGGTCTCCAAGAATTTCTTTCAAGATAGATTGGCATGCACATTACTAGAAGGATGTTCTCTTTAGGAAATCGTGACATCGGGGGAATATGGGTTTTATTAGACAAGTGGTGTAGAAAATGCTTAGTTATGTAAGACTCGATCATCTATCATCTCCCTTCCTTTTAACTTAATTCCAGATGGATCATGTGGTGTGAAAAAAATTAAATTTTGAGGTGGCTTATGGTGCAGGTATGTTCTTAGATCCCTAGGTTTTCGGGTTCTGGACATTTCATTTGCTCATGCCTGTAGCTATCCTCCTCTCATAAACACTATTATCAATTCTAAAAACATGATGTTTTTACATTCTTCATGTTCATGAAATAGTAGGAGAAACTTGTTTTTACTAACTCCTTGACAAGTATTTTTTCTTCTAGGGATTACAGGAGCATGTTCCATGCCAGTTCAGATCACCAGGATATGGAGAGTAATCTCTGGTGCCTCGATATTCCAGTAAAATAAAACATTCTCATTTTGTGTACTTGTAATAATTCAATTTCTATTGATGATAGGGAACACATTAAGGGGATATATATCATCTCTATGTGAAATTTATATTCTAATTCTAAGGAGGAGTTGACGTCCCTTATATTCTTAGAAGGAGAGTAGGTTGCCTCGTATTGAAATGGATTATGTTCGATGAATGGTATGGAGGTGTATGGAGAATTGAGTGATTTTTTATTCAATCATAGTGTCACGATATAGGTGGAAACACCCATGAGTGAAAGTAGAGGTTGATTTTTCTAGCAGTTAGATACTGGAATATATGTTCTTCACATAATAAGGTTAGGTATGATGGGATTCCCTACTCGAGTTTGGTAGTGATGGTTTTAACTAGGTATCTAGTGGTTGAGCTTATTCATATTCTCAAACATTGGGTTCTATAATCTTCTATGAAAATGTTCATAGATCGTTTCTTATCTCTTCCATCAACCATTAGCATGTCAAGTCATGGCATTTGGGTGCCCTGTTCTCCTCCTTTTAATTGTATCAAGGTTGATGTGGATAGTTCCAACTCTAATGGGAACATATAGGGGGAGGAACTATCTGGGATAAGTCCAGATCTATATATTTTTTTCTTTTAGAGCCTTCTTCATTCAGGGTAATTCTCTCATTATAGAAGGTCAGGATATGATTATGGGATAGGATTTACGTTTCTCTCATGGTATTATTCTTAATCAGGTTGAGTTAGACTCCCTTATTCATCTCAGATCCATCTAGAAGGATAGTAGATTTATTTGGTCCAGCATTTATGTATTTAGGATATGTAAGAGTCTTTTTAACTGCCAGAGTGATCTCTCTCTTACTTGGTGACTGGGTGATAAAGTAGCTTACTTCTTTACTTCTAATACCTCTCCAGGTAACCTCACATTATCTTTACCAGCATAGTTTCCATTACCCCTGATTGTGTTAGTCATGTTAAAGTTGAAACCCTTGGGATATAATAATTTATACCTCCTTGATTTATTTATTTGCCTCATCATTTTCATTGAAATATGATATATAAATGTTGGATGGATGTACATACGACCTACCATCTCCATGAATGATTTATTTCATTTTATATCTATAAATTTTATTTTTTAATATAAATAAATATATAATTAATGAATTTATTAGATTTATATCTTGTATATAAATATATAAATTATGGAACTGTGATCAATGTAATGGGACCAAAAATAAAAATTCAAAACATTCACAGAAAACAAAGTAGTTATTACCTAATATGTGATTTTAACCAGGAATTATTGATAAATGGTCTCAAATAGTCTTAAGTAAATCCTACATGGTATGATATATATAATTATGGTTCTATAATAGACGTATAATAAACTTATATTTATTATATATGATGTTCTTTATGAAACAATTCATGACTTAAAGTAAGAGATTTATGTCTCACTTTTTACTTCTCTAAGACACATGCCATATTAACAACCTATTAATTTTATGTGGTGTGTAAACATACCATTAATTTATTTTATGATTATTCTCATGCCAATTATTGATATTTACACATCTACTTTAGTATATATATTTCTTGGGGTTTAAATTTCAAAATTTATTAATGTTTTAAGGGATTTTTGTTTCAAATTTTTTTCTTTGAAAATTAAGTTATGTTATTGTAATATCATGAACTTTTATATAAAAGAATCTATCCTATTTTGAGGTATAATGTTTCTTTTTTTGTTATAAAATTTTTGGGGTCTTAAGTTGGGTATATTTGGATATTTTTTTTTGAAATTTAGAAGGAGGGGAGGTTGTGTGCGACTGGGGAACAGTTTGCCTAAACCATGCTCCTAGCCTAGAAAACAATGTCAACCCAGTCATAGTGGATTTTCATGGATGTATCATGGTTTTTTAAACCATGATACCAATTAGGAGAAAATATATACCTCCGTAGATGAGGCACATAGTTTGAAAAACCGTTCACCCCTGCCCAATAAACCATGTGAATAGTTTTAATTAACCCAAAATTTCATTTTCAAATTATTCAAACCCACATATTAATTAGTTTAGTAATTTTTCTCTCTATATATATCTCTCCTTATTCTCTTCCTAGATAAAATAGAGATGCTTATCCAATTTTGGTTATAGATATAAATATGGGTTTGTTATATAATTATTTTTTTATCTTGTATCTAGCTTTCAGATCTAGATCATGTTCTTCGTTGCGATTTCAATTGTTCCGCTTTAAATTGGCTATATCTATTAGAGACTGTTTATCATCAAACTTGAGGTAGGTGGTCTAAATTCCAATACTATTAACCTGATTAAATTAATTATATGTAATTGTAAAAATATCAATTTCCCTGATTGGGAAATTTCATTGACAATTAATTTTTTTTAATTTACATGTTTTAACAGTTTATGTTAATTGGGGAAATTGAATGTAGGAATTTAATTAATTAATTATTATATTAATTAATGGGATATTAGGATTGTAAAATTGAAAGTGAAGTCAAATTAATAAATTTTTGAATTAATTAATGGATTTTATATAGTAGAATTGAATGAATTGATTGTTTAATTAGTTAATTAGATGTTGATATTGTGAAATTTATTGGAATAATTAATTATTGAATTAATTTTTGTGTTATATATATTATGGAATTGGATGAATTAATTACTAAACTAATTAATTGATTCTTTGATTGTGAAGTGTGATAACAAGGGTAAGGATGATTAACATTAAATGATGTGATATATGTGTGATTGTGATATTCTTGTCTGGGACATGGCGTGATAAATTTGAAACCCATAGTGATAAATTGATTGAAAAACGCATGTGGGGCATATTCTAAATCTTCTAAAGCCCATATTCTTAAACTGATTGATAAATTTTCATGGGACATGGTCTGATGCTTTCCAATCACATAGTGATAAATTTATTGGTAAACATGTATGGGGCATGATCTACTACTTCTAAATCCCATAGTTATAAATTGTTTTGTAAATAGGTGTGGGACAAAGACTGCTACTTCAAAATCCCATGTTCTCTGAGGTATGGATATGTAGACCCAAACTATTGGTATTGGGATATAGTTCCAATTGGTCGTATTATAAATTAAAATGAAATGGATATTGAAATCCCATTTTCTATTATGCATTGTGAATTTACTATATGATATGGTTCAGACACAGGTATATGATGAAGCAGGTGTTGAGAGTTTGGGTGTCCTCGGGAACTTAAGGGTCATGTGGTTAAATAAAATGTAATTGAATAAGTGTAAAATGTTTAATTTTCTTATTTTATTTATTCTTTATAAAACTAAAAACATTTTTTGACTGCATGTTGTTTTAGACACAATTAGTGGTGTCCTACTAATTTTTACTCATACTCTTCTTAGGATTCTTGATTAGTACCCAAATAGATTTCATGGTTACAGGACAAGTTAAGGGAAAATTCCCAATATTAGATTGATAATATGGGATGAAGTTTAGATGAGGGAACAAAACTTGGATTCAGGACCCAATTGGGAGTTGTTAGTGTCTATTTATTTTGGGTTTTTTATATTGACACATGAAATGTATTGGAATAAATACACTATTTAGTTTTAGATATTTTATTTCCTATTTTTTTCATCTAATGATTCTGGTTTTTTTTGGTTATTGATTATGTAATTTTTTTATTCTTATTTATTTATGTTATTATGATACTTTGATAAAGAGGGTATAGTCTCCCCATAATCTATATTATAACCTCACAACTATTCAACATCCTCTGGCATATGAGGAATCACGCTTGAGGTCATGTAACTGACTGACTCAGAGGACCAGTGTGTGGCACCTGGGTTGGGATGTTACAAAGTGGTATCAAATGGTTGTTTATTTTATTTTGTTCTGTCTTACTATTTGGAAAATCTAGATAGGAGGATAGGATGATTCAGACATTGGTTAAAAACTCATTCATGGGAGTAACTAATCCACTTATGGTGGAATTCCTAAGTACCCAGGGTGTGATTGTTGTTATTGAGATGTTCTATTAGAGTTGATGTTATTTCACCTCGAGTGATGTACTTGTTTTGGATGTGATTATTAATTCGATGATGTTCTAAGATTTGACTTGTGGCCTAGTATAGAATGAGATTTGTGTATGCATTTGACATTATTGTCACTCAATATTATTGTTTTGACATGCATCATTTTAGGAATGCATGGGAAAATGAGTTTTGGGTAAGTGGTTGAAATTGAAATATTTTTCATTTCTTGTGTGATTGAACTGAAAATGGTGCCTCATATAAATTTTTTAAGAAATGATTTAAAATGTAAAAAATAAGAATCTAATGAGAAAATTGAATAATGAGAATGCATTTTCTCTTTGTTAACCATGAACTAGATGTAGGATAGTTAAGGGTAGTTATATTGCCTCAATTTTGAACATGTGGTAGGGTTTGGGGGAATGACTTGTTGTGTCTTATTTTGAATACATATTACGTTAACTGTGTTAATGTTTTGTCATGTGACCTAAGATGAGTGTTTTTAATTATAGATATATGACTCCATGAGGATGCTTGTTGATTGGAAAACATGAGGTTATGACTAGGTATGATCTACCAGTAGTGGAACATGAGGTAGCTGGGTTATGGATTGTGCTTATCTAAACTATACATGAGCACTTAGAGACTCTTCTGTTAAGGGAGTCAAGAGAGAAGCTTATATGTTGTGTGGTCATGATAATTGATGGTGGGAAATCTATAATCGGGATGAATAACTAGAGAATATGGAGTGGAAGGACATTCAGGAGAAGTTCTTGGAGAATTTTTATCCTAAGACACTCTGATAGGAGAGAGGAGATGAGTTCATGTGGTTTTCTATATGGTGAATTTCCATGATTGATTATGTTGGATGATTTATAGTTTTTAGTGATTTAATATATCATTTTAGGGGGATAAGGATAATTTAGTGAAATGATTTTAGGAAGGAATTACAGGTGAAATTATGTCCTATGTTAATATCTTTGAGATATATAAGTTTTCAGAAGTAGTGAATAGGGATATCATATATAAGGGGAACCTAAAATACACTTTTAGTGGATAATAAGTGGTTCATACTGGATGGGCATGAGGTGCAACATCCAATTTAAGCAAGCATCTCTATGTGAATTTTTTTCTGGGTGACAATAAGAAGAGTAGATATGGGGCAGGTTCAGTTACACAAGACCTTTCTCTTGTGATCTATCCCTAGTGTGGTAGGTCATGAAACGTCTGGAGATAGTTCCTCCAACCACCAGTAGAGTGTCAAGGATACAATAGGGTGGGGAATCTACAAAGTTTCTATAGTAACCCACTACAAATAAGTAATTATAGAGTAGTTATTTTGATCCCGAGTGTAGGAAGGAGATATTTTACACCTTATTAGTCTTGTAGTTGGAGTTATACTAGATATGGTGTTAGAGGCATTTGATGTAGAGATTCTATACAAGGTAGCCCAATTAGTAAAGTGGTACAACTCATGGGACTCAGACTGTATCACAACGTAGAGGGGCATGACAGTTACATGCTATTCATCCTACACTTATGGATAGTGAGGCTAGACCGTTAGTAGTAATAGGTACTAGTATTATAGATTCTACATTAACTAGTTTCTTATTTAATACTAGTTCCTATCATTCCTTTATTTCTATACAAATTTTGAATGGTTTGAACTAGGTGGTGGATCTCGTGAGTAGGGTGTTTTTAATAGATACACATTTGGGATTATGGTTGAGGGACATATTCCTTTGCAAGAAGAGTTCTCTCGATGTTGGGAAGTATCGTTTCTATTGGGATCTTTACATCCTTGACATGTTAGGATTTGACCTAATTATGGGTATGGACTGGTTTGTATTATACTAAGACAACATTGATTGTTTCCATATGGGAGTGTTATTAACATCTCATGAGGGTGAAAATTTTGTATACTGAGGAGTTTGGGATATCAAGGTGAGTTATGCAGGTTTAGATCATCATAAACTGGTGGAGCTCACTACCGAAGTTTCTAGACTATTTTTAGAAGATTAAGGTGTAAATAAGTATGTCTTTCCACCCATAGTGGATAGGTTTCAGGATGTTTTCCTGAAGACTTCTCAGGGATTCCACCTGAGAGAGATGTGGAATTTATAATTGATATTATTCTAGGGGTTGATATAGTTTCTATTACACAATATTGAATGGCATCGATAGATCCTAAATATCTCAAGACACATATGGAAGTGTTTATGGATAAGGGTTTCATCCTTCCAAGTTTGTCACCCTGGGGTTCTCTAATCTTTTTTTCTAAGAAGGAGGATGGAACTATGTGCTTCATTGTTGACTATTGTAAGTTGAACCAGATTAATGTGAAGAACCGTTATCCTCTTCAATGATTCAATGTTTTTTTCACCAGTTTATAGGATCCTTCATCTTCTCAAATATTGACTTGATATTTGGGTATCATCTATTGAGATTTTGATCTTATGACATACCTCAGAATGCTTTTAGAAGTAGGTTTGGACTTTATGATTTTGTAATGATGCTATTCAGTTTGATGAATACATTTTCAGTGTTCATATCCTTGATGAACATAATCTTACATTAGTACCTAGATCAATTTGTTTTAGTTCTTGTGGATGACATATTGGTGTACTCCAAGGCTCATAAAGATCATGTCCAACATCTTAACACCATTCTGACTACATTGAGAGATAATCAGTTATATTACAATGTATGTAAGTGTCAGTTTTGGATTGATTAGGTAAACGTTTTGGGTCACATCATCTCATAGGAAGGTGTGCCAGTAGACCGATTTATGTTTAAGGTGTTTGTTTCTTGGGAGTATCCCAAGAATGATTTTTATATCTTCAACATTATGGGATTTTTAGGATATTACCGGAGGTTCACCTAATAATTTTTCTATTTGGAAGAACCACTTTTGGGGTTGGAAAATAAGGGGATAAAGTTTTAATGGTTGGAATCATGTGATAATTCCTTATAGGAGTTGAATAAGCACTTGAAATCAACACCAATATTGATGCTACCAGATCTTGGTGAGGAGTATATGGTGTATTATGATGCTTTTTGAATAGGTATTTGAGAATTGTTGAAGTAGGGGGATCGAGTAATGGCATATGGGTCTCAAAATTTGAGGCTACATAAAAAAAACTACCCTAAACATGACCTAGAGTTAGTATTAGTGGTTTATTCATTGATGTGTTGGTTGCACTATTAGTTGGGTGACAATTTTATGGTGTATACTAATTACAGAAGATTAAAATATATATTTTACCAATAATATTTGAAACTTCAGTGGTGGTGATGGGTTGAGTATATATAGTAATTTTATTTTTGAGCTAGAATTTATGATTGATAAAGGAAATAGTGTTTCCAACACTCTAAGTAGGAAAATTCAGACAAAGGCATTTTAGGAGTCTAGTTCTTAATAGAAGATATTGACTTTATTGGCTAAGATGCATGTTGTAGTTTAGGAGATTTAGGAACAGATGACTCTCGTATTTGTTTCAGTATATTATACACTCTTGAGGCAGATCATAGATAGGCAGTATGAGGATCCAGATTGTTTTTCCTTGAGGGAAATCCTTAATGTTGGGGAGTCACCTTCCGAATGGACCACAGATGAGATTAAGATCAACCATTTCAAGAATTGATTTGTTATTCCATTGAGTATGTGGGAATGGATGGTGCATGAATTTAATTACTTAAACTGGGAGGTGAATCTATGTGTAATAAAAATGTATTGTGACCTACTACAATAGTTTTGGTAGGTATACATGAAGAAGGAGATAGTATGGTTCGTGACCTGATGCTACACCTGTCAATTGGTGAAGGTTGAGCATTAAAGACCCGATGGTTTACTACATATATTTCCCATTTTGGAATAAAAGTGGGATGACATTACCATAGATTTTATGGTGGTTCTTTCAAGGAGATCTCAAAATAATGAAGCAATTTGGGTAATTTTGGATTTTTTGATGAATGTATCACATTTCCTACAGATACACGAGACTTTCTCAGTGGAAAAATTGGGAGACTTATATGTTTAAGTTATATTCCATCCTCATACGGTGGAATATACTATTATTTCACCCCATTAGTTTCATTTTACTTTATACTTCTGAAAGGTATTGTAGAATGTGCTTGGTATATAGGTTTTGTTGAGTACAACTTTCAAACCAAATACATGGGAATTCAAACCATACTATTCAAGGGCCTAAGGATATGCTATGAGCATGTGTCCTAGAATTTGGTGGATCTTGGGAGAAGCACCTTGTTTTGGTGGAGTTTTCCTATAATAAAAATCATCATGAAACTATTTATATGGAAACATATGAGGTTCTTTATGGCAGGCCATGCAGATCACCTCTATGTTGGATGGAGGAAGCTGAGTCAGAATTATTGGGACCGAGTCTCATGAAATTGATGTCAAATCTAGTTTATATGATTCAAAACCCTATGAATACAACTCATAGTTTACATATATCATACAATGATAGACATAGATGACCCCTAGAGTTTATAAAGTTTGATCACGTATTCCTTATGGTGTCGTCTATATTGGATCACCATAGGATACAGAGACATGGAAAGTTGGTTCCAAGGTTTTTTGGACCATTTGGGGTTATAGATAGAATTAGGCTAGTGGAATATCAATTGGATATTACACATATGTATAGTGTTATGCATGATTTTTTTCATGTTCCACAACATCAACGGTATAACCATGACCCTTCTCATTTGATTGATGTGGATGATGTTAGGTTTGTGATAGATGCCTTCTTTTAAGAGAATTATATAAATTCATTGGATCATAGTGAGAAAGTGTTTCTGGGGAATAATGTGATGTTAGTTCATGTTTTGTGGAAGCATGGGAATGTTTTGAAGGAAACAAAGGATAAATAAGAATATATATGGGCATAGTGGCCTGATTTTTTTTCGATTATAATTTTAGATATGGTTGGGAGTACAACTCGAGGATACAATTTTCTAAGGTTGGGAGATTATAAGACATCAACCTTTTATGGATATGTGTCAATCTTGTTTATAGTTATTCTTTTGCATTATTTTGAGTATAACTTGTTTGGGTCTTAATGTGTTTGTGTTTGGGTGAAAATTGGGGAAATTTGGAAGGTTGAGAGGTGTTGCACAGTTGGCACATCGTTTTTCTAAACCGTGCACCCAACCTAGAAAACCGTGTGAACCCATACATAGGGGATTCACCAGGCTTGAGTATAGTTTCTCAAATAGTGTTCCCTTTTAAGAGAAACTATGATCCCCATAGAAGAGGCATATGGTTAAGGAAAATGGTTTGACAAACCATTCACCCCTTCTTAAGAAACCATACAAGTGGTTTTTTTAATGGTTGGGGCCGAAGAATCATTTTATTATGACAACAAAGACCAATTTTTGTTTGTATAGAGGGAGACCCATTAAATAGCCCAAAGTCCCACGTCTAAGTGACCTGAATACAAGTTTTGAAAGCCCATTTTCCCCAAAGGGCCCTTCAGGGAACAATACTACTATAGTACGAGAGCTGCTATAGTGCCTCCTCTGCTGAAGTGTCACCACTGCTATAGTTACACCACTGCTACAGATCCATCACTATTACAGTACTGATATAGTTCCCCTACTAAAATGCTGCAACAATACCCTCAAAATTCATCCCTGCTCATATTCGATCCTGAGCCTTTTGGATGCCAAGCAGGGGATTGTACCACTTGGGTATAGGCTCGTTGGCATGAAGGTTTAATTTACATGAAAATTGTTTTTTCATATGGTTTTCGAGTTTAATTTTAAATTAAAAATTTTCTATTTCTATAAATATAATTGTTGGTGACCAAATTTGGGATAAAGAAGAATCCAAAAAGAAGGCACCGTTGACTGCCTCGCGAAGCCATTTCACAGAGTCTCCCTAGCACCACGAACACCGCGAAGAAAGGAGGTGGGACGCTCCAAAAACTCATTTGACGTTCGTGAGCCCACCACGAATCAAGTAGGTGGGATTCTCTATGAATACATTTGACATTTTCCAGCCCGCCATGAAGCAAGGAGGTGGGATGCTCCGCAAATGCATTTGATGTACGTAAGTCCTCCCCGAAGCAGTGAGGTGGGATGCTCCGTGAACGCATTTGATGTTCATGAGCCCGCCATGAATCAAGGAGGTGGGCCACTCCAAAAACACATTTCACATTCGTGAGCCCTCCACGTAGCAAGTAGGCAGGCCGCTCTGCGAATGCATTTGACATTCGCGAGCCTATCGCGAAGCAAGGATGCGGGATGCTCCGAGACTGCATTTGACATTCGCAAGCCCGCCGCGAAGTGACCAAGACCCTCTTTGATCCATGTAAGATCCGCCTCACAGTGCCTCTTGCCTATAAATATCGGTCTCCCCATGACCCCAAAGGATGGACAATCGGACTTTTCGACTTCCCATCTCCCGAATCTCGAAGCCCCCTTCTACTCTGCGAACCAAGTGTTGTGCGAGGTACTTCTGCTCTTCTAAGTGCCTCCCCTTTGTCTCGTTTTGATCCCATATTCCTAGAGGGATTCCTTTAAAAAATCATATGGGCCTTCGCAAAGGAAGGGGATCCCTAAGGGGACCCGAGTCATCATGGAGCATTTATGCTTCACGAAACACCCTTCATGTACACATGATCCCCATGCTAAGATAGGGTCACTGTACTTTGAGAAACACATTTCTTCGTGACACCTTACTTCGCGAGGCACCTTTGCTCCGTGAGGAAGTGCTCTGTGAATGCCTTTCCACTATGTGAAGCACCTCGCATATGTACCTTTTCCCTATGCTTAGGCTGAGGCACCCCACTTCGCAAAGCACACCCCTTCGCAAGTTCCCTCCGCCACATGGAGCAACAACGCTTCAAAAGGCCCCTACCTATGGACCCCTATACTTGGAAATTCCTTTTCCAATGCGACCCTCTAGGTTTGCACAATGTGACATGAAATTCACTTGGATGAAACTTCCTGTTGCGTTGCTTCACCTCATGCTTCTTCTCATATGCACACTATTGGCTATTGCTTCTTCACATAGCCACGCTAACGTGAGCCCCTCGATGGTTCGCTCCATGAAACCCCCTCACCAAGGCTTTTCCTATCCGCTATCTGCACCAAGGAGCCAAGGGTACCTATTATGTAATTTCTAGGGGTGCGGAGTGAACCCACCTCATCAGAGCTAGAGGACGTTAAACTAAAAAGCACCTTCATCCTCAGCACATGACATTAAACCATGACCTCACCCCGTGCCTCGTACATGGGGTACCCCCACCTTGGACATTCTCCACGCCCACTGGTCTCCACAGGGGATGATATCCTCCTTATGGAAGTGGAATTTTCCCACAGAGGAAGGGCAACCATCTCGGTGTAAGCCCCTTTCTTTTCTTGTCGAAGGCAGCATCCCTGCTCCTCCTTTCATCTGTGGTCCCCAGGGTCAGCGAAGGGTGTGGTGGGAAATGGTGCTTCTCCTTTCTCCACAACCAAGTCCCTATACAGCTATGCTTTGTCATATCGGGCCTCCATCATGGAGTAAGTCCCAACCACTTTGGGATTCTAACCATGCATAATCCCCTGTTTCTTCTTTGGGCCGCTAACCACATGAAAGTCCCACTCCACTTCTCACGAATGCACCTTTCGTGATGTGATCGTCCGGTCTATGCTGCCTCTTGTTTCTCACACCGAGCATGACTCACGTGGGCTTATAGTAAGCACCGACCCTGACATCTAAACCTTTCCATCCTAAACTATGTGGTCATTGATCCTTGTCAAGTCATGGTATGTAGGAAGACTCCCCGAGGTTCAATCCCAACACCTGGTCGTCCCGACACCACTTCACGTATGTTCACCAACACCCTGGGCATCCTAGAGTGTAATCCCCACACCCTGCCACCCTGAGCAACGTGGTCTTTGATCCTTGTCATGGAAAGGTACGTAGGAAGCCTCCCTGAGGTTGAATCCCAACACCCAGTCATCCCAACACCCCTTCATGTCAGTTCACCAACACCCTGGGTAGCCTAGACTGTAAGCCCCATACCCTACCACCTGAACTACAAAGTCTTTGATCCTTTCCAAGTTGAGGTATGTAGGAAGCCTCCACGATGTTCAAGCCTAGTTTACACCCGAACTACATGGTCTTTGATACTTGCTAAGGTAGGGTACATAGGATGCCTCCCTGAGGTTCAAGCCCAATAACCAATGGATCCCAGGTACACCTTCACGTAGGTTCGCCGACGCCATCTCTCGAACTATGTGACCTTTGATCCTTGCTAAGGCAGGGAACGTAGGAAGCCTCCCTGAGGTTCAAGCCCACTATCCACCTGGACCCCAGGTCCTTATTCACGTTAGTTTACTGACTCCTGACTCATCCTGGGTAGCCTAGAGTGTAAGCCCTACACCCTGTAACCCTGAACTACATGGTCTTTGATCCTTGTCAAGGTAAGGTATGTAGGAAGACTCCCTGAGGTTCAAGTGAAACACCCAGTCACCCCGACACCCCTTCATGTCGATTTACCAACACCCTGGGCAGCCTAGAGTGTAAGCCTCATACCCTACCACCTAAACTATGAAGTATTTGATCTTTTCCAAGGTGATATACGTAGGAATCCACCACGAGGTTCAAGCCCAATTTACACCAAAACTATGTGGTCTTTGATCCTTACTAAGGAAGGGTACATAGGAATCCTCCTTGAGATTCAAGCCCAACAACTAGTGGATCCTAGGTCCACCTTCATGTCAGTTCACTGACGCCACCGTCCAAACTACAAGGAATTTGATCCTTACTAAGGTATGGTACATAGGAAGCCTCCCTGAGGTTCAAGCCCAACTACCAGTGGATCCCAGGTCCACCTTCACGTCAGTTTTCCAACGCCGACACCCAAACTATGTGGCCTTTGATCCTTGATATGGTAGGGTACGTAGGAAGCATCCCTGAGGTTCAATCCCGCAATCCATATGGACCCTAAGTCCTTATTCACATTGGTTCACTGACTCTCGCCTCATCCTAGGCAGCCTAGAGTGTAAGCCCCACACCCTGCCATCTGAACTATGTGGACTTTGATCCCTACCAAGGAAAGGTACGTAGGAAGCATCCACGAGGTTCAAGCCCAACACCCATCGGTCCTTCCAACCATCTTCACGTCTGCTCACCAACACCCCGGGCAGCCTAGAGTGTAATCCCCAGGCCCCATACCTAAACTACGAGGTTTTTGATCCTTGCCAAGGTAGGGTACATAACAAGCCTCTACGAGGTTCAAGACCACCACCATCAATTGGTCCTGACCATGCTCACGTCGGTGCACCAAGCCCACCACCCATTGGACCCCAGGTCCACCTTCACATCAGTTCCCAACCACCTGAACTATGAAGTGTTTGATCCTTAAAAGGTGAGGTACATAGGAAGCCTTCACAAGGTTCAAGTCCAACACCTAGTAGTTCCGACCCCCTTTACGTCGGTTCACCCCCAACCCGCATAACATTAAACTGTGGACCTCCATTCAACGGAAAGCTACTATCACTCCGTCCAGCGGTAAGCTGTTGTGACCTCAATCAGCGATAAGCCATTAAAACACCATCAAACGGTATGTCTTTGACACATTATCTAATGGAAAGCCTTTGCAATCTCATCCAGTGGTAAGACATTGAAAACCCCAATCGGTGGCAAGCCGTCATAATCTAATCTACATGGACTTTGATTCCCTGCCACAGGGATACGTAGGAAATCTCTTCGAGGCTCAGGCCCAAAACCATCGTCATCCTCATGATGGTTCCATCCTATTCACCACCCCCTCACAAAACTTTCCATAATCCACCCTGATTCTTACCCGGGCTGCCACATACTGGTGGGATCATGCCACCCCATTCCCCTTTCCAACTAACAACATTCGGGAGGCAACCCATGCAATAGCCCCAGTATCAGTGTTCCCTCTAGGGGGGTTCTTCCATCTGATCCGCTCTAGTCAATGTTCTAATCATCTTGATCCGTCTCTGCTGTACATTAAAATTGCGGCATACCCTGTGCTAAACACAGAAAGATGAGGAAAACCTTAGATACATGCCCATGGAATACGATTCTCTGTGTTCGATGTGTGATTCCTCAGGATTCCGCACCCTCGAGAATCCCTATAATAAGGGGCATAATATAGACACACCAATCCCTCAGCTTCCAGACATGCCAGGGATGCCCAACATGACTACTCCCCTAACCAAAGGTTTTTCACTGACTAGACCCCTTGGAATGTCCTGAAAAAAGTAGTGTAATTAACTGGTGTCCATGAAGATATAGCATCGGGAAGAGTTTCACGAACTACGTCTTAAGTCTATGAGGGAGACCCAGAATAGGTGATGAGTTCTGAGGAGGAATCCACGAAAGGAAAAACCAAAATCCCATCATCCCATTTCGATCAAGGAGAAGACGTCCCTGACTAAGGATCAGATGTCACCCGCCATTGGAAAATGGGAATGTGGGGAAACATAAACCGTTTCTCTCCCCCATGAACAAGACAAATGTGTGCGCCCCAACAAAAGCATCAGAAATTGAAATGGTAAACCCAAAGTGATGTTCTTCTCCTCAACATGGATATTTTTAGCGCTTGGGGTATCAATGAATTAATGTGTTACTAGAACCAGATATACGGCGTCGGGTCCCGCCAAGAAAATAGTGGGCCTGGAGTGAAACTTACCAGATGTTGGGGCAGTAGATCATTGGACATCCCGTTCTAGGACATTGTCAGTGTGGATCCCTCTTACCGATCACGGACGATGGGATGGTACTGGGGCATTGGTCACTGATTCCTTTTTCTTTCAGCATTGATGAGTTCATCTCCCCACTTTTCAGGAATCAAGATGCTACCTCAAGAACACAGTCACCGATTTCCCGTCTACGTAGGGGTAGGGGCAACGCCAGCCCAGCTACTCTGCGTGGATTCACCGCTTTCTCTATGGCAACTTCTTCCATGACCATGGGTCACCCATGCCCCATCTCCCCATTAGAAATTATCCAACGAAGGGTAATTAACAACCTCGTGTGTCATTACGTAGAGGAGGGCATCATCCCTAAGCGATATTTGGCCTACCTGGACCTAGAGGCGTCCGTGAATCACTGTCAACACTTCCCCCAAGGGCCGTGCAGGGATCTATTTCTCCTAACCCTGACATACAACCGCTTCAGGGGCCTATCCCCAGAGCCCCTCAAAAACTCCCGGCCTTATGTTGATGAGGTTGGTGATGTCTGGCCCAGCCCGGTTAGAGTCCCAATCTAGGGGCTCCCAGGAAGGGCTCCCACTTGGCTGCGTCAACGCTATCGCCCGGTCTTGCGGGACGAGAAGCAGGTAAGCTACTCCCCAGCACAACCAGCCCTGGTTCGTCCGACCTGATACCAGCGTCGGGCGCAAGGTGAGGAGGATGTCTGAAAAGGGGTTTCAACATCGATGGCTACCGTGGCCCAAGACACAACCAACACATATCATCAGGTCGCTACATACACTACGCAGGGGCACCTCTACGCCCGACCAGGATCAAGGCCCCAACCTCCGCACGAGCTAGCTTGGTCGACTCTCCTAGTCACAGGCACAAACATTTGTCACCGCAAACCAACCCTCAATGATGCCACCCCATACGGAGGTCCTCCCTATACCACTACCACATAGAGCGTGGCCCTACCCCACCTCGAGGATCATCATGGAGGTCCGCCCCATGCTACCCACAATCCGAATGAAGGTGTTCCCCGTGACAGTGATGCTCAGCACAGAATCCTCTCCTGTGGCCATTACACCGGTTATGTAGTCATTCCTCCTGCCCCCGACCGACGATGTAGGGACATTCCACATTTGATCTCTCTTAAACGTGGGGATCCTCCCTGCATCCTCTAAGAAACCGGTGAAGGTCTTACTCACCTCGGAAACCAGAGGGGTGAAGGCCAGCCTTGCTCCACTCGCAACAAGTGTGGAGGTCCTCCCCATGCTCCTGCCAGTCCCAGCGGAAGTTTTTCCTACTCTAGCGCTATCCATGGAGGCCCTCCACATGTACCCTTCGACATTTTTTCGGAACTCCTCGCACCCAGGTTTTCTCGGGTGGAAACCCTCTCTGCCACAGCACCAGTACAACCAAAGGACCCTGTGTCATGAATCAGCCCTATCCCGAGGAGCCACCCATGGGTTGGAAGGAAGATCATCGCCGCCATAAAAAGAATTCTGAGAAGGTCTAGATGGAGATCAAATTGGTCCACTTCTCAAACTCTGAAGTGGACTACGACTCAACTCGGGTACCCTCTCCTCACTCATCCAAGTCAAGGGTCAGGGCAGGAACAAGGAACATCATCCTGGTGCTCCTGGAATACAAGGTCTACAAGATTTCCGCCTCCCTCCGCAGGTATATCGAGGAGGATGAAAATTTGGCAACCCCACAGTTTACGGTCCTACAATCACCACCATCGTCTCTAGAAGCGCTCTCTACCTCCACAAGAGATCACATAGAGCTATTTTGGGGACAAAATGGTAGGCGAGCACCAGCGCGGCCCATCACTAAAAGCCCTATCCCCTGAGCCTGGAACGGTGTCCATCAGCCCCTCTTATCCTGACGTAGCATCCAGGTCGCTACACTCTTCAGAGGACATCTCGAGAATCAACGGTCAGTCAGCCCGTTCACCATATTATCCAGCAGCCGACCTGCCATCCCAGTAGTATGCCTCAGTACCCCTACCGGTTCCTCAAAATCCTCCAGAAGGCGAGTGGGGAAATCAAGGGCCATATCCTGAATTTTAGCCGAGGATCCTTTAGAGCATCCTTACAGCAGACCACTTCCCTGAGAAGTTCTAGCCCTTGGCAGCATAGAATTTCCCCATACCAGAATCCCTCACACCGGAGGAAGTTGAGTGTTTCCACTACACCCTCTGGGTGACACATTTCAGTCTTCGTCATTAGCGCATGGTTTATACAAGGAGCCAAACACATTTCAAAGACATCAATGAGCAGTGTCGTCTAGTCGATCTGGCCGCACTACCTATAGCCCAACGCCACGAGTCAACAGGTCGTCATAAGGCCCTCCTGAATCAATGCATTCAAACTAACAAGGTACTCCACAAAATTATTAGGGAGGCTACCCCCACACACAAGTCTATGGTTGTTGGTATTATGCTGCCCCCCTATTCAGTCCTATTCGATGGTAGCCTGACTCGCTATGCGATATTGAGGCCATGCCCCCAGGAAGGGACATGGTCAAAAAGGCTGACATAGTGGACTAGGAGGACGAGTTGGAGCTTCTTGATGGAGACTTACCCCCTAAGGGTGTGTCACCACAGTTGGACCCATCGAGGAGGATTACTCATCAGTAGAGGAACCGGCTAGGTCTCCCTACACCCACCAAGGCATTGGTACTCGGCAAGAATTCTAGTAAGGGAAAAGAGCATGTCGGATCTGTCAAGCACTCTGACCCATCCGTTTCAGTGAAGATGACGAAGGAGGACCCCGAGAAGGCCACGTTGCTCCAGCAACTTGCTGAGCAGAAGAGGTTGGTTGACAAACTCTTGGATGAATGCGCTATAGTGTGACGACCTAAATACGGTGATCCCAGGCTGGGGCAGCTGGGTCAGGAACAACTACCCCTCGGCGAGATTCCCCCAGGCAACCCTAATCATGCCACTCCAGCAGACATGGCTGAAGTTGGAGCTCATGGAAAGAGGGTAAGGTATGTATCGCCAAATCCTCTTGAACAACACAACAATCCAAGGAACCCCGCTCTGGCTCCCCCAGTAGCCCCAGGGTCGCTCCACGAGCCGCTCCACGAGCCGCTGATCCTCTCTACCATGTTGAAGAACTCGACAATGTGCTCATGATTAGGGATCCCCCTCAAGATAGGGACCCCCACCAAGATGATCCTATAGCGGCGCTCATAGCCCGCGTTGAGGCATTGGAAACATGACAGGTGAAAATTCCACCTGATATAAATGCATATCTGACATGGGTGGATGATAGGTTGGTGCCTCTGAGATTAGGGAATCCCACATTCTCCCTCTTTAACGGGACTAGGGACTCGCCACAACACCTATCCCACTTCATATCAAGGTGTGGGACCATGTTAGGGACTCCAGTGCAGCATGAGGCCACCAAGCTCTGTTGTTTTGTTCAGACATTGGAGGGGCCATCATTATTCTGGTATAGCTAGCTCTCCATCGGATCCATGACCAGCTGGAAGGACCTTCACTGGAAATTCCTCTACCAATTTTATTCCACCACCCAGAAAACGAGCATCACATAGCTCTTCAAGTGCAAGAAAAGGTCTGATGAGCGAGTCACAAACTTTATCGCCCGGTTGAAGGGGCTCACATACTCACTTGATATGCCACTGACTCAAGAGAAAATTCTGACGATGTGAGTAGGGAACCTCAAAACGGAACTAGTTCCTTCTCTGATCACCGAGAACTACCCTGGAGGATTTAGATACATCTCCGATAAGGCCCAATGCCTGGAGTTAGTATTGCAATAGGCCAGCCAGGCATGTCTGTTGCCCCCTGTAATTCTAGCAAGGAGAGTTTCCATATCCAAACCCACCATGGTGGACCAAATAGAAGCCCCCAGATAGCTGGAGTTAATACCAGTGGAACCATCCCTGCAACCTTATAGAGGCCCTCTTCCTCAGGTACAGCCTCCAGCTCAGCAGCATCCTCATAATTGGCAAGCACCACCACGGAATGCACCGCAACCACCTAGGCAGGACAACCAGGCTCCGCCTCCTCGACAGGCCCCTCCGGCCCCTCTCCAGGGCTAGGCTCCAAGGCCCCCCTTCCCGGCTAGAAGAAACCAGACCTACTCATTAAACGAGAATCAGGTTCCCAGCTATTTCATAAGTACTGTAGAGTAGGGGATTGTACTCCTGCCTGAGTGCAGAAGGCTGGAAGAGGCGAATCTCACCGATCGCCCCAACTAATGCCCCTAGCATCAGATTCTGGGGATCACCCTCAAGAAGTGATATGTGTTTAATGAATGGATCCAAGACTAGGTCTATAACAACATAGTCAGGATAGGCTCAGCCCCGACACAAGTTGAAGGTGACTTTGTAAGGTCAGGCAACAGTAGAGACAATGAAGGCGAGTGGCAGTAGGTTTTTAACTGCAGGTCCCCGAAGTATGATGATTGGATGGCTCACAAAATGGTTGCTCGCACCCATGGTATCATCTGGGCATGTCTGAATCAGCCGGAGCCTTCAGAAGCTACAACCACTACTTCTATATCATCATCTCAGCCAACCTATTCCCATAAGAGCAAGCATCGGTGGCGCAAGAAAAAGCAATGTGCCTCGCCAATGCCATTTTCACCTCACACTCTCGGCGACTCCATGCCCCCTGAGATGGGGATCCCACCCATAATATGCCTAGTGGTGGATGACTCTTCAAGTGATAGTCAAGGGTATGATTATCTTAATACCTTTGAGTTGGTAAACCCCTATATGACTCCCGGTGACGGGGAGTGACAGGAAAGCCTCCCTAATGTCCCCAGCCAATGCCAACGTCGGGAGAGCCGCGACCATATGGGTCGTCGAGGCGCATCAGTTGGAACCTCCATCCAGTATTTTCATGCCACCAAGAATAGACAGGAGGCCCAACGTAGAGCTCACCATGTGCAACATCATCATCTGGTGTCATCAGGACCACCTCCATCAATGTTTGTGCTACTGGATAAGGCAGATCTACCTCGTCCAGGCTGTAGCCAGCCTCTCTCGGCTACAAACTGGTCTCATTCATCTGGTACTTATCAGGCAGCTACTCTTCAGGCCTCGACTAGTGAACAATGGGGCATACCCAGCACTAACCTACCACGGGTCCAGCTGGTAGGGCCCCCATGCCTCCAATCATAGAGCGGCCTCCTGTAAGCAGAAGTTCATGCCTGGTGCAGAAGTATTATGTCCTCAAGCTCCTCACTAGAATCCCAGCAAGACTTTTGATCCTTGAAGATCTTCTCCTATCATCAGAAATGTGAGAGGCCATCACTGGGGATTTAAGAAGCCCCCTCTAGTTTCAGAAGGATGTAGCAGTTGTAGAAGCCTTTCATGCTGAAGCGGTCAATAATGCCAAATGTTAGGCCATCATTTCATTATATGGAGAGGATTAAGGCTCCCCCCATACTAGGGAACATCTGCCCAATGCACATCACTAACCAATTTAATGGTGTGGAGGTTCACCACTATCTTGTTGACATCGGCTCTGGGATCAAACTTATCCTAACACGGACACTGCAGAAGCTAGGGTTATCTAAAGATGACTTAACTCCCTATGATTTAAGAATCCAGGGATACAACAGGATAGAGCACACCCCAGTCAGTAAGATCTTCTTGAAGACCCAATTCAGTGGCCTAGTTCCTAGTACCGAGTTCATGGTTGTCTCCCAGGACACTGCGTACAATGTATTGATGGGAATACCGTGGCTACACCTGCACGCGACGGTCCCCTAAACAGATCACCAATGCCTCAAGTACTCCCTAAATAGTTGAGTTGGCATACAAAAAGTGATGCATCTCTTTTTGCCTCTTGTGAATCCCATTACCTGGATGATGGCTATTACAACAAGAAGGATAAACAGATTCAAGTAGCCTCCCAGAAAGATGCACCCTTCTCACAGTGCCATGGTCCATGCCAAATTTGACAAGCTCATCTGAGCCAACTTCGTCAAGGAGGTCAAGTACCCCAAGTGGATAGACAAAATTGTGCCAGTCAAGAAGAAGAATGGACATATTAGAGTCTACATCGACTTCCATGTTCTCAACTATCACTTTCTGAAGGATGATTTTCCACTTCCAATGACCAAATTGTTGACTGATGCTATAGTTGTGTTCCAAGCCCTCTCCTTCATGGATAGTTACTCTATATTTAACTAGATCATAATGGCCCCCGGGGAAAAGGAGTCTACAGCTTTCAGGGAAACTCAAGGTACTTTCTGTTACCAGGTTATGCCCTTCGTCCTGAAGAATGCAGGTGCCACCTATCAGCGGGCCATGCACCACATATTCAAACCAATACTTGGAACATTGATGGAATTCTATGTGGATGATCTGGTGGCCAAATATTTCCAGCACCAAGACCATCTCAAGGACCTTGAGAAAGTGCTCGGCTTCCTTCGTTCCCGCCACCTGAAGATGAACCTGCTGAAATGTGCCTTCAGGGTCACCTTCATGAAGTTTTTTGGATTTTTGGTCAGGTATCGAGGCATTGAGATCGACCCAGAGAAGATAAAGGCCATCATCCAGTTGCCTCCCCCGAGAAATATTCAGGAGCTTTGAGGTTTTCAAGGCCACTTACCCTGCATCCTCCGATTCATTGTGAATTTGGCCATCAAGTGTAAACCCCTTTCCCAGCTCATGAAGAATGGATCTGCCTATGTGTGGGATAAAGAGTGTCATACCACGTTTGAGGGAATTAAGTAATATCTGCTCCACCCTCTGGTCTTGATGCCACCCATCTTTGGAAAGCTGCTGATCCTGTATGTGACTTCCCTAGAATGATCTCTCGACACCCTTCTTGCCCAAAAGAACAATGAGGGGATGGAAAAAAGTCTCTACTACCTCAGCCGCATGCTCCTTGACATAGAGACTAGATACTCCCCCATCACGAAGTCCTTACTTGCACTGGTATTCACAGTAGATAAATTGTGATACTACTTGCAGCACCATGATGCATAGCTGGTGTCTCAGGTAGACCCGCTGAAGTACATTCTGAACTTCCCCAAGTTGACCATCCATCTAGCATGGTGGACGGTAATCCTCCAGTAGTTTGACATCAGGTTCGTGCCTCAGAAAGCTATCAAGGGGAAAGCATTAGAAGACTTTCCTACTACCCATCCAACTCCCGTGGACCAGTCCCTGGACTTGGATTTTTCCGATGAGGCAATCCTCTAAGTAGATCCTGCTATCCCATGTTGGCAGATTCACTTTGGCGACGGCTCCCAGAGCCCCACCAGCTGAAGGCTCAATGATCCTAGACTCAATAGAGTAGGTATGGGTATTGTCTTTATTACCTCGGTGCAAGCCATTCTTCCATATTCATTGCTATTTTCAGAAGGTTTCACCAACAATGAGGTAGAATATCAGGCTCTTATCATTGGTCTCAAGCTGGACCTTAAGATAGATGTACCCCATCTACATGTGAAAGGGGATTCCGAACTAGTCATCAAGCAAGTCAACGGTGACTATGTCATCAGAAAGCTAGAGCTCGTACCTTTTTTGGAGCACACCCTCCAACTAATGGAACAGTTTCCATCGCGACTAGAAGTTACTCATGTCCCTTGATGTCAGAACGGTTGAGCTGATGCCCTGGCTGGCCTGGCTACGTCACTTGCAGAACCTGAGCAGGATGATCTGATTATACACGTGGAGCATCAGAGAGTCATTTCTCCCATCACCCCAGATGATGATGACTGCCTGTGAGTTTTCCATATTACCACCAAATCCTCCATGTCAGGACCCCTAGGTTCTCCAGATGCAGTGGTTGAAGAGACTCCCAACTAGAGATACCCTTTTGTCAAGTATCTCCAAAATGGTTGGGTCCCGGCTGATCGAGATGAGCATAAACGAATCCGATGCCACACACTGCAATTTACCCTCCAAAGTGGTCCCATTCTTGAGCAGATCCTATACAAGAGAGGATTTGATGGTTTTAACCTCTTTTTCATCAAAGGAATCAAGATTTCTCAGGTCATGCACAAGGTTCATGCTGGTTCCTATGGGGATCACCAGGATAGGCCAAAGCTGTTAGATCAGATCCAGAGACTGGGGTACATCTAGCCCTCTATGATCCATGATTGTATCAACTTTTTCAAGAGATGCCATGCATGTCACATTCATGCTAAATTCATGCATCGTCCTCTAGAACCTCTCCACTCCACCAAGTAATCTTGGCCGTTTGCGGTGTCGGTACTCGATGCCGTGGGACCATACCCACCAGCGACAGCTCACCAGCTCATGTTCATCCTGACCACGACAAACTTCTTTTCTAAGTGGGAAGAATCTGTTCTGCTCAAGGAGTTCAAGGCCCATTCAATCATTGACTTTGGGAGATACAACATCATCCACCGTTTTTGGGTCCCTCACGCTTTCCTCACTGATAATGGCACCAACTTCTGACCAGCCGAGTTGAAGAAATTGTACGCCAAGTACAACATCCGTTCGAACCATACCTCCTGCTACCACGCACAGGGGAATGGACTGATCAAGCCGTTAAAAAAACCCTCCTTAACATTTTGTAGAAAATGGTTGGTCATAACAGGAAGAGTTGGCCAAACAAGCTCCCAAACTCCCTTTGGGTCTATCGTACGACGAATCGTAATTCCACCTAGATGACCCCATATTCCCTAGTGTATGGAGCTGAGGTCATCCTGCCCATCGAGACCCAACTTCCCTCATTACACACAATGGTCTATGACTAGCTGGTGCCAGATAAGGTAGATGAAATTCATCTGGCTGAATTGGAATCCCTTGATGAGAATAGGCTCTGTGCCCTGTACAATCTGGAAAGGCATTAGAATAAGATAACTATGGCCTTCAACAAAAAGGTTTGCCTCTGCTCTTTTCAGCAAGGTGACTTGGTATTGGCCATCAGGGTGCCAATGATCCCCAGAAGGAAACCACCAAAGTTGGAGCCCAAGTGGGAAAGACCTTACATAATTCACAGGGTTTACCCCAATAGAGCATACTCCCTGGTGACCATGGATGGTGAGCGTATAACTCCGCCAACCAATGCCAAGTTCCTCAAGAAATACTTTTCCTGAGCCTACTAGTCCTACATGACCCTAAACTGCATTCAAGTCCCACATGACCCTAAACTACATGCCGGTCCTACATGACTCTAAACTACATGTCGGTCCCACATAACCCTAAACTGCATGTCGGTCCCGTTTGACCTTAAACTGTCCGATCCTACATGAAATTAAACTGGGCATCATCCTACATGACATTAAACTATATTTTGATAACTATTTATGGCTTGATTTTCATCGTCATGGGATACATAGGAACACTCAGACGCCTCGTCTTGAGCCCAACCCCCATACTATTCTCTTTGACTACCCGGCTGGGTAACGTTCTCTCAGAGGATCCTTGCGTGATATGGTGTAGGCTTCCTTAGCCCCACTCATACTAGGATTATAAGGGTCTCACCATGTTACCACTACAATTATTCTATCCTACCATGTACTCACCACATGAAGTTAAACTACACGGCCTTCCAAAACTATGTGTGGATTGATTCCCATCCTTATGGGATACATAGGAACACCTTGACATTTTGTCTGTTGGCACAACCCAAATGTCAGCATCTTCCCCTCAGGTCAGGATATATGGTAGCGGTGCAGACTTTTTCCCCAATTCATGTCCAGCTAACCTCGATCTGGCCATACGTCCCACTCCCGAGAGACGTTTTCCTCTTTCATAGATGGGTATAACTATGCTTCACCCACTCCTTTGATTGGGACTCCATAATCTTCCCCATCCATAAGGGACCCCAAATGGTATGGATGCTAGGACTAAGGGCTCTCTTACCACTTCAGGCCAACGCCCTCATGGATGCTGAGAAATAAGACGATACAAGTCCCACGTTGCGAATATGGTCAGCTATCGATGCTCATTTGTTGTTTACATTTCAGGTCACTATAGGGATGTTGTGTTTTAAGCATAGTCAATAGATGTTATGAGACATTGGAACCACCCCTAGATGTCCCAAACATTGAGTGTAGTGGTTCATTCTACCACGTTATATCACCAAGAAAAAAACTCCCTTCGAGAAAATCCAGGTTTTAGTCCCCCATATGACGGGAAGGGCCGAAATCGGAACCTTGTTTCCCACAATGAGCACTACTCACGTGGGATTTAGAGTTGTGATGTGGCAGTAACCATATGAGAGGACGTATGGCCTTTCCATCTGAGGCCCAACCTCAGGCCCCTTGTCCTTTTTGGGCCCCCGACCTAGGTTCTCCCTTATGATAGTGTGTGGTGTGGTATGGGATTATGTCCTCATTCATGTCAAGTTACTCACCGTGTTGTACACATCCCCGGATGAGATACCCTACTCCTCTCCTCATCCTCATGACAAGATGTTAAATTGAAAACTGGTTAGACCTTTTTGACCGAGGCCCAGCCTCAGGCCCCTTGGCCTTCTCGGGCCCTGGCCCAAGTTCCTTCCTGGAGTGTATGGTGTGGTGTGGGATTATTTTCCCATTCACATCGGGTTATTTGTTGTGCTGTAAAACTCCCTTGTTTGAGGTATCTTACTCTTCTCTTCGTCCTCACTAAAAGATGTTAAACTAAAAACTGGTCAGGCCTTTCGAACGAGGCCCAGCCTTAGGCCCCTTGGCCTTTTCGGGCATCTGGCCCAAATTCAAATATAGTGTTGTACGGTGTGGTATGGGATTATGTTCTCATTCACATCGGGTTACTCATCGTGCCATACACCCCCCTCGTTTGGGTATCTTACCCCTATACGCCTTCAAGAACTACGTGTGGCTTGATTCCCATCCTCATGGGATACGTAGGACTGCCCGAATGTCTATAATTCGGGTCCAGCCCCATCTCTTAGAAATCTCCCTTTCCCCTTGGCCCCGTGGCCTACCCTTTTCTGGGGAGGGGAGTATATGATGTGGTATTGGATTATGTCCTCATTCACGTCAAGTTTTTAACAACCATGCCACACACCTATCCCTCATGGGGATTCTCTATCCCCTATTCTATACTCATCCCTTCAAATCGGTTACTCTCATGTTGAGCACCCTCATAGACCCTCTTCAGTGATTCACCAATGTGCCTAAGGGTAGTCCGGTTTAGTACCTGGAATGTCAGATTCTTCTCGGACATTCTTTCAACCATTTCTCAGGCTTCGTGTTCCCCTTCATTAGGGCTTCCATCAACTTTCACACCTAAAGGGACCCCCAAGTGGCCTGGATGGTAGGACTAAGGGATCTAAAACCATTACCATCCAACTTCCTCGAGGGTCCCATACAAAAAATCGATATAAATCCCGCATTTCGAATATGGTCATTGGTCGATGCTCGTTTGATTGTCCCCATTTCAGGCTAACATGATATGGATGTAGTGTTTCAAACACTGTCAAAAAGCATCCTCCATTTTCACGCCAACCCCATTAAGCCCAAAATGTCAGTTATATGATTCACATCCTTCTCCACCTCATCATGTCCAAGTAAAATCTCGACACTCCTGGCACTATCCATCAGTGTGCATTTGCACGTTAGGAGGAAAAACCAATGTTAAGGGCATCATTCGGGGCTCCACATCGATTTACCTTTGGTGTGAGTTCCTAGTATTTCAATAAACATCTCCCTCTCTTATTTCCCACACCGAGTTTGACTCATATTGGCTTAGGGATTGGGTTGACTTCTGAGCTTACTTGGATGTTTTTCACACCTCTCTGGTCCGATCTCTAAGGCCGTAAACTAATATCTCCTCTATAACTATGTATAGATTGATTCCCATCCTCATAGGATACGTAGGAACACCTGGACGTCTTGTTTTAGAGTCCAGCTCAATTGGGAGCTAGTTTCTCCTACCCCTTACCCTCTTACCTCTATTCAGTCCCCATGGCCCAATGCTCCTTTCTCAGAAATGCATATGGTGTGGTATGTGATTACATCCTCATTCACATTGTGTATGTTTTTATTGTACCGTACACATTCCGCATTTAGCATCGTCTCTAATATGTCTGTACCACATAGAATTAAAATTCACACCTGTTCTTATCACATGACCCCAAACTGTGACATTATTGTCCTGGCCACATGACAAAAAAGGGCATTTCATCATGATGTCCTCACTCAAGGGGACTCTATGTTTGGTATTGGTCACACGCCATACCATTTGTCAACCCCTACTACAGCTTTATTCTTGTGTCAATGCCAGGACTTTCTACCTTAGGCCTTTAGTTTCACAAAAAAAACCATTCAACTTAAAGGACAAATGAGATTTATCAAATACCACTTCTTTTGGTGAGAGGGCCACACCCGCACACCCCTTTTATCCCTGGCACTGGTACCTTACCATGCCACCTATTAGAACTATGTGCAGCTTGATCCCCAACCTTATGGGGTACATAGGAACGTCCGTTCACCTTGACTCATGCCCATATTAACTCTCATTTTTGGTCCCTTGACCTAAAACCTCTCCAAGGAACACATGGTGGTCAGAACCCCTGGTTCCCATTCACATCGGGTTTTATAATTACCCCACAGTATGTCTCCCAAGATTCCTACCATAAATGTTCTAAAGTCTATGACCCTAAACTAATATCTCCCTATAGTAAGGGACTCAACTCCCTCTATCAAATATGTATTATCATCATATTCAGATGCATTTTGACAAAGAACCCGAAGTGTGGAATTTTTATGGGGACATTCCCCTCATTCCATGTCCATGATTCGTGAGCTCACTATTTGGTTTCACATCCCCTTCCACATCTGAGGGGACCCCCTTCATGACCTAGTCTTATGCCGCCTTAGCTCACCTACCATTTCAGGCCAACGTCCCTAAAGATATCAGATGAAATTTGCGACAGGTCTCGTCTTTCGAACACGGTCAGCAATCGACCCTCATTTGTCTTTCCCCATTATAGGCTAACATGATATGGGTGTTGTGTTTCAAACATGGTCAACAGTTATACCTCCATCGTAACATCACCATCATTGTGATCCAGATTTCGAGCATCATGATTCACAAATTTCCACTTCCTCATGTTCAAGTGAAAATCCAACATACTCATCTTTACTTCTTCGCACATCTAGGTGCACTACATATACGAGTTAACATCATTGGGTCGACATTCACCAAGCGTCCCTTAACCCTAACATGTTATTTCCTATGTCGGGAAAGTCCGACCACTACTTCTTGTTTCCCACATCGAGCATGGCTCACGTGGGTTTAGTAGTTTTGGTAGGATTTTCACCGGCTTAGCCAGGCTTCTCATCATCCCGCATGATGTTAAACTATTCTTCTAGAACTACGTATAGCTTGATTCCCATCGTCATTGGATATGTAGATACACCCAGACATTTAACCTAGGGTCCAGCCCCAGAAATCATAAATCCTATTCCTCCTCATTTCTGGCCCCTGTCCTGACCCCTTGTGGGGAACCATGTAAGTACAATTTTACCCTGAACAAGTTTGGGATGCCCCCAGATGGCATTGGGAAGCGACAGATCCCTCTCCAGAGAGGTCCTTTCTAAAAGAAGGGATGATCCCTGATCAAAATGATGCACCCATCTAATGTGCTCGCACCACGGTGGCGTAATTTCAAGAGTGTTATATTCTATTCAAACGAACCATCACTCCACATTCCACACTTTGCGTTACCCTAATTCGGACCCTCATCCCCTTTCATGTCTAAGGGAACCCCATAAAAGTATGGATTCTCAGCCTATGACCCACCTATTGTCCTGGGCCAACATTTTCGAAGACTAACGGGTTAAATTTTGAGTCAGGCCCCATGTTTCAAACATGGTCATCGGTCGTCCCTCATTTTCTATCCCCACTCCAAGCTAACACAATATAGATACTGTGTTTCAAATGCGGTCAAATGTTATTTTTTACTGTCATGCCACCCCCACAGTGTTCCAAATATTGGGTATCATGATTCACATCTTCCATTACCTTGTTCGGATTCATTCCAACACCCCTGGAATTACCCCATTCCTGCACAAGAGCACACTAGGAAAATGGTAATTCGGATTTTCTGAGAGATTCATTCTCCAGTCAGGTCTCTCCCATTTCCTCTCGAAAATCTGGACTGGTTGTTCAAACCCAGGATTCCCGAATCTTGGTTTGCACTATTATGTTTTGATGGGTTGATAAGGCGGTCATCCCTTGTTTCTCACATTGGGACTGACCCATGTGAGCTTAGGGAATGAACAATGGACGCTACATGAACATCACTAGGATGAAATAAACTAATGTAAACAATAGAACTCATGCATGCTATGGCATCAAACAATTAAAGCATGAAAGTATGTTTAAGGGTTTGTAATCATTACAGTACTCTGAGTTTGAATCCCCCCACGGATGGATTGACCTCGTCAAAGTAATGTTGCATCTCTGCCACCCTCTGGCTGGTGGCGTCCAGGATCTGCTGCCACCTGTTTACCTCCCGCTCCTCCTCGGCAACGATGGGGCACAATTTTTCGGCCGCAACCCGATCCCACTCTACACTGGTCTGAATAACGACCATATCTTCAGAGGCTCGCTTCATTCCCTCTTCGACCTCCACCAACTGGGATTTTAGTCGCGAGACGAGATCTGATTTCACATCTAGAGAAGCCGAATGCTCATCTACCCAGGCCTGCAAACGTTCAACCTCGTTTTTAGTCTCCTGGAGCCTCTTGATGTTCACCTCCTTCCTCCACTGCCATCCCACACTAAGGCCACAATCATACTCCAAAATAGTTTCCTCCATAAGATCTCAGATGAGCATGTGGGGGCACTAGGTATCCACTCCCCTAGAACACAATTCACATAGCCACAAGTGAAGTCTATCCATCTCGTACAACCATAATTCTTGGGGGTGTTATTTATGAAGCGTGTGATTAGCTTCTACGATCGGTGATGGAATATTTTTCTATCCTCCCCTTTAGAAGCCATATCGTCCTAGTCGGCGTGATTGGAAGGCTAGTATGCAGGGAATGCTCATAGGAACTCCTTAGCCAGGTCCACGTCTGGCATTGGATCAGGCGTGGTGGGGCCTGAACTGTCTGGTTGATCCTCATTATCAAATCCCACCTCGATGACCTCAGGTGTAGTCCCACTAGCATCCCCGCCAGTGACCGAGAGCGTTGCAGTTCAGTCAGGCTGGATTTCCACCTCCACGGCCATTGGAATGCCTCTGGGAAGGGTGCTACTAGAAGTAATGGCCAACTTCGTCGCAGCGGACCATGCCAATTGATGGAATATACATGCCAAAAAAGGGGATGTCAATGTCAGTTAACGTGGTCAGGGGATGTCAGTTGTAAATTCGGTAGAGGAGACTTACAGAGATCAAATCCCTGGTCTCGCTCTTGGGATGATATCGTCAGGACCCCGAGACGTGCCCCCCCGTATATGGTTGGTAGGTTTGGAGACTCTGAGGAATCCACCTCAAGTGTTCTTGCCCCGCCAGATACGAAAGTTGATACAACCATGAGTATGGATCCCAAAGTTCCCCCGTCAGCACACATTGAGGGGCGAGAATGAGGTCTATCCATAAGGTCCTCCTACATAGTAAATATGTTTATAAGGAATCTAGAGTAACCTAAGAGCAGACCATGATGAAGGAACTAGGGATTTTACCTCGAGGGCCTCCGGGAAATCTTCAAGATCTGAGGACTAATCGTCATCTTCACCCTCCTCCGACAGACTCCCTCTATGGGCCTTGTCTCCTAAGGAGGACTCATCTGATTCTTTTGGAAGAGGGAAGTGCTCCCTCCGGTTAGTAGCTGACAGTTGCAGAGGGAACATATGATCCAACAACACCCTGACCCAGTCTGTCATCAGATGCAGGGCACCCCGTGAGTGGATAAAGTCTTCTAGTTTGGCTAGGTATTGCTCCGCCTCCGCCCGGGATGCTGAAGAACTAGCTCTAATAGGGACAATCCCTGGAAAGTCTATCCCGAGGTAGTTAAGGTGCTACCAAAACTTAGATGGGCCAAGGAATTTGCTGGTTGACTTCCCAGATGTCCCATGCCTCTGAGAAGAAAACAATCGATGGCATGTCAATATGGTGAAACCGTTTCCCCGAGGTCTGAGTAGAAATCCTACAGAATCCTCTTGATGGCCACCCCTTTAGATGACTTTGTTTTCATGGGACCACCAGGTCTGCTTCCACTGCCATATCTGCTACCACTTCTTCCCCCTAAACTGGTGTGGGCCTCACCGCTACAGGAGCCATGCCACTACGGGATGACCTTGCTGCCTTCTGGACTTGGCCCCGAGGTCGTGGAGGCTCACCATCACTGACTAGAATGGTTGGCTGCTTCAGGGTCTCCCTCAGGTAGGCCACCTCCTAGATTTGGGTATATTCCGTTACCATCCCAAGGATGGAAGTCTGCAGAGGCAGTTCATTCCGCATCTTCCTATCTTCCCATGTGAACATTAGCCACATCTGCCTCATCACACATGATTTCTCCTCATGACACACCTCTAGTTAGACCTTTGGGGTAAGTTGCAGCAGGCACTGAAATTTCCTTGAAAACCTATGTGGGGTGTATGGCTCGCAGAGGTGCTCGCGGTCCACCCTGACCACCAAGTATCCACCTCGAAAGTCCGGGAGGTAGGCTCGGTGCTGTTCTGCTCCCCGACCTTCATATGTGAATTCCCCCATTGGATACAAGAATGGATGGAAGTTGAACTCTTCTACCTTCCAGACTCGATTTAATACTGATGGTGTGGTCAGCTTGGTCAGAATGCTCCCTGAGACATTCAGGATCGAGGGGTGGAAGATCGAACCTGGAGGCGAGATCGGTTCAGATACTCACAGTTCCCCCTCATGTGTGCCATTATCCACCCATACAGAAGGTGGAACGACCCACATACCCTCTGTGGACTCTTCCCCTCACTGATGTGCCTTAAAATTTTATAAAACTTGGCGAGCATCAGGATTCCTAGGTTGACCCGACCTCCTATCGCCAATGTGGATGCCATGATGAAATTCCTTGGTTTCACTCCCATGTTGGTATGCCTCACTAACAGGATCCAACCATATATGATAGCTGTGATGAATTCTGCTAGCCTGAATATTGGCTGTTGCTCAGTGTTGACACTGAACCCCCTAACCTTCCACTGGAAATTCTCCAACATCTATCAGTATGAGTGTTCCTTACTCAGGGCCCCCTTTGGGCAAGTTCGAGGTCTCACCGGGAACTGATGGTCTACCGGGAAGTTCAGAAACTTTTTGAACCAATGGTTGAAGTAGACATCCCTCACCGCCTCCTAATCCCCCTAAGGCACAAGCTCCATCAATGGCATTTCCAGACACGACATCTACTCCAGATCCTCCCACGCACCCATAGTAGGGAGGAATCTTTCAAACATCGCCCCCAATATTGGGACCCACGAGATCTTATGCACGTCCCATAAGCTGATGCCGACCTCCCCGTGATGCAGGTGGATGGTATTGGTCCCTGGTGACCACCGGCTCAACAAATCCAGCATTACATACTTAGGCTGGTAGATGTGGAACTAGGAAGCCCAAGCTACCTCATGCAGGACCACTTTTCTCAGCTCGGATCTGAACTCCTCACACAAGACACCTACCCTGTAGGCCCATGCCCAATCATCTATGAAGTTTCCACCCTGGCGTAGGTCCCATTCCTCAGACCACCCCTTCTTCGGGTTCCCCAGCGTCGCCTTGAGGATTGTTCAGTACAGAGGAGGGGATGTCTCTAGATGCAATGCATTCCTGTCAATGTTGTTTAGATGGTTGTATAAGCAGTCAATAAGTACAGGTGTGAAATCCTCCTGGGCATGGCCATCAGCCCCCCTGAACCATCGGCGCTAGCACGACGTGCTCCCAAACCAGTAAGCTGGCTCATCCCTAGTTTCTTTAGGGATGAAGACTTCATCCCTTATCCTAAATGCATACAAGGGAAACCTCCTACATAATGGGTAGTTCTTCTGTCTCTCTGATAGTAGCTCCACCAATGAACTATGGTTCTAGTGGCTACGGACTAACTCTCATAGTCCCAGACTATTCTCCATCTCATCCCTCCGGGCGGCATCCGCAAGGACCCCCTAGACAACCTCTTAGTGGGCCATTCAGTCCTGGAACATGGATGATTTTTGGGCTTGTTCGCGAAGCTTGTGGGCAGAGCGCATTCGCAAAGAGTCTTCATGAAGACTATTCACAGAGCCCTACCTAGGCGTTCAAGCACATGATCGCAGAGCGCAAATGTGGAGTCGAGGACCCACTGGACTCCGCGAAGACTTAATTTGCAGAGAACACTCACGGAGTACACAAATATTTGTGAATCGAGATTGCCAAAGGAAAAATTCAGGGATAAGGGAAAGTAATAAAGAGACGGCCACCCCCTATTTATAGGCGACGACCCCTGAAGCTTCGTGGTGTTTCTAGTACACACCATCCTTTTTGGCGCATGAGGCCCGTGCATCCCATATACACCTAATGACCCCTCTTTGCACACCACCATCATGAACGACCAAGGATGTTGGTGATTAACCTTAGAAATCAACCCTTGATCTCTCTACAGCTCCAAGTCTGAGGGAGGGCATTTTTTGGCGCCAAAATTCGGGGTAGAGACGAAGCCAAAATGAAGGCATCTTTGAATTCCTCACGAAGCCATTTCGCGGAGTCCCCCCAACACTATGGCCACCACGAATCATGGAGGTGGGATGATCTACGAACACATTTTACATTCGCAATCCCACCGCGAAGCAAGGAGGTGGGATGCTCCGCAAACAGATTTGACATTCACGATCCCACTGTGAAGCAAAGAAGCGGGACGCTCCACGAACGCATTTGACATTCGCCATCCCGTCGCTAAGAAAGTAGGCGGGCCGCTCTGCGAATGCATTTGATTTTCGCGAGCCTGCTGCGAAGCATGGAGTTAGGGTGCTCCATGAACGCATTTGACATTCGCAAGCCCGCCACGAAGCAAGGAGGTGGGCCACTCTGCGAATGCATTTGACTTTTGCAAGCCCACCGTGAAGCAAGGAGGTGGTACACTCCAAGAACACATGTGACGTTCGTGAGCCCACAATGAAGCGACCAATCCCCTCTTCAAGCTGCACAAGATCCACTTTGCGGTGCCTCTTGCCTATAAATACAAGGCTCCCCCTAAGCCCAAAGGATGGACAATCAGACCTTTCGACTTCCCACCTCCTGAATCGTGAAGCACCCTTCTGCTCTGCAAACCATGAGCTGTGAGAGGTACTTCTTCTCCACGAAGTGCCTCCCCATTGTCTCATTTTGATCCCCTCTTCTGAGAGGTATGCCTTTCGCGAAGCCTAAGGGCCTTCGCGAAGGAAGGGGATCCCCAAGGGACCCGAGTCATCACTGAGTATTTTTGCTTCGCAAAACACCCTTTATGTACAAATGATCCCCATGATAAGTTAGGGTCACTTTACTTTGCAAAGCACATTGCTTCATGACACCTTGATTCACGAGGCACCTTTGCTTCGTGAGGCAGTGCTCCGCGAATGCCTTTCCACTTCGAGAAAAACCTCCCATATGTATCTCTGCATTATGATTAGGATGAGGCACCCCACTTCGTGAAGCACACCCCTTCGCAAGTGCCCACTGCCACACAAAGCAACAGAGCTTCACAAGGCCCCTGCCTATGGACCCCTTTGCTTGGAAAGTCCTTTTCCCGTGCGACCCTCCAGGTTTACATGATGTGACTTAAAATTCCCTTGGACGACACTACCGATTGAATTGATTCATCTCAGGATTCTTTGCATAGGCACACTAATGGATATTTCTTCTTCTCATAGCCATGCTAACGTGGGACCCTCAATTGTTCTCTCCATGACACCCCCTCACCATGACTTTGCCTGTCCCCTCTCTGAACCAAGGAGCCGAGGGTACAAGTTATGTAAGTCCTAGGGGTGTGTAGGGAACCCAACTTGTCTAAGCTGCAGGACGTTAAACTGCCAAAAACATTCATCCTCAACACATAAATGTTAAACTGTGACCTTACCCCATGCCTCACACATGGGGTACCCCCACCTTGGACATTCTCCGTCACCACGGGTCTTCATATGGGATGATATCCTCCTTATGGGAGTGGCGTTTGTCCGTAGAGGATAGACAACCATCTCGGTGTAAGACCCTAACTTTTCTTGATAGAGGCCGCATCCATGCTACTCCTTTCATCTTCGGTCCCCAAGGCCAGCGAAGGGCGTGGTGGGAAATGGTGCTTCTCCATTCCCCAGTACCAAGTCCATCTCCCACTGTGCTTTATCACCACGGGCCTCCATCCTGGAGTAAGTCCCAACCTCTTTAGGCTATTAACCACGTATAAGCCCTTGTTTCCTCTTTGGTCCGCTAACCACATATAAGCCCCACTCTATTTCCCATGGACGCACATTTCATGACATGATAGTCAGGTCTCTGCTGCCTCTTGTTTTTCACACTGAGCATGACTCACATGGGCTAAGAGTAAGCACTGACCCTGACATATACACCCTTCCACCCTGAACTACATTGTCTTTGATTGTTTTCAAGGCAAGGTACGTAGGAAGACACCTTGAGGTTCAAGCCCAACACCCAGTCATCCAGACACCCCATCATGTCGGTTCACCAACACCCTGGGTACCCTAAAGTGTAAGCCCCACACCCTTACACCCTAAACTACGTGGTCTTTGATCCTTGTCAGGGCAAGGTACGTAGGAAGCTTCTCTGAGGTTCAATCCCAACACCCGGTCATCCTCACACCCCTTAACGTCTATTCACCAACACCCTAGGAATCCTAGAGTGTAAGCCACATACCCTAACACCTAAACTACAAAGTCTTTGATCCTTGCCAAGGTGAGGTACGTAAGAATCCTCCATGAGGTTCAAGCCCAATTTACACCCGATCTACTTGTTCTTTGATCCTTACTAAGGCGTGGTATGTATGACGCCTCCCTATGGTTCAAGCCCAACAACCAGTGGATCCAAGGTCCACCTTCACGTCGGTTTCCTGATGCCACCACCCAAAATATGTGGCCTTTGATCCTTGCTAAGGCAGTGTATGTAGGAAGCCTCCCTGAGGTTCAAGCCCACCATCCGGACCCCAGGTCATTATTCACGTTGGTTCACCGACTCCTGCCTCATCCTGGGCATCCTAGAGTGTAAGACCCACACCCTTCCACCCTGAACTACGTGGTCTTTGATCCTTCTCAGGGCAAGGTATTAGGAAGCCTCCTTGAGTTTCAAGACAAACACCCGGTCATCCTGACACCCCTTCACATTGGTTCACCAACACTGAGTGTAAGACCCATACCCTACCACATGAACTACAAAGTCTTTGATCCTTGCCAAGGTGAGGTACGTAGGAAGCCTCGATGAGGTACGGGCCCAATTTAAACCCTAACTACCTGGTATTTGATCCTTTCTAAGGTAGGGTACGTAAGATGCCTCCCTGAGGTTCACGCCCAACAACTAGTGGATCCCAGGTCCACCTTCACGTCGGTTTGACGACACTGCCATCCGAACTACAAGGACTTTGATCCTTGCTAAGGAATGGTACATAGGAAGCCTCCCTAATGTTTAATCCCAACAACCAGTGGATCCAAGGTCCACCTTCATGTCGGTTCGCTGACGCTTCCTCCTTAACTACATGGCCTTTGATCCTTGCTATGCTAGGGTATGTAGGATGCCTCCCTGAGGTTCAAGCCCACCATCCACATGCTGCCTCATCCTGGGCATCCCAGAGTGTAATCCCCACACCCCTCCATCTGAACTTTGTGCACTTTGATCCTTACCAAGGCAAGGTACATAGGAAGCCTCCCCGAGGTTCAAGCCCAACACCCATCGATCTTTCCGACCATCTTCACGTCATTTCACCAACACCCCGGGCAACCTAGAGTGTAAGCCCTATGCCCCATACCTGAACTACGAGTTCTTTGATCCTTTCCAAGGTAGGGTACGTAGGAAACCTCCATGAGGTTCAATCCCACCACCATCCAATTGTCCCGACCATCCTCACGTCGATGCACCATGCCCACCACCCATTGGACCCGAGGTCCACCTTTACATCGGTTCCCTACCACATGAACTACAAAGTCTTTGATCCTTGCCAAGGTGAGGTACATAGAAAGCCTCCACAAGGTTCAAGTCCAACACCCAATAGTTATGACCCCCTTCATGTTAGTTCACCCCCATCCCACATGACGTTAAACCGTGGATCTCCATTCAGCGGTAACCCATTTTCACTCCATCCAACAGTAATCCATTGTGACCAAAATCTGTGATAAGTTGTTGAAACACCATCCTGATGTAAGACATTGACACCTTATCCAACAGTAAACCTTTGCGATCTCATACAGCGATAAGCCGTTGAAAACCCCAATCGGTGGTAAGCCATCATCATCTGAACTACATTGACTTTGATTCCCTGCCATAGGGATACGTAGGAAATCTCTTCGAGGATCAATCCCAAAACCATCATCATCCTCATGAAGGTTCCATCCCATTCACCATCCCCTCATGAAACCGTCCATCATCCACCCTAATTCTTACTCAGGCTACCACATCCCGGTGGGATCATTCCACCCCATTCCCTGTTCAAACTAACAGCATTCGGTAGGACACCCATGCGATGGACCTAGTATCAGTGTTCCCTCCAGGGGGGTTCCTCCATTTGATCAACTCTAGTCAGTTTTCTGATCAGCCCAATCTATCTCCATTGGATTTTAAACATGCAACATACCCAGTGTTAAAGATGGGATGCTGAGGAAAACCTTAGATAAAAGCCCATGGAATATGATTCCCCGCGTTCAATGTGGGATGCCTCGGGCTTCCGCTCCCTCGGGAAGCCCTATAATAAGGGACAGAAGACAGACACACCAATCCCCCATCATCCATACACGCCGGTGATACCCATCATGACTACTCTCCTAATTGAAGGTTTCTTCCTTGACTGGACCCCTTGGAATGTCTGGACAGAAGCAGTGTAATTAACTGGTGTCCATGAAGATATGGCACCTGGAAGAGTTTCACGAACAATATCCTAAGTCTATGAGGGAGCCCCAGACTAGGTGATGAGTTCCAAGGAGGAATCCATGGAAGGAAGAACCGACATCCCATCTTCCCATTTCGATCAAGGAGCAGACGTCCCTGAATAACGAGCAGATTCCACCCACCTTTGGAAACGGGAATGCGAGGAAACAAAAACTGCGTCTCTCGTCCTCGAATGAGACGAACGTGTGTGCCCCGAAGAAAGCATTAGAAACAATAATTTGGGATAATAAATTACATTTTTTGAATTATCATAATTTATATTTTATAAAAAGTATAACATAATTTTTTACCATTATGAATAGTAAAATTAATAAAAATTAATTACCATAGTTAATGTGAAAATTAGTTTACTTGGATTTTAAACTAAAAAGATAAGATACAAGATTACCTAGATACATTTTCAAACACATGGAAATATATAGACCTTATATATTATATTATCAAAAATGGACAATTTTTTATCCTCTATTTATGAGAAAAATGCGGGTACAACTTTTTCTTTTAAAAAATTAAATGTTTTTCACTCACCTCACATATAAAAGTACACACCATATTATCTCTTATTCACACAACAAAAAACCTTTGGTTCATCCAAGATATAAAAAATTACTTTATTACTTCCCTAACCTCATAATGGAGCCCTTATATTGGTTATTAATCCCTCCTAAGAAGGATTTAGGTGTAATCCTAAAGAGGCTCTCTAAAGGAGACGTAAAATTATTAGACATGCATTTTTGTTTTATTTCATTTTTCACATCCTTTTTTAATTTCAAAATATGGTAAACTAATAAAAAAAATATCTATAATATACTTACGTGTTATTATTTTATTGTAGAAACCTAAATCTATCTCCTCTTCCATTAAATGGGATACAAAATAATTATTTATGTGTAAGATAAAGTACCATCTCGCAAACAGATGTTATTTTTCTTCATCCCCACCTATCACGAATGGATTTAATATTGGATTTAAAATTTATATATTCTAATTAGGATAATATTATACCTATATAATTATAATACCACATATATATTATTACCACAAAACCCATTGGAAAAGAATAGCGTTGCTTGTGTGTACGACAGATTATCGCCTAATGAACCAATGTGGTATGTGTTTCCTTTCTATTTTAATTGAATGTTAATAATGAAAGATTAAATGAATATATATATATATATATATATTTATATTATATTTTTAATATATTTATACTTATTTAATTATTATATCTTATATAACTTCTAAATTTCCATTCTGTAAGAATACAATAATGTCACTCTTGTGTACATTGGACTACCACCTCACGAAGCGATATAGTTCCTTCTTAACACATGATTTACATGGAAGGTAATAAGGATATATTTAAATAAATATAAAATATATATGAAACAAACATTATTAAATAATGGTAATATGTTTTTTACCTTTATTTCTATCAATTATTCAAGAAAATGGAAATAACGTTCATGTGTATGTACGACCAACCATCATCATGAATGATGTATTTCATTTTATATATCTGAAATTTATAGATTAATGTAAATAAATATATTTTGAATATATATTATATAAATACTATTTTTAACACTATTTATATTATAGAACCATGATCAATATAAGAGGAAAAAAATAACAAATAAAAACACACATTAAAAACAAAATGGTTATTACGCAGAACCAGATTTTAACAAGAAATTATTAACAAATAGAAAATTAAAGGAACTTAGTAAATATTATATATTATGATATATATAACTATTTTTATTTAATATATTTATAATAAACATATATTTATTATAAAGGTGTTTCAAATGCATATGAATTAATTTGAGACTTAGGGTAAGGGATTTCGGTCACACTTTTTACTCTTATGAGACACAAAGAATATTCTCTGCCTATTTATTTTATGTGGTGTTTATAAATCCCAAATATATATTTTATGATGATTCTATTGAAAAATATTGGTGTGTATATATATATATATCCATTTTATTATCTATCTTTCATGAATCTTATAGTTCAAAATTTACCAATACAGTAAGGGATTTTGGTCTTAAATTACCTTCTTTGGAAAATAAGACATCTTATGCCACTATCTGATTTTATGAGGTTTATATATTTCACATGGAAATATTATATCATTAATATACTTATTATAATTATATTTAATGTATTATTTAATAATTATATTTAATTGGTATTATTATTTAAATATTACCTATGTGGATGGTTTGATGTTACAGTCTCATTGTTTATTAGGATTTTAGATTATTTTTTTGATGTGAAATATTATGATGAAATTCTCAATAACATCATGAATTATATTCTCCATTAGTTATTTGATGAGAATACAATTTTTTCTTCATTTTTCTATATTTATATACTCAGGATTACAAAAGAATTGTTTTTATTGGTAACCAACTTTATTTATCTATTTAGTAAATTGTTTTCCTCTACATCATTGTTTTCTTATTCCACTATCTGATTATATTCTCTTTTTATTTTTTAGAAATTTTTTTATATAATTTTCATATTGTTTTCAAAAAATGGACCACTTGTATTTTATAAAAAATATGAAAGGAATATTTGTTTTAACAGGTATGACGTTTACTACTATCATGAACACCAAATATTTTAATTATTCCTATATAAGATTCAAATTCAATTAAAAAATAAAATTATTTTGATGTTTTTTTATGTTTTAAAAAATATTTTTTTCAATGTGGGAGGATATTTTCTTCAAGAAATGTTTTAAATTATTTTTAAATATTCATTTATATGTATTTAAGTTTATTTTCATAGAAAAGAATTTTTAAAAAATTTTATGTATTAAAAAAGTGTTTTTAAAAGTGGAAAAGATATTGTCTGCAAGATATTTTTTTTAATGATTTTTAATGATTAATTTATAATTTTTCATGTTTATTTACAACGAAAAGGATTTTGAGAATGATTTATGTTTTAAAATTATTTTTTTTAAAGTGTAAATGCTATTTTATTCAAGAAATGTTCCAAGTGACCTTTAAATATAATTTTATTTCTCTGATGATATCCTTTTATGTTACTTAGGCTTTAGTGAGGATATTATTTGATGATACCATACTTATTCTGTCTCTATATATTTTATGTTTATATTTATGAAATGTTTATGAAGCCCATTTATTTTTCACAGGTTATGACATGGTGAATTAATGAAATGGTTACGAAACTCTTTTTGTTTACGTGGGTTATGATGTGATGATATGATGAATGTTTTATTATATTATGGAGCACATAATTATGGTTTTCATAGTGAGATGGGTGAAACCTATATCTCTTTCTAATACATTGGAAAATTATTTACATACCATTATATAACATTTAGAAACATCTTGATGGGATTGATCCACTATAGGAAACATGTGAGTCCTGACTGACTATGGGAAATAAGTGTGTCTTGATTCACAATGAGAAACATAGGATGATTCCTGATCCCCTATGTTAATGATCTTAGTAGTTAACTTTTATATATGAAATGTTTTCCTACATTTATGATGGTTTCTAAATTTTATGAGATGAGTTTATAGTTCATGGTTGATTTATGATTACTTCTAACATATATAGACCATGTTTTATGAAATGAAAATGTTTGTGCCAAGACAAATTCTTATAGTCTATAATAGGTGGGGAATGAACATTGTATGTTATGATCATGTTCACATACCCATATTCTTATCTTATTCATTCATATGATCATAGATTTTTATATCCTATTTTTACCCTTATGAAGAATTCAAGATCACCCTTTCTTATATTTCCTTCCCCAAGTTATGAATATAGGTTTAGGTATGGTATTCCTAAGAGGAGTAGTATGTGAGAAGTTATTTTGGGGATCTATTGAAGATATTTCATGAAATAATAAGATTTTGTTTCTAGTATCCAAAGACACTAAACTATTACATTTTTCACTAATGTGTTTATGAAATGTATTGAATATTTATTTATAAATATGTGCCATTTTTTGTATGAAAATCCTGGGTCCTTAAAAAAAATTTACATAAAAGTTTTAGTCAATATATGGATAATATAATTAGAAAACAATTATTGAAAACCCTAGGGATAAGTCTATGTATTAGATAACATCATAATGTTTTGGTAAACAATAGATTTTGTGAAATAAATCCCTATTTGGATATTATAAGTGGATGTGGTTATCACACAGAAGTACCTAGGGGTAATTACTATAAAAAATGCATTTTGGGATTAATAACAACATTTCCCAATACACAAAATCATTCCATAATGCGTAACTAGTTTGAAAATATATTATGATATTATTTGGTTGATTCACATTTTCTTTATGAACCATTATAAAGTATTTGAATAGATGATAATAATAGATGGACCATGTTAAACCTAAAGTGTCATAAGATTATAGGAATGTGTCATTATTTAGTCATCCAATGTATTTTTTTAATAATTTGGTTTTTTAGTATGAATATTGTTTCTCACACTATGATTTTCTATTTTATTTAGTGATGATAGCCTAAAGGAATTTGGTCAACATTTAATGTGATAGAAAATGTGTTGATGAGAAATCAAATGGGGTGATACCTATTTTGAAGGACATTATGATTGTGCATAATCAGTTATCACGACATATAATTAATAACTTTCACCTCAACAAGATCTCAAACTCACCAAATTAGAGTAAGATAGAGTTATCCAAGAGATTGGGTAGAGGAAAAAAGGAGGAAAGAAAAATCAAATACCTATATTTTAAGAATATTGTAAGAGTAACTCATTTGAATATATTAAAGTAACAAGAACATGTTTTATCTTGGGAGAATTAGGGAATAGAGTAAGTAACTTCTAAGGAAAAATGAAAAGTTTAGTTAACAATATAGAAGGGAATATGGGTATCTCTAAGGTATTATTAATGGAAGAATGTTTTAACTATGTAAAGTATTGGAATTTTGGAAATAGATGACCTTGGTGGAAATTCTATGAAGAGAATCAACAAGGTGGCATGAGTAATGGTTTTACTATTGATGATTAAGAGACCATGAATGACATGAGAAAGGTATGGGATATTTTAATAGTATTGTTTATGTCAAACATGAGAATCATGATTAAATTGAGTTTTATAAATGTTAAGACATGATTCATATTTTATATTATAGGAAATAGGTATTAAGGAATAATCTAATTAAGCTCAGTTAATTATTTAAGAATGAATTGAAATGATTAAAGTGTTTTTTTGGGAATTTTTGAATTTTGTTACATTAATCATGAAATATATAAGTATTTTCTTATAGAAGTTTTGTATTAAATATTTTCAAGAATATGTGGAATGAAACTTATGAACAATAAAATTGATTTAATAGAAAATTGATATTTTATGGAAATTTTTTTGAGGGAAGATAAAACATAATATGTTCCTAATGTTAAGGAAAATGGTGTTTAGTTTGGATGAAGAGATGATTGATATGGATAAAGTAAACTTGACAGATTTATACTAGATAAATGAGGGGAGGGGGTCTTATACATGATTTATGTGGCTATATAGTGTTATCTTTTATTTCTTTTTATGGTCATAGAAACTCAATTGTGGAGGAGTCTTAATCCATGAACACTAATATAACCTTTAATAGCATTTATAATATAGTCTTCTATGTGGTTGAAACTAAAAATACCCCAACAACAGAAAATTGAAGTCCATGGTTATATTATTAAATTTCCATAAGATAAAAGTAATCACATACCAAAGGATTGAATTGTTTATTAGTCCCGATAAACTAGATACATACTTGAATCCCACATTATATTTAAAATCAAAAATTAAAACATGGTGAAATTGACATTTTTACAACATTGAACTCATTTAAATATTAATTTTTATATCAAGGAAAATGGAAAAAATAAAGCATGGGTTCATATGATCAGTAAGGGTTACATATAGTTGAAGCTATCATGATTCAATAAGTAATATTCAGTATGGTAATGTTAATAACTAAAAACACATGCAATTTAATCAATAACTGTATTAATTTTATAGATCAATTTTGTCTTTGTTCACTATACAAACATCCATACTCCAAATTTTCTTTAACTAAACTATTTTAAATCCAATTAAAATCAATTGATCATTTGTAAAAATAAAATTCAAAAAAATAATTTTAATTCCAAGAAAGGGTATTTTAAAATTAAATTACTCAAAAAATAAATTTATATTTTTTTATTCAAAATAAACATAATATTTCAAAAAAAAACATTATTCTTTATTCAACTCATATAGAAATCATGTTTCTAAAATTTTAATCCATAAAAATCACTTTTTATTTTCAAAAGATTATATTTCATTAATGTTTTAAAATAATTTAATATTTAATTATGAAAATTAATGAAACATAGTAAAAAACACAAAAGATCCATTTTGACCAATAAAGTGGTAAAAATTGATATGAAATTTATGTGATAAACATCTAAAATAAGGTCATATCAGGTTTCATCTTAATTTATATTTATGATATTCTATTTATTTTTAGAGTATAATTGTTGTCAATATAAAATGAAATAAATTCCATTTGAATTTATATTATAGGGGGTGCCTTATGTATCATTGAGGAAATCAAATGTTTTGTTTTGGTTTCTAAAAACTCTTTAAAATTACTTGAATATGGATTATAAAATTTTCACTATGTATCTTAGAGTTAATATATTAAACTTATGATGTGGTGATTCCCATGATATTGAAGTTAAAAATTATTTAACTGTAATACCTCTTTTTTGGGGATATGTATAAGTGGGGGTAGTGTGATTCATTTTTAGGTATTTAATATATCTATAATGGCTAGATAGAATGATAATTACCATATAATTTATTTTACATGACTATCTTTATTATGCTTCTCATTACCAAGCGGAGAGAATATAAGTTTCTAACTATGAGAGTATTCTTGTTTTAGTGATGAAATATGAAATTATATTGGAAGTAAATTAATAGATTAGGTTACATGAGTATCATATAATTTAGTTTTTAATTTGAGTAATAATAGAAGATTTATTAAACAACTTATTATTTCAGTACCTCATAATTATTGTTTCTAGGTGAAACCCAACATTTAATATAGATAGATAGATAGATAAAAAAATTGGAACACTCCTCATTCGCAATTATGTTAATTTATATGGTTATGGTTATGGTATTGATTATGCTAACCAATGTGATGGTAAAAGGATGTCAGATATTGAGAATTGTTGTGACTAGTTGGTTGGAGATGGTTAATAGTTTCCCTTATGGATTATATTTTAATTTTTTTTGTTATATATATACATATTAATTTTGTTTTGGATTTTGAAACTCACCAGGTTACTAGTATGTATTTATTTTGGGTTCTTTTTTGTTATTTGTATTTTTAGGAGTTGATGGTATGAAATTAAAAACAATATAAGAAAAAAACTAATTGTATAGTTTTATGAAGACTCGTATTAATCAAAAAAAGAAACTATTTATATGGTGGTAGATCTTTCCAGTGTAAGTGTTCGTTGTTTGGAGATGTTTTTCCTAACCTTTATGATTTATAGGTAAGCCATGCAGATCAATTTGATATGTAAAAGTAATATAGATTGTTTATTCATGGTTTGGGAAAACTATATGGCCAAAATATGAAGATTAATCTTGCATGGGTTGGGGGTGTAAGTCTAGTATACCTTGAATGGTCAGTTCATGGTTTCACAAAAAATGTTCAATTTAAAGATTTTTAAAATTTTGAATTTATTTTTTTATAACTTAATTATATTTAAATATTTTTCTCCTCTTCTCCCACATTTTTATGACCTAGGTCCCTATTATCCATGGAACGCTTCCTCTACAAACTCCCTCTGAATTTCACTTGAGTTTGAGGGATATTTATTCAAGGTAAATATTAGATTTAACTTAGTTTCCTTGTTAATTATTCTCTTATTCTACTATTCTTTCATGGTTCCCATATTTATTTTCCCAATCAGGTCATAGTTTATGAATTCATAGTCATAAATGTTTTATAATTTTAATTTATTGTCTTTTAAGTATTTTTAGGATCCATTTAATCCCATTGTTATGATATTTTATAAAGGTGACAAGGTTACAATGGATTTGAGCTAGTTTTTTTTACAGATAATGGATATTTCCTCTGTTATACCTTTAGTTCTTGAGTTTATTTTGGTTTTGATTATGAAATTTCTCTTTAATTGTTTTTAGGGTAGATTTATGTTTATTTTATGTTGTTCTCTTCTTATATTCAATAAAATATTAGTTTAATATGTGTTTCATTTAAAGGGTCTTTTAGTCTTCAAATATATTTTAAAGTATGTTTCCAAGGGGAACTATGCTATGGATGATAATTACTTGGTGTTTATACTTGGTTTTATGAAAAGGATTGGGTTTTATGATATTTTTTAGGATTAATTTTTATGATGATTAATTGGAAGTAAGATTGACTAGGATTCATTAATAATTTGTTTGGGTAATAACGATGGATACTACACTAGCTTCTATTAAGTGCTATCTTGTTCTGTATTATTAATTATAATCTATCTAGGGTTTATTTATCAATGAGCTTGAGATATACTATGATTAATTTTTTAAATTTTACATACGCCAAATTTTGTTAAATGATTTGGTTCTAGTGCCACTTTGTTGAAATTTATTTATATCCAGAGACTAGGGTACATGTTTCATATTCTCTGGTTTGCTGATAAGTATTATCAAATTATGTTCCAATTATTTATTTGGATATGTGGTTAATGATTATGTTTTGTTTCTATTATTGAAGTTTATATTATTTCCACATTTGGTATGGAAATCTATTTGGTTTATAAAGCCTAATGATTTCAAAGGATTTTCTATATGGTTTTCCACTTATTTTATTATATAAAAAATGGTTTTAAAACTATAACTACTAGTTTTCACAATAAAATATATTATGTAGGTGTAACGGCCTGAACCATCCAACCCATTACTTTGGAAAACTATGATGTTTGAGGTGTCAAGAGGTAGTCTGTGTTGTTTTCAATACATGTGCGTCATTCCTAAAGTGTTTCATTCCAACATCTTTCCAAATTTCCAAATTTTCAATGGTGTGTCATTTTTGGTGGTGCGTCATCCTAGCACTATGTCATTATAGAAGTGTGTCATCCTGGTAATGTTTTATTCTGGTGGTGTGTCATTTATGGCGGTGTGACATCCTAGAGGTGTTTCATTATGATGGCATGTTATTTATGGTGGTGTGTCATTTGAGGTGGTTTCTCATATTGGTTGTGTGTTATTCTAGATAAGCGTCATCCTGGTAGTGTGTCATTATGGGGGTGTGTGATTTTTGGAAGTGTGTCTTCCTAGTGGTGTTTCATTCTGATTATGTGATATTTTTGGTGGCGTGTCATTCCAGCAGTGTGTCATTTCTAGCAGTGTGTCATCCTGGTAGTGTTTCATTCTGGTGGCATGTCATTTATAGTGGGGTGTTATCCTAGTAGTGTGTCATTTATGGTAGTGTGTCATCTTGGGGGAGTGTCATCCTGGCAGTGTGTCATCTCTAGCGGTGTGTTATCCTTGTGGTGTGTCATTTCTGGCAGTGTGTCATCCTGGTGGTGTGTCATTTCTTGTGGTGTGTCATTCTGGCAATGTTTCATTCTCAACAGTTTTCCATTCTTCTATAATTTTACAATTTTTCCAAAAAAATTATATATTTTTTATTTTGATGTCCTTTCTGAGGAAAAATGTGTCTAAATCCCTTAATTAAGGGGTTTACAGCCGTTTCAAAGGAGGTTAACGACATCTTTAATTTCTAAAACTCCTAAGACCTTTAAAACATTAAAAACAAATGGTTTTAATGAGATCTACCAATAATGTTTAACTAAACCATTTGAAATCATATTAGTTTTAGATCTAATCTTTCTAAGGCTAAGATCTTCCCTTCATTCATTCATTCTTCATTATCTTGATATAGGAGGTTCCAAATCATTCTTTCTTTGAGTCACAGAACTTATTTTTGTATGAAGATAGGGTTCTCACTTCCAATGAGACGGTCTCCTCCTATATGCACACCCCCTATTTTAGTTCATCATGTTGGTGAAATTCTTCTTCCTTATGGTTAGGATTTTAATCTTCTTTCTTGATTGTGTATCATGCAGGATGTTTATATGAATGTTCATCCTTGCAGAGATATCTTATTTAGAATAAAGAAAGATAATAGAATTGATCAAAAATAAAGATTAAGGGGAAGGGGAATGTGATGTATAATCTTAGGGATTATTTGGTATTTGTTGATGTTATTAATTTTATGGACTAATTAACTTAGAGAAATCATGGTCATTGGGGTTTTTTTTCTTACAATTCAATCTTGTGAACTGTGGAATTCATGTTGTGTGGTTGCTGGAAAACACATAAAATGTAGTTGGATAATTATTTATAGTTGATTAATGAATTAAATGCCCCAAGATCTAATGGCTTGGGTGACGAAACCCTTAATTAATTAAGTGAAATTTAATAGGAAATGATTTGATAAATATGAATTTTTTTATTGTGTTATGAGATATGATGTCTGTGGGGGTAGTGGGGACGATGTGTTTGAGCAGTAGGGTTATGATGAAAGGAGTTGGTGTATGTGGGTTTTGAGATATTTTAATATAATTCTTAATTTTTATTGTTTTTTTGGTTCCTGTTTGGTATGGATGGTGACCATGATGTTTTTGGAAAATGAATATGAACATATTTTAGTGGAAGAGGTTGGTAATGGGAAATCTAGAAAATGATTTAATATCAATTAAATACTAAAAAAGAATTGTGGCTTACTTTCTGCTTGTTTGGGGTTGTGAATTTAGTCTTGGTAGCAGACATGGGGGACCTTGTGAGTTTGTTGGTGATCTGCTTGTAAACCCATGGTGGGGATTGTATAGATGCATATATATATATAGACAAATTTTATTTTCCATGTGATTTCTATATGCACCCCACCCATGCCGAGCACTATTTTCTGACACCCACATAGTCACGGGGGGGGGGGGGGGTCTTTTCTAATATTCTGGTTAGAGGATGGATGACTGGACACCCCCTCTTCCATGCTCCCTCTTCCTAGAGATAATGGAATAGGTGTGTTTGGTTGAGTAGAGATGTGTGGCCCAATTGTTTGCGGGAGAGATGTGCTATGAGGTGTAGCCTTTGTTGTGCGGGCGAGACGTGATGGGGTAAATTCATTAGATGTGGGAGGGAGATGACATTTTCCATTGGGGTTTGAGAGTGGTTAATCAGGGGGAAAGTGGTGTGGGGTACACTATCATTGATGTGATTTATATTACATTATATTACGTGGATGTGTTATTTGGTGAGAGAGCCTCAGTGAGGTTGGGGTTATGGTTTGTTTACCTGTTAGGTGTTGTTTGGTTCTGTTGTTTTCTCATGGGTGCTTTAGTATGTTCCCTCCACTTGTGCATGAGAGACTTTTTTTTTCCTACTGAGTATACATGTATGCTCACCCAATGTAAATGAAAAATGTTTTTAGGATTCTCGGGGGACTTTGGAGACCATGATGGACCTTACTATCCATACCCTTAGATAGTTGTTGTGTCGCTGCTTTAGTTTTGTTTTAGGTATTTTACTTAAGAGACTTTTATTTGTATCAGTTTTATTTACACATGCATTTTTAGTTGGTTTTTTGTTTTATTTCATATATTTCATATAGTTAATTATTGTTGATACATCCTATCTCCCTATCTTGTTTTTCTTATAGAGGGAAATGAATCTCATTCTGGGAAATTTTTATACCCTCAGTGCTAGTCACAGACTTGGGGCCTTCTAGAGTCGGGACTTAAGGTCATTATATATATCCCTTCATAGTGGAATCTTTTGTGGGAGGGGGTAATAAAAAAGCTATATCAAAGGTGAAGGTTGAGAGATAGGGTGGAGTTTGGAGTTTGGATCAGAGAGGAATGTATGGGTTTGTATGGTAATAGTTCTAGTTGACCTTGGTACGTGAAATAGGCCAGAGGGACTAGCTAAGACATGGGATTTAAGGCCCCCATGATCCAATGCATGGACTATGATCTTATTTAAGTACCATGTAAGATGAGACTTCTTGTAGGGTAGAGACCTAAGAGAGGTAAATGCATCATGATGTCTTTTGTTCTTGTTTGAATTAGGTTGTTTAGGGAAAATCAAAATTGATAAAACGAATTAAATGGATTAATGTTAATTAAAAAATATCATAATAAAAAACATACTATCGTGATTAGAAAATTCTTGTTTATCTTTTATAAATGGATCCTGGTCATCATCCATTCATGGCTTAGCTAGTGGAGGTTTAACAGGTTGACCTGGTTGATCGACAGAGGGTCGATCCGGCTATGAATGATGATCAGTGGCATATGATGTTGTGTGTTTTTTAGTGGTATGCTTTAGAAAAGTAAAAAATGGAGCATTTATGATAATGAAATAGAGAGTTTTCTAAAGGAGTTGGAGATCTCTTTTAGTTTTATTTGAGCCCTGGTGGAGTATAGGGTCCCTTTAAATGTTTTCCAGATGCAATGAACTACATGTTCAGGGTGGACATTGTACCTTAGTAAGAAGAGAGAGGAAGATGTTTCCTGGGATGAATTTTAGAAGGAGTTTTGGGTAGAGTTCCTCAATTCAATAATGAAGGCTGAAAAGTGGTAGGAGAAAATATCTCTTCATTAGGGAAGTATTTATATTCAGGAGCATGAGATTAAATTCAATAACCTTTTGTGCTTTACCCCATATCTTTTTCTGTATGAGTAGTTTCGAGCTACATTTATTGTGGGGTCACTCGTTCCTTCAATCCAGTATATTGTTACACCTTTTACATTGTCAACATAACTTTAGGTTCAGAAGAAGGTCTAGGTGATTGAGTGGATGCACTCTTGAGGAGGTATTCCTTGGGAGGGGAACCGACATCATTCTATAAGGATTAGAGTTTTCAGTTGAAAGCATTTTGTGCTGGGGTCATCGATGATTCGACCAACTAGGAGTAAATGTTAGTAGCCTCCCTTTCAACATTATGGTTTCCATACCATTCCTATGGTCTTAGGGCCGATGTGTTTCTTATATGGGGTTTAAACCAACTTCAGAACCAGTTCTCTATGGCTACTCAAGATCAGCTTCTCTGAGGCAGGAAAGGTTATTATTAGCCTCAGTAGTAGTTACTGGTGAGGCCATTCCAATAGTAGTGGTGGTAGGATTATGGTCCAGCTAGAGAAGGTGAGGTAGGTAGAGGCCAACCTCAGGATGTTCCTCGAGCACAGAGACGTTGACCAGAGTTTGGTCATGGAGGTGGACTTCTAGAGAGAGGAATGGGAGATGGATGTGGTTAATTGCTTACAGTGGAGGTAGCAGTACAAAACGGGCTAGAGATCACTAGAGGTTAGATCAACTTATAATATTTGATAGTATATGGTTTATTTAATTTTGGATCTTCACACTCTTTTGTGGAACCCACTCTAGCCCATGCTATGGGACTAGATGTAAATAGGCTTCCCATACCCTTGGTGTTGACTATGCTAGTCGGAGGAAAGACTACCTTGTTTGATCTCTGCCGAGGGTATAGACTGATGATGGGGATTCATCGGTCTTGTAGGGATATATTTCTTCTTGATATGCATCAATAAAATGTCATACTTATCATAGACTAGTTTTATTCCTTCATGGAGTTATTAAAAACTTTAAAAGGAGAATCATGTTCTAGGATGTGGATGTCCAGCGGGGAGTTTTCGTTGGCACGTGGAGTGGTCAGGTGGGAAAAAGTCACATGGGGCCCCTTCTTTCCTTAATAGCTAATATGTTTGTGGATCTAGTCATTTTTAGGGTAGATATGGATCCTAGTATCATCCAGGAATTCCTAGAAATCTTCCCCATGGAGGTTGTGACCCTTTCCTTTGACATAGCGTTGAGTTTCTAATATACCTATAGCCTGATGCTTCTACAATTTTGATGGATTATTATCAGACAAAACCCAATGAGTTTCGAGAGTTGAGGATTCATACCGATGATTTGATATATAATTCGAGTTAGTGTATCTTCATTGGGTGATCTAGTGTTGTTTGTCGAGAAGACAGATCATAGTTTAAGATTATGTATGGGATACCAGAGGTTGAATCAAGTATAAATAAAGAATCATTACCCAATTTCAAGGATCAATGATATTATCTACTAGATGAGAGGGGTGAGTTGGTTTTCTATGATCATGCTACAATTTTTATATGGCCATTTATGAGTTAAGTAGGGTGATATCCCAAAGACTTCTTTCAGATGCAGGTATGAACCTTCGAGTTTGGAGTCATTCCATTCTATGTTACGAATGAACCGGCTATGTTCATGGGGATGATGAAATCCATATTTCATGAGTTTTTAGACCAGTTTTCATTAAATTAATTGATTATATCTTAATATACTCCAAGCTTGAAGATGATCATGCCGAGTATCTATGAGAAATATTTAAGGATCTTAGGTGCCACCGTTTCTATGGGAAGATTTCATAGTGTATTCTTTGTACATGATAGGTCTATTTACACAAACATGTGGTGTCTCATAAAGGTGTGGTTGTTGATCCAGAAAAGGTCAAAAAAATTGTATCTTGGGTAGCAACCAAGAATATGGAAGAATCTCGCAACTTCCTTGGTCTTTCAGACAATTATCATAGTTTTTTCCTAACTTCTCTGGTATTACAGCTCCATTGGCAACATTGGCCATAAAGGACCAATCTTTTTTGTGGACTAACTAGTGCCATGCAGTAATCAGTTATGTGAAGGAGAAATTGGTCAGTGCTCCAGTGCTCTAGTTTCCATGGGAAGGTGTAATGTTTCAGGTGTTTTGTGAAACATTCAATCTGGGATTGGGATTCATCTTAATGTAGAAAAGGTGATGATCTCTTATGGGTATAGGTAGTTAATCCCTCATGAAAATAACTATTCCACCCATGATCTAGAGCTAGCGATTGTTGTGTCTGTATTGAATTTGTGGAAACATTACCTTATTTAGTATCATTGTGTTTTTTTCACATATCACAAAAGTTTGAGGTATTTCTTTTCTCCCCAAGATCTGAATATGAAGTAGTGAATGTGGATGTAGTTTCTTTATGATGGCGATTCTAAAATCCCATACAACTTTGGAAAGAGTAATTTCTTGGCTGATGCCTTGTGTAGAAAGTCACATAAGGATATTTTTCAAGAGTCTATAGATTTTTGGAGAGTAATGAAGGATTTAGAAGCCTTACATTTGAATGCATGGGTGGTTAATAGAGGGGGTTTCATGTTATAGATGACAATGTATTATTATCAGATGCAGAAAGTGGAGGAGTCTCATTGGGGAGACTCAGAGGTAGAGATGATGTGTGATCATGTAGTCCATAGTGATGCTTCAAAGGGATGGTCATAAGATAGTCAAAACCAGATATTTTTTCAAGAATGGTTGTTTGTTTCAGTAGCAATGTTCAGGGGATTTATTCCTGTGTTCCATAGCTCACTTTTGTTGGTACAGCCAAGAATTTACAATATGTTCCATGGATTGAGGCTGCAATTTTGGTGGCCAAGGATGAAGCAAACAATGATAGATTTTTTGGAAAGGTTCATGGATTTCTAGTAGGTAAACGTAAAAAATCATGTTCCTAGTAGTTTTTTGCAACCCTGGGATGTACCTGAGTGTAAATGGGATGACATTTCGAAGGATTTTCTCATAGTAAAACCTAGATATTATGGCGGGTTTTATTCTATCTCGGTCATTAGGGATCTTTTGATGAAATCATCCTACTTTATAGCGATCAAGGAGTTGGGTGAAATGAATGCTTTGGATAAGTGGTATGTGTATGAAGTAGTGTGGCTGCATGGAGTTCCAAGGTCTATTACCACATATACAGATTCACATTTTACCTCATGATTCTAGAGGGGATTTTAGTACACTTTTGATACCCAGTTATGTATTAGTAATGCCTTCTACCCTCAGATAGACAGGATGAAAAAGAAGACTATCTAAATGTTGGAGGATATGATGTGAGAATACATCTTAAACTTTGTGGGATCTTGGGTATGTCACTTTCCCTTGTTTTAGTTTTCTAATAAGAATATTTATCATTTTCCAATTAGTATACCCCTATTTGAGTCCCTGTACAGATGACCGCTCCATTCTCCATTATGATGGAATGAGGTCAGGGAGGTATCAACTGTTGGTCCTGAGGTGGTGTAGAGCAAAATAAAGAAGTTTCAGTTGGTTCAAGAGAGGAAGAAAGAATAAAAACATTGGAATAAGTCTTATGCTGATCGTAGGAGGATACCCCTATAGTACGAGGTTAGAGACCATGTGTTTTTGAAGGTTTCCCCTTAAAGTGGGTGGCAGTTGTTTGGGAAAGTAAATAAGATCTTGCCACAGATTTTTGGTCCATTCATGGTGTCAGAGAATTTTGTTGAGTTCGATTACTCATTGGAACTCTTACCTCAACTGTTCTAGAGCCATGATTTCTTCAATGTCTCTCAACACCATCAGTATATTCATGATTAATCCCAAGTCATTAACTGGGGAGAGTTGGATATCTAGGATGATGCAACCTTTATGTGTCATCTATTAGATATTAAAGACCATCAAGAAAATGTGTTTTGAGGATGGACCATTCCCCTAGTTTGTGTTTTATGGAGGTATAGTGGCATGTAGGAGAGTACTTGGGAGCATGAGACACATATGATAGACCAGTACCTAGAGTTGTATTGAGTTTTCCCCTCTAATATTTCCTTATTGTGTGATGTTTAGACCTAGATGTTTTATGAAATCTATTGTTTTCCACATGATTTGATGTGTTCTATGTGATGTGTGATAATGTTAGAACATGATAAAAAGGGAAGACCAGATTCCTAATCAAGATGAATTTTACTACAATGCAATTAAACCCGTGCTTGCGAGTCAATGCCACCCAGAGTTTATAATATCTTAACATGGAGGATGGGATTCCCTAATTTCTATATTTAGGATAGTATGGTTTTTTAGATGTTATGAGTGTTTGGGTTAGCAGTTTTATTAGTGTTTCACATGCAATGAGATCCTTGAGAGGTATCTCGAGGGATGGTTGTTCAGACCCTTCCTATCTTTTCTTTCGAGTTGGATTTGAATTCTCAAGCATGAGAAAAGTTTGAGAGATATCTGATGTAATAACCCATACCTTTCAACCCATTATATTTCAAAAAATCTGATGTTTTTGGTGTATGGGGGCAGTCTAGGGTGTTTTGGGGACATTTGGGTCATTCCAACGATGTGTCACTCCAACGATTTTCAAAATTTCCAATTTTACAATAAGGATTAATTTTTGGTAGCATGTCATTCCAGTAGTGGGTCATCTTGGTAGTGTTTCATTTTGGCAGCAAGTCATTTCTAGCGATGTGTCATCTTGGTGGTGTTTCATTCTAGAGGCGTGTCATTTCTAGCGGTGTGTCATTCTGGAGGCGTGTCATTTCTGGTGGTGTGTCATCCTAGCAGTGTATTATTCTAGAGGTGTGTCATCCTAGCGGTGGTTCATTCTGGTGGTGTGTATTTTCTAGAAGTGTGTCTGTAATGCCCCAGATCAGGGTGCCACCCTATGGTGCCCCGAGCCTGGTTGGCCACTTGGCCTCTAGCGCATCTCCCCAAATGCCAGGGGCTGCTGACTAGCAATGAAGGCCTAGTTGAGATAATGGGGATACTCTTCCATCATTACCAGAGTATCACAGTGGAATTCAAACATAAAATAAATAAAGTGAAATAAATAGCAGTCAATTGAAATTAAGACAATATAAGAATACATATCAATAACCAGAAGTGTCTCATATACAAAATGATGCAGATTTTACAAATATCTTGAAATCATCTAGAAAAGTACATGACAATAAAATAAAAGTCCCAAAGAGAACAAAACATGAAAATCTATCCCAACATTGTAAGAATCAGCTTGGTCATATACTCCCAGACTCCAAATCCATAGTCAACAACCTGTACTAGGGAACTTTCCCTTATTATCACCTGTAACCAAATAATCTGTTTGGGTCCCCGAGTAGGCCCAAACAGGGTGTGAGATAAATATCCCAATAGGCAACCACCCAAGTATATACAATTCTAAAAGCAGTTCTACAAATGTTCTAGAAAGTGTAAAAAAATTAGTAAAGTAAGATGAATGCCCATGGCATAAGTCTAATGCAATATGGAACACGAAACAGCCCTCAAGGCTACCTAAAAAAGAATCAGCTCTAAAAAAGACAACAATAACAAAGTAAACAAGTCACATGAACATGAAGTACATCCATTTATATCATGTAACCCACAACCATGATGTATAATTAATACCAGTGTCATGACCATGCCATATAGTGAAGTGAAATATCCCTTGGCCACGCCGAATAGAGAAAAGTAGACCCCAAGGGCTGGATCCAATGTATCATGTATTAGGGTATACATGTAACAAATCTAGACCATGAGAGGCTGGATCCAAGGAGCTTTCCCAAAGCATCCCATTGAGTTCCATGGGCTTCCCAATGGAAACTCGGTTAGGCACTACTTGGGGTCTAAGGAGTATGAAAAAAAATTCCTACATGAGCCCAAGCAAGCCAGGTCCATGGGGCAGCAAGGCCCAAGGAATCCCATCGAATCAAGACCCAAGAGGTAGAGTCAACCCTAGGAATCCACTACCATGTCCCAGATATAGCATCCCGCCATTTTATCACATAAACTTTCATTACATTTTACAAAACCGAGGATCTTTAAGATTTAGTGTCTTAGAAACCAGGAACTTTAAACATGAAAAAATAAAACATTCTTCTAAAACACTTGACATGATTCTACTCATGTTCATCCTAGGTTCATTACTGCATCACATAACCTGGGGACATACATCAAAAGAAAGGGTGAGCAAAAATCCCAGAAAGGGAAATAAGAGAAAAATTTTACATGTGAACTTGAGATACTTCAATAAGGCCATGAAAAGAACTTTAAGGCATGAGAGTGAAATCATGAGGAATATCATAATAAAAATAAAATTTTCATAACTTGAAGATGTGGCTACAACATTTAATATTGACAATCATTTCGTTTCACCAAGGTCCATCCCCAAGGTGTCGTTAAAAATTACCATGGTTATTCACCAAGGCGTCGTTAAAAATGGTCATCTCTAGAGATTAAGTCTTTACCCAATGCATTGGAGCGCTATCAGGGCGCACCCTTAAATTTGCCTTTATTATCATGTGAGACACATATATCATCATCAAACATTTCATAAATAACCCATATAGCATAAACTTAATGGGTTTAATTTCATAATCATAACGTTTTAAAAACTGCTTTAAAGACATGATCTTTACGTTACTTTAAACCCACAGAAAGGGAAAGCGGGTATCATGTATGTAAATCCCAGAATTTAAAATAGAACATTTTGATATATATGTGATTACCCCTGTAGAAATAAGAGCTTTGAGTATTCACTTTTTAACATTAAAATAATTTTGAGAAAAGAGAGAGAGGCACTTTGAGACGAAAATTCTGCAGCATAACGGCTATGTTTCGGGGTTTTTAGAAAACATTGATAAGAGATGGGAAATAGGTACAACATTCATAAATGACACCTCAAAATGTAGAGGGACAAAATATAATGGATTTAAGAAAATGGAATTAAAGTTTGAAAATATACCATATGAAATGAAGAACATGAAAGGAAGAAAAAATAAGATTTCTCTTGCGAGAATTCGGCAGCCTAACAGCGTCACTTAAACTTAAAAAAAATTGAATTGACAAGGTCAAATAGGGTCTCTCATCATATGAACATAAGAGTCCAGTATGATAGATATAGAGATCATACCCCAACATAATAGAAAGGAACTTGAAATAATTGACATGAAAGTAGAACATCAAAACGAGAAGGGTGAAGAACCACTTGAAAATTCGGCAGCCTAACGGCGCCACTTAAAACATCAAAATACTGAATTGAATAGATCAAATAGGGTATCTCATCATATGATCATAAAATATCAGTATGATAAATTTAGAGATCATACCCCAACATAATAAAAAGGAACAGGAAATACTTTACATGAAAATAGATCTTGAAAAATGAGAGGGGAGAAAGAATCCGTTACAAGAATTTCAGCAGACTAACGGCGCCACATAAAACTTCATAAAACGAAATAATGAGAGTAAGAGGGGATCTCTCATTATATGAACATAAAAAGGGATGTAAGAGGAGTATAAAAGAACATCCTCCAAAATAAGAACATGGATCATAAAAGGAATGACATAAAGGAGATCACTTGAAAAGAAAGAGAGGGGTCAGATCCCTTACCTTAAAACATAACTCTTAAAACTCAAAGGTTGAGACCTTGAGGGCTTGGGGGCACCATGGGAGGAATCCTTGGGAGGTAATGAGACCAGAAATTCGTTGGGGGAGAGTGGGGAGTCGAATGGATGAGAGGATGACTTGGTGTTTATAGGGAATGTGAGGGGACAAGGCATTAATGGCCAAGGGACACCTCATTAGTGGTTTTGGCAAAACCATGGGCTTGCCCATGGTATTTTCCCATGGTATTGGCCACTTGGGACACCTCATACCTTATATTACTATTCATAAGTCGACCATATTGATTACATACTTAATACATCATTTAATGATGTCATTAGACACCCGTAACTTAAAAACTGTACTTTCACTATTCATCGAAAATTCAACTTTCTCAGAATAATCCCAAAATTTCACCTTAACCAAATATCAATGCCCTGATTACAAATATGAACTCCATTTTATAAAAATACTTTTCTAAATATTTTTAATTTAATTTTTAAATAAAAACACTATTCACCAAAAATTCATTTTTTCAGAAAAAACCCCAAAAATTACCATAGCATAATATCGGTGCTCCGAGTTCAAAAATGAAATCCGTTTTATAAAAATAATTTTCTAAATATTTTTAATTAAATTTTTAATTAAAAAACACTATTCACCCGAAAAAACTAATACTTGAATAATAATTTATGAAACCATTATTTAACCATTTTATTGAATCACATTACTTAATCAAGGTGTCTGGATTATATTAATACTTTCTTTAAGTGAGATTAATAATCCATTTGGACACATTACTAATCCTAATAATAAAATCACTATTCATAATTTACTATTCATCAGAAATTTAGTTGATCTTATTAGACTCTAAATTTCGTACTGAACATAATTGTAGAAGACCATTTTTCAAAAATCATTACACATTTTTAATTATTTAAGGTTTACACAACCATTTTTAAAATATCATTTTTCTAAAATTCATCAAAAATATGCATACTATATTTATCCGGTCATTTGAAAATTCATAAACTTCATCATAAGAAGAAATCCAAATTTTTGTTTAAAACAAAGGATTACACAAGGCAGTTATGGTCTCCTTATATAGCCCCTTATCACACCAGCATAGTACCTAAGTGTAAGGTGTGCTAAGGTGAGAGAATCTGAGGGAGGCTCGGCTAACATCACACGAGTAGTTATTTCTATTATTTTGAACTTCTCGCAAAGGTGATTCCGTTCTAGCTTCACACAATGAAGTTCGCCTTGGGTTTGGTCCAGAGCAAAGCCCAGTGGTGCTACCTCTTTCCCATGTTCTGTTATATGGGCTTCGATCGGTCCAAGACTACTGGGTGAGACCATCGAATCTTCTTTCTATAATAATTAACCAAGATTACTTGTATTTAGAGGCAATAATCAAAACATTTTGTTCACAGCGGTCATATTGACCGATGGTCATTTAACAGTCAAAACCCAATGGTCTCATTTTAATTATAATCATGTTTATCAAATAAAACATTTTTGTTGAGTATAAAAATAAAATAAAATAACACATGAAATTAGGAAACAAGATTTATTCAAAATTTCGGGCCGTTACAATCTTCCCCCTTAAGAAATTGCGTTCTCTCAATTTTTAAAATTGGGTTTTGAAATTTCATTGAAAGTCCCACATCGGAAAAAGAGTCAGTAACAACATTACTTTAAAAGAAAGAAAAGGAAGTACAAAGGCCGCCCGAGTTTACCCATACTAGGATTCCATGGAGGAAAACATGGACATGGAAGAAAAACAAAGGGTCAAGTTCTGGGGGAGAGTGATAGAGAACATGATTAGGAGATCGTTAACCATAAGAAAATCCCAAACTTATGATGTGTGTAAACGGTCTTTGATTACCTAGTAGGAAACGTAAACCAACAATGTTTTTGTTTGACGTTCCTTTTCATAATTTTGAGGAATTCATTTACAACATAAAACAAAAACATAAGAAAATATACCTATCTTCATGTAGTGTTTCATCCTTTAATAAGTTTCTACCCAAAACTAATCTTTTCTCCAAACTATGATCATTCAAAACTACTTGGTCTCATCAAAACACAAGAATCAACTTCATAATCCACAAAAGATTAACTATCTATTTCTTCTATCTTTAAACATTATCCCAAAAACAGAAAGGGTAAGGTAAAACAACTCTTCAAAAAGAAATAATCCCATAGGAATGGAAACTACTTTTAAATCTTCAAAGTTCCATGGTACTACCCAAAGTTCATCATAGTCCATTCCATAAATAACGGTCCTTAAAATTCCTCAAAATAAACCAAACTAAGATTGAAACCCAAATACAAGAAGGATTTGATAACATAGTCTTCAAAAATAAACTTCATTGTTATCTCCAAACAACATCAACCACTCCTAACATCTTATAACAAGAGTATCTAACATAAACATATTTTACCCAAGATAGGTTAATCATTCCTATAAGTAACCTAAATTACAACAAGTCCACCTTAAATTCTTCAATTCTTTAAAATATAAGTCAACATTACTCCTCAATGAAAATACCGTAGTAATTTATTTACCTCGATCATATAGGGTCCCCAAAATAGTGAATGTCTTCCAAAATAATAATCATATTTTAATCCCCTAATAATACTTGTCATATTAATACGACAATCATCGCATTTCCTATCACATTGGTTGTTGGGACATGTTCTTCCATTTCCCACCATGAACTAAGAAGAGAAAGCATAATTAGGGGCTTAAGTACTTAGCCAATAATCATGAAAAGGAACTGAAAGCATATAAGGATAACTTGTAGAAGAAAAGTATACCATAACTTATGATCCCCTAGGTTCCCATCTAGGTTATCCATGATCATATATTCTTATGTTAATCTTTATTTTATTTTATCTTTTTTCGTTTAACAATGGTTCATACTAAAGCTTATGAAATTACCAAAGCATATCCCCCGGGAGTGTTGTAACCAAGAGTGCAGCAAGGCTCATTGTCGTGTACCAGTTCCCATTCGAGTCTAGCTCAAAGCGGTGTTTTCAAGTTTTACCCCTATGTACATCTATTCCAGAGCCACCTCTACCTGCTCGTACCCAGACAGAGATGTATTTGCTTGGAAACCCCTTACTCAATACTCACCAAAATACCAGGAAGATTTCCTATATTTAAACTTTTCTATAGGGTTCTTCCAAAAGTTTTCATATCCTCATTTCCACAAATAACTAAACCATCCTTTGATACCAACTATAGAATCCCGCCTTTTTATCACATAAACTTTCATTACATTTTACAAAACCAAGGATCTTTAAGGTTTAGTGTTTTGGAAACCAGGAACTTTAAACATGAAAACATAAAACATTCTTCTAAAACACTTGAAAGGATTCTCCTCATGTTCATCCTAGGTTCATTATTGAATCACATAACCTGGGGACATACATCAAAAGAAAGTGTGAGCAAAAATCCCAGTAAGGGAAACAAGGGAAAAATTTTACATGTGAACTTGAGATACTTCAATAAGGCCATGAAAAGAACTTTAAGGCATGAGAGTGAAATCATGAGGCATATCATAATAAAAATAAAATTTTCATAACATGAAGATGTGGCTACAAAATTTAATATTGACAATCATTTCATTTCACCAAGGTCCATCCCCAATGTGTCGTTAAAAATTACCATGGTTATTCACCAAGGCATCGTTAAAAATGGTCATCTCTAGAGATTAAGTCTTTACCCAATGCATTGGAGCGCTATCAGGGCACGCCCTTAAATTTGCCTTTATTATCATGTGAGCCACATATATCATCATAAAACATTTCATAAATAACCCATATAGCATAAAATAAATGGGTTTCATTTCATAATCATAACGTTTTAAAAACTGCTTTAAAGACATGATCTTTACGTTACTTTAAACCCACAGAAAGGGAAAGCGGGTATCATGTATGTAAATCCCAGAATTTAAAATAGAACATTTTGATATATATGTGATTACCCCTGTAGAAATAAGAGCTTTGAGTATTCACATTATAACATAAAAATAATTTTGAGAAGAGAGAGAGAGGCACTTTGAGACGAAAATTCTGCAGCATAACGGCTATGTTTCGGGGTTTTTAGAAAACATTGAGAAGAGAGGGGACATGGGTCAAACATTCATAAATGACCCATAAAACTATAGAGGGAAAAAATATAATGGATTTATGAAAATGGTATTGAAGTTTGAAAATATACCATATGAAATGAAGAACATGAAAGGAAGAAAAAATAAGATTTCTCTTGCGAGAATTCGGCAGCCTAATGGCGTCACTTAAACTTCAACAAAATTGAATTGACAAGGTCAAATAGGGTCTCTCATCATATGAACATAAGAGTCCAGTATGATAGATATAGAGATCATACCCCAACATAATAGAAAGGAAGTTGAAAGAATTGACATGAAAGTAGAACATCAAAACGAGAAGGGTGAAGAACCACTTGAAAATTCGGTAGCCTAACAGCGCCACATAAAACATCAAAATATTGAATTAAAGAGATCAAATGGGGTATCTCATAATATGATCATAAAATATCAGTATGATAAATTTAGAGATCATACCCCAACATAATAAAAAGGAACATGAAATACTTTACATGAAAATAGATCTTGAAAAATGAGAGGGGAGAAAGAATCCATTACAAGAATTTCAGCAGCCTAACGACGCCACATAAAACTTCATAAAACGAATTAATGAGAGTAAGAGGGGATCTATAATTATATGAACATAAAAAGGGCAGTAAGAGGAGTATAAAAGAACATCCTCCAACATAAGAACATGGATCATAAAAGGAATGACATAAAGGAGATCACTTGAAAAGAAAGAGAGGGGTCGGATCCCTTACCTTAAAACATAACTCTTAAAACTCAAAGGTTGAGACCTTGAGGGCTTGGGGCACCATGTAAGGACTCCTTGGGAGGTAATGAGACCAGAACTTCGTTGGGGGAGAGTGGGGAGTCGAATGGATGAGAGGATGACTTGGTATTTATAGGGAATGTGAGGGGACAAGGCATCAATGGCCAATGGACACCTCATTAGTGGTTTTGGAAAAACTATGGGCTTGCCCATGGTATTTGCACATGGTATTGGCCATTTTGGACACCTCATACCTTATCTTACTATTAATAAGTCGACCATATTGATTACATACTTAATACATCATTTAATGATGTCATTAGACACCCGTAACTTAAAAACTGTATTTTCACTATTCATCGAAAATTCAACTTTCTTAGAATAATCCCAAAATTTCACCTTAACCAAATATCAATGCCCTGATTACAAATATGAACTCCATTTTATAAAAATAATTTTCTAAATAACTTTAATTTAATTTTTAAATAAAAACACTATTCACTGAAAATTCATTTTTTTAGAAAAAACCCCAAAAATTACCATAGCATAATATCGGTGCTCTGAGTTCAAAAATGAAACCCGTTTTATAAAAATAATTTTCTAAATATTTTTAATTAAAAAACACTATTCACCCAAAAAAAAACTAATACTTGAATAATAATTTATGAAACCATTATTTAACCATTTTATTGAATCACATTACTTAATCAAGGTGCCTGGATTATATTAATACTTTCTTTAAGTGAGATTACTAATCCATTTGGACACATTACTAATCCTAATCATAATTTACTATTCATCAAAAATTAATTTGATCTTATTAGACTCTAAATTTCGTACAGAACATAATTGTAGAAGACCATTTTTCGAAAATCATTACACATTTTTAACTATTTAAGGTTTACACAACCATTTTTAAAATATCATTTTTCTAAAATTCATCAAAAATATGCATACTATATTTATCCGGTCATTTGAAAATTCATAAACTTCATCATAAGAAGAAATCCCAATTTTTATTTAAAACAAAGGATTACACAAGGCAGTTATGGTATCCTTATATAGCCCCTTATCACACCAGCATTGGACCTAAGTGTAAGGTGTGCTAAGGTGAGAGAATCTGAGGGAGGCTCGGTTAACATCGCACGAGTAGTTATTTATATTATTTTGAACTTCTCACAAAGACGATTCCGTTCTAGCTTCACACAATGAAGTTCGGCTTGGGTTTGGTCCAGAGCAAAGCCCAGTGGTGCTACCTCTTTCCCAAGTTCTGTTAGATGGGCTTCGATCGGTCCAAGACTACTGGGTGAGGCCATCGAATCTTCTTTCTATAATAATTAACCAAGATTACTTGTATTTAGAGGCAATAATCAAAACATTTTGTTCACATCGGTTATATTGACCGATGGTCATATAACAGTCAAAACCCAATGGTCTCATTTTAATTATAATCATGTTTATCAAATAAAACATTTTTGTTGAGTATAAAAATAAAATAAAATAACACGTGAAATTAGGAAACAAGATTTATTCAAAATTTCGGGCCGTTACACCAGATCTATGGAGAGTAGTCTGTGGCATTTATAAAACCATTCAAACAAATCATTCAATTTAAAAATTCATTCCAAGTGAGTATTCCCACTGAAATTAACATGCACATGTCATGTGTATACCCACTCATTGGATCCATTTATCAAATATAAAGAATATGGACCTACCCTTCTATGTAAACCTTTTAACATTTCATTAGTCATTTTATATAGGTATACCCACCCATATCATCACTTTATTTTAATCCATTTTATCAAAATAAGCATGAAATAACAAGATATCCATTTAGCAAGGAGGAAGTACATCTCCTAAATAGATATTCAATGCTACCAAGGAATTAACAACCTTCCTCTAACTAGGAACACATGAGCACACACCTCTTAGGTGTTTTAAATAGGTATAATCATGTTAAATTCATAAGGCGCACCCCTTGGGTGACATTGAAATGAGAAATGGGTGCCAACACACCTAAATGGAACCTACATGAATCCTCACTAGGCCCGAATAAGCATACGACAAGCATCTCACTCAAAAATGAGGCGGCACCAAAAAAAATGATGGATGACATATCCACCAAACGTTTGAAAGCATAATAAAATCCAAAAAAATATATAGACCACCTACCCTGCTTCGGTAGTAGACAGCTCATCCAGTATCAAGTCCTAATGTGCCTCAATTTAGGATAAATTTGAATAATAGATGAATAATGGAATATAAGGGAATATGAGCCTAAATCAAAATAGTGTGATCATTGTTCCATAGAATCAAGAACATATAAAAAAATCGAGTACTTGCTGATGCAGTTCCAATATGAAAAACCATGCTTAAATCGAAGTCCAAACGACTACTAAATCTGGCAGTGTTTTATACTGGTAGTGTGTCATCTTGGGTGTGTGTCATCCTGGAGATGTGTCATTTTTAGTGGTGATTCATCTAGATAGTGTGTCATTTCTTGTGGTTTGTCATTCTGGTGGAGTGTCATTTCTAATAGTTTTTTTATTTTTCCAGAATTTTCATGTTTTACCAAAAAATTTATTGATTTTCCATTTTGACATCATTTATGTAGAAAATTGGGTCTTAATGCCTTAATTAAAGGGTTTGAATCCATTTGAAAGGAGTTTAACAGTATCCATATTTTCTAGAAGTTCAAGTCCTTTAAAATAATTAAAACACGTGGTTTTAATGAGATCTTCCTTTAATGCTCAACAAAACCATTTCAAATCCTGTTAGTTTTAGATCTAATCTTTTTATGGTCGAAATCTTCCCATTGTTTATTCCTTCTTCATTCTCTTGATACAGGAGGTTCCAAATCCTTCTTCCTTGGAGTAGTGGAATGTGTTGCTATAAACAGTTAGAGTACTCACTACCAAAGAGGCAGTGTCCTCTCATATGTGGACCCCCTATTTTGGTACAATAAGTTGGTGAAAGGCTTCTTCTTTATAGGTAGTATTTACTTCATCTTTATTGATTTTGTATCATGTGGCATGGGTATATGAATGTTTATCCTTGTGAAGATAGTTTATTTCGAATTAAGAGAGATAATAGAATTTGTGTAAAATAAATATTAAGGGAAAGGGGAATGAGATGTATGATATTTTGGCTTATTTGTTATTTATTAATGTTATGAATTGTATGAGATAATTACCTACTAAAAATCATGGTCGCTGGTTATCTTTTCTTATGCTTCTATATTGTGAACTATAGAACGAATGTTGTGTGGTTGCTGATAAACACATAATATGTAATTGGATTATTATGTATACTGAGTTAATGAATTAAATGCCCTTGGATCTAGTGTCTTGTGTGATGACACCCTTAATTAATGAAGTGAAATTGAATAAAAGACCCTTTGATAAATCTGAAAATTTGTTGTGTTGTGATGTGGGATATGATGTGTGTGATGGCAGTGGGCATGATATGGTTGAGCAGTGGGGTTACTATGAAAAATGGTGGACCTATGGGAAAAACCATTTTTTTGCGATGCATCATTTGTAGCGGGTAGATGACCATCACAAATTATCTGTTGCCAAAGACTATTTGTGACAGGACCCATCACAAATACTTTCTTTTTACCGCCTTCACAATTAATACTCTGGGAGAAGGGACACCAGTCGCAAATACTCCCGACACAAATGATCTAACCTATATACACTTCCTTTGATTTTTTATCATTTCAATCTTTTCTCAACTCCCCTCTCCTTCTCTAGTCTCATATTTTTCTTTTTTGTTTTTTTAAAAGTTTTAGATTTCCTAGAGGATCAATTTTCATGGTTCGCATACACCAAAAAATTCTATTTAGATGTATTTATTCATTTTAATTTTAATTATATTTTATTTATTTTTTATTAGTTATAATAATTAATAATTAGTAATAAATAGTACTAACTAGTAATAAATACTACTAACTAGTAATAAATAGTAATAATTTTCAAAAAATAATAATAATTTGCAATAAATAGTAATAATTGTTAACAAATTGTTTTAATTAGTAATAATTAGTAGTAAATAGTAATAATTAGTAATAAATACAAATAATTAGTACTAAATAGTAATAATTATTATTAATTAGCAATAAAGAGCAATAATTAGTAATAAATAGTAATAAATACAAATAATTAGTAATAAATAGTAGTAATTGTTAATAAACAGTAGAAATTGTTAATAATTGGTAGTAATTAGTAGTAATTAGTAGTAATTAGTAATAATTACTACTACATACTAATAAATGGTAGTAATTAGTAATAAATAATAATAATTAGTAATAATTAGTAAAAAATAGTAGTAAATAGTAATAAATAGTAATAATTAGTATTAATGAGTAACAATTAGTAATAAATAGTAATAAATAGTAATAAATTCTAATAAATAGTAATAAGTAGTAATAAATAGTAATAAATAGTAATAAATCTTAATAAATAGTAATAAATAGTAATGAAGAGAAATAAATATTAATAAATAGTAATAAATAGTAATAAATAGTAATACATAGTAATAAATAGTAATTAAAAGCTATAAATAGTTATAATTAGTAATAAGAAGTAAGAAATAGAAATAATTAGTAATAAATAGTAATAATTTGTAATAAATAGTAATAAATAGTAACAATTACCAATAATTAGTAACAGTTAGTAATAAATAGTAATAAATAGTGATAAATAGTGATAAATAGTGATAAAAAGTAATAAAATGTATTAAAGAGTAATAATTATTAATAATTAGTAATAAACAGTAATAAACAGTAATAATTAGTAATAAACAGTAATAAATAGTAATAAATATTAATAATTTGTAATAATCAGAAATAAATAGTAATAAATAGTAATAATTACTAATATATAGTAATAAAGAGCAATAATTAGTGGTAATTAGTAAAAATTAGTAATAATTTGTAATAAATAATAATATACAGTAATAAATAACATTAAATAGTAATAAATAGTAATAAATAATGGTTATTAGTAATAAATCGGAACAAATAGCAATAATTAGTAACAAATCAGAATAAATAGCGGTAATCAGTAATAAATATGAACAAATAGTGGTAATTAGTAGTAAATTTGAATAAATAGCGGTAACTAGTAATAAATCAGAATACATAGTGGTAATTAGTAATAAATAATAATAAATAACAACAATTGGTAAAAAATTCCTGTAATTAGTAAACAAATAGCAGTAATTAGTAAAAAATAGGAGTAATTTGTAAAAAGTTGCAGTAATTAGTAATAAGTAGTGGAATTATAAATAAATTGTGGTAATTATTAAAAATTAGTTGTAATTTTTGAAAATTAGCGGTAATTAGATGTAATTAGCAGTAACTAGAGGTAACTACCGATAACTAGCAGAAACTACCTATAACTAGCGGTAATTAGTAATAAATAGTTTTAATTAGTAATAAATAGCGGTAATGAGTAATAAATAGGGGTAATTAGCAATAAGTAGGAATAATTAGTAATGAATAGTCATAATTAGTTATAAATCATCATAATTAGGTTTAATTAGTAAAAAATATTGGTAAATAGTAATAATTAGTGGTAACTAGTAAAACTTAGTAGTAATTTGTAAGAATTAGAAATAATTATTAAAAATTAGCAGTATTTAGCGATAATTATTGGTAATTAGTGGTAATTAATAGTAATTAGTAATAATTAGTGGTAATTAGTGGTAATTAGAAATAATTAGATGTAATTAGTAATAATTAGCAGTGATTAGTAGTTATTAGTAATAATTAGCAGTCATTAGTAATAATTAGCGATAATTATGAGTCAATTCTAATTTTTTAATTTTATATACTCTTTTGGATCATTTTTTAAATCAAATTAATCAAAAAAATTATTTATTTTATATGTTTTTAGACAAATATGGATCAAGGAAGTCGACTAAAATCTTTATTACATGATCACTATTTGATAAATTATTGTAACAATTCAAACGGTTTAGGTATAAATCCATTCTATATTGGGGGTGTTAAAGATTTTTTTTATAATTTTCCTCATCAAAACTAGAATTTGATTCAGAGGGGACAATTAAGTATCCTGGTAAGAAATGTGATCTGAGGATGTTTGACACATTTGATAATGTTGGGGGGGGGGGGCATAACTGCATACTAGTTTTTGAAAAGATTATATATTTTTTGGTATCAACATGGTGAACAATGTTCCATAGATGATACTAATAATTTGGTTCTAGATCCATCACATTTTCAAAATTTACTACATGATACAACTGGCCCATATTTTCAAAAAACTAAAACTCTAGTTGATATTCATTTAACTAAAGAGTTGAAACCATACCAATTTTATATGTTTTTGACGTCTATTGAGGAAGACTTATATCTTGGTTGCCAGATAAGAAAATTTGAATTGGTTGAAAAATTTATAGCTATTAAATCAGATAATGGAATGTAAAATAGTTTTTTTGATATGATTTTCTCTTTGGTTAAACCACTATTACCTGAAAAAATTGTGTTGGCCACAAATGTTTATGTGAGCGAGGGGAATGTTAATAATTTTGGTATTGCTTATCAAAAGATTCATGCTTGTTCAAATGAATAGATATTATATTATGATGAAAATGATTCATTAGTTATTTGTCCTATATGTGAACAATTAAGGTATAGAGAGGCTCAACTAGGGGAGTCTAGATTGATTCCTGTAAAAAAATTGAGTTATTCTTTAATTATCCCAAATTGCATCATTTATTTATGTCTCATAACACAATGTCATTGATGTCATGGAAAAAAACCCATATTTCAAATGGAAGAGGATTAAACCATCTTAATCATAGCAACTCAGGAAAACATTTTGACCATGTACATCTATATTTTTTTAGAAGCTCAAAATGTGCGATTGGGTCTTTTTACTAATGGTTTCTATCCATTTGGTTATTATAGTAGTCAATATTCTTTTTGGATTGTCTTCATAAATTTGTAAAATTTACCTCCTTGTATTTTTATGAATGAACCTTATATATTTTGGACCATATTTATTCGAAAAAATCTTGAAAAGAATCTTGATGTTTATTTGATTCTATTGATTGATGAGTTAAATTTATTGTGGAGTATTGGTGTCAGTATGTATGATGTTGTTACGAAACATAATTTCATACTAAAGGCTGCATTGATGTGGATAATTACTGACATCACAACATATGAAATGCTATCTAGTTAGAGTAAACATGGTTCAAAATCATGTCCTTACTATATAAGAGACCAAAATCATTTGGGCTCCCCAATGGAAGAAACCCTTGTTTATTTGATTGTTATCATAGATTTTTTCCAAATGATCATCCTTTTCTGAGGTACAAATATCATTTCAGAAAAGTCACAATTAAAATAGATTCTCCTCCAATAGTGATCTCATATATTGAGTTAAATATTAATTTTCTCTTCATCACCTCCCATTAAATTTTGTTCGACTATAAACAAACAAAAAATTGTTAGCTTTGGGAAATAACACAATTGGATTAAACAAAGATTTTTTTTGGAATCTCCCATATTGGTATGATTTTTTGGTTTGCACACGTTGGATGTCATGCATATTGAGAAGAAATTTTTTGACAATATTTTTTATATAGTTTTGGACACACTGGGTAAGATCAAAGATAATGTAAAGGCATGATTATATATTTCCAAAATTTTCAGGTGACTAGAATTAGAACATTTTGAAAATGACAGATCGTAGAATTTAATGTATCCAAAAGTGGCTTATACAATTTACAAATAAAGTTTCCAATAATTTTTTAGTGGATTGCAGATTTGAGGCTTCTAGATGGTTATGTTTCTAATTTGGGTAGATGTGTTAGAAATGGTCAAATTAACATATTTAAAAGTCATGACTGAAAATTAATTTTTTATTATTAAGATAGACACACTTTTAAGGGATAAGGGGGAACCCAAATGAATTCAAAAACATACAAATACATTAAATCCCCCCAGTGCAATGTACAAAGATAAAAAACAATCTGATTCAAATATGCAAATAAGGTTCCCTCCCCAGCATCAAAATTCTTGAGACGAGATACGACATTCACATCACTGTTTGACTAGAAGTCTCGTGCACGAATGAATGCGAACAGTACCCCTAGAAAATACCATACCCACTGAATTAGACAATTCTAGATAGCCATGATATGTGAAAGATCCCTGATCTGAACCTATTTTGGAGCCACCCCTAGATGAGAATAGAATGAATTTTCCCATATATCGTGAGCTGAAGAACCAAAAAGATAACTGACCAACCATTCCACAGATTCACAAATTCAACAACAGAAAACTAGACCATGATTTCCGAAAACCATTTAACATGCTGAAAAACCTCCACAATAAAACCATTACTGCAATCAACTTGGTCCTCCACCATGAAGCCATCAAATATCGCTACACGTTACCCCGATCCAAGATCCCATTCAACAAGAACCCATCATCGGTTGTCAAAACCGAATACAAGATGACATATCATGCCACCTCCATCAATCTGAGAATCCCCAACCGAACACTAAGATCAAAAATATGAAAAAAATAAAAAATATTTCCAGACACCCAGATATGGAAACCAAAGCCTCAATAAATCTATATTCAAAAAACAAAATCAAACAAAAACCACATAACATCACCATCGTCAGATCACACCTAAAGAAGATCACACTACGAGCCACCACCCCGTAACTGGCTTTAGATCCACACACAAACACAGACCATAAAAAATATCCCACTACACCTAATGGAAGTGCTAAAATGAGGCACCACCCCTCTGTTCGCAGAAGAAGGGGACACATGCCACCATCCGTTAGCCACCTTCTTGTTATAATGTAAATACTTCAATCGATTGGATTTAGAGGTCTATTGAATTCTATGATTTGGGAGGCGCTAAACGAAATATATTAATTTTTTTGAGATATTTATGTATCGATAATAGACTGCGATGCACTGACTAGACTACTAGACTACATTGTTTTAATTTTATGTAAATTGGAAAACATCTTCCTGAAATCTTTCTTTGATTCAACAGAAAATTTTATATTTATTTTTCTATATGAATAAAAATGAATAGGTTCTTTATAGTTCTGATGGATGTACCCATTTAAAACATGCATGAAGAAATTGAAGAAAAAGGTACATAATAAATCCTCAATTAAAGGATCAATTATAGAAGATTATTTGTATGAGGGAATTTATTTTTTTATCTCATTATTTTCAATATGAATATCTATCAAAACATAACTACATGGGCCATAATGAAGGAAAAGATAAAGATTAAATGGGAAATCAATTATCAGTTTTTAATCAGCTGAAACGTAGATTTAGTGGAGTTCATGAATGAATGATTTTAAATGATGAACATAACAGGGCTCATAAATATGTTCTGCTCAACAATGAATAAATGAAACCATTTATATTTTGAGTGATGTTATCAGTTATTCTATAATATTTGTTTCAATAAATTAATATTACTTTATTTGTATATTTTTTGATAATTATATCCATAAACAGTTTCCATAAATTACAACAACTACTCTTGAACAATGTTGATAAAATAAGTTTTATCATTGGTTTCAAAAACTTGAAAAATAAATTTTTATGATTTAATATATAAAATAAATTTATTACTTGTTATATTGATAATTATTTTAGGTATCTCAACATGTTGGTAAAATTGATAATGGATTATGTGTGTTGGGTAACCCACCTTCCAAAATGGTTTAATATTGTAATGCATATGTGGTGAATGGTTTTTGAATTCACAAACTTGAATATTGGAAATAATAAAAAGAATAGTGGTGTTTTCTTAAGAGGATATCATCACAGAGAAAGTGAAGTTGAATTTTACAACATGTTGCAAGGAATAATTGAACTCTATTATCTTGGGCAGAATTATATAACGATGTTTAAATATAGTGGTTGGATATTGAGAGAGCGTTGTGTTTTCATCTGTTCCATGGAATGATTGATATTAAATATAAAATCCATCTTGTAGTAAATGAACCATTTTTATTGGATCATCAGGAACATAAAATTTATTATGAAATTTTTTATGCTCCTTCAAAAGTGTTAAGTGATTTTTGGAGCATAATAAAAATGAAATCTTGAGTAAATTAGTTCAATCAAAATGAATTTGGTTCCAATGAAGTAAAAGGAATTGAAAATTTTAATGATACTAATCCAAATCCATATTTTTCACAAAGAGACTTGAATATCAACGATGAAACCCCTTAGTTACGGGTTGATGGTGAAAATGATGTTAATGATGTAACAAATGAGTTTGAAATGGAAAGATATGAAGAAACTAAAACTCTTATAGAAATTGTTGATATAGAGGGGGAATATGAAGATATTAACACTGTCATATACAAAGCTAAGGATGAAGATGAATATTAGCATAGCTAAATGCTAGTTATTATAATATATAATCTATGTATATATATAATAGTTGTTTTTAACTATTTTCTAACAATCATTTCATGTTTCATATGGACTTAGATCAGTTTCGTGAGTTGGTGGAGGCTAATCTACTTGGTGACAAGAAAAATGTTGGATCATATGACCCTCAGACTACTGGTGGTTCAGCAATGCCTCAGAGGGTCACGGTATTGTGAGATTGATGATTCGTGACTCTATCCTCGAGAGATGTCCACATCTTCATTTCGATCTACGCCTGCAGAGGTATGTTCATTTGTGTATTTTAGTTAGTTTTCATTAATTTTCATTAATTTATTTATATACAAATTATTTGATTATTTGATATGTTTTTCGCATATTTTCACATAGAAATGTTGGATTAGGAAGTTATATATTATAGAATTGATTTTCTAGAGCATGGGTTACATGGGATCATATTCCCATTGATGTTCAACACCGCATGTTCAATCATTGGATGGTATGTAAATAATTAATACTTAATTTGAAATTTGTTTAATTAATAACTTGATATTATTAATTATTTGTAGGGTTTATGGAATCCCATCGATGATAGAATTTGAGAATCTATTTTGGAAGAATGAGAGGGCTGTATGTGTTAGTTTTAGCGTCAATTTTTTCACAATAAGATGAAGAAAGAAATAGAGAAAGTGAGAGTCATTGAATTTGATCTATCTTATTGTGCCTACTAACTAGATTACATCTCACCGCATGTTTGGGATGGATTATGTTCATATTGGATGGGAGTTAATTTTTAGAGGAGAGCATAATTAGGTAGATAGAATGGGTGGAAAAAATAGGTGACACATCGAGTTGGTAGTCGTACATTTAGTACACATTGACCTCATTTGGAATGTACATTTTTTTAAAAACAATTTATATAAATTTAAATGTAAACTATTTATTTTATATTCATTTAGGTAGTTGAACAACCCCATATTACAATGTTTGATATTTGTAGGAGTATTAATAGTGATCATATCACCAGAGAGATTAGAGGTTGTTGCAAACATCATATTGTGGTCAGTATAATTGATTTTTGAGTTCTAAAATTAATTGAAAACAATATTTTAACTATTTTAATTTGAAATTGAAATTGACGGAGTCATATGAGGCTGCAACATCTTAGATATAGGATGTCTGTCAGTCCAAGAATGAGGATTATACCTCCAGTACAGTAGGATTTGATGACGCAACCTAGATACAGGGGACTCAATATGCTTTTGAGAAATACCAAGTTGTTGGTATCAACTCTTTATTGACACATGTGAGCTGTTATGTTACCTCTGTGATGTCACCTTGCAACTACAAATGAGATTGTAGAGAGTCATCATCATCTTCTATACAGTATAAGGAGAAGTGAGCTTAGGGTGAGCTTATAGAGACCCTGCCTAGGGAGCTAGAAGATCTCTATCGATAGTAGTAGCAGCATCTGCATGAGGAGTTGTGTCGATGGTAATAGGAGTAAAACGAGCAGAAAATGGAGTACATGATACATTTGGATCACAGTTTATGGGTGGATTTCCCTCCACCATCTTCTTTAGATCCCCTAGATGACCCCTTAGTGATTTATATACTTTTTATGACAAGTACTTGAAAATAATATTTTTACATTTCTATATATTTCATTTTTATATTATTGCATATAATGTATTTTTTATCATTATTTTATTATTTTTATTATTTTATATATTATTGAAAATACTATGTTTTTATCAATTTTATTATTATATTATTATTTTATTATTATTATTTTATTATTATTATTTTATAATTATTTTCTTGTATTTTATTAAAAATAACAGTTTTTAGATTTTGCGACGAGCCCGTTGCAAAAGTGTTTTTTTAAAGAACTGGAATAAAGTATTTATGACACCATTTTTTGCAATGGGTCATTTATGATGGGACCCCACCAAGGATGATTTTATTTCTAGTAGTGTGGTGAATATGGATGCTGAGAAGTTTCAATATGCTGCTTCTTATGTGTTGTTTTGTTTTAGGTGCCAGGTTGGTATGGATGGTGATAACGATGAACATAGAAAACCATTATTTACATGTTTTAGTGGAATGATTTATTAATGTAGAATCAAAAAAACTTTTTAATATTAATTGATGACTGAAAACAATTTTTGGCTTGCTTTTTGCATTTCTGGGGTTGTGAATTTTGTCTTAGCAGCAGACTTGGGGGACCTTTTGAGTTTGTTGGTGATATGCTTCTAAACCTATAAGTGGGGACTGTATCAATTCATATATATATATATATATGAATACATTTTATTTTCCTTGTGATTTATATAATCACCCCTCCCACATCAATCACTATGTGCCGAAACCCACATAGTCACACGGGTGGTGTCTTTCCTAACATCCCGTTGCGAGGATTGATGGCTAGCCACCCTCTCTTCCCCACTCCATCTTACAGGCGATAATAGACCAGGTGTCTTCATGTGAGTTGCGATGTGTGGACCAGGTGTGTACCTGCGATATGAGCTATGAGGTGTGGCCCAAGTGTGTGTGGGTGGGATGTGATGTGATATATTCAGAATATGTGGGAGTGATAGGATGTTTTCCATTGGGGTGAGGGAGTGACTAATTAGTGGGAATGTGGTGCGGGGTACCCTATGACCAATGTTCTTTATATTATATTACATTATATTACTTAGATTTTTTTTGTGGTGAGTGAACTTTGGTGAGGTTTGGGTTATAGTTATTCTATCTATTAGTTGTTGTTTGGTTCTACTATTTTCTCATGGTGTAATAGTATGCTACTTCTATTGGTGCGTGAGAGACATTGGTTATCCTACTAAGTATACCAATATTCTCACCCTACATGTATAGAAACTATTTTTTGGGATCTTGGAGGAATTTGTAGGCCATGATGGACCCTAATATCTGTACCCTTGGATTGTTTCTTTATTGCAGATTTGGTTTTGTTTTGGGTATTTTAATTTGGAGACTTCTATTTGTACCATTTTTATTCACACATGATTATGGGTTGGTTTTTGGTTTTATTATATATATGTATTGTATTTGATTATGGTTGACACATCCTATCTCACATTATTCTTTTTATTATAGTAGGAAATGTCTCCCATATTGTGGAATTTTTATACCTTTAGTGCTAGTTGACAACCTAGGGCCTACTGGAGGTGGGACTTGGAGGTAATTATCTATCTCCCTTCATTTTGGAATATTTGGTTTGATGGGGGCATGTTAGTAGGTTCATGGTTGTATATTATTGGGATTTTCTTCACTCCTTACATACACCTTTAGGTTCATGTAGAATTGGTTCATGACACTTCTAATGAGAAAGGAGCTATATCTTATGGTGTATTTTTTCAATTATATTGTCAACCTTCATTTTTGGTGATTAGTAGTGACCACAGTTCATAGGACGTGGGATCAATTAAAGTGTTTTTGATATTTTTAAATGGTGATTTTGGGCCATTGATGTATCAGGATTATTAGAATTTAGTATATTTTTGTTTTTATGTATACATTCACTACTAGAAAGGGAGGTTTTCTCAATGCCTATATACCAATGATTTTCTTAAACTATTGGTGTAGAGTACTTTTACCAACAGTTTAAGGAAATTGTTGGTAAATGGTGGTTAAAATCATCTTTTCCCAACGATTTTGAAAAACCATTGGGAAAAGTATACTCTAAAACAATAGTTTTCTTAAACCATTGGTATAGAGATGTTTAAATCATCCTTTAACAACAGTTTTTACAAACCGTTGGTAAAGTATTTCATTCCCAACAATTTTTACATACTGTTGGGAAAGTTTTACCCTAAATTCATAGAGGATCAACCTCCCACATTCAGTACGACTGCAGCCCTAATCAAAAGGGAGAATCTTGATTTTCTTCCCCCTATGGTCAAAATCCTTCCATCTTCTTCACTTGTAATCTATAAGTGATATTGCATCTACTATTTTGGTTTTATATTTTCATTTGGGTGAAGTGGAGAAGCAGGATTCTATTTACCCTACTTTGGAAATCCTTATTTACGATCTATTCTCAAAATTTATTAGTTCTAAACTTCTAATTTGTAAGTGATACTTTCATTTTAATGTTCTACATATACTGTGTTGGTTTTCTGTTTTGATTTGGGTGTGTATAATTTTTTTTTTCTGTTTGATTTTGGTGTGTGTGTTGGGCTTTGACAGTGAATCAAATTTTATTCAATATAAATTATGTGTTAATATCATCCATAATTTTTTAGTTCTTAAAAGGATTGGTATTGCTGGGAATTTTGTGTTAATATCATCCATATTCCACATGATGCACATCATGGTATGAATGTGTGATGATATTTTTGAGATCAGAGAGAAAAATCATAAACTCTAGGTTGTTTATAGTGGCATGGTTAGTCATGAGTGATAATTGACTTCCTAAGATAACTGTACTAATATTACATTACGGTCAATAAAATATGGTTCTCACTGTACGTTGTATATTATGTCTTTTTGTTGGATAATACTCACTTTTATGATGGTGGGGTGCTTTTCACTAGCCATACTAGTATGTGCATACATCCATAACAATGTTAGATAAGTCACAAGTTTAATTCAGTAATTTTGTTATCATTTACATACTTTATTATTAATTTCAAATTAAAAAAAATTTGTCTGTACTTTATGAAATTAAACCTTTTTACAAGCCATTACCAACCTATTAGTGTAGAAGCCTAATATTTATCCACCCATGGGGTGCGCTTGACTTGGGGAACTAATTGGGTAATGAAAGGTATGACCATAGAGGTGGCAAGAATTATTTATTGAACATGGGTGAGTGATTCAGGATTCCTATTATACATAATGGGACCTGAGGCATGTGGCTCTATTTTGGATGCTTATAAAGGGGCCTTGAAGTCCTCTTTTACCAAAAATTGTGTTTAACTGTTGGTAAAACTCTTCCCTTTACCAATGGTTTGTTTCAATGGAAAGGTAAGGTACCTTTATTGATGATTGTGGATTTCAAGTTATTGACATGACTCACACTCTTACCACGGATGAACCAAATGATTGGGTGTAGCTCAAAAAGCTTGGTTTAATTTTAGAATTTATTGAGACTCTTGTATAGTACTACTTCTTACTAGTTGTAACTATGTTTTTCTTTTTGATACATGGCATACATTACCATCATTCGGTTTGTGATTCTATTATTAGTTGGTATTAATGAGTTTTTTATTTTCATCCATTTCAAATATTTTCCCATTGTTATCTTTCTTCAACTTTTTAACTGATAATATTAAAATTGTGAAACTTAGGTAATGAGGGAATAGTCTCCTCTAGACACAAGAAAGGCTCTCACTATTAGTCAATAACATTTGGAATTTTGATATATGTTCTTGAGTCCATGTGGACATCTAGGTTTGGGTCACTAATGAGTGGCATCCTGGTTTGGGACGTCACAATTCATGGATATCATTTTTATAGGTGTTTATAATCAAATACATATCTATAACTATTGAAGGTCCCTCTCCAAAATCAATTAGGACATGATTCAATGAATACACCCTACCAACCTATGATCTATGGCCCCAATCCTAGAATCCATTAATCCATGGTTAAGGTGAAACTTGATGAGGTCATAACTAATTTTGATGTGATCCTCATCCTACTCCTCATCCGGATCTCCCTAAATAATTTAAAGTATAAAACCCATGTACTCCCAAAAATACCCTTAAGGATTGTGTATTCCATGATCCATTTCTGATATCTTTCTAGGAAATCCTTGAATATAGGTATTAGAAATTCTGTATCTTATTTTCTTATATACATTGTATTTTGTTGGGTTTCTTAATATGATTCTCATACAAAGTAATGTGTTAGTTATGCTTTTATATAATGTAAACAATTTTTATTTACCTAAATATTTTATTGATTGAACTTCAATATAATTTAATTTCATTGAAATGAATTATAGAATTTTTTTAAAGAATGGATAGAATTTGGGGGCATGAAACTGATCGGATTTCAACCGAGTTTCAAAATAATTTGAACAGATTTTTATATTTTTCATTTGACAAGGCTTCAGATAGTGGTCGCATACACTGCCCTTGTTCTAATTTTTTTGGTAGACCTTTGTTTAGTCATGAATCATTTAGATATCACATAACCAAATATGGTTTCCAAACAAAATATTATGTGTGGACTCACAATGGAGAGAAAATGGAATATCAAAATGTTGATGATCCAAATGATTGGACTGAATTGGAGAGTTTGATATATAATCGATTTCCATTTATTCGGCATCATGAGAAGGAAAGGATATCTAGCCAACATGATTTTGATACAAACACACATGATGCATCCAATGAAAATGATGATGTTGATAGGGTGAAAAAGTTGAATTATGCTGCGACGACTCCAGTATATCGTCAATGTGGTAAAATGAAAAAGTTGGAATTTTTAATCCGATTGTTTCATGGGAAAACTATGTATGGTATTTCAAATACTAGAATCAATAACATTATTACCTTTTTGAATGACTTACTTCTAGATGATGCAGATATTCTCTCAAACCACTGTATGGCATGGAAGTTAGTTGATGAACTTGGATTCTCAAAAAAAAATCATGCTTGCCTGAATGATTGCAGCTTATTTTGGGAGGAAACTGCTGAAAGAAATGATTGTATCAAATGTGGACCCTCCCAATGGAAGCCAAAGGATGATGGAACACCATCTCATGTGCCAAAAAATTTAATGTGGCACTTTCCATTGATCCACAGATTACAGAACCTTTTCAAATCTGATGAAATATCTGTAAAAATTCAATGGCATGACACTAAGAGAAAAAAGAATAATGAATAGTTGGTTCACCCTTCAGATGGATTTTTATGGTAGAGATTTGATGCTTGATATCCTGAATTTGTATCCAAAATGCATAATGTGAGACTAAATCTTTCATGTGACATATTTAATCCATTAGGGCAGATTCTTACTGCGCATAACTCGTGGCTAGTTTTCATACACATTTATAACCTTCCCCCATGGTTGTGTATGAAAAAGCCTTAAATTTTCTTGAGTATACTGATATTTTTCCCTTATAATCCTAGAAATTATATATATTTATACATGCAACCTTTAATAAAGGAGTTGAAACTTCTTGGGATGTGGGTGTTCCCACATATGATGCATGTTCAAAAGACATATTTCATATGCGTGCTGCGCTTATGTTGATGATCAATGATTTTACTGATTATGCAATAATGTCTGGATGGAGCACAAAAGGAAAATTGTCACATCCTATTTTTATAAAGAATACTCGATCAAGAAGACTGAAATATCATCATTGTTTTAGTTTTATGGGACGTCGATGATTCTTTATAATGAACCATCCATATAGAAACAATCATCAAAGATTTGACAATACCATGGAGACTAACGATCCACCTCATCATATGTCTGGAATTGATGTGCTTAAGGAATTGAAAGATTTTAGTTATTCATTTGGGAAGGGTGTAAAGAAATATAGAAAGAGGAAAAATGTTTCCAATGACACCTATTACAATTGGAAGAAGAAGAGTATATTATTTGAGTTGTTGTATTGGTCATCCAACATGTTACATCATTTATTAGACATAATCACATTGAAAAGAATATATATGAAATGTAGCTTTCAATTCTTCTAAATGTAAAGGGGAAGAAAAAAAGATGATTTATGATCTCGGCGTTACTTAGTATATTGGGGGATCAAACTAGTATTGCATCCTGTTTGTATTAAGGAAAATAAATGGAAAGTTCCATGTGCTTCTTATGTGATGACACCTGCTGAAAAAAATAAATTTCTGGAATTGATAGAGACTATAAATGTTCCTGATGGTTATTCAATAAATATATCAAAACAGGTCAACAGAAAAGAGTTGAAGATGAAATATTTGAAGACTCATGTTTATCACATCCTTTTGCATGAGTTTATTCCAATAGAAATCCTTCATCTCTTGTCCAATAATATAAGAGTCTCAATTATTTGGTTATGCAATATTTCTAGATATATTTTTGCTAAGAAGTTGTCCAAATACTTCTTGCAAAAAGTATTGGTAGAGACACAATTAATTTTGGGTGAGTTATAGAAAATATTCCCTCCATCATTTTTTACAATCATGTTGCATCTAACTATCCATAATGTGACCAAAATACTTCTTGGGGGACCCATGGATTTTCATTGGATGTATCCAATTGAAATAAACATGTACAAATTGAAATCATATGTTCAGAACAGGAATTATCCTGAAGGTTCTATTATGAATGGTTACTTGGCTCAAGAATGCATGGAATTATGCTCAATTTATTTTTTTGATCTTACTATGAGAATAAACAGACCAATGAGAATTAAAGAAGAATAGTATGATCAAATTGAACCCAGTTTCCCATCACTTACTCAGACATGAGGAATTTCGGGATCATATACATTTACAACATTGAGCCTTGAAGAGCAAGAGATGGCACATCGCACAGTGTTGTTCAATTGTGATTTTTTCAATGAGTATATCAAGTAAGTAAATTGTACATGTATCTCTAATCTTATCTCTTGTAATTTTAAATATTTGTTAAACTATTATTATTTTTATCTACAGGGAACATACAGAATTGATATATAGAAAGCATCATTCATTATCTTTGAGAAGAAAAGATACTTTGCATAGAAAAGGGTTTTCTTCTTGGTTGAAATTGAATGTAAAAATATTTCTGTAATAACTAAATAAAAATAATATTTAATTAAGTTTACGATTTGTTTATATTTTAGGTATCGAGTTTGCCTACATAATCTGTTTCTGAGGAAATAAGAGCTTTGTATTTTGGTCCTAATACCATGGTTCGTGCTTGTAAATCACTTATGATCAATGGATACAAATTTATTTTCACTGAACGAGCAAGAAACATGAGAACACAACATGATGGTGTTATGCTAACTGCCACAACAGACTGTTATTCCAGTTCATCGGATAATAAACCTCATTCTGAAAATGTATCTCATTATGGTGTCATAGATAAAATATTAATTTTGGATTATTACACGCATGGTCGAGTCACGATGATGAAATGTCAATGGTTTGATTCAATGACGAGGTAAGGCACCTTTATTGATGATTGTGGATTTCAAGTTTTGACATGAATCTCACTCTTTCCACCGATGAACCATTTGTATTGGCATCAATGGTGAATCAAGTTTTTTTTATGTCAAAGATCATCGTCATCCTAAATTCGGTGTAATTATTGTAGTAAATCCCTGATAAGTTTTTGATGATGGTGATGATGAAGTTGACACTATCCCTACTACAATTGGAAGCAATCCATTTATTACTTATGATGACTCCAATACCTCAATTGTAAGAGTAGAATGTGCACTCGAAGTTGTGGTGGGAAATATATATCATCCTACAGTCGTGTTCTCACCTACATGTTTCACCAAAATCATTCAGAGTGTGTATCCTAGTACTTACCTTCAAACCACTATAAATATTATATTTCGTTATGTTTTTTTTTATTCAAATGTTTTTTCTATATTTTGTTTTTTTGGGTTACACATTAGTTACTTGTTTCTAATTACTTCTATATTTGTTTTCATTGCAGGAAATGACACCCATTAAAGAGATGTGGTGGAAAAAGATGACAGAAAATAATCGTCGCATGACACAGATGGGAATTCCTCTGCTCATCCCTGTTGTGAGTACTTTATTTCAAATATATATATTTCAATGAATTATATTGTCATGTGTTTACTTTTGTGTTAATTTTTTTTTCAGGATCGATCCCCTAGATGAAAGATATCCGATGAGGAGACTGATATTGCTCCTAGTATAGAGGCTGGTTGTAGGAGGTGGGGTGGTGTTATAGTTAGACGATCATCTAGTGGTGTCGGTACTAAGGCCGGTGGTATGAGGGATCACGGTGTGAGAGTTAGGTGATCCACTGGTCCTACACAATTGGACGACACCCCTACCACATACATATCTACTACACCCCATTTTGATCCTGGTGTGTCTTTAGGGACACATAGGATATTCAGGCCTATGATGTTTACACTACCAGTTTGCCAGACGTTTGTGCCATCATCTTTTCCTTTTGGTTCATTATCTCCGAGCTATTATATTTGACCTTCTTCGACTCCTACTCCGACACAGCATGTGGTTGAGGAGCATATAATGAGGGACAATCCACCTGGACAGGATATTCCTTTAGCTTTTTCACATCCAGGACACCCATTGATCCGAATACTATAGGTATATTTATATAACTCTAACAAATTTTTATACCAAAATTTATTTTTATTATAACTTGTAATAATATTTTTCTCTCTTTAATAATAGATTCATCTACTGACAGGAGGTGGGGGAGTGGGCATAATTTCTTATTTGTGGTATGGAACCGCTAGACACAGTTGATGGTTGAATACAATGATGATGGACAAATGATTGATAAATCAGGGCAGGAATGTCAGGGTTTTTTGGCGACACTAGCCAAATACTCTGACATCATTCCAGTCAGCCCTGTCTCTTGGAGACATCTGCCACACGAAGTCAGGGATAATGCATGGGCACAAATATGGGTAAAAAATCTATTGGATTTAATGTAGTATTTTATTTGTATTTATATGAATTAATCTATTGGGTGTTAGCTTCAGTTTAACTTCCCTAATGGAGAAGGTGCACGACCAGCATGTTTGAAGGAGTTAGGAGAGCATCAGAGATCTTTTAAGCATGACATGTATGTTGGATGGTGGGATAGAGTGGGCACGAAGTTGGAGACAGTACCTACCGTGGATGACTGCTGGATAGATCAATATCTTCAAATGATTACCTATTGGGAGACAACCAAATTTGAGGTATTAATCCCATTTGAGGTATTTAAATGACAATTTTCATAGTTTTCATTAATATTATCTTATTTATTATTAAACATTATTTAGGAATCTTTTGAAAAAAATAAAAAAAACATTGTTTCAATGAAATACCTCTATACTTTGGGGTACACTACTATGTCAGATCATGAGAGGTAGCTGGTACGATATAGTTGTTTATAATTTTTCTTTAGGAATTTTCCTTTTTATTATTTCCTACTTAAATTATGTGATTTATTGAATATTGAATATATGATTATACTTTCACTTTATATTGTTTCAGTGTCACTACAGAAGCACAAATTGAATATTGAAGGATGTCTCCCTCGAGCAAAATTGTTTTGCTCGAGTAGAAGGAAAAAAGCTGGAACTGTGGTTAATGAACCGGCACCAAAAAAGATTGTAAGTTTTAATTTCTTTATATCAAAGTTCAATATCTATTTTGAAATAAAATAATCTATTAATATTTTTAACAGGTTTCTTTAGTGGCCCTTAATTCCTAGTGGCCTGACAATTTAGGTCCACACGATCATTTATATCAGGTTTTGGGAGATGAGCACTTTGGTCGAGTATGCTACTGACCTGGTAAGAATACAGTCCCGACGAGGTATTGGTCCTCTCCAAGTATCAATTCTAGTACCACCAAGTTGGAACAGGTGAAGAAGCATGCAAGACATTTTGATAAAAGTGTCACAGAGTTAGAAGAATAAATTCAAATGAGGGAGACATAATTTATGAAACTGATCAAAGATTTATCTTCATAACTTCCACCAGAGGCCAGCGTGGCTTGTTAGACATATATGTCATCTATGAGTGCATTATCCAATGCACCAGGCGGCAGTTCTAGTGGCGGTCGAGATGATGAAATTCCTGGTGATGATGAGGATGCTGAAGAGGACGAGGGTGAGGATAAGGATGAGGACAAGGGCAATGATAGGGCTGAGGGTGAGGATGGGGTTGAGGACGAGCATGGGGATGATGATGAGGATGATTATGAGGAAAGAGATTGCGGCGAGGATGAGGCTGATGATGACAGTGGTGATGGTGATGGTGATTAGGGGAAGATTGATCCATTACATTTTTGAATTCTGTATAACTCATTATTTTTGAACATGGTTTTTCACTCTGGTAGGGATATTTTTGAATTCAGTATAACTCTTTATTTTTGACCAAATATGGAAGACTAATGTTGTTATAATGGTTTATGGGGCTTTTGGGGCTTGTTCGGAGCTCAGAACCCTGGTCGGCGTAGAAAAACACTATGCCTCACAGTTAGTAAAAAATTTAAGTCCATACCATAAGGTATCTACCAACCATATAGGGATGTATATTATAAGAAATGTGAATGATTTTCCCTAACCATGCACCAGGGGATGCACATCATGCACAATGTCTATAGTTTTATTATAAGATTCTATCACTGTTGTTGCACGGTTTGCCAAACTGGCATACGGAAAACTGACCAAATGCATTCGGATTGTGTTGAAACTTTATAAAAATTATCCATGAGTCAAATATGATTTGTACGAGTCATCCCCTCCTCAATCAGAGTCTCAGTGTGGCCGGTATCACTCAAAGTGTCTCTCTTTTGTCTAAAATGGACACCCTTTTATGTTAAAACAACTGGCATACAGAAAACCCACCAAACGTATTTGGATTGTGTTGATAACTTAGGAAAATGATCTATGGGTCATATGTGACGTGTACGACTCAACACCTCCATAATCTGAGGCACTTTGTGGCCAATACCACTCAAAGTGTCTCACTTTTATTTGAAATGGAAAACATTTTAAGTGAAAATAACAACTGACATAAGGAAAACAGACCAAACGTATTCAGATTTTGTTCATACATTAGAACAATTATCCAGGGAACATTTATGACATGTAAGAGTCAACCTTGCATCAATCCGAGGCATGGTGCGGCTGGTACCAGTCAAAGTGTCTCACTTTTATTTGAAATGGACCGGATTTAAAGTGAAAACAACAACCAACATACAAAAAAATGATCAGACACATTCGGATTGTGTTTATACTTTAGGAAAATGATATATTGGTCATTTTTTATGGGTATGAGTCAAATAATCCTCAATCTGAGACACGATGTGACCGATATCACTCAACGTGTCTCACTTTTATTTGAAATGGGGAACATTTTAAGTGAAAACAACCACTGACATATGAAAAACAGACCAAATGTATTTTTCTTGAGTTTAAACTTTAGTAAAATGATCCAATGGTCATTTGAGATGTGTAAAAGACAACTGCCCCTCAATAAAAGGCATGGTGTGGCCAGTACCACTCTAAATGTCTATCTTTTTTTTAAAATGGACACTATTTTACGTAAAAACAACCCGCATACTAAAAACTGACCAAAGGTATTTGGATTTTCTTTATACATTTACACAATGATCCATGGGTCATTTGTGAGTTCTACAAGGAGATGACACATCATTCAGACACGCGGTTTGCACGTCACAACAGAATATGTGTTTTTTAGGTGTTTTGTGCATTTAAAAAGCATGTGTGGGGTGGTCAAAACCGGCTGAACGACCTCCGAATGCCATGAAATCAAACAAAAACAAAGGTTGTGTGAATTGTGAAATGGTTGTCTAGACGACACAACAATCAGATGTTTCGTGTGACCATGGTGGCCGAAAACACACTCTGCATGTCATAAATGGCCATAACATGCGTTTAATGGTCAAATGCGTGTCGAACGACATCAGAATGAATTGAAATCATATGAAAAAACCCTAATTATTATTCTTGAGGTGTAAAAGGAGATTTCACATCATTCGAACGCGTGTTTTGCACGACATGACTGAATATGTGTTTTTAGGTGTTTGACACACTTGAAAAGCATGCGTAGGGTGGTCAAAATAGTCCGAAAAACCTCATAATTCCATGAAATCAGACGACAATAAAGGGTGGGTGAATTGTGAAATGGTTGGCCATACTACATGTTAATCGGAGGTTTCGTGTGACTGTAGTGACCGAAAACTCACTACACGTGTCGTAAATGGACAAAACATGCATTTAATGGTCAAATGCATACTGAACGACATCATAATGACTTGAAATCACAAAAAACACCCTAACTATTATTCTCAAGGTGTATGAGGAGACAACACATCAATCATATGCACAGTTTGCATGACACAGCTGAATATGTGTTTTTTAGGTGTTTGGTGGGCTTGAAAAGTGAGCGTGGGGTGGTCAAAACTGACCGAACAACCTCAGAATGCCATGAAATTAGATGAAAACAAAGGGTGGGTGAATTGTGAAATGGTCGGCCAAACGACACATCAATCGGAGGTTTCGTGTGACCGCGGTGGCCGAAAATGCGCTCTGCATGTTGTAAATGGCCAAACCATATGTTTTACGGTCAAATACATACCCAATGACATCAGAATGACTTGAAATCACATGAAAATACCCTAATTATTATTCGTGAGGTGTAAGAAAAGATGACACATCATTCAGATGTGCGGTTTGCGTGGAACCACTGAATATGTGTTTTTTAGGTGTTTGGCGCATCTGAAAAACGTGTGTGGGGTGGTCAAAACTAGTCGATTGACCTTAGAATTCCATGAAATCGGAATAAAACAAAGTGTGGGTGAACTATGAAATGGTCATCCAGATATCACATCAATTGGAGGTGTCGTGTGACCATGGTGTTTGAAAACGCACGCTGCGTGTCGTAAATGGCCAAAACATGAGTTTAACGGTCAAATGAATACCAAACGGCATTAGAATGACTTGAAATCCTAGAAAAACACCCTAATTTTTATTTTTGTGGTGTATGAGGAGACAACATGTCATTCAGACGTGCGGTTTGTGCGGCACGACTAAATATGTGTTTTTAGGTGTTTAGAGTGCTTGAAAAGTGTGCGTGGAGTGGTCAAAACAGGCGGAATGACCTCAGAATTCCATGAAATCAGATGACAACAAAGGGTGGTTTAATTGTAAAATGTTCATCCAGAAAGAACATCAATCGGAGGTGTCGTGTGACCACAGTGGATGAAAACACAATCTGCAAGTCGTAAATGGCCAAAAGATGTGTTTTACTATCAAATAGAAACCCAACAACATCAGAATGACTTGTAATCCCACTAAAACACCATAATTATTATTCGTGAGGTGTATGAAAATATGACATGTTATTCAGACGTGCAGTTTGTGCGGCATGACTAAATATGTGTTTTTTAGGTGTTTGGCGCGTTTGAAAAGCATGCGTGGGGTGGTCAAAACCAGAAGAACGACCTCAAAATTCCATGAAATTAGACGAAAACAGAGGGAGGGTGAAGTGTGAAATGGTCAGCCAGATGACACATCAATCAGAGGTGTTGTGTGACCGCAATGGCCCAAAACACATTCTGCGTGGGGTAAATGGCCAAAACATGCGTTTAACGGGAAAAATAATGCTGAAAGTCATGAGAATGACTTGAAATCACACGAAAAAACGGTTATTATTATTCGTGAGGTCTACGAGGATACGAAACGTCATTCGGACGTGCGGTTTGCATGGCACGACTGAATATGTGATTTTTAGGTGTTTGGCGCGCTTGAAAAGCATGCGTGGGGTGGTCAAAACTGGCAGAATGACCTCAGAATGCCATAAAATCAGATGAAAATAAAGGGTGGGTGAATTGTGAAATGGCTAGCTAGACAACATGTCAATTAGAGGTGTCGTGTGACTGCGATGGCCGAAAATGAACTCTACGTGTCGTAAATGGTCTAAACATGTGTTTTACGGTCAAATACATACCGAACGATATCAGAATGACTTGAAATCACATAAACAACCTAATTATTATTCTTTAGGTGTATGAAAATATGACACATACTTTGGATGCACTTTTTTCATGGCATGGTAGAATATGTGTTTTTAAGTATTTGACACGCTCCAAAAATGTGCATGGGGTGGTCAAAACCAGCCGAACGACCTCAGAATACCAAGAAATTAGTCAACAACAAAGAGTGGGTTAATTGTGAAATGTTTGGCCAGAAGAATCTTTAATCGGAGGTGTCGTGTGACCGAGGTGGCCGAAAATGAACTCCGAACACCCCCCACCCCGGACAGTCCCCCTCACCCCCAGATATCCCCCTGTATCCCCCAGATATCCCCCCACATCAGACAACCGCCCACCCACCAGACACCCCCCCCATATCGGACAACGACCCCACCCAACAATCCATGGATCTTTTGTGATGGGTACGAGTCAACTCCACCTCAATCCGAGGCACGGTGTGATTGGTATCACTCAAAGTGTATCACTTTTGTTTGAAATGGACAACATTTTAAGTGAAAACAAAAACTGACATACGAAAACTCTTCACAAGGCTACACATAGATTCCTGAAATTAAGGGATAAAAAATAAAATATGGTCTATTGGTCATACATTATTAGAAGAAAATATTCACAAGGAATTGATTGAAACACAATGGGTCACAGTATATTTAGAAAAACATGAATTATTTAAGGAATGAGTCTCAACATCCCATCATGAACATGAACCGGCACTCATGTTCTAATTCTCAATCATGGCTCGTTCATTCTATACAATAACATACAACAAATAAATATCATATAGTGATTTCATATGAAACATATGAACATTCAAGCATACCATATAACAAATTGGTTAACAAGGTTACACATAGATTCTTGAAAAATAAGTTTCAAAGTCTCATAAAAATACCCCAATGGAGAGGAATACATATGGTGACACCATAGCCCCATGGATCACCTCAATCCCATCCTCAAACAGTGGGTTCTAAGACCAAACCAAAGTCCCTTTGGGAACCCAATACCAATTACTTAATTGAATATTCATACCCACTACCCAAGATGCGGATTCATCTCACATCACACCCAGGAGAGAACATTAAAATTATCCACATACCCCCTTATTCTAATTTAAAAGTCTACAAAAAACATTTATGCTATTCCGGTAACCCATCTCATATGTTAATATTGGCCAATGTTTCCCACTAACACATCAGGAACCATTTATACATCGATACATAATTATTAGAGGAATATAAACAACCCATGTGCTTCCTATAACTGATCCTAGGTCTGAGAACATTACCACTACCATTTTCTATCTTATGGGTATCATTATCATTGCCACTCTACCCAAGTGTTTTGGTTGGTTTTAAGATACTCAACCCAAGACCACGACTAAACTTCCCATGTGCTTCCTATAACATGAAGGTTTTTTCTCTTGTGTGTATTGGTGTTGTGGTTTGAGTGAGTAATGAATTATAAATTTTGAATACTCTTATGTGTGTTGGTGTTGTGGTTTGAGTGAGGAATGAAGTCTAAATTTGAAATACACTTATGGGTGTTATTGTATTTCCTATAACATGTAGGATTTTTTTATTATGGGTGTTATTGCATTTGAATTTCTAAATTTCTAAATTTATAAATTCTGGAAAGAATTCTAAGTTTTGAATACATTGGATGGGGATTTTGTATTGGTGTTTTGCAGGTATAAAGAGGGGGAGGTGTGTTGCTATGTTGTTGTAGGTCTGGAGAGGGGAGATGGTCCTGCTGCTGTAGAGGTGAGGAAATGTATACCAATAGTTTCAAAACAGTTGGTATAGATTCTATAATATACCTATACAAACAGTTTTTTATAACCGTTGGTATATGTTTATACCAATGGTTATAACAAAACCATTGGTATAACCTTATGGATTTCCATATCCCCTCTATACCAATGGTTATAAGCTGCTGGTATAAGTGTAACACACACATACAAACGGTTTTACAAACTGTTGGTATATGTTATATTTAACACACATATGCCAACGGTTTGTAGCAAACCATTGGTATACCTTCTATTTTGACACCTATACCAACTGTTTTCATAGAACTATTGGTATAGGACTATTTTCATGGCTTACTTGGCCATGGTTGGGGGAACTATTGCTATACTATATACCAACGGTTTCTAGGCCTTTACCAATGGTTGTGAACCATTAGTAAAGTGTAAAATTCCATTAGTGTTTATGATGTTCCTTATAACTTTAATTTCAGTCTATAATGTGATGTTGGTTATGGTCCTTTGATTATTTCATCATTTTGTACTTAATTTGTAGTTTTATTAATATTGAAATTTCTTATTTGGATGAATGGATGACTGAAGTATAGATACCTCATGTTAAAATTATAGGTTGATTTTGTGTTGTGGTTAATTGTATTTTATGGGATAATTCATTACTGATGATTGTATTTTGATACATTAATGCTTATTTCAGTACTATGGTGATTAAGAATGTGCTTTGGTCCTTATTGTGAGCTAGGGTGGGTGATGTGCCCAGTTAACCTATATCAATTTTTTACAAAATGGCATTAGATACCTCTTTATATTTGGGGAGTAAAATTATAATTGTGATATGACTACTAGATCTTCAGAGGTAAGAATTGGGGAGTTCTTAGAGAACTATTATTCATTTTAAACCTCATTCTAAGAAGTGTTTTTCTGAGTTCTGTTTTAGATTTTATCATTTTTTCGATATCTTGATGCAATATGATTGGGTTTATTATTTTTATGAGTTTTTGGGGATACATGTGAGATTTTTTGGAATATTCATTTTTTTGGGGTGGATCAACGAATTAAACCAAAGGCACATTATTTTGGTGTACTAATTGGTGAGTCATGTTGTTCGACCAAGATACCTTCCTAGTTCCACATTGATAATTACTAAATGGTATTCAATAATATTTACTATTATAGAATGTGTTAAATTTTTATGTTTTTATCCCTTCAGTATTTGAAATTGTTGTTTTTTGTTTATACATGTTATCAAGTAATTTGATTAGTTTTTGAGATTAATTGAGTTTATTTATACATAAATTTTGCAATGATTAAGGATTATATTTTATTATTTATATAATATACCTCATAGAAGTTATTTAATGACTCAAAGTGTGGGATCTATGGAGAATTAACTAAAGGAAATCCCTCCAAAATACCCCACTATCATTGAGTGAGTTATTCAGACTATTAAATCTTTAGTCCTGGAGGAATGAATAGTTGAATCTCGATTGGTGGATCATGATCATGATTTTACTCTGTAGAACTCCCCTATTTTTTATGGTGGTCAGGGACACAAGAATTTTAAGAATAGATGGAAGTAATTGAGTGAGGCTTTATATTTTTTTTACATTTAGAGACCCATATGGTTAGAGTTTTCCCTTATATACCAGAGGGGATTAATATTAATTGGTGGGAGTTGATCCCATAGTCTAATCTATATGAGTAAGTCACTTGGGATAAGTTTAAGAAGATGTATAATAAGTAGTTTTACTTAGAGAATTAGACGGTGCCAAGTGCTATTGAGTTTGTGATTCTGGAGTTATTGAATTAATTAGTGATGGAATATAGCATTCAATTTTAGTATTTAGTCCACCTTTCCCATAATATCCTCATGAATGATTTCATTAATGATTTATGTATCGAGATGGGGATGATGATAAATATTGGATTTAGGGTTATTCTTCACTATATACAGATTTATATTGAATTGGTAGAAAAATAAATGATGGATAAGACAAACATGGAATGTTTGAATAACTTTATTAGTGTATTTTCTATATCAGGAAGGAGTTATATTTTTCTATATGGTCATAATAGAACATGTGAGTAATCCTGATGCGGTAGTGGTGAGATTTTGAATATTTTTATATACTATACTCCCATGAAATATTATGTTCATAAGATGGAAGTATGTTATCAATGTGACAGTCCATGAAACACTAAGAAACATTTTTTGAAAGATCCTAGAAGTTTCCATTAGTGTAGAATCTCAGGTCATCAGTGATGATTTTATATAAAACCTCTATAGATATATATTGTTGTATCCTCTTATACTAGAGGCTCATTGGTGCGGTCAGGTGAAACCAGAGGAGTTGGGTATCATCATTATTTGAAGGGAGATTTTCTGACTTCCAAGAAGTGTCAGAGTGTCCCTAAATGGGAAATTTTTATATGGTAGATCATTTTCTAGGGGGTTTTAATTATGAAAAACAATAGTGGTAGGTACTCTATTTTTTATTTTTATATGGAATTTTAAATTTTTTATAAAGTTGCATCCTATTATTTTATCTCATTTAAATTGATTATTGTGTTAGGACTGTGATATGAGTTGATGTTGTATATGATATATATCTCAAATCCTTTTGGAAAAAAGTAGGGTTTTATGTTCCTTTATTAACATGTGATGGTTTATTATTTTGTTATTATATATTTTTTAGTTGTTCCTGATTTTTATATTGGTTATTTAATCATTAACATGGATTTAATGATCATCTATAAAGACTAGATAAATTTCTATCAATTATTATTTATATTTCGTTCTTTTGGTGAAACTAATAATTAATTCTATGATGAGTGATACTAACGATCAAGTAAAGGATGCATTGTTGTTATAAATATTTGATCAATATTATTTCAGATAGATAGTTTTATTTTTGAACTTAATGAGTGGAATTTAAATGGTTTGATATTGGTTGTGGTTGATGGGTTCCCTGATTTGTTTCCTATTTTTTTTCTTGGTTTCTACCCTATCTGGAGGAAGAATTATTAATTGACTTGCTATGAAGGACATGTCTCATTTCAATTCCATTGTATCTAAGGGATACCTCCATTTTTAATGAATTAGAGGTATAATTGGGAGATATTTATTGCAAGTATTTTATTCATTCTATCATTTCAAAATGTGAATCACCATTTATTTTTTCAAATAATTTAATTTTTGTTTAATTTTCATTGGTTACCATAATCTAAATTAGGTGTCCATAATGAATAAGTATATGCTTCCTTTGATTAATTATCTCTTTAACTAACTCATGATGGAGAGGTAGTTTTAAATTATTTATATTGGATTGAGATAATACTTAATTAGAGTAAAGAGAATTGATATTCGTAAGACTACTTTCAAGAGTTAGTATTATAAATATGATTACATTTTTATACAATTTTTCCTGATGAATTATCCTATGGTTTTAATATCCCTAATGAATTGGATATTCCATTGGTATGTTGACACATTTATTATTGTGTTCAAGGATTACATAACAGTTTAATCCAAGATGAATGTTGACCATGAGGACTATGTAGAAATTTTTTGGGAACTTTAAAGAATATTTTTACAATTCCATGATTCCTAAGTGTGGGGTTTGGACCTAATAAATGAAATTTCGGTTCATGTGGTATCTGAGAAAAGTATTTTAATGAATCATAAGAATATCCAAGTGGTGATAAATTGGGATAGTCCAAAGAATATATTCTAGAATAGAATTTCTATTTTTCTATCCTTGTATTATAGGTGGTTTGTTTAAGTCTTCACTATGTTTTCATCTACTTTAACTACTCAGATTAAAATGGGTGTGAGATTTGGATGGAATGATAAATGTCATAAATAATATAATTAGTTGAAGGTTATGTAGAAATAAACTAATTTTTTATTATTCCACAGATAGGAGAAAGTGGGGGAGTATATTATAATTCATCGGGTATGAGGTTAGGGTACCTCTTGATACCAAATGACCATGTTACGTCCTATAAATCTCACCAATTATGATCATATGTGAATAAGTATACCAATAATTTCCTAGAGTTAGTAGTTATGATACAAGTGTTAAAAACATTATGGAACTACTTTTACAAGTAATGATTTTTGGTATATTCTGATCATATAGTTCAATGAAAATTTTCACCTAGAGTGATATGAATCATCCTTAGAGACATTTTCTAGAGTATCTCTTGTATTTTTATTTTAAAATATTATAAAACTAGATAATTGGAATTTGGTGAAGTAAAAATTGGGAAATACTTTTATGAATACAAAAGTAAAAGAATTAGGGTATGGGTGAAAATTGATGGGTTTATTTACAGAGCTAAATTTAGATGTGCAATAGGAGTAAGATCATGTTTTCTTTGATAATGTGTAAGTTACACCTTATTTTGATGGCTATATTCATCTTTATAGTTTAGTGGATTCAAATTTACATTATATAAGATGGATTATTAATGGTTGGGAGATATTAGGTGGTAAAATTTAGTCTACCAATTTTGCATTTTGTTTGAGAAATAGGTTAGTGGTCCCTTTTACGATGCGCCCAGATGCCCAGTAAAGGTAAATACAGGATATTTCAATGATCATATAAGCATATCATGGAAATAAGGGTGTGAGGAAATGATCTTAACATTGGAAATATACACCCTTCATATCATAGATCATAATATTGATTCCTGGAATAATGTTTGAATGTTTATAAAACATGAATCATATAAGTATCAAAGAACATGAGATATAATAGAATATCTTTATCAAAATACATGGAGTTGTGGTATAAACAAAAACTTAAAACTTTGTGAACACATATAAATTGAAATATTTTCACTCATTAAGTTGAGGACATGAAATTAGGACCTTACATAAACTAATAGGCACACAACCAAGTCCACACATGATATTATATACATGAATTCTAGGTCCACACATGATCTTATGAACATGAAATCCAGGTCCATATATAATCTTATGACCATGAAAGCTTGCTCTATGAAAAAAATTATGAAAATAAGAAATAGATCCACACATAAAAGTTTGAGAAAGAAAATCAAGTTCACACAAATAATATTTAAATCACGAGTTATCAATATTTACCCAATGCAATGGATGAATATATAGGTTCCTACCATCTCATAAATAAAATCAAACATATACATTCCACAAGATCTTAAAAGATTAATCATCTCAGGTCTCATAAAATAAATAAATTTCATAAACATTTCATTAAAGCATAACCAATGGAAAATGGAAGAGTTTTCATTAACATATTTCCATTATAATCATAAACCATCTAGAGAAATAATAAGGATTCTATCCCTCAATCATATTCCATATAATTCTAATGTAACATTAAAGGATATCATCCTAGATAGAAAATAAATTTGAAATACCACTTGAAATAATTATTGAGGAAAATAATATTCCCATTTTAAAATTAATTATTCTAAAGAAACTGTGAAACCATGAAGGAAATTTTTTTTATTTTAAAATAAAATTTTAAACGTTTAAATTAAGATTCAGAAAAAAAATTAATCGTGATGGTGGGAAAATTTTTTCAGGGTGTAAAAGATAAATACCATTCCTTTACCATTTTTTTTGTAAAAATTCAAAAATAACCTCATTCGGAAAATGAAAATAAGTTTAATTGTAATAATTTTTTTAAAAACTTTATGAAGGGTAAATTTTTTTTAAATAATCATAGGATAATAATGAAATCATTCTTGATTTTTTTAGAAATATATGGATTTTGAAGAAATTTTTTTTTATAAAAAAGAATGAATTATAGTTTAATTTCCCAAAAAAAAATATTTGGATCTCTTAAATAATTAATGTGATGGGAAAAAGGAAAAAATAATCTCAAGAAATAAAAATTGTAAAAAAAATAAAAGTTATTCAGTAGATAAGGATCACAATGAAAATTTAATTAGTAATAGTTCTGATTAAAATCAGATTGAAACACAAATCCCTTACCTCATGTTTTTTTCCTTTCATCATTCACATTAAAACCTCTTGTATAATAGATATAGATTTATTATACATGAGTTACTTAACAATATTCATATCTATCATAACATTTATTATTTATTTGTGGTATCATATCCCTAGTTTATTAATTTTTTTTATTAAAATCACTGTTCTAAGTGATAACTTCTTTGTTTTCGAAGCTTATTTCAGATCAGCAGTCCTGGTCCTTATACTTTGATTATGGTTCCATCATTTACATAATGTAAATAATGGTATAGAAATAACATATATTCATTATATAAACATTTATAGTCATATATAAAATTTAGATATATATAAACAAATTACTCTATTCTGGGAGATGGAAGGCCATACATAATCATGGACACATTTTTTTATTTTTCTGCAGATAGAAGGAGAGAATGATAAACCTTAATGAAAATTTATAGGATTAGTATAATATCATATATATCATATATATTCCTTAAATCCTTCCTAAAAACAATCACCATAAAATATAAATTAAAAATGAATCACATCGCTTCATGGAGGTGGTAGTCTATACCTACACATGAATGACGTTATTGTTTTCCAATGGTTTGGAAGGTAATATGGTAGATATTATATTATAATTTTAAAATATTAATAATTTAATAAGTATTATATATTGACATTAAAACTATAATAATACCCAATTATATAATACAGTTATGATAAATGAATTGTATCACTATGTGGAGACGGTAAGCCACATGTATGCACAATAGATACTTTCACATCTAATTTAATAGGAAAGAGGGTGTATAATGGTGTTTTAATAATCATGATAAATTTTATTTATATTTAGGATAATTAAATTACAATCTTATGATATATAAAATATATTTATAAGAGTTATAAGAAGAAATAAATTGAAATAGGTTGGGTGTGGTGATTACCTCCTCTTCGAGATACCTCCTTTAGATCCTTCCTAAAGAAACCTATGGTTGGTATTTTGAGGATACCAGAACCTCCATAAATTTTCTAGGTATTTTAATGAGATTAATGTGGAGGGTTTGGTCAGTATATATATATATATATATATATCAAAAATTGGTATAAATAATTGAGGGAGGAGGTTCTCTTTTATAATTGTGGTGTTGGAACTTTTTGAATTTCATAATAAAATTTAAATTTAGTAATACTATTCTAAAGAAAAATGATTAAAATTTGTATAAAATTTAAATTAAATGTTTATAGGGTTTAAATAACATCACAAAATAAAAATTTTAAATGTTTTAATATCATTTTAATCCTTATCTTTTTTATTAACCTCTTGGTTAATTATTTATAACCTTAACCTAGGTAACCACCATTTTAATCACAAAGGGGTTGTAATGGAAAAATATATGGATAAGTGAGTGATAAATGGACCATGAATGACAATATTACATTAAAATGGTAAATTATAAAATTTTATGAATTGTAAATAATTTAATAAAATATTATTTTGATAAAACACTATTAACATCAATTTAGGTTCTATTCATTTAATTTGACTTTAAATACACTACGTCCATAGGTTAAATTTGAATATAATCCTATAAGATTTCACTAAAATGTCATATATATCTATAACATTCTTTGAAAAAATTAATTATTTCAAAATATATGTGTTTTAGTATTTTTAAAATCATTTATTTTATTTTTCTATTAACTAAAAAATATTTTATTAGTGTCGTACAATAATTTTAGGAAATTATTTAATTTATAAAAATTATAAATAAATTTATATCATGAAAATAATTAAACTATATAAATAATTGTTTTCTTTCCTATCTTTATTTTTTTCACTATTTAGTCAAATAATAAGTATTTAAATGTCAAAAAGTGAAATTTTGTAACATTCCATTATTTAAAAATTATAAGGCTGATTTTCATAGAAAAATGTATATTAAACTATTAAAGTTAGGGAACAAGGTGATTAGGGTAAAATTAAATTCATCCAATAAGAATTATGATGAAAAATATATCCTTATAACTTAGTTTTAACCTATATTAACCCTATTTACCCTTTACCATGGTAATAAATTTTACCACATTTACTATTCAAATTGGATATAAATAAAAGGGACCTATTTTCCAAATTTAAACCACCTAATTAAAAATATGTAATTTATTTTATCAAATTTAATACCAATAATTTTCATAAATTAATTTTCAAGTAAGTGCGCAAAACATGATTAAAGCGTCTTTTTATAAATATATGGTTTTTCTTAAAGATGCCATTTTTATAAAAAATTAAATTATAAAATTGATCCAATGAACCTAATTGGATTAATATTTATATAATATAACGAATTTTACTTTTAAACAATTTTAAAATAAAATGGAACTTCACAAATTTTTGAAACAAAAATAAGTTTTCAATATAAATATGTATTTTTTTGCTATACACTAGAAAACGAATCATTTCATAAAAATACACAAAATTCACCCTAATATATATTTTTATATTACAATTTCAAAAATTATTAGATTTTTTTTAAATAAATTTTATTAAATTTTTACATATTAATTGTGATTTTTTCTCTTAAAAAGAATTAAAATCATATTTGAGGAAGATGTATTTTTAATGAATAAAATTAATTTTCTAAAATAATGTGATTATATACAAATAATATATTAATAAATTTATATTGATTAATAAATTGTTATATATTTCACCAACTAGCTAGTCATATTCTTACATGCCAATTTGATGTTTATGTTATAACTATTACATTAAATAGTATTTTTAGTTGTGTATCGTAATTCGTTTAAAATCAGTATGGCATGTAACGTAATCCATCAAAGAAATAAAATTATTTAAAGAAAAATATTTTAAAAAATATCAAGGTGTTGCAAATATCTTAATAGTATTTATCGAATTAAACCCTCTTTTGTTGACCAGTATATTTCTAATGAGGTTTCATAATTTTGAACAAGCGACTTTTATGTAGTGGAGCACATTGTTTTTTCTATATCTCTCCTTGAACAAGTCAATTATAAGGAGAGGAGATCCATGTATTGAAAGTAAATTTTTTTTATATTCTAATAGATAAATATTGTGAATTTATACATATTTAATAACATAGATTATGCTCAACCATATATAAAATTTCGTACGAATGTGTTGGAACCTATTTATCCAAAGAAGTAAGATATGTTGATTTTTAATGAGCATAGAAAAACGTTTTTTTCATGGTTTGAAGAAACAATGCATGGTAGATAAAATGCATTAGAAAAATAGACATTGTAGTAGTGTTACCAAATTTAAATTTGATAACATGGAATGTGTATGAAATTAATGAGTATACATTTCATATAAAACATTAGGATAAAAAAATTACAGATTAGAATTGTAGTGTATTTTCATATAAGAAATTCGTTTTTTAGTTCCAAAGACAAAAACCCAATCTATACCTCATGAGTATATTGTGGACTCATTGATGAAATATAGAAGGATTATTACATTAAATTTCAAGTTCTAATGTTAAACTATAAAAGGGTTATTGGTTATAACAACATCAGACATTTTGAATTCCATATGACACTAGTTAATTTGAATTTATTAGAAGGCACAGATGATTCCTTTACCATGGAAACCCACAATTTGTTTTTGTTTTTGATCCATCAAATATATAGTGGTCTAACATTTTTCAACGAAAAAATATTGTGTTTGTGATTAAAAACAAGGTGATGTTGTTTATTTATGTGAGATCCCTACTTCTATGGAAACATTAAAAGAGAATATTGATGAGCACATTATAGACATGGTTTGATCCATACAGATAGATCATGATGAAGGAATATTGGAAAATATTCCTTTAGTGATTTATTAATATTATATTTAGCATATTTTTAATTTTTTACTTATCAAAATTTCTGAAAATTTTAGACACGTTAGTATTGTTTTTTACCTAAAACACATATTATAACTAAAATGTTAAATTATTTATTAGATTAAAATAGTTTTTTTGTTTCATTTTTCAATCATTTAAATTTATATTTAACTGATGTATTTTTAATAATTTTAACTTAGGATTTATTTTTTTGTTTATTATTCTTTTATTTTGTTTGTATCTTTTTAAAATTATTATTCAATTTTTTATCTATTAGTTAAATTTTTTCTCTTAATTTAATTCATTTATCCTGTCTCATTATTTTTTTTTATCATTTTAACTAAATACATCAAAAAATATTAACATAAATGTGTTTAGTTTAATTTATTTTTATAGGATTATTTTTGTTTTTTATTTAAATTTAAATTTAATAGTTATATTTCTATATTTGTGTATTATTTTTTTTACATTTATTTATAGGATAACATTGGGTCAAAAATCGATGTTAGTTACATCTTCTTGGGAGGAACATATACATAATTCCCACGTGTCTAAATTCAAAACAATTTATGACTTTTGTTTCAATTAAAGATCAGGACAAAGCTAGTATTTTTATTTGTGATTGGAAAAGTGCTGAAAAAATGACAATATCTCAATTACTAGAGATAATTTCAATAAAGTAATTTTTATTATCTTATTTATAATTAAATGTATTTATAATATTGGTTTTTTGTTTTCATTTCTTATCAAATGAAATTTGATATATGTGACACTAGAGATGTCAGGAATAAATTATCAACTTTGGGTGCCGGGAGACGAATGGATTTTAAATTAACATTTACAAGAAATTTTATTTTTGGGTAAAGACAAAATAAAAATCCATGTGATATATGTAACACCCCAGGTAAATAAAGAGTATGACATTTTCAAATTTATCCATATTTTTGAATAAAATATTAATATGACTTTAAAGGGTATGCTATGCTCGATGACGTACCCAACACGCAACAATGAGTTTCTTGGGAATCTTACGTTGCACTCTAATAATAAAATTATATTATTTTAAATATTAGTTAACGCCTAGCCATTGTAATGGCGAGAATGAATAGAACTAACTAAAAAATTATTATATATGTCTGTCAAATATTTTTACTTTTTACAATACATGTTATAGGATTAAAAATGCGAATGAATCCAATTTTAAGCGTAAACATTCTAATATTCTTTAAAAGGTCGATTAACTACCTTTTGATGGAGAACCTCTTTTAAATCCACTTTTTGAAAATTTTATGTGTTATATTTGACAAAATAAAATTATTCTTTAGAATAGGGACATCAAAATTTACTTTGTGTAAATTTTTGGTATTTTTCCGAAAGAGTTCAATTTTTAATGAATAGTGAAAAATATTGTATTTTAATTCAAACCCACTTTTTAATATAATTTATTTATATGATTAGATTATCTTTTGAATTGGTTTTATAGTGAAATTAGAATATATTTTTACCATTTAATCCAATAGTGGTCGTTGGAATTAATTTCACTTTGAAATCGGACTTAAACTAGTGTCAATCTTTTGATACATTTTGTTTCAAAAAAACCCACTATTTGTTTTGACAGCGGGAATTAATTATTAAATTAATTAATGCCACTTATATGTTTTGAATTTTTTAAAATAGACATCATTTTTTAATTTGGAATATCAAATATAGGTTAGGGTGAATTTTTGGTAATTTTCTGAAAAACTTCAATTTTTGATGAATAGTGAAACCACTAAGTGGTACTTATAAAAAATGATTTTCCGTTTAAATGAAATTTTTCAATCTCTGTGTTTTGAATTTCAAAAATCCGACATACATGGTTGTCATTATGAAGTAAAATATGGTTCAATGGGATTAGAATAATTTTTTTGGTGAATAGTAACTTATTAAGTTTTTAATCGCGATTAGAGGTAATTAGTGTAGTTTAAGGTAAGAATAATGTTTTAATAAAATGAAATTACCTAGAAACATGTCATACACTCATTGTATGTGCCATGGTCGACCAATAAAATCCATGGGTCAACTTGGGGACCCCATGGAGCCACTTTGGTTGGAAAATGACATAAATACTTTTTTATTTAATGTTAAAGTAAAAATGACACAAACATGAAATGATTTACAAAAACAATTTTTACACGGGGTTATACAAGTCATATTTTTGACTATAAATAGTAATTAAAAATATAAAAATATTTCCTACATCATAGTATTTTTTTATAATTTTTAAACAATTAATAAATAAAATTATTTATGACATCATGATGATGCAGCGATGACCTCATTATTTAATGATTTAAATAAAATGGAAAGATAGTTTAAAATCTAATAACTAAACATGTCCAAAACCTATTGTATGGGTGGATTTAGAACCCTTATCACCTTATCCTCGAAACACATCAATGTGGGACCATTAAAATCCGAAACTCATTCTAAAATAAAGTAACAATTCTTTACTTTCCATGAGTGCCCCACCTCTCCTCTTATAAAAGGCCCCCACCTCTACCTCCTTACCCACACTTCCAAAGCCTTTGGATCATCTAAACCCTGCCCATTTTGTCTCTCCACATCCCTATATAACTCTTTGAAGCCTCACTTTGGATATAAGTCTTCCCAAGGAATCCTTTGAGCTCAAACCAAAGAGAGTTACCCAATTTTAAGGTAATGTCTTCACTTGTGTCCTTTTGTTTTATTTTGCTTCTCCAACCCCCTAAACTCTTTTTATTAATTTATTTTGTAACAACTAAAGTATCTTCAATATACTAGGATGTTTTTATAAGAAGTATTCTAGCTACAATTACACACACCTTCATCTAATGGTTAAAGAACATACTGTTTCTGTGGTTGGCGATTTTCTGCCTCACGAAACGATGATTGTTCAATATTATTTTAACACCATTAAAGGTGGACATTATTATGTCACTATATTTTATATATGATATATATGGTATTTATGTTTACTATATGCTTCTGTATTTTATATATAAACCATAACTTTATTTTTTTCATGTTGTGTAAATGCGATAATTTAATATGAGAAAGTGTGGACTACCGCCCCCTCAAGTGATGTGACTCGTACATGCAATACATGGACTGTATAAAGAATGAAATTAGTGAATATATGTGACCTATATAACATATATATTATACTGTAATTATAATATATATATATGTCATTTATTTTTAATTCCATTAATATGAAAAAGAAAATATGAAAGTAGCGTTCATGCGTACGTACGACCTACCGTCTCCATGAATGGTGCTTTTCGTTTTTTTGTCTCTAAATGATATGGAATAGTATAAAATGAATATGTACTGGATATATATGATGTTTTAATCATTAATAATATTCTGGAAAATATTTACTTATAAATACATGGAAAATCATTTTTCAAACAAGTTCATTTTTGACTCATGTACCAAACATCGACAAAAACGTATGATATGTACTAACATTATTAAAAAATTATTATAAAATTATAATATGTGATATGAACTGAATAATAATCTTTAAAGGAGGTCCTTAGGAAATTATAAATTGACCAAAGATTATTATTCAGGAATATAAATAAACGAACAAGACAAGTTGGAGTTGAGGTAAGGGATCCTATTCCTCTCTTTCTTTTTAAGTACACTCTTTTATGTCATTCCTTTTAAAGCTCATATTTATTGTTATTGGGATGTTATTTTATATAAATATTACTTTAATTTTTATGTTAATATGATGAGATACCCCATTCTCTCTCATCAATCCATTTTGGATGTTTTGAGTGGCACCGTTAGGCTGCCGAATTTTCGTAAGAGATCTAACCTCTCTCTTTCTTTTTAAGTACTCTCCTTTATGTCACTTATTTTAAGCTCCTCTTTGTTATGTTGGGGGATTTTATTTAAATTCCTATTTCTGTAAACTTTATGTTAATATGATTAGAGACCCTATTTCCTATCATCAATCCATTTTGGATGTTTTAAGTGGCGCCGTTAGGCTACCGAGTTTTCGTAAGGGATTTTTCATCTCACTTTTATTCCCGTGAGATTTATGCTACATTTGCCACAATTTCCTTTGAGTGGTGTATGTACTACCCATTATTTTATTCATTGTGTAATATAATTTCATTTATGAGTATTTACATCAATGTTGTATTGTCCTTCTTTCACGGGGTGCATGTCTCGAAAGATACCCATGTCGGTAAGGGAACCTTTCACCCTCCTCTTTTTAAAAGACTTCTTTTGTTATGTCTTTTAATTAACATACTATTATGTTGGGATATGTTCTTCTATATCCTTATTGATTTAAATTTTATTTCCATGTGATGATATACCCTTTTTATCTCTCATCAAATCATTTTCTGAATTTTGTAGTGACGCCGTTAGGGTGTCAAATTTTTGCAAGGGAACTTCTTAACACAAATTTGATTCGTTGGGATAAACTTTTACTCCTTGAATATGTCGTTATATGAATATGTGTGAATAAACTCTGATTGTTTTACACTTAATATCCACTTATATTTCGTGTATTCATTTGTCACACATAATTATGTAATTGATTTATCCTTAATCCAAGGATACCGTCTTTGTATGGGACTTCGTCTCAATCTCCATTCATTGAGGAATATTTTGTTTTATACACAACTTTCTTTTATACGGTGTATAAACACCTTTGACTTTTACGTTTATTCAAAAGGAATCTTTTTTATACGAAACTTTTACTAAACGACAAAAGGGAATCTTTTTGTCATACGTCTGCGGCGACAACGACTTCTCTGCCGCCGTGACCATTATTTGAGTTTCAGCTTCCTCTACAAGCCGTACCTTCTTTTCAAAAGAAAAATAAATACCATGTTTTACATTTCATTAATTTTGGTATTGAAAATGGTTTTCATAATGTTTTTATATCAATGTGTTTTATTGATATCTTGTGATTGAAATGTGGAAATGTTATGTTTCCTTTATGTATGTATTATGTGGTACGATTATGTTATGGTTCTTGGGTATTGTTATGAAGACGGGTAGTTCCGTGACAAACTAAGGGCAGGTGAGCCTGATATAGCTCTCCAATGCATTGGGTAACACAAAGGAGTGAAATGTTAAGGTTTCTCCGAAGAGATTTAGGGAATATACTATGGTGGGTATTCCAAATGTAACCAAGAGGGTTACTCCCTATGTAAGAATGTTATAAATGCCTCAAGTTACCTTTATGTCTTATGATTTCTATGATTTATTCATGATTTGATGAGGTATGTTAAAGTGATTATGTTTTATGAGTAAAGTATGATTTCATTGATTCTTATGTGAACATGTACTCATGTTTCCTTTCCATATATTTTTATATCCCTTACTGAGCTTTTTATTCTCATCCCAAGTTTTTGAAATGTTTTTCACAGGTCAAGGTAAAGGTACATGATATGATGATAGTGCCAAGGAAGTGTTATGAAAGAATCCATGTTTTATTTTCAATATGTTTCCATTGATGCGAAAAAAATGAATACTATCTTTTATGTAACCACTTTGTTTAAATGTGGAATGTAATGAAAGTTTATGATCTAATTATATAGAATTCTAAACCTGAAAAGATCCTTAATATGTAATCTTGTATTAACTCATGATTAAGTAAGGTTTAAGGCTGGGGCCTTTTAGTTGGTATCAGAGGTCGGTTTAGAGAACTTTAGGGATTAAGAGTTTTTGTTAGACATATGATTAGTCCCTGTATCTATTATTTCAGTTAAATCCTTATTTTATAACTTTTTTCAGGTCAAGTAAAGTTGGTTACGAATGTAAGGGGAAGGATCTAAAATGACATTCCTATCTCTTCCTGATGACATGCTTGCAATAATTATTGCAAAGTCATGTTCGGATGATTGTGAAACTTTTTCTAGCATACAAATCACTTGCAAGAAGTTGTTTGAGATATCAAACACCTCCACTATACCTCATTATCATCGTGGATCATGGGTTGTTTTTAGACAAATAATATTTTCACAATATTCTCCTATTTTCAAGAAAGGTAAATATTATCAAGGTATTTTCAAATATTTTACCTTATCAAAAGAATTTGAAGCATATTATGATTTTAAAAATGTTCCTGAGGAAGGAGACCCTTGCGCAACCTATTATTATTTGATTTTAAAATATAGCCTCTCAGCAAATACTTATGGTATTTTAAAAGGACCAATAATAGAAAGTTTCAACTCAAATTCTGTCCGACTATTTTATAGAAATCATGTTTTATCAGGTGTTTTGGAATTATATGTCATACATGATTATTTTCCAAAACTGTTTTTCTGTTAAAACTCATATGACCCATGCTGTAGAAGGTGTATTTGGATGTAGGAAGCAAATGATTTTGAAATATCTCTAATTCATTGTTGTAATGCATGGGACTTCTACCTATGTGAGCAAGATGACGATGAAAATGGGTGGATGCCATGATCAAGGTATGATGTTATTCATTTCGGGAATCATTTTATTTTATCTTATGGTGGTGAAATAAGACTTCAAGAATTAAGATGTTGAGATCGTAACGAAATTGGATGAAAATGAGAGGTATAAGGAAACTATTGAGGTTAAAGCATGTTAGGGTTATTTTTGTGGTTTTATAAAAAGGACAAAACGCAGACCGTGTGACAACCCGTCGCATCGGACAAAGCTGCGGGAATCGAACCCATAACGAAAGTGTGACTAGTATTTATCGCCTACCACTTGACTACGTGAAGTCCCTGGTTAGTTTGACTGATTCTTTTTAGTTAGATGATTTTATGAATTAAGAGTAAGTTGATTTTATTTTATCTATGGGAATTTATTAACCTATCATGGAGGATATGTGATTAGGTTAATTACTTTTCAATACGAGACATTAAGAGCAACTGATGTTGTTTGGAGATAAATGTTACGATTTAACTTGGAAGACTATGTGACTAAATCTTTCAAATATTTGGGTTTCAATCTTAGTTTGGTTTACTTTGAAGAATTTTATGGACAAATTGTTTATCGAATGGTCCTTGTTGAACTTTGGGTTTTGTTGGACAAATTTTGGAGATTAAGAATAGATTTTCTTTTTATAAAGGGTTATCCTTTTCTGGATTATCTGATCTTGTACTAACCTTGTTGGTTTTGGTTTTGGTTAAAGTATAAAGACATAGGAATTATATAGTTCTCTTTTGTGGATTAGGTGATTCTTTAGAAGTTGATTATAGTACTCTTAATGTGAACAAGTCTTCCTAAATAATCATCTTTTGGAGAAAATATGAGTTTGTGTAAGGAATCTAATGAAAGTTTAAAGTCAACATGATAAGTGATTATGTTTTCTTATGAATAAATTCCTCAATAAAAAGTAACTTAAAACAAAAATGTTGTCTATCAACTTTTCCTACTAGGGAATCGAATACCGTTTAACCCATCACAAGTTTGTAATTTTCTTGTGGTTAACTTTCTCCTAAACAAGTTTTCTATCACTCTCCATCAAAACATGACCCTATGTTTTCTCCTCCATGTCCATGTTTTCCTACATGGAATCCTAGTATGGGTTAACTCGGGTGACCTCTGTACTTATCTTCCTTTATTTTAAAGTGATTGTTTTACCGACTCTTGTTCTGATGTGGGACATGCAAGGATGTTTCCAAGCTCAATTTTAAAATTGCGAGGACGCAATTCCCAAAAGGGGGGAAGGATGTAACACCCCAGGTAAATAAAGAGTATGAAATTTTCAAATTTATCCATATTTTTGAATAAAATATTAATATGACTTTAAAGGGGATGCTATGATCGATGGCGTACCCAACACACAACAACGAGTTTCTTGGGAATCTTACGTTGCACTCTAATCATAAAATAATATTATTTTAAATAGTAGTTAACGCCTAGCCATTGTAATGGCGGGAATGAATAGAACTAACTACAAAATTATTATATATGTTTGTCAAATATTTTTACTTTTTACAATAAATGTTAGAGGATTACAAATGCGAATGAATCCAATTTTAAGCGTAAACATTCTAATATTCTTTAAAATGTCGATTAACTGCCTTTTGATGGAGAACCTCTTTTAAATTCACTTTTTGACAATTGTATGTGTTATATTTGACAAAATAAAATTCTTCTTTATAATCGGGACATCAAAATTTACTTTGTGTAAATTTTTGGTATTTTTCTGAAAAAGTTCAATTTTTTATGAATAGTGAAAAATGCTGTATATTAATTCAAAACCTCTTTTTAATATAATTTATTTATATGATTATATTATCTTATTAATTGGTTTTAAAGTGAAATTATAATATATTTTTACCATTTAATCTAATAGTGGTCATTGGAATTAATTTCACTTTGAAATCGGACTTAAACTAGTGTCAATCTTTTGATACATTTTGTTTCATAAAAACACGCTATTTGTTTTGACAGCGGGAATTAATTATTAAATTAATTAATGAAACTTATATGTTATTAATTTTTTAAAATAGACATCATTTTTGAATTCAGAATATCAAATATATATTAGGGTGAATTTTTGGTTATTTTCTGAAAAACATCAATTTTTGATGAATAGTGAAACCACTAAGTGGTACTTATAAAAACTGATTTTCCGTTTAAATGAAAATTTCCATCTTTGTGTTTTGAATTTCAAAAATCCGACATACATGGTTTTCATGAAGAATTAAAATGTGGTTCAATGGGATTAGAATAATTTTTTGGTGAATAGTAACTTATTAAATTTTTAATCGCGATTAGAGGTAATTAGTGTAGTTTAAGGTAAAAATAATGTTTTAATAAATAGAAATGACCTAGACACATGTCCTACCCTAATTTTATGAGTCATGGCAGACCAAGAAAATCCATGGGTCAACTTGGGGACCCCATGGAGCCACTTTTGTTGGAAAATGACATAAATACCATTTTTTTTAATGTTAAAGTAAAAATGACACAAACATGAGATGTTTTACTAAAACAATTTTTACATGGGGTTATACAAGTGAGAATTTTTACAATAAATAGTAATTGGAAAGATAAAAAAATTTCCTACATCATAGTATTTTTTTATAATTTCTAAACATTAAATAAATTAATTTATTTATGACATCATGATGATGCAACAATGACATAATTATTTAAAGATTTAAATAAAATGGAATGATAATGTAAACTCTAAGACCTACACATGTCCAAAACCTATTGGATGGGTGGATTTAGAACCCTTATCACCATATCCTCGAAACACATCAATGTGGGACCATTAGAATCAGAAACTCATTCTAAAATAAAGTAACAATTGTTTACTTTCCAAGAGTGCCCCTCCTCTCCTCTTATAAAAGGCCCCCACCTCTACCTTCTTACCCACACTTTCAAATCCTTTGGCTTGGCCAAACCCTTCCCATTTTGTCTCTACAAATCCCTATCTAACTCCTTGAAGCCTCACTTTGGGAAGAAGTCTTCCCAAGTAATCATTTGAGCTCAAACCAAAGGGAGTTACCCGATTTTAAGGTAATGTCTTCAGTTGTGTCCTTTTGTTTTATTTTGCTTCTCCAACCCCCTAAACTCTTATTATTTGTTTCTTTTGTAACACCTCCAGTATATTAAATAGACTAGGATGTTTTTTTAAAAAGTATTTGAGCTATACTTACACACACCTTCGTCTAATGGTTAAAGAACACAATGTTTCTGTGGTTGGGGATTTTCTGCCTCACGAAACGACGATTGTTCAATATTCTTTTAACACCTTTAAAGGTGGCCATTATGATGTCACTGTATTTTATATATGATATATATGGTATTTATGTATACTATATTCTTCTATATTTAATATTTAAACCATACCTTTATTCTTTTCATGTTCTGTAAATGCGATAATTTCATATGAGAAAGTGTGGACTACCGCCCCTCAATTGATGTGACTCGTACATGCAATACATGGAATGTATAAAGAATGAATTAATGAAAATATGTGACCTATATAACATATATATTATACTGTAATTATAATATATATATATATATATCATTTATTTTTAATTCCATTAATATGACAAAGAAAAAATGAAAGTAGCGTTCATGCGTACATACGGCCTATCGTCTCCATGAATGGTGCTTTTCATTTTTTTATCTCCAAATGATATGGAATAGTATAAAATGAATATGTACTAGATATATATGATATTTTAATCATTAATAATATTCTGGAAATTATTTACTTATAACTACATGGACAATCATTTTTCAAACAAGTTCATTTTTGACTCATGTACCAAACATCGACAAAAACGTCTGATATGAACTAACATTATTAAACAATTATTATAACATTATAATATGTGATATGAACTGAATAATAATATTTAAAGGAGTTCATTAGGAAATTATAAATTGAACAAAGTTTATTATTCAAGAATATAAAGAAATGAACAAGACAAGTAAGACTTGAGGTAAGGGGTCCTACTCCTCTCTTTCTTTTTAAGAACACTCTTTTAAGTCATTCCTTTTAAAGAACATCTTTCTTGTTAGTGGGATGTTATTTTATATTAATATTAATGTAATTTATATTTTAATATGATGAGAGACCCTATTCTCTCTCATCAAGCTATTTTGGATGTTTTGAGTGGCGCTGTTAGGCTGCCCGATATGGCTCTCCAATGCGTTGGGTAACGCGAAGGAGTGAAACGTTAAGGTTTCTCCGATGATATTTAGGGAATATACTGTGGTGGGTATTCCGAACGTAACCAAGAGGGTTACTCCCTACGTAAGAATGTTATGAATGCCTCAAGTTACCTTTATGTCTTATGATTTCTTTGATTTATTCATGATTTGATGAGGTATGTTAAAGTGTTTATGTTTTATGAGTAAGGTAAGATTTCATTGATTCTTATGTGTACATGTATTCATGTTTCCTTTCCATATATTTTTATATCCCTTACTGAGCTTTTTATGCTCATCCCATGTTTTTGAAATGTTTTTCACAGGTCAAGGTAAAGGTACATGATATGATGATAGTGTCAAGGAAGTGTCAAGAAAGAATCCATGTTTTATTTTAAATATGTTTCCATTGATGGGAAAAAATGAATACTATCTTTTATGTTACCACTTTGTTTAAATGTGGAATGTAATGCAAGTTTATGATCTAATTATATAAAACTCTAAACCTGAAGAGATTCTCAATGTGTAATCTTTTACTAACTCAATATTAAGTAAGGTTTAAGGCTAGGGCCTTATAGTTGGTATCCGAGGTCAGTTTAGACAACTTTAGGGATTAGGAGTTTTTGTTAGACACATGATTAGTCCCTATATCTATTATTTAAGTTAAATCCTTGTTTTATAACTTTTTTCAGGTCATGTAAAGTTGGTTACGAATGGAAGGAGAAGGATCTAAAATGACATTCCAATCTCTTCCTGATGACATGCTTGCAATAATTATTTCAAAGTCATGTTCGAATGATTGTGAAAATTTTTCTAGCATACAACTCACTTGAAAGAAGTTGTTTGAGATATCAAACACCTCCACTATACCTCGTTATCATCGTGGATCATGGGTTGTTTTTAGAAAAATACTATTTTCACAATATTCTCATATTTTCAAGAAAGGTAAATATTATCAAGTTATTTTAAAATATTTTTCCTTATCAAAGGAATTTGAAGCATATTATGATTTTAAAAATGTTGTTGAGGAAGGAGAACCTTGCACAACCTATTTATATTTGATTTTAAAATATAGTCTCTCAGCACATATTTATGGTATTTTAAAAGGACCAATAATAGAAAGTTTCAACTCAAATTCTGTCCGACTATTTTATAGAAATCATGTTTTATCAGATGTTTTGGAATTATTAGTCATACATGATTATTTTCCAAAACTGTTTTTCTGTGAACACCCATATGAACCATGTTGTACAAGGTGTATTTGGATGGAGGAAGAAAATGATTTTGAAGGATCTCTATGTCATTATTGTAATGCATGGGACATCTACCTACGTGAGAAAGATGATGATGAAACTGAGTGGATGCCATGATCAAGGTATGATGTTATTTATTTTGGGAATCGTTTTATTTTACCTTATGGTGGTGAAATAAGACTTCAAGAATTAAGATGTTGAGATCATAACGAATTTGGATGAAAATGAGAGGTATAAGGAAACTATTGAGGTTAAAACATGTTAGGGTTATTTTTGAAGTTTTATAAAAAGAACAATACGCAGACTGTGTGACAACCCGTCGCGTGGGACAAAGCTGTAGGAATCGAACCCACAACCAAAGGGCGACTGGTATTTATCGCCTACCACTGGACTACGTGAAGTCCCTGGTTAGTTTGACTGATTCTTTTTAGTTAGATGATTTTATGAATTAAGAATAATTTGATTTTGGGTTATCTATGGAAATTTATTAACCTATCATGGAGGATATGTGATTAGGTTAATTACTTTTCAATACGAGACATTAAGAGCAACTGATGTTGTTTGGAGATAAATGTTACGATTTAACTTGGAAGACTATGTGACTAAATCTTTCAAATATTTGGGTTTCAATATTAGTTTGGTTTAACTTGAATAATTTTGTGGATAAATTGTTTATCGAATGGTCCTCGTTGAACTTTGGGTTTTGTTGGACAAATTTTGGAGATTAAGAATAGATTTTCTTTTTATAAAGGGTTATCCTTTTCTGGATTATCTGATCTTATACTAACCTTTTTGGTTTTGGTTTTGGATAAAGTCTAAAGACATGGGAAGTATATAGTTCTCTTTTGTGTATTAGGTGATTCTCTAGAAGTTGATTATAGTACTCTTAATGTGAACAAGTCTTCCTAAATACTCGTCTTTTGGAGAAAATATGAGTTTGTGTAAGGAATCTAATAAAATTTGAAAATCAACATGATAAGTGATTATGTTTCCTTTTGAATAAATTCCTCAATAAAAAGAAACTTAAAACAAAAATGTTGTCTATTAACTTTTCCTACTGGGGAATCGAATACCGTTTAACCCATCACAAGTTTGTGATTTTCTTGTGGTTAACTTTCTCCTAAACATGTTTTCTATCACTATCCATCAGAACATGACCCTATGGTTTCTCCTCCATGTCCATGTTTTCCTACATGGAATCCTAGTATGGGTTAACTCGGGTGACCTCTGTACTTATCTTCCTTTATTTTAAAGTGATTGTTTTACCGACTCTTGTTCCGACGTGGGACTTTCAAGGATGTTTCCAAGCTCAATTTTAAAATTGCGAGGATGCAATTACCAAAAGGGGGGAAGGATGTAACACCCCAGGTAAATAAAGAGTATGACATTTTCACATTTATCCATATTTGTGAATAAAATATTAATTTGACTTTAAATGGGACACTATGCTCGATGGTGTACCCAACACGCAACAACGAGTTTCTTGGGAATCTTATGTTGCACTCTAATAATAAAATAATATTATTTTAAATAGTAGTTAATGCCTAGCCATTTTAATAGAGGGAATGAATAGAACTAACTACAAAATTATTATATATTTTTGTCAAATATTTTTAATTTTTACAATAAATGTTAGAGGATTAAAAATGCGAATGAATCCAATTTTAAGCGTAAACATTCTAATATTCTTTAAAAGGTTGATTAACCGCCTTTTGATGGAAAACCTCTTTTAAATCCACTTTTTGAAAATTGAATCTGTTATATTTTACAAAATAAAATTCTTCTTTAGAATCGAGACATCAAAATTTACTTTGTGTAAATTTTTGATCTTTTTCCGAAAAAGTTCAATTTTAATGAATAGTGAAATATGTTGTATTTTAATTCAAAACCTCATTTTAATCTAATTTATTTATATGATTAGATTATATTTTCAATTTGTTTTAAAGTGAAATTAGATTATATTTTTACTATTTAATCCTATAGTGGTCATTGGAATTAATTTCACTTTGAAATCGGACTTAAACTGGTGTCAATCTTTTGATACATTTTGTTTCATAAAAACACGCTATTTGTTTTGACAGTGGGAATTAATAATTAAATTAATTAATTAAACTTATAAGTTTTGAATTTTTTAAAATAGACATCAATTTTGAATTCGGAATATCAAATATAGATTAGGGTGAATTTTTGGTAATTTTCTGAAAAACTTCAATTTTTGATGAATAGTGAAACCACTAAGTGGTACTTATAAAAACTGATTTTCCGTTTAAATGAAATTTTCCAACTTTTTGTTATGAATTTCAAAAATACTACATACATTGTTGTCATTAAGAATTAAAATGTGCTTCAATGGGATTAGAATAATTTTTTGGGGAATAATAACTTATTAAGTTTTTAATCGCGATTAGAGGTAATTAGTATAGTTTAAGGTGAGAATAATGTTTTAATAAAATGAAATGACCTAGACACATGTCATACCCTTATTTTATGTGTCATGTCCGACCAATAAAATCCATGGGTCAACTTGGGGACCCCATGGAGCCACTTTGGTTGGAAAATGACATAAATACCTTTTTATTTAATGTTGAAGTAAAAATGACACAAACATGAGATGTTTTACTAAAACAATTTTTACATGAGGTTATACAAGTCAGAATTTTGACTGTAAATAGTAATTGGAAAGATAAAAAGATTTCCTACATCATAGTAGTTTTTTTTATAATTTTTAAACATTAAATAAATTAAATTATTTATGACATCATGATGATGTAACGATGACCTCTTTATTTAACGATTTAAATAAAATGGAAAGATAATGTAAACTCTAAGACCTAAACATGTCCAAATCCTATTGGATGGGTGGATTTCTAACCCTTAACAACATATACTTGAAACACATAAATGTGAGACCATTAAAATCTGAAACTAATTCTAAAATAAAGTAACAATTCTTTACTTTCCAAGAGTGCCCCTCCTATCCTCTTATAAAGGCCCCCAAATCTACCTCCTTACCCACACTTCCAAATCCTCTGGATCTGACAAACCCTGACCATTTTGTCTCTTCACATCCCTCTATAACTCCTTTAAGCCTCACTTTTGTCAGAAGTCTTCCCAAGGAATCCTTTGAGCTCAAACCAATGGGAGTTACCCGATTTTAAGGTAATGTCTTCACTTGTGTCCTTTTGTTTTATTTTGCTTCTCCAACCCCCTAAACTCTTTTTATTAATTTCTTTTGTAAAAAATACAGTATCATAAATATAATATGATGTTTTTATATGAAGGATTCTAGCTACACTTACAAACACCTTCGTCTAATGGTTAAAGAACATACTGTTTCTGTGGTTGGCGATTTCCTGCCTCACAAAATGATGATTGTTCAATATTCTTTTAACACCTTTAAAGGTGGACATTATGATGTAAATGTATTTAATATATGATATATATCTTATTTATGTTTATTTTATGCTTCTGTATTTTATATTTAAACCATACCTTTATTCTTTTCATGTTGTGTAAATGCGATAATTTCATATGAGGAAGTGTGGACTACCGCCCCCTCAAGTGATGTGACTCGTACATGCAATACATAGAATGTATAAAGAATGAAATTAATGAACATATGTGACCTATATAACATATATATTATACTGGAATTATAATATATATATATATATATTTCATTTATTTTTAATTCCATTAATATGACAAAGAAAAATGAAAGTAGCGTTCATGCGTACGTACGGCCTACCGTCTCCATGAACGGTGCTTTTCATTTTTTTATCTACAAATGATATGAAATAGTATAAAATGAATATTTAAGGGATTTATATGATATTTTAATCATTAATAATATTCTGGAAATTATTTACTTATAACTACATGGACAATCATTTTTCAAACAAGTTCATTTTTGACTCATGTACCAAACATCGGCAAAAACGTCTGATATGAACTAACATTATTAAACAATTATTATAACTAATATGTGATATGAACTGAATAATAAACTTTAGAGGAGGTACTCATGAAATTATAAATTGACCAAAGTTTATTATTCAAGAATATAAAGAAACGAACAAGACACGTCGGACTTGAGGTAAGGGATCCTACTCCTCTCTTTCTTTTTTAAGTACACTCTTTTATGTCATTCCTTTTAAAGCTCATCTTTATTGTTATTGGGATGTTCATTTATATTACTATTACTGTAATTTTTATGTTAATATTATGAGATAACCTATTCTCTCTCATCAATCCATTTTGGATGTTTTGAGTGGCACCGCTAGGCTGCCGAATTCTCATAAGAGATCTAACCTCTCTTTCTTTTTAAGTACTCTCCTTTATGTCACTTATTTTAAGCTCCTCTTTGTTATGTTGGGGGATGTTATTTTATATTCCTCTTTCTATAAACTTTATGTTAATATGATGAGAGACCCTCTTTCCTCTCATCAATCCATTTTGGAGGTTTTAAGTGGCGCCGTTAGGCTACCGAGTTTTTGTAAGGGATTTTTCATCTCACTTTTATTCCCGTGAGATTTATGCTACATTTTCCACAATTTCCTATGAGTGGTGTATGTACTGCCCAATATTTTTCTCATTGTTTAATATAATTTCATTTATGAGTATTTACATCAATGTTGTATTGTCCTTTTTTCACGGGGTGCATGTCTCGAAAGATACCCATGTCGGTAAGGGAACCTTTCACTCTCCTCTTTTGAAAAGATTTATTTTGTTATGTATTTTAATTAACATACTATTATGTTGGTATATGTTATTATATATCCTCATTGATTTAAAGTTTATGTCCATGTGATGAGATACCCTTTTTATCTCTCATCAACTCATTTTCTGAATTTTATAGTGACGCCGTTTGGCTGTCAAATTTTTGTAAGGGAACTTCTTATCCCAAATTTGATTCTTTGGGATAAACTTGTACTCCTTGAATATGTCGTTATATGAATATGTGTGAATAACCTCTGATTGTTTTACACTTAATATCCACTTATATTTCATGTATTCATTTGTCACACATAAATTTGTAATTGATTTATCCTTAATCCAAGGATACCGTCTTTGTATGGGACTTTGTCTCAATCTCCATTCATTGAGGCATATTTAGTTTTATACAAAAATTTCTTTTATACGGTGTATAAACCCCTTTGACTTTTACGTTTATTCTAAATGATTTTTTTATACGAAACGTTTACTAAACGACAAAAGGGAATCTTTTTGTCATATGTATGCGGTGACAATGACTTCTCCGCCGCCATGACCATTATTTGAGTTTTGGCTTCCTATACAAGCCATACCTTCTTTTTAAAATAAAAATAAATACAATGTTTTACATTTCATTAATTTTTGTATTGAAAATGGTTTTCATAATGTTTTTATATCAATGTGTTTTATTGATATCTTGTTATTGAAATTTGGAAATGTTATGTTTCCTTTATGCATGTATTATGTAGTACGATTATGTTATGGTTTTTGGGAATTGTTATGAAGACGGGTGGTTCTATGATAAAATAAGGGCGGGTGAGCCCGATATAGCTCTCTAATTCATTGGGTAACGCGAAGGAGTGAAACATTAAGGTTTCTCCGAAGATATTTAGGGAATATACTGTGGTGGGTATTCCAAATGTAACCAAGAGGGTTACTACCTACGTAAGAATGTTATGAATGCCTCAAGTTACCTTTATGACTTATGATTTCTATGATTTATTCATGATTTGATGAGGTATGTTAGAGTGGTTATGTATTATGAGTAAAGTATGATTTCATTGATTCTTATGTGTACACGTACTGATGTTTCCATTCCATATATTTTTATATCCCTTACTGAGCTTTTTATGCTCATCCCAAGTTTTTGAAATGTTTTTCACAGGTGTAGGTAAAGGTACATGATATGAAGATAGTGTCAAGTAAGTGTCAAGAAAGAATCCATGTTTTATTTTAAATATGTTTCCATTGATGGGAAAAAATGAATACTATCTTTTATGTAACCACTTTGTTTAAATGTGGAATGTAATGAAAGTTTATGATATAATTCTCTAAAACTCTAAACCTGAAAAGATCCTCAATGTGTAATCTTGTATTAACTCAAGATTAAGTAAGGTTTAAGGATGGGGCCTTATAATATATATCATTTTCTATAATAAGATGTATGAAATCATTTTTTTGAATTTAAATTAAAATAATCCTATTTTGGTACGTAAAAGTATACATTTTATAAGTATCTCTTATAGTAATGATTATATTAATGATTTTTTATTCTTAATATATTGGTAATGAGGAGATCTCATCAGGAGATCCAATCCAAAAATTTATACCCGAAAAATTTATTTAATGGAGGTGATATGTTATTTGAAGAATTAATGATGGATATAAAATTTTAGAAACTGAGAGTTGAGTCTTTAGGTTTGGTAGTGGTTGGACCTTTTTCCCACCAACTAGACATAAAAAATGGAAGAGGTTCTGAAATAGAAAAAAATCTCAATATTTTAGAGAATATTCAATGAATATAGTTGATAGGATTGCAATTTATTTAATTTATTTAAATTTTTTTAAGTTATTTCAAATCTTGATATATTATGATTCCCCAAATAATTTTTTAGATATTCTATAGAGGAATCCCTTGAGGAGAAGATCATATATAAGACATTCATACGAGGGAGTAGGAAGGATATTTTATCGATTTTATTAGGAAGGCTCAAACACCCTTATCATTTACATGGATACACAATAAGTGTATCGATAAATGAGTCATTGGTCAATTTGGTCAATCTTTAAAGGAGGATGTATATAAAAGTTAAATAAATGATTTGGATACTAAATTTCAAGATATAGCTAAGATGATAGAGGGGAGGATTAGAGATTCAATATAGTCAATGTTTGAAAACAGGAAAAAATAGTTTCTGGATACATATTCCCCTCTTGCACCTCATTATACATATCTGACTCCTCCACCTCAGCCTACAAATCCCAATTCACCTTCTCCTACATATCTAACTCCAACACAAACTCCTCCACAACTTCTCATTTATTCTACGTTATATGACGAGGTTCACCAATATCATATAGTTTCATATGGGATTTTATTTTATATTATATATAACATTTAGCATTAATATATATATATATACACATAATCAGGGTCCCTATAAAAGATATTATATATACAGATCATCTAGAGTACCGTTTTCTACATATGTTGTCACTGTAATTATAAAAATCAGCGAGAAATTTTTAGTTTGTCCATCTAATTTTTTTTAAAAAATTACCAATAATGTATCTATATATTATATCCTTTATTTTAGAGTGGTGCTAAATTTATTTCAACATTTTAAAATTTTCATATTTATTTATATTTTTTCAGAAATACTTTAATGGTAAAGCCGCACTATTTAGAAAATAACAAGTACATGCTTTTATGACTTAAGATACCACTTCTTATACAATTGATAGATTATCAATACATTTATATTTATTATTCAAAATTTATGATCTTCCAATGAATTATAACATTTGTGGTTGCCCAATTTTTTTGATGATTTTAAATAAAGATATCATGGAGCCTATAACAGTAGATTTTTTGAGAATCAATGGGATTAAAGTATTTTCTATCTAAGTCAATTATCATATAACTTCATGTTATTTTAATTTACTAAAATTTAATAGTAATATTTGTTTTTAGTAGATATATTTATATAGTTTCTATTTAGTATGATGCTACTTTAGTATATGTACTTTTATACTGACAATGTATTTCACCAATTGTGATGATAATGATAGATAATGAATGAAAATCATATACTACCGAAATATTTCAAAATATACAATTCAGTGATGGATGATTCCTTATTATTAAGATTATTTAACATATATTAATTAAAGTGATATTTCACTTAACTGAATAACTAAAAAAATTATATATATTTTTTTAAATTATTTTCCATTAAGTGTTAGGTTTTTTTTGTACACGAGAGGATATATCTTACTGGTTTTGTTCTTTATATGATGACATGAAAATTTATTTATAAAATTATTAAACACAAAATATTATTTATTTGAACACTAGTTTATTATAATGAATTGTAATTTTATTTCATACATTAAATTTTTAAACAAGGAATGTGATTAATTTAGAGATACAACATGAAAGAGGTGCGTAAAGATCAAATATGTAAAATAAAAGGTAACTAGTCATTTATAATCACAATATTTTGGATATAGTTTTTATAATTTTATTTTCATATAAAATTTATTTTGAAATAGAATTTTCATCACCAATATAAAATAAAGAAATGTCGATATTATTTATGAATATTTATGATTAAAAAAGTTTTAATCAGAAAATTTATAAATTCCCATAAGCTTTCATTTTATTATAATTTTTTTAATATTTTGAATACTTATATTGAGGATATATGAAAAATGAATTTATTTTAATTTTTATCTTTTTTTATGAATTATGACATTATAATGAACAATATTAGAAACAATTTCAAATATAATGGGTGGAATATTTCACAAGTTTCATTGGGTTTTAGTTTGTTTGTAAAATATATTGTAATGTTTATATTTCAAATTGTGAAGTTAAAATGATTTAAATATATATAAATTTTATAGATATGGTACAATTTTTTTCTTGTTCTTGGTTATGTTTCTATACTTTAAGTCACTGATTTAAAAGTTTAAATTTAGAAAAATTATTTTTCATGTCGGTAACTTTTTTGTTGAGGTGAATGTTCATTATAAAATGTGCTTTTCATGATGATTTTTCTTTAACCGATATGAAAAAATAGATATTAATATTGAATTAGGGTAATTTATACGTATTTTAAAAAAATATTTTTAAAAGGTATTTGTTATTTCATTTTTTATTAACTAGTGTGAATAATGTATTTACCACAACACCTATAAAAAACATCCTAATGTAAGAAACATTAAAAACCTTAATAAGCGATGTAGAAAACCCTTTCCTGCACTTGTGAGATCTCATTGAAAAAAATATGATACATCCATAGAAATAATAATTTTGGAATGAATACAACATATTCCCATTGGAACATAAGTAAAATAAATGTTTTTTCTTTCTTATCAATAAAAATACGATAAAAATGTCATTAAGTAATTTCTTGAGGAAAATAACCTTTTAACTTTGAAAATTAATTTTAAAAAAATTCCTAGAATATTAATAAAAATATTTTATTTTAATATAACCATGTAAACTTATAAAATAATCTTAAAATCATTTCGTTTTTAGGAATATAGGAAATTTTATTCACATGGAAATTGTTTAAAATAGAATTCACATTTATAGTAAAAAGTACCTTGTTCTAAAAATAGAATGGTGATTATCTTTAAATTTTTTTGTAAAAAGAAAGAGTTGAGTAAAAAATATTTTAAAAAATTATTGAATAGTGTTCAAAAAATATTATTAATTTTTTTAGAAAACATGGATATGGAAGAACAATTATTTTTAAACAAAATAATAGAAATAAGGTCTAATTTTTTAATTTTTTTACTAAATAATTTAGAGAACCAAAGAATAGAAAATATTTATAAAACTTTAAAATTTTATAAATAACCAAAGGATAAGAAAAATGAAATGGGGTTATCAAACAAGAATCATATAATATCTTTATAGAGATTCCATTAAAAATGACATTGAAACATAAACCCCTTAAAACATTGGTAAATTTTGAATTGAAAACCCCATGAATGAATAATATGAAATGAAACCTCTAATATCATGAAAATGTGGATATTTATTTTATAAAATGTAATTGGAAATATAGGCCCAAAACTTAAACATATGTCCCAAAAAAGGAAATTTTTTGATGAATATCCTTTATAAAGATAATATCATTGAATTGATAATTAATAAATGGATAAATTATGTGTAATAAATTTAAATCCACAAAAAATATGTAGAAATAAAAAATTTATTCAAATGAAGGACATTTAGAACATAATATTTACATAATATAATCATTGAAGAAGTGATATAACTCAATGTAAAGAAATTGAGTTAAGAAACCCTTTACCACATTGGAAGCTTTGAAATCGAAACCCCTCCGATGATGTAATGAAAATTATAACAAAAAATATGAGGAATTATAAAATATTCATGGTATAACATGTAAAATTATAGTACGTATGCCATATAAAATAAATTAGGTGCGTAACATTAAAACATGCCTCAATGAAGGGGAATTGAGACAAAATCCCTTACCTTGAGTCCAAACATTAAATGTATTTCCATTAACCCATGCATAATAAAATAATATAAATTTTTTTATTTTAGAATAAGCCTTTAAATTATTAATAAATTATCTTTAAAACATCTGTTTTAATTATTTTTATGATATATTTAATTATTTTGTAAATTAATTCCATGTAACAATTTGTTGATGTTCAGTTCATAGTTACAAAATGACACCCGAATGTTTACCATGGTCAAAGAAGTAATGGTTCTGTAATGTATAGAATAATAATAATCAAATAATTATCATTTTCATATATTAAATATAATTTTATAACCATCCATGAGTGGCGTTCATGAAAAAATGAATAAAATCTCTTTATGGAGATGAAAATCCACACATATACACAGTCCACAATATCATTTTCCATTGGATATAAGGTTATGAAAATATTTTATATATTATCATTCAAAATGATAATTATGTCACGAATATAATATATATTCATTAAATCTATCATTATAAATATCCATGAGAGGTGGTAAGGGAAAATAAATTACATCGGTTCATGAGGCAGCAGTATACCATACTAGGGAATGATGGTTTTATTTCCAATTTGATAGAATATGGATACATATTAAGGTTAATACATTAACATAATAATAACTTAATATATTAGATATACCAATTTAATTATATTAAAATGGTTAGAATATTTTTGAAGTAGTTATAAGAAGTAATAAAACTGAAACATTTAGTTAAAATCCATGTCTTTTTTGGACAACATTCGTGGATTTATATCAAAATCCCTATAATGTTGGTATTATATTAAATATAAGACATCTAGGACATTGAGAAAGATGTTAAGAAGGGGTTTTAATAGAGCTTGGATGTACTAGAGTTCTCAAAAGGTGTTAGTAATAGATGAGAGGAGGTTCCTTTTAATTAGAGAGGGGAGGGGATCTATGGGAATTGCATAAAGTATTCAATTAATATAAAATAATTTTTATATATAAGTGCTTCTAAATTGATAAATTTCATATATATAATGAGTAGGAGTCATAATCCTCTCATAAAAAATATTTACAAGTTTGGGTGTTAATTTTAGCCCTATCCCTTTGTTTTAACCCATGTTAACCCTTTTGATAATTACCGGGGTATTAAAGTATTTTAATCTTTTAGGGGTCTCGAAAGTTACTATAAAGGTTAAATTAACACATAAATTGGGCATTGTTGATATATTAAACCTTATCCAATTCACTTGGTTGAAGATGTGTTTTTATTTAATTTTAAATCATTTTACAAAATACTATTTAAAAAACTACCATTAATGTCAATTTTTAAGATATATATTTAATTACACTCTAAATTTACTAGTATAACACTGGAAAACATTATTCACTCATAAATAGTTTTCTAAAAAAGCACATTTAAGTAGAAAAAAACTTATTAAAATCAAGTATAATGATAATTCCTATATATTCAATTAGATTATATATAATTAAAGGAGACTTATTTTAAATTAAGGTCAAATTAAATAAATAATTGTAATTTTCAATGAAAATACATGATTGTTTTACAAAAATCCATATTTTTTAACTATTTATTGAAAAATCATTCTTTTTTAGAAAAATCCAAAAAAATCAGAGTAAGATAATTTTAATATGTTGATTTAAAAAATGATATATTTCTTATGAAATATAAATTATAAATATTCTTAAAATTATTTATTATATTCTTTCATGAAAAGCAAAAAGAATCATTTTTGAAGAAATTATATCTTAAAAGAATAAAATAAATTTATTGAATATTGAGTACTTAATTCATAAGAATTAATCAATAAATTTATATTGAGTAGAAACCATATATATATATATATATATATATATATTAATTCAGTTACTATTATTCATAGCCGCCAATTAAATAATTAATTTATATTGATAATATGGAAATAAAAATATTGTGTGGATCGTTTAAGCTCAATGTAGTGATTTTTTCACACGATCAAATATAGTGTTCTTTTAAAATATCATAGTGTTGAATTCTCCCCCATTTGATCAATGTAATCCTCTCAATTTGAACATAATTATTCCAATGAAGAGTTTGGAATTTGAAAATAGCTTTTTGTGAGACCTATATCCTAAAAAGGTTTAATAAAACTTCATTTTTAATGAGTAAAATATAAATATGACGTTAATCTAGAATAATAAACAACATGGTTTCCAAATAGGAGAGCATTAGTGGGAGTGAAAACATGAACATGGAGGAAGAAATTAAAGTACAAATAATGATAGAGAGTGATAGATAAAATTGATCACAAGAAAGTCAATGATCATGAGAAAGTAAATGGGAAAAAAATCATATATCAAAAAGTTATGAATTTTTTTTGTGTTGATTCCCTAGTACCATCAACATTGTAATTTATATATCTATAATATTTAAAGATATTAATATTAATGTAAATAAGTTATCAAATATTGATTTTTATTCTACATAAAATTAATGAGATAATGTCCTACGATATCTGGCATATTAAAATAGGTCCCAATTATTCCTTGTTATGATGAGAAAATTGAGATATGTTGGTCAGAGTGGACACTCAAGAGGGGGGTGAATTTAGTTCTAATTAATATTTCTATTATAACATTTTCTATTAAAATCCCCCAATTTATAAAACAAGTTAAACTGTAGTGAATTTGTAAAACTGTAAAGGTTCAATTAGATTCTCAAAAGATTGATTAGTTCTAAGTTAATCTAATTAGAAGATTAAATTAGCTTTTGAAACTAACCTACTGATTTACAATAGATACAAACACTTTCTAGATTAACTATCAAAGTAACCTTAAGACATATTTGTATTTCAAAGTAATAAGAAGATGAATATAAATTAGATACTGTATATTTTGAACTTCAACTAAAAATGCACAACAGATATAACCAAGAGGTTCAGTCTCAAGCCGAGACTTTTCCTCTCAAATTTATATATAAATTTGATCCACACCCTGGATCCGGGTTAACAACAGAACAAGACTGTCCAGGCCACACAAGGACCTCTACCACTATTCTTCGTGGGTAAAAAAAATAAGGACCCAGCCACATAAGGAGCTCTTCCATAGTTGTCATGGGTAAACAAGAGTAAGGAGTTTTGGTGTGAGGATTGTGATATCCTCCAGTTCATCACAGGAGACAGTGTGTGTGTAAAATAAATAGGATACAGACACTACTCAAAAGTAGATAATAAATCACTTAGAGATTGTATATAAAAGTTAAGAAAGCTCTAGTGATTGGCAGTGCATCTCTAGACTCGTTGGATTCAACAGAAATGTTTCTAAGTCCTTCTCTAGTTTTTCTGTTGAAAAACAGAGTGTCATGGTTCAACTTTTGTTTCTCCAGGAGGGAATATGTTCTCTGGAATCCATAGTACTTCATGTGTTCTTCAGTAATGTAGGATTTCATGTATGGAACTTCTTTGGGGATTGTGCAATGTGTTTTTAACAGTTGTGCTCAGTATTATTCTTCGGTTTAGTACAAAGATCGCGTGTATTGTAGTATGTGTGTTGAGATGAGTCAAGAGCGAGTACCAGTCCTATACTACAGCTCAATCTTCTTTATATTCCACAAGCTCTGGAAATATTAATGATTTCTATTCCATAGGTATGAGTTACAGTTTCTTGACAGACCAACTAAATATCATTAAATAACACTAATTGCATTAAAAACATCAAATATGACCGTTAATATTATTTACATAATATTGAGAAAAGGATAAGAAACAGCGTCACAGTAGTTTTGAAAACTGTATCTCTTTGAACCAGTGTCTCCTTCACGGTATGTGCTTCACAGTGTGTCCATGTCACGATGTCTAGCTCACGGTGACTGAGTCACGATATCTGACTCATGGTGTGTGATTCTCGGTGTCTGGGTCATAGTGTGTCCTTCACGGTGTCTGGGTCACGGTGTGTCCTTCACGGTGTCTGGGTCACGGTGTGTCCAGCTTACTCTGTCTGTCTTACACATCACGGTGTCTGTGTCTTGCACACAGTCTTTCTTACTGTGTCGAACATCAGGGTGTCTTGATACTTAGACGATTAACTATATTCAGACTTAAACATTAATATACAGAATATGAATTAAGCTTAACCATTATCAAGTAAGAGAACCTGAATCATAAATATTATGGTTTGATAAGATAAGGAAGAGTTGTGATCATGCAAAATATTTGTAAATAATAAAGAGAGTAATTTATAGTAATAAGATTTGATATCATTAAAACATGATGTGTAATTATTATTGAGATTTGTACTCATTAAAACATGATTAATACAAGAGGAGTCCAAAAATATCCCCCTTTTTGATGATAAAAAATCATGTTTAGGGAAAATATAAATGAAATACAACATTAGATAAAATAACATATATAATAGGAATAGATAAAATACTAGGAGATAACTCTTCACAGTTTATCCTCCTTTTGGGATTATAAAAAAGTAGAGAGAATGGAGTGAAACATTGAATTTTTCATTAAGAAGGTTCAGAATAAAGCATACAGGAGAAATAAAAACAGTAAACAATAAAAAAAATCCCATAAAAAATTAAGAAACATTGGTTGGCATCACAGATTGACTTTCTCTTTGCCTTTATCAGCAGGAACTGGAGCTGATGTATAAAGGGTTTGGCGGACTAACATAGTAGTTGAGGTTAGGGAAGGTAAACCTGGTCAAAGAGGGGTAGCAGCTGGTGCAACTATAGCTGTACTCTGCACATGAAGATGCGGCTTCAAAAGATTGATGATGTAACACCCCAAGCTTCTACGGTACGTTTCCCTTTGAATAATGCGATAGCGTGTGTTGTACGCAACCTCGAGTTCTAACACACACCACAACTAATTAAACTAGCCGTTGTGAATAGTAATACCTAATTTTTGAAATTATATATATTTTATATTTGAAAATGGACTTCATTTTTGGACTCGGAATATCGAATTTAGCCTAAGGTGAAATTTTGGTACTTTTCGGATAACTTTCATATTTTGATGAATAGTGAAAATTACTAAATTTTAATTAAAAACAACTTTTTTAATCAAAATAATTAATAGTGATAAATTATTAATTTTAGTAGTTTTAAAGTATATTTAGAATATATTTTTTTAATATAATGTTGGTCATTGGACATAATTTTACAATTAAACCGAACATAAACAAGTGTCAATCTTTTGATAGTTATTATCTCTTAAAAACACGCTTTTTGTTTTGACAGCGGGAATTAATTTTAAATTAATTTCTGCCACTTCTGTGTTTTGAATTTAGGAAAATGGATTCCATATTTGGAATCAGGATGTTCAAATTGTGTAAATAGGTAACTTTTATTTTTAGACATTTTGAATAATTACTGCGGTAAATATTTTATTTACCATGGTTAAGGGTAAATCCGGTAAATAAGGGTTAAAAAAATAATATTATAATAATACTAAATTACCCTAAAAACGTGTCTTAACCCTATTGGTTGATAGATGGTCGACCATGGGCATCTTTGTGTCAATTTTGGGACCCCATGGATCCACTTGTAAGTGATAATGACACATTATATTAATAAAGCTTAAATAAAAATAAAAATGGCATAAGCTTACATCTTTTAGAAGAACAATTTTTACATAGGGTTATAAATGTTGGATTTTAGATTATAAATATTCATTAGAAAGCTAAAAAGATTTCCTACATAATGATATTTTATTTATAATTTTTAGACATTAAATAATTTATTGTATTTATGACACAATGATGATGCAGTAATTACTATAATATTGAAAAATTAAAATAATTGATATTATAAATACCCAAATAAAAATAATATGAAACTTTTAATGAATTAAACTAATTTTCTAGGCTAATATGATATATTAGTATTGATTTAATGGACTTTTTTCGAAGTAATAAATCTGTTATGAGTTTCACAAAAATCAACTATTGAATAGTGTCAAAATTGACATAAAAGAGTTCTTAAAACAAATATTATATTATTAATTGATATTAAATTCCTAAAAATCTAAAGTTCGGCCAAGAGACTTATATTATGATAGGTTAATCATTAATGGACCACTTGGGGGTCTCTTGGATGTATATAGTAAGTTTATTAACCATATTATATAAAAATACAAAGAGACATTGTAAAAGTGAAACTAATTAACTTAGAGTTAATACTTAAAGATAAGGTTAATATAAGTACCCAAACCTGTCTAAATTATATTGGTTGAGTGGTTTTAGACCTATACCCACCTTAAACTTTGAATAATAAGCTTTTGAGCCATTAGAAACCGAATATGAATTTATTATAAATTAATATTTCTAGCTTTTCCAAAGGTGCCCCTCACCCCTCTTATAAAAAGGGCACTCCTCCTTCTCATTTCTTCACACCTTCAAAGCCTTTTGGTTCGGCCAAACTCTGCCCAAATACTCTCCCAACATCCCTCACTACAACCTAGAGGCCTTAGTTTGATCAGAAATCCAACCTAAGGAGCCCTTTTGATCAAATCAAAAGGAAGAACCCGAAGAAGAGGTAATGATTTCACCACCCTTTTCTAAGTTCATTTCTTCTTCCACTTCTTCTTCCTTTGTTCTTACCATTCTAAAATAATAACTCCAGTATCTCACATATACTGTGATGTTATTATAAGTATGGTACAACCATATTCAGTATTCTATCCACCCTTTGAATAACATGTCACCATACGTGCGTACGTACGGCTTACCGTCTCCACGTCGTGGTGTAATTGTTATTCAATATAATATTATTTGGATGGGTATAATAATGATGTGTAACTCATGTAAATAATAAATATAACATGTTAATGATTCTGTATATATGATATACCATTCATTTATATATTATTTTAATATCAAAAGAATGATATTGTCGCTCGTGCGTACGTACGGACTACCATCTCCACGAACGCGATGAGATTCATTCTCCATCGTATCCATTCAAGTATAATTATCATTTTATGATTTAAAAATGATGTTTAAGGACTTGATATCATTCTGGATATGAATAAGATACAACAAACATGGCTTATGTAACAAAACATATAAAAGAAAATGAGTAAGTTAACACCCGAAACGATGATAATTCTAAGATATTATTAATAAATCAATGTTAAAAGATCATATATGATATCATATTAATATATATGATTCTTGTATAATTTAATAACAATTATTTCACCATTATACAGGAGGTTAACCTACCCCAACCAAGGAAAATTACAAGGTAAGGGTTATTTCACAATCTCTTCATTATCCGAGGTTGTTTATACGTAATAATCTACTGGGATCTCTTTATCATCCACATCCATGTTTCTTAAAAATGTATTTCAAAACATTTTTACTATTTACTAGAATATGAGTTAAAGTCATTTATACCCTTTTTGACTTTTATAAGTGGTTTATAAAGGAATCTTTTGGTCGTTTTCAAAACAAGGTCCTTTTTAACCTTTTCGACAAAATTGAGGTAAGAATGTTTTTTTAACTTATACGGCGGGTGCGGTTATTTTACGCCGTTATAAAATCTTCAAAGCTTCCCTTACAAGCTTATAAGAATATTTTCAAAGAAAATGTTTTATTTTATATGGATCTTAAATGATTTCAAAATAAAAGGAGATATTTCTTTTAAAATAATTTTGATTTCATCTATGTCAACATCCTTTGATGGATTTTAAGATTATTTGAAGTTGATTTATTATGATACAAAACTTCTATATTGTATTGAAGGTTTTGTGATATGTTTGACTATGGATGTGCTATTTTTATACCATTCATAGTTTATGGTGAAAGTATTGACATTTCGTATGCTAGTTTTAATACGAATGTTTATGTTATGTTTAAACCTTTTCATATGGGAATGCATTGGACTTAATAAGTGACGGGTGGAGCCCGCTATAGCTCCTCGATGCATCGGTAGGTCTCATGAGACAAACTAGTGTCTTGGCACAAGGCCTTGACAAAATCTTATTTGTAGTCTTGGCACGAGGCCTTGGATATGTGGTTATGATAGTCTGGCATTATGCATTCCAACATTATGAAAGTGGTTATTGATTTTTGCATGTGATTATTCATTTAGTAGAATATACATGTGAATAAGTAAATGGCATTATTTCATTTTATTTATGCCATACCATGTTGAAAGTTCGTATTTAAAAGGCTTTTGTTTTAGTTATACATTGCCTTAAATGTTTATTCTTATTTATGAAAGTTTCCACTTTATTGTTATCCTTACTGGGCATTTGAGCTCACCCCTTTTTTTTATGTTTTATTTTTCCCAGGATGTGAAGAAGTAAGTTATGAATGACCTGCAGGGATTTTATGAGGGGTTAATAGTGTGTATTGTGGAAACATTATGTTGTTGTATTAGTTTTTCATTTTATGATGTAATGTAAAACATATGAATATATCTAGTGTTTCCAAGGCTACTAAACCAATCGGTCTTTCGAGATTTGATCTTTCTTGTGATCATGCCAATGTTATGTAATTAATGCACCGACTCTGGGTAGCTGGGGTCGGGGCGTTACAGTTGGTATCAGAGGAAGTTTAGTACAAACCTTGGAAGCTAGATTTAGATAAACTCTGATTAGAGCACATAGACCTAAGATGAACTTTGAGGATTAGTATAGAAGAACTTCCTAGAATTTTGGTATTGTAGAGACTTTGTGAGTTTTCCGAGCAATACATCCCTATCTGGATACGAGCAGGTAGAGGCGGCTCTGGCACAGATGTACCTAGGGGTAAAACCCGAAAACACCGCTTTGAGCTAGACTCGAACGGGAACTGGTGCATGACAACAGGCCTTGCTGCACTCTTGGTTACGACACTCCCGGGGGATATGCTTAGGATAACTCTCATTTTCTTTACAAATCATTATGAAGGGTTTATGAGTATATACTTCCTCAAAGAAAACATTTTTATGATTATGGATTATATCCATAAATAGTTCAATTTATGTTAAGTGTTTTATAAGTATGGGATTATGTATTTTGATTCATAAACTGATCTAGTTTATGCCATTTTTTAGAAATGGCGCCTAGTGGAAGAAATGGAAACCGTATCAATGCACGCACTCCATGTAGGGATTGCCCTCCTGCTCAAGATAATTATAGTGGGGCTGGTGATGCAACTGGTGCTGATCAGCTAATCACCGTACTGGGAAAACTTACTCAGGTTATGAATAATAACCTTACCCGTATGGAGCACCCTGATCCGCAGCGTGGAGGATCAATGTTAGACCGATTCATGAGACAACAACCACCAACGTTCAATGGGAGTACAAATCCCTTAGTAGCTGAGCAATGGATATTTTCCCTAGAGAAAATATTTCAGGCTTTGGGGAGTAGTGAAAGGGAAAAAGTTACCATGGCAGTTTACCGCCTCACTGGAGATGCTGATCAATGGTGGTCATTGATTCAAAACATGAAGGAAGATGATGAAGTATCAAACATGGAATGGAGGGAGTTCAAAGATCTGTTTTTAGAAAAATACTTTCCTCGCGACCATCGAGCAGATATGGAAAGACAATTTCTGAGTCTGAGACAAAAGGAGGATGAGAATGTCACAAAGTATGAGGCTAACTTTACAAGGTTAGCGAGGTACGCTGGTGATTATATTCGCAACTCAAGAAGTAAGATTGATCGTTTCTTTGATGGGTTAAAACCATTTCTCCGTCGAGCATTAGTCTCACAATCCTTTTCATCGTACGAAGACATTGTCTCATGTGCTATCAAGACCGAAAAGGAATTCTCTAAGTCTTATGACTTTAAAGCAAAGCAAGAGAAGAAGAGACCTGCTGATCAATCTGGGAATGGAAATAAGGGGAAGAAAGGAAAGTTTGAATATCCATCTTGTGGTAAATGCGGGAAGAAACATCCTGGTACTTGCTTGAAGGGAATGGGAGTCTGTTACAAGTGTGGTGAAAAAGGCCACCAAGCTCATGATTGCAAGGGGAAGAAGGAAGCTACCAACGTTCAGTGATACAATTGCAGGGAGATGGGGCATTATGCAAATGCATGTCCTAAGCGTCAGGATAACTTACCTCAGAAAAGGCCAAGGGATCAAGGCCAGGCTTATGCTATCACTACTGCTGAGGTAGAAGCTCCGAAAGACGTGGTGGCAGGTAATTTAATGGTTTCCTCAAGTTTAGAAAATGCATTATTTGATTCTGGATCATCGCATTGTTTCATATCTTCCCAGTTTGCTAAGAAAATTAGATATTTCCAATTTGATTTAATATGGGAGTTGTCAGTTAAAACTCCTAAGGGAATTATCGTTGCAACAAAGTTTTGTGAATCAGTCCCCCTTAGAGCACATAAATTTTCTTTATCTGCTGATTTCATCGTCATACCTATGATTGAGTTTGATATAATCCTCGGTATGGACTGGCTTTCGGACTATGATGTGAAGATTTATTGTAAGAAGAAAGAGGTTACGATTCTTGATGATAATGATAAGGAGCACCTTATTTTTAGAGCAGAATCGTCACCACCTAATTCTTATTTAGATCCACCCCCTGTAGCTCAACTTAATTCAATTATCGGGGAGGAAGAGAATGAAATAACTGTCGGTAAGGAAAGGAATGTTCAAATAGAGGATGTACCTATTGTGAAAGAATTTGTAGATGTATTTCCGGAAGATTTACCTGGACATCCTCCAGAACGAGAAGTTGAGTTTTCTATTGATTTGATTCCTGGATCAAGGCCTATATCGAAGACCCCTTATAGAATGGCCACTGTAGAGCTAGTCGATCTAAAGAAACAACTAGAGGAATTGAGTAATAAGGGATTTATTCGCCCTAGTGTTTCTCCATGGGGAGCCCCTGTTCTTTTTGTTAAAAAGAAAGATGGATCTATGAGGTTATGTATCGATTACAGGGAGATCAATGCTATAACGATAAAGAACAAGTATCCCCTACCTCGTATTGATGATTTATTTGACCAACTGCATGGAGCTCAATACTTTTCAAAGATTGACCTTTGATCTGGATACCATCAGTTGTGTGTAAAGAAGGAAGACATTCCGAAAACAGCATTTCGAACCAGGTACGGGCATTACGAGTTTACTGTAATGCCGTTTGGATTGACTAATGCACCCTCTGTATTCATGGATCTGATGAATAGAGTTTTCAAGGAGTATCTCGATGAATTTGTGGTGGTATTTATTGATGATATCTTGGTATACTCCAAAACCTACAAAGATCATGAAAATCACTTGCGCATTATCTTGAAGACTCTGAGGAGGCATGAATTATATGGAAGGTTTAGCAAGTGTGAATTCTGGCTTCAGGAGATTTCTTTTCTTGGCCATATTGTCTCTAAAGATGGAATCTCTGTTGATCCTTCTAAGACCAAGGCAATCCAAGAATGGCCAGCACCTACGAGTATAACTGAGGTACGTAGTTTTATTGGTTTGGCAGGTTATTATCGACGTTTCGTCCAGAATTTTGCCCGATTGGCTAACCCATTAACTAAGCTCACACGTAGAGGGGTTAAATTTGTTTGGATAAAAGAGTGTGAAGAATGTTTCGAAGAACTGAAGAGAAGATTAGTCAATGCTCCTATATTGACTCTACCATCGGGGAATGATGGGTTCGTTATTTATAGTGATGCATCAAAGAAAGGACTTGCCTGTGTCCTTATGCAGAATGATAGAGTTATTGCCTATGCATCACGACAGTTGAAAATTCATGAACAAAACTATCCTACTCATGATCTCGAGTTAGCAGTAGTGATCTTTGCTTTAAAAATATGGAGGCACTACCTCTATGGTGAAAAATGTGAGATTTATACTGATCACAAGAGTTTGAAGTATATTTTCTCACAAAAAGAACTCAACATGAGGCAAAGGAGATGGCTTGAATTACTCAAGGATTATGATTGTACGATACACTACCACCCGGGGAAGGCAAACAAGGTGGCAAATGCTTTGAGTAGAAAAGACCATGGAGTTTTGAACAATATGAGAATTGAAAGGGATCCAATTTTCATGGAGCTAGTGAAGATGGACATGGGAATAACCAGGGAAGGTGAAACATCAATGCTTTTTCAAATGGTTGCCAAACCATCTTTACTAGAAAGGATTAAGAGTTCTCAGACTGATGATGAAGAATTCCAAAAGAAGATTAAAGCTGTGAATGATGGGAGATTGAGAGACTTTGCGTATGAAGGTGGAATTTTGAAATTCAGGAAGAGACTTTGTGTTCCCAATATACCTGATCTAAAAAGGGAATTGCTGGATGATGCTCATAGTTCCAATTTCTCTATACACCCTGGGAGCACCAAAATGTATAGAGATTTGAAGGAACATTTTTGGTGGGACAACATGAAGAGGGAGATTGCTGATTTTGTGTCAAGATGTATGGTTTGTCAACAAGTGAAAGCTGGAAGGCAACAGCCTGGAGGAGTCATGCAACCTCTTCCCATACCGGAGTGGAAATGGGACAATATTACAATGGACTTTGTCATGGGGCTACCAAAGACTCCTAGAAGGAACGATGCAATATGGGTTATTGTTGATCGTCTTACCAAGTCAGCACATTTTCTTGCTATAAGAGAAGATCTACCCCTAGAACGTCTAGCAAGACTATACATTAATGAAGTTGTGAGACTTCATGGAGTACCCCTATCGATTGTTTCTGATCGTGATCCCCGTTTTACTTTAAGATTTTGGAAAAGTCTTCAGAAATCCCTGGATACTGAACTTCATTTGAGCACTGCTTACCACCCTCAGACAGACGGACAATCAGAATGGACTATTCAGACCTTAGAAGACATGTTGAGATCTTGCTCACTTGATTTTCAGGGTATGTGGGATCAATATTTACCACTAGTAGAATTTTCCTATAACAATAGCTTCCATTCGAGTATTCAGATGGCACCATATGAAGCGTTATACGGAAAGAGATGTCGTACACCAACCTGTTGGGATGACGTTGGTGAAAGAAAACTTGTAGGCCCAGAACTGGTGGAGGAAACGGTGGAAAAGGTGAAGGTAATACAAAATCACATTAAAGCAGCTCAAAGTAGGCAGAAGAGCTATGCCGATAATCGAAGGAAGGATTTGGAATTTCAAGTCGGTGATCATGTTTTCCTGAAGGTATCTCCGTGGAAGGGAGTCATACGTTTTGGTAAGAAAGGTAAATTGAGTCCCAGGTACATCGGACCTTTCGAAATTCTAGAACGAATTGGGGCTGTAGCTTACCGATTGGCAATGCCGCCAAGTCTCTCCAAAGTTCACGATGTGTTCCACGTATCTCTGTTGAGGAAATACATGCCTGACCCAACGCATGTACTCAACTATGAAGATTTAGAACTGGAACCCGATCTGTCTTATTGCGAAGAGCCCATCAAGATTCTTGATACGAGAGAACAAGTGCTGAGAAACCGGACGACGCGTTTGGTAAAAGTTTTGTGGAGGAATCATAAGATGGAAGAGGCAACGTGGGAACCCGAGGAACTTATGATGAAGAACCACCCGAGTATCTTTATGCAGTAATACCCTAGAAATTGCGAGGACGCAATTATTTGAAGGAGGGGAGAATTTAACACCCCAAGCGTCTACGGTACGTTTCCCTTTGAATAATGCGATAGCGTGTGTTGTACGCAACCTCGAGTTCTAACACACACCACAACTAATTAAACTAGCCGTTGTGAATAGTAATACCTAATTTTTGAAATTATATATATTTTATATTTGAAAATGGACTTCATTTTTGGACTCGGAATATCGAATTTAGCCTAAGGTGAAATTTTGGTACTTTTCGGATAACTTTCATATTTTGATGAATAGTGAAAATTACTAAATTTTAATTAAAAACAACTTTTTTAATCAAAATAATTAATAGTGATAAATTATGAATTTTAGTAGTTTTAAAGTATATTTAGAATATATTTTTACCATTTAATATAATGTTGGTCATTGGACATAATTTTACAATTAAACCGAACATAAACAAGTGTCAATCTTTTGATAGTTATTATCTCTTAAAAACACGCTTTTTGTTTTGACAGCGGGAATTAATTTTAAATTAATTTCTGCCACTTCTGTGTTTTGAATTTAGGAAAATGGATTCCATATTTGGAATCAGGATGTTCAAATTGTGTAAATAGGTAACTTTTATTTTTAGACATTTTGAATAATTACTGCGGTAAATATTTTATTTACCATGGTTAAGGGTAAATCCGGTAAATAAGGGTTAAAACAATAATATTATAATAATACTAAATTACCCTAAAAACGTGTCTTAACCCTATTGGTTTATAGATGGTCGACCATGGGCATCTTTGTGTCAATTTTGGGACCCCATGGATCCACTTGTAAGTGATAATGACACATTATATTAATAAAGCTTAAATAAAAATAAAAATGGCATAAGCTTACATCTTTTAGAAGAACAATTTTTACATAGGGTTATACATGTTGGATTTTAGATTATAACAATTAATTAGAAAGATAAAAAGATTTCCTACATAATGATATTTTATTTATAATTTTTAGACATTAAATAATTTATTTTATTTATGACACAATGATGATGCAGTAATTACTATAATAGTGAAAAATTAAAATAATTGATATTATAAATACCCAAATAAATATAATATGAAACTTTTAATGAATTAAACTAATTTTCTAGGCTAATATGATATATTAGGATTGATTTAATGGACTTTTTTCGAAGTAATCAATCTGTTATGAGTTTCACAAAAATCAACTATTGAATAGTGTCAAAATGGACATAAAAGAGTTCTTAAAACAAATATTATATTAATAATTGATATTAAATTCCTAAAAATCTAAGGTTCGGCCAAGAGACTTATATTATGATAGGTTAATCATTAATGGACCACTTGGGGGTCTCTTGGATGTATATAGTAAGTTTATTAACCATATTATATAAAAATACAAAGAGACATTGTAAAAGTGAAACTAATTAACTTAGAGTTAATACTTAAAGATAAGGTTAATATAAGTACCCAAACCTGTCTAAATTATATTGGTTGAGTGGTTTTAGACCTATCCCCACCTTAACCTTTGAATAATAAGCTTTGGAGCCATTAGAAACCGAATATTAATTTATTATAAATTAATATTTCTAGCTTTTCCAAAGGTACCCCTCACCCCTCTTATAAAAAGGGCACTCCTCCTTCTCATTTCTTCACACCTTCAAAGCCTTTTGGTTCGCCCAAACTCTGCCCAAATACTCTCCCAACATCCCTCAATACAACCTAGAGGCCTTAGTTTGATCAGAAAGCCAACCTAAGGAGCCCTTTTGATCAAATCAAAAGGAAGAACCCGAAGAAGAGGTAATGATTTCACCACCCTTTTCTAAGTTCATTTCTTCTTCCACTTCTTCTTCCTTTGTTCTTACCATTCTAAAATAATAACTCCAGTATCTCACATATACTGTGATGTTATTATAAGTATGGTACAACCATATTCAGTATTCTATCCACCCTTTGAATAACATGTCACCATACGTGCGTACGTACGGCTTACCGTCTCCACGTCGTGGTGTAATTGTTATTCAATATAATATTATTTGGATGGGTATAATAATGATGTGTAACTCATGTAAATAATAAATATAACATGTTAATGATTCTGTATATATGATATACCATTCATTTATATATTATTTTAATATCAAAAGAATGATATTGTCACTCGTGCGTACGTACGGACTACCGTCTCCACGAACGCGATGAGATTCATTCTCCATCGTATCCATTCAAGTATAATTATCATTTTATGATTTAAAAATGATGTTTAAGGACTTGATATCATTCTGGATATGAATAAGATACAACAAACATGGCTTATGTAACAAAACATATAAAAGAAAATGAGTAAGTTAACACCCGAAACGATGATAATTCTAAGATATTATTAATAAATCAATGTTAAAAGATCATATATGATATCATATTAATATATATGATTCTTGTATAATTTAATAACAATTATTTCACCATTATACAGGAGGTTAACCTACCCCAACCAAGGAAAAGTACAAGGTAAGGGTTATTTCACAATCTCTTCATTATCCGAGGTTGTTTATACGTAATAATCTACTGGGATCTCTTTATCATCCACATCCATGTTTCTTAAAAATGTATTTCAAAACATTTTTACTATTTACTAGAATATGAGTTAAAGTCATTTATACCCTTTTTGACTTTTATAAGTGGTTTATAAAGGAATCTTTTGGTCGTTTTCAAAACAAGGTCCTTTTTAACCTTTTCGACAGAATTGAGGTAAGAATGTTTTTTTAACTTATACGGCGGGTGCGGTTATTTTACGCCGCTATAAAATCTTCAAAGCTTCCCTTACAAGCTTATAAGAATATTTTCAAAGAAAATGTTTTATTTTATATGGATCTTAAATGATTTCAAAATAAAAGGAGATATTTCTTTTAAAAGAATTTTGATTTCATCTATGTCAACATCCTTTGATGGATTTTAAGATTATTTGAAGTTGATTTATTATGATACAAAACTTCTATATTTTATTGAAGGTTTTGTGATATGTTTGACTATGGATGTGCTATTTTTATACCATTCATAGTTTATGGTGAAAGTATTGACATTTCGTATGCTAGTTTTAATACGAATGTTTATGTTATGTTTAAACCTTTTCATATGGGAATGCATTGGACTTAATAAGTGACGGGTGGAGCCCGCTATAGCTCCTCGATGCATCGGTAGGTCTCATGAGACAAACTAGTGTCTTGGCACAAGGCCTTGACAAAATCTTATTTGTAGTCTTGGCACGAGGCCTTGGCTATGTGGTTATGATAGTCTGGCATTATGCATTCCAACATTATGAAAGTGGTTATTGATTTTTGCATGTGATTATTCATTTAGTAGAATATCCATGTGAATAAGTAAATGGCATTATTTCATTTTATTTATGCCATACCATGTTGAAAGTTCGTATTTAAAAGGCTTTTGTTTTAGTTATACATTGCCTTAAATGTTTATTCTTATTTATGAAAGTTTCCACTTTATTGTTATCCTTACTGGGCATTTGAGCTCACCCCTTTTTTTTATGTTTTATTTTTCCCAGGATGTGAAGAAGTAAGTTATGAATGACCTGCAGGGATTTTATGAGGGGTTAATAGTGTGGATTGTGGAAACATTATGTTGTTGTATTAGTTTTTCATTTTATGATGTAATGTAAAACTTATGAATATATCTAGTGTTTCCAAGGCTACTAAACCAATCGGTCTTTCGAGATTTGATCTTTCTTGTGATCATGCCAATGTTATGTAATTAATGCACCGACTCTGGGTAGCTGGGGTCGGGGCGTTACAGATGAAATCAATAATGATTTCTCCATCATATTGCATATTCTTTTCAAAATCATCCTTATTCTCCATGTATTTGTCCAACAATCTGGTGAACTCTGTAAGATTCTGAACTTGAGCTTCAAAATCTTGAGTCACTTGAGGGATTTTCAGGTTGTCCACAAGATACTTAAAGTTATTTTTCATGTCACTTTTAGAGAAAATTCGGGTGAGATAAAAGTCTATCTTCTTGGTGATATCCTGTTGAGCATCATTGTCAATCTTGGAATGAATCTGAAGAAGACCAAGTGCCCTATCACCATTCTTCACAACTTCAGATAAAGGAGAAAAATCTATGCCACTAAAAGAATTCTGAATTTCTTCCCTGATTATGGATCTAAGCACAGAATCATGCAAAGAAGGAACAAAATTCTGAACAGAGGGAGGAGAAGCCTTGACAGCTTCAGTTAGAACATTTAGTTGTTTCAAAACTTTTTGGAGACATTCAGTGTATTAATCTGTGAGCTTATTCATATTTTCTTCAAGCTCTCTCATGTGTTGCAACATCTTTGTGTGTCTTGTTCCAATCATCTCATAAAAAGATAACAGATAAGGATGCACTTGAGACACAATCTCTCTGGAAATGTTGGAAACATCTGGTTCAGGAGAAGTAGCAACAGGTGCAGGAACAGAAACAGGAGCAAGCTCTGATCTTGAAGATAGTTATGTTTGCAGGTTTTCCACAAAACCGTTCAAATTTTCAACATCAAAACTAAGAAACTGATTTCAACTCTGACTTCTTGAATTTCACAGATCATCCATGGTTGAATATGCAGAATAATATTTTCCAAAAGAATCGAGGGATCTTCTTGACTTAGTTGAGTCACTGGACGAGGTTGAGAGGATATAATATTCTCAACTCCAGCTAAGATATTCTCTACAAAGACTTTAAAATAATCTTTTGTTACATATTATTGTTGCTTGGGTAAGGGAGTAGATGAAGGTAATGGTACAGGTTCTGATGCAGATTTTGGTTGCGGGTCAAAATTAGTTTTAGTTTTAGATTCTGATTGAGGTTGAGGTTAAAGCTTTGGTACTAGTTCTGGTTATGGGTGAGCTACTAACTTCAGCTGAAATAAATAGGAGAGATCTATACCAGTTTTCGTCACTTGCTGTGATTCACTCACATCATAAAAACTTGGAAATTCATACCAAGTGTACATAGAATATGTGACAGTTGGTTGAGAGGTTTCAGCAGATCCAGCTTCATCAATCTCAAGGTTTTGAGGTTCCTCCCCCTCAAAATGTGCATCCATTTCATATTCCCGAGGCACAGTAATTGGGTTAAGATCCACAGGATCAGCTCTAATCTCTTCAGCAAATTCTTTCCTTGCCAGCTGAAAGGAAATTTCCATCCTCTCTTCAGCAGAGGGTATGAATTCAGGAACCGATTGTTCCACTGGTTGTGCTTGCAGACTTTCTTCTTTTTCAACAAGGATATCCTCTCGATTAACATTTTCCCTAATAGGGATTTCTCCTAGATCAGCTTCATCCATGACTGGGAGGTCTTCTGCACCACCAGACTCTTCCATGGATCACTGCTCTAAATCAGGGATAATCAATTCTCTTGTAGCCTCAGACTCAACTTCCTGATCAACAACATCTCTAGAAGTAGGAGCTTATTCTATAAAAACTATAGAAACTTCCTCTCTAGAAGGTATTTCAGCAGGAACATCAACATGTACATTATTTTTTTCTTTCTCAATAAAAGCTACTTCCTCTTGAGGTATTTCAGCCTCTTCTTCTTTTTCTTCCTCTTCTGGGTACTCATCCTCTTCATCTGGTTCCAAACCAGGATCAGTTATATTATTTGTCATTCTTGGATAATCAACAGGATTATACTTCTTATAATTTTGATCATTATCATCAACCCACTTCTTCTTCTAGGGTTTCCAATTAATCTTCATCCTTCTGATGATAGGCTTGGATAAAAAGAAATCAAAATCCTCTAGATTTTCTTCATTCGGTCCAACCACTCCTTTAGCAACTAACATGGATGAAATCATCCTTGAGTAAAATAAGGAGGTGGATTTGGAAGTGACTTTAATCAGCTCACATATGTGGTGAATGATATACTTACATAGGTTGATCTTATGACCATTATTTATTAGATGAATCAGGAACACATCCTGATACATCATCACAGCAAAATATCCTTTTCTTGGACTCATCAAATTCTGAACAAATTTGAACAACAGTCTTGTCTCCCCATCAAATTAGCTACTATGGCCCTTCGCTTGGTGCCATTTTCAGTTAGGATCTCTAGTGCATTTTCCAAATAAAATATGTTAGTTGTTGTAGGAGGTTATCTCTGGTAATCATCACAAATCCCTTCACGAGGAATCCTTAGGCATGCAACCCATAACCTCGAAGAGAAGGAACACTTTTTCCATTGATCCAACTTGTCATCATAAAACATTCTCCAGCATTAAAGGAAAACTTTACATATTGGTAAAATTGAGATACCAACCATGGATAAATTGGTCTATCTTATCCATAGAACGATTCGATCCATCCTTGTTCTCTTAATATTTTCAGGACCAAAGACCTTCTAGACAGCAGCCACTCAGGGAAAATCTCTTTCTCAAGAACTATAGTACAACTTACTTGGTTCGGATTTAGAGGTCCTTCGGGTGCTATCCTCAATGTCCTCTTCTTTTTGTTAGAGCGGCTCTTCTCAGATGATGGTGAAGATGGATGCTTCATCCTAGGCATCCACTTAAGATTCAAGTGAGAGGGAAGGATATAAGGTTTTCATGGTAAAGAGGGTTTGAGAGAGAGGGAGAAAGAGATAGCTCGGGTAAGGAATTGAGTGAAAACCCTTATGTTTTATCATTTGGGAATGTCAAACGTCATAAAAACACAAATGCGAGAAAGTAAACAGTGGTGAAATAAAAATTACCGTGATGTGGGTTAAAATAAATATACAAATAATCTTCATGGTGAGAATGTGAGTAGGCGTTACGGTGTGATGAAAAACAGTCATCACGGTGAGACAGTTGGTGGTCATCACAGTGAGACAATGAATATTCTGTACAGTCACGGTGAGAAAGCAAGTGAACTGTTCTGTCACGGTGAGACAATTAGGTGATAGACTGTGAACACAAGGTGTTAACTGTGAGACCGTAAACACGAAACAGTAACTGAGAAACAGTGAACATGAAACCGTAATGTAAAATATAGTAAAATATTAAACAGTAAGACCAGTAAGATATTTATTTATGATTGATCATACCATGATCATGTATGATGTAATCTAATATCTTAGAATTTAATGGTTTAGTGAATATATCAACAAGTTGATATTCAGTACCAATGAATTCCAAAGTGATATCACCTTTTTGATAATGATCCCTCAAAAAGTGATGTCTTACATCAATATGTTTTGTCCTAGAATGTGAAACTGGATTCTTTGAAATGTTAATAGCACTTGTGTTGTCACAATTTATTATGACATGTCTGAATTGATATCCATAGTCTAGTAATGTGTGTTTCATCCAAATTTTTTTTGCACAACAACTTCCAGCAGCTATGTATTCAGCTTCTGCAGTAGATAATGGAAAAAAATTGTTTTTCTTACAACACCATGATACTAGTTACTTGCCGAAAAAGTGACATGTTCCAGAGGTTCTTTTTCTATCTAACTTACATCCAACAAAGTCAGTATCAGAATAACTAAATAATTCAAATGATTGTCCTTTTGGATAGAAAAATCCTAAATTGGGAGTATGCTTGAGGTATTTGAAAATTCTTGTTACATCATTTAAATGTGACTATTTAGGGTTATCTTGAAAAAGAGCACACATACACACACTAAACATAATATCAGGATGACTAATAGTCAGGTAGAGTAGACTTCCAATCATTCCACTATAAGTGGGTTGATCAAAAGATTTTCCATCTTCATCAAGATCTAACATAAAAATTGTACTCATGGGAGTGTCACTACTTTTTGTGCTATCCAATCCAAAATGTTTTAAAAGATATCTATTATATTTTGTTTGAGTTAAAATAATTTCATCATTATTTTGAAAGATTTGAAATACAAGAATGAATTTAAGTTCAACCATTAAACTCATCTCAAATTCATTTTGCATCATTTTAGAAAAATCAGTACATAAAGAAGTTTTTGATGATCTAAAAATAATATCATCTTCATAAATTTGTACAACTAAAACATCTTTAGAAATTCATTTTATAAAAAGAGTAGGATCAGCTATTCCTTTTGTAAAACCTCTAGAAATTAGAAGAGTTCTTAATCTCTCATACCAAGCTCTTGAAGCTTGTTTTAAACCACATAAAGCTTTTGATAATTTGAAAATATGATTTGGAAAATGAGGGTTTGAAAATCTAGGTGGCTGTTCAATAAAAACATCCTCAGCTATATACCCATTTAAGAATGCACTCTTGACATCCATTTGATAGAGTTTGAAATTTAGATGTGCATCATAGGAAAGTAAGATCCTAATGGCTTCTAGTCTGGCTACTAGAGAAAACTTCTCCTCATAGTCAATTTCTTCCTCTTAACTATAGCCTTGTGCAACTAAACTATCTTTGTTTCTAACTAAATTTCCATATTCGTCTACTTTATTTCTAAACACCCATTTAGTGACTATGGTGAAAGTGTCCTTAGGACTTCCTACTAGTTTCCAAACATTATTTCTTTCAAACTGATTGAGTTCTTATTGCATAGAAATTACCCGAAATTCATCATTAATAGCATCATCAATGTTTCTAGGTTCAACCTGTGACAAGAAGGCTTGATGTTCAACCTGATTTCTAAGAGAAGCTCTATTATGTGTACCTTTATCATGATTATCAACAAAAGAATCTAAAGGTTGATTCTTTAGAATCCTAGTTGATCTAGTAAATGTAGGGCTAGAAATTTCAGGTTCTTCTCTAGGTTTAGGTTCATTAGGTGAAGATTCTGAAATATTTCCAGAACTGGTTGTCTTTACAGTAGGTTTATTGATTTTATCATTATGGTTCAGAATAGATAAATCTTCTTCAAGATTTTCAAGAGATTACTTAGGTTCATGTGGATTAGTTTCATCAAATTTGATGTGAACAGATTCTTCCACACAATTGGTTCTCTTATTGAAGACTCTATAGGCTTTGCTAGTTATAGAATATCCTAAAAAGATTCCTTCATTACTCTTAGAATCAAACTTATCCAGATTATACTTGGTATTAATAATAAAGACTCTTTAAAGCAATTAACCTTAGGCTTTCTATTATTCCATAGTTCATAAGGGGTCTTCTTGAGAACATGTCTAATTAAAACTCTATTGATAATATAAAAAGCTGTATTCACAGCTTCAACCCAAAACTAAATAGATAGATCAGACTCATTTAGAATAGTTATTTCAATTTATTTAAGGGCTATATTCCTTATTTCTACTACACCATTCTACTAAGGTGTCATAGGAGCAGAAAAGTTGTGACTATAGCCATTGTGTGAGCAATAAGATTCAAATTTTTGATTCTCAAACTCACAGCCATGATCACTTCTCAGGGTTTTAATCTTAAGTCCACTAGGTTTTTCTACAGACTTGGAGTATTTAACAAAGTAAGAACAAGCTTTACTTTTGTGAGCTACGAAATATACCCAATGATATCTAGAAAAGTCATCTACAAGAACATATACATAGTGCTTCCCATTTAAGTAAGAAACTCTAGAATGTCCAAACAAGTCCATGTGAACCAACTCGAGAGGTTGAGAAGTTGACACTTCTTTCTTTGGTTTGAAAGAGATTTTGTGTTGTTTTCCCTTTTGAAAAGGATTACAAACTTTGTCATTTGGAAACTCTAATTTGGGTAAGTCTCTAACTATGTTCTTCCTAGTTAGTTTTCTATCTGAGTGTATATTTCAGTGTCCTAATCTCCTATTCCATAACCAAGATTCTTTATGAAAAACATTTAAACAAGTAACATTTCGCTTAGCTAAATAATTTAAATCAACAACATAAACATTTTCATTTCTTAAATCAGAAAATATCAAAAAATTATTAGAATTAAAAACATTATAAGAATCATTTTAAAATTTTACATTAAAGCCATAATCATATAATTGAGATATACTTAACAAGTTATATTTCAATCCATCAACAAATAAAACTTTAGAAATTAAAACTATGTTAGTGTTACCAATTTGGTCTAAGCCGATGATCTTTCCATTTGAATTATCACCAAAGGTCACATGGCCTCCATCAACCTTGACTAGGCTCTTGAAGCATGAGTAATCCCCAGACATATGTCTTGAACATCCTCTATCCAAATACCATGTCTTCTTGCGGGAACTCTTCAAACCAGTTTCCTACAAAATAGATTTAGATGGGAAATGACATTGGTACCTAGATATCCTTGGGTCCATAAATGTTAGAAATCAAGGATTTTGGTACTCAAATTTTTCTTATGTGTCTCATATATTTTACAGAATCAAAATATTTTGAAAGATAAACACTACTTGATCTATAACTATGTGAATAACTAGCTGAAGCATATGAATTTCCAGAACTAGAACTAGAAGAATTTTGTCCAGATTTAGGAATAAATCTAGTTTTGGTGAACTGTCTTTTTCCAGGTTGGTAGCCTAAAACAGTAGTATATTTTGGTGCCACTTTATTTACTAGAATTTGATTTAGAGTATCTTTTCCATTTGTGAGATTTTATATGTCCTTTATAAGTTTCTCATTAGACATTTTCAGTTCTGTATTTTCCTTCAACAGTTGAGAATTCTATTCTTTTTCTATATCAAAGGCAGATTTAACATTTGTAGTGAGAGCATGATGTTTATTTAATGACTTATATTTGTCCTTAAGTTCATTGCATATTTCCTCCAGCATGTTACAGTATTCAGATAAATCAGCTTTAGTCATGTCTTCAGAATTAGAATTACATTCAGAATCAACCCTAGAATAATAAGAATTTAAAACAGGAGTATATAAGGTTACCTAAGATTTGTTGGTCATGAAACACATGTTGGCATGATTCTGTTCTGAATTAGTAGCTTCTGATTAACTTATTCAATCTTCTGAATCACTCCAAGTAGCCTTCCTGGATTTCTTATACTTATTGTACATGTAGTAATATTTCTTTTTGAACTTCAATTTTGGACAATCATCTTTTATATGTCCTATCCTTTTGCACTCATAGAAGACTACTTCATCACTTTTATCTGGATTTTTCCAATCCCTTTTCCAATGACCTTTGTTGTCATATTTACCTTTGTAGTTTGTTTTTCTGATGAATTTCTTCTTCCTATAGAATTTCATAAACCTCTTGGATATCTGTGCCATTTCAGCATCACTGTCAGAGTCTGAAATTTCACTTGTTGAACTTTCAGTTCATATATGAACTTTGTCTTTGTCTTTGATCTTTGAAGCAGTAGACTTAAATGCCATAGATTTTCTCTTGGGTTTATCATCTTCTTATTTATTCACCTTTAATTCTTCCTCATACATCATAAGATTACCAATAAGCTCTTTGATAGGAAGAGCTCCAATGACACATGATTCTCTGATTGAAATAGAGGTGCCTCTCCATCTAACTGGAAAACATCTCAGTATCCTCATGATTGGTTCCCTTACTGGAACAACCTTTCCAAGTGAACTCATTGTATTGACTATCTTATTGAACCTGAGATACATATCAAAAATAGATTCATCAGTTTTCATTTTAAAATTATCATATTTAATAGTATAAGTATTTAATCTCATTTCTTTAACATTAGTTTCTCCCTCATGAGAAACACCTAAAGTATCCCATATCTCATAAGCTGTTTTCTAGGAAGATATTCTACTGAATTCCTCATATCTTAATTCATAATACAAATCATTCATAACTTTATAATTATTATTGAAATCTACATTAGTAGGTTGATCCGAAGTAGATATTTCAGTTTCTGGAATATTATATTGAGATTCTATATTTGTCCAAATATCAAAACCCATACTTTCTAAATGAATTTTCATTTTAAGTTTCCATTGAGAATAGTTTGTACCATTGAAGAAAGGTGGCCTGTTAGTAGTAGCACCTTCTAGTCTATTGTCCATAGAAAGATTTTAGAAAAGATATTTAAAGAGGTAAAATTTAGAACTAATAGAAATTTATGATCTATAAAGATGCAACTAAAATCACAGTTGAAAAAACATAATTTTTTGAAAACTTGTATTAATAAAAAAACCCCTGATACCAAATGTTGGTCGGAGTGGACACTCAAGAGGGAGGTGAAATGAGTTCCAATTAAAATTTCTGTCAAAATATTTCCTATTAAAATACACCAATTTATAACAGAAGTTAAGTTGTAGTGAATTTGTAAAACTGTAAAGATTCAATTAGATTCTCAAAAGATTGATTAGTTCTCAGTTAATCTAATCAACAGATTAAATTAACTATTTTAAACTAACATACTGATTTACAATAGATACAAACACTTACTAGATTAAATATCAATGTAACTTTAAGACAGATTTGTATTTCAAAGTAATATGATTCTGAATATAAATTAGATACTGTATATTTTGAACTTCAACTAAAAATGCACAACAGATATAACCAAGAGGTTCAGTCTCAATCCGAGACTTAGTCCTCTCAAATTTATATATTAATTTGGTCCACACCCTAGATCGGGGTTAAAAATAGTACAAGACTGTCCAGGACACGCAGGGACCTCTACCACTATTCTTCGTGGGTAACAAAAATAAATACCAGGCCACACAAGGACCTCTTCCATAGTTGTAGTGGGTAAACAAGAGTAAAGAGTTTTGGTGTGAGGATTGTGATATCCTCCAGTTCAGCACTGTAGATAGTGTGTGTATAAAATAAACAGGATACATACACTGCTCAAAAGTAGATAATAAATCACTTAGAGATAGTATATGAAAGTTAAGAAAGCTCTAGTGATTGGCATTACAGCTCTAGACTGGTTGGATTTAGCAGAAATTCCTCTGAGTCCTTCTCTGGTTTTTTTGTTGAAAAATAGAGTGTCATGGTTCAGCTTTTGTTTCTCCAGGAGAAAAGATGTTCTCTTGACTCCAGAGTACTTGGTGTGTTCTTCAGTAATATAGGATTTCATGTATGGAAATTATTTGAGGATCGTGTAATGTATTCTTCACATTTGTGCTCCGGATTGTTCTTCGGTTCAGTACAGAGCTCGCGTGTATTGTAGTATGTGTATCGAGCTGTGTCAAGCGTGAGTAATAGTCCACTAATGCAGCACAATCTTCTTTATATTCCACGAGCTCCATAAATAGGAATAATTTCGTTTCCATAGGTACGAGGTATAATTTTCTGTCAGACCAACAACTATCATTAAATAACATTAATTGCATTAAAAACATAAAATATGACCATTAGTATTATTTAAATAATATTGAAAAAAAGGTTAAGAAAAGGGGTCATAGTAGTTGTGAAAACAGTGTCTCTTTGAACCAGGGTCTCCTTCATGGTATGTGCTTCATGGTGTGTCCATGTCACGGTGTCTAGCTCACGATGTCTGAGTCACAGTATCTGACTCATAGTGTGTCATTCACGGTGTCTAGGTCACGGTGTGTCATTCATGGTGTCTGAGTCATGGTGTGTCCTTCATGGTGTTTGGGTCATTGTGTGTCAGGATTACTGTGTCTGTCTTACGCTTCACGGTGTCTGTGTCTTGCACACAGTCTATCTTTCTATGTCAAACCTCACAGTGTCTTGATACATAGACAATTAACTGTATTCATACTTAAACAGTAATATGAAGAATATGAATTAAGCTTAACCATTATCAAGTAAGATAACCTGAAACACAAATACCATGGTTTGATAAGATAAGGAAGAGTTGTGATCATGAAAAATATTTGTAAATAATAAAGAGGGTAATTGACAGTAATAAGATTTGCGATCATTAAAACATTATGTGTAATTATTATTGAGATTTGTGATCATTAAAACATGATTAATACAAGAGGAGTCCAACAAGATACTATTACAATATCTCTTAAATATTAGTTCAACAATTGGATAAAATTCTATTATAGGAAAAATAGTATGTTTACTATCATGTGTTAGTACTCATAAGTGGATGAAAACTTATCTCATTAAGTTTTCACTTGGTAATCTCTAATATGCGAGATTATGAGAACAAACTTGGTAGTAAGAATCTTGTATATATCTATTTCATTGGATGTTATTATATTTTAGTGTGTTTTATGGTCTTTATGAATTAATATTATTATTAATTCATGTCATTAATCTAACATTTAGATTTCATGACCCAAACCATGACTCTATATATTTACAGGATGTTGGGTAATTTGGGTGCTTCACAAATGTAATGGTATTATTGAATAACTTGAGGAAGGATTTTTCCTTTTCATATTTAGGGAAGTTGATATCTAAACGCCTTTGATTGAATTTAATTAGTTATAAATTTAACATGAAAAGATATCCTCAAGGTTCGAGAAAACATTCTTATTAATTTTAGATCAGAAAAATTTTGTTCGTTATGATGTTCACGTCATGTACAACATGAAAAATACCCATATAATTATAAATTTGACAAGTCACGATCAGCCATGATATGTTCTTTTGATACGCATATAAGTATAAAAAGGACCGTTGATTTATAAAAAATGAAGGAAATAAAATTATTTTTTTCAATATCCTTTTTCAAAGTGTTGTGGAATTCCATTATCATCCAAACAAAGAATATAAAGCAATATACTTACTCAAAAAGTAATATTTCACTAGTTAATGAATTTATACCATAGTTTCATCCTTTAAAACAAATTTTGAGTATTAAAGATGATTTTGTTTCATTTTTGAAGAACTAAAATCCAAATTTAATATATCACGTAATCCTAAAAAGGATGAAAAGTTATTCCTCAAATATTTAGATATTAACCAAAAAATAAATGGTTATCCCATGGTAAGATAATATCCAAAGTGTATCAATATTTATATATAGAAATAATACTTTAATCTCTAAAATTAAATAGTAACAAAAAAGGTTCAACATAGATAATTCCATAAAAAAATATCCCCATATCCAAAATAACCTTAATAACATCAACATTACAGAAACATTAAACCTCAATTGTTATCTCATACCTTTTAAATTATATACTGAATGATTTAATTTTATTCTTATAAAATAATACTTCACATTAATACTAAGTTTTACATATACCTAAACCCAATAAAACATCTCCCAAAATATCCTTAATCACCTCAAAATCTCATTACTTAAAGCCTCAAAAGGGGTGTCTAGTCCTTAAAACTTATTATTAACATTGAACTTATAAACCCAATATGGTATCCATAACTCATAAGTTATACTCACATGAAAACATACTAATCTAAAATGTTATCTAAAACCTACTTAGATACCAACTATAATATCCTCTGACACACACTCCCAGATCCAGTGCTAAAATGAAAATCATTACATTAATAGATTTGATACTGATAAACATAACACGATTTTACCTATCCAAAAAATATAATATCAAATTAAAATAATGTATAATTTACATAATTATATTAAATTTCGATTAAGATCATTGTATAATTATGAAAAAACACTTAAATAACAATTCACATGTTTTATATTGAAATGTTTTCCTTAATTACTGATATTTTCTAATTTTACAAAAAGTATTCAACATATCTCATAAAATTATTTACACATGAATCATTTTTAGAGAAAATTAATTTAACATCATTATTTATAACCTAGGAAAATTGAAAACATAAGAAGGGTGGGCTAAAACACTCATTAAGGGTAAATATAAGCACTAAAAATTCAATGTCATAGGTTAAAATAAGTGTATGATGACATAATCAAAGTTTATGAACATAAATTTATAGTTTTAATACATGTAGAGACCTTGATAATTAAAATTTTGACATGGAATAAAGAATTAACAAATTCAAGAGTCATAAAAATAAATAATCACGAGCCATGTGAGGGTAATCTTGATCAAAAGAACTATTAAAAATAAAAGAAATCATAAATAAAATGTTCTGGTATATTATAAAAATATCTTCCTAGAACCCTTATAAGAACCCTTATGCATGGTGTAACTATAACTAGTTTGTATCCATTATCTCAAAGGTGTAACCTTTTAATTTGTTCAACTCGTTGTCTCATTGGAGTTACGTATATTCAGTCACCTCCTCCACTATTACCCAAGTCATTAGAAGTCTATAACAGAACCAACCATAGAGTTTCAAATGAATTACTATAAGGATTTGGGTTTAATCCCAAATCCTACTATCATCAATAATGGCCATGTATTGTATCATAGGTATAAAAAATTGGAATCTTTCACTTTTCAATGTAACAAAAACCATTGTTTTGTTGATTTTTCCATGGAAATAAAATGGGTTCTATGAAAATATCTATGAAACAAACATATTATATCCAGAAAAATTATAAGTTTGGTATCATAAAATATTATCCCTAATGGATAATAAGTAAAATAAATGGTTGTCGTCATTAATGAATAAATGTAAGAATAAAGATCAATAAAACATTTCTTGAGGAAAATACCCTTTCCGCATTGAAAATCATTAATAAAAACGTAAATATTGCATAATATTAGGAGACAAATTTTATTTTAAAATAAACTAGGAAATTTATAGAGGAATTTTGAAAGAAATTATTGGTACTAAAATGGGAAATTCTATTCATTCCATAATTGGGCTTATGGGCTATGTAATGGGTCTCCCTCTACCTAGTTAAAAGAGGCCTTTGATTTTCTTTAATAATAAAATGAGGCTTTGGCCTCAACCTTTAAAAAAACTTGTCTCAAAAATGAATAGAAGATTATTTTTTAAAAATTATATAAAAATTAAAAATGGGTAAAAATGAATTTAATAAATAATTGAAAAATATTTAAAAAAAATTTTAAAACATTTTAGAAAACATGTATGTAGAGAAAAAAAGATTTACAACAGAATGCAGAGAAATAAGATATACTTTCTTAAATAAATTTTATAAACCATTTTTTGTACCAAAGAGTGGAAAATGGTACTAAAAATTAAAAATTATAGAAAAAACCAGAATTAAATTGAAATTAAATCATTTAATCAAATAAGTATTATATAATTTCTCAATGTATTTTCATGCATAAACAATCTAGATTAAAAACCAGATTGAAACATAAACCCCTTACCAATTTTGGTAACTTATAAATCATACGTCCCAAGAAAGAATTGATTCAAATGAAACATTAAATAACATTAAAATGAATAATTTATCGATATAAAAATTCAATGGGTATGTATACACACCTCATAAAATAATATTGGTGCATAACTTAAACATATGTTCCAAAGAAGGAAAATTTAATATTAATGAACTTTCCAAAGATCATTTCATTGAATTGAGAATTTATGAATGGAATGATTATGTGTAAAAAATATAAATCCAAAAAAAGTGAAAATATAACATAAATGAAAAAAATTCTATTTCACACATAATCAAAACACAATATATTCAATGAATAAGTGTTATAACCAAATAAAATGATATTGAGTTAAGAAACCCCTTATTACATTGGTAATATTCGAGTAGAAACCCATTTAATAAAGTACCATTAATTATGACATAAAATACCTTAAATATGTATTATTCATGATATTACACATAAAAGGTCAGTACATACACCATATAAAATAAATTTGGTGTATAATTTTTAAGTATTCCCCAATGAAAGGAAATTCAGATGAGATCTCTTAACTCAATTCTAGATTTTGTATATATGTCCTTTAACACATGTGTGATAAAATTAAATAAATTATTTTATTTATAATGAAAAATTTCTTGGATTAATTCATTATTCTTAAAACATTTAATTAAATGACATATTTAATTACCTAATCAAATAAGACCACGTCGATTGTTTGTGGACGTTCAGCCAATAGTGGAAAAATAACCTGAGCATGTTGACTGTGATCAAAGAGATCATGGTTACATCATCTATAGAACCATAATCCAGAAATAATTATCAATTTTATATATTAAATGTGATTTTATAACCCTCTATTAAAGGATTAAATTAAAAATGAATCACAATTCTTCAAGGACGTAATAATCCTCCCGTATGAATGAATGATGTTATAATTTCCAAATGATGGAAAGTTAATAAAATGGATAAATAATTATCTTTATAAGATTATAATTAAGTTATTAATTTAATATATATTCATTAAATCCATCTTTAAAAACAATCATGAGATGTAGTGAAGGGAAATGAATCACAACAGTTTATGACGTGGTAGTCATCTATACACATGAATAGTGATTTCATTTCCCATTTGATGGAAGTATGAGATCAATTGAAGTCATGAAATAAAAAAAATTTCATATTAGTATATTCGAGATACTGATGTTATTATATCACATTTTTTATAAGAGTTTTTAAATAGGTATATGAAAAAATAAAACCAAAACATTTCATTAAAATATATACCTCTTTTTCTGAAAACCTCCTTTGATTTATACATTAAACACTATAAGGTTGGTATTATACATATAATAAGACCTATAAGACATGGATAGGTATGTTAATAGGGTATCTGGGTATTTTTTAGATAAAATTGAGTGATCAAAAGGTTTAATAAAAAGAGGATATGATGCTCCCTTTTATAAGTGATGGTAGGGGCACTCTTGCAATTACATATGAGTTAAATTAATATAAATTAATTTTCATGGAAAAGTGGAAACAAAATGATATATTTGAAATATATTATGAGTATTAGTCAAAATAATCTCATCTTATAAAATTTGGACAACTTTTTTTTTATTTTTTCATCCTTATCAATTTGTTTTAGCCCCATGCAAACCCTTTTGAGGATTACCACAGGAACAAAGTTTTTTACTCTTTAGGCGCCAATAAAGTTGTCACAAAAGAATATATGACCCATAAATGGATGATGTTTGATATGTTAAACCATATCCCATTCACTTATTCAAATATACAATTTTTATTAATTTTAAACAATTTAATAAATTATTTTTTATTATAAAATATCATTAAGGTCAATTTGGAACTATTAATTTAATTTGACATTAAATTCATCAATATAATAATAGAAAAACATTATGCACTTAAAAAAAGTTTTATAAAAAATGTGTTTTAAGCATAAAAATAAACATATACCAAAATAATTTATTTTTTTATTCCTATCTATTTAATAGTATTATATCTAATTAAATGGTAATTTTGTTAATTTCAGATAAAATTCAATGCATAATTAGATATTCAATTAGAAAATGAAACTTATAAAAAAATTAGTATTTTTAACCACTCACTGAAAAATAAAATTCCTAATTAAAATCGTAAAATTTCACCCTAAGATTATTTTTGATTTAATTATTTACAAAATTATATTCTTTTCATCATATAAAGTTTCTAAAATTTCTGAAATTGATTACAACATTATTTAAAAAAAATATTAAAACATATTTTTTAATAAAATACATTTTCAAAGAATAAAATGACGATTAAAAATTTAGTTCTCATTTTATAAGTGTTAATCAATACATTTATGTTGAGTATGAACCTTATTTAAAAATATATCATAATTTGTTCACTCTTATTCAAATTTTACAATTCAACATATTTGTTATATATTTTATATTAACATATTAATATTTCAAGGTTTGATGAAGCTCAGTTTCTTTTGATGTATACTCTATCAAACAAAGTGTTATTTTAATATATTAGGGTGTTATACTTACAATCCCAGTTAAAATACTTTCCTTTTGTATTTCATATATCTTAGTTAAATAATTGTCATCGAGTCCCATGTCATGTGGTTCAGTTTGAGGCTTTGGATTTGGAACCAAATTCCATCCTTATTGAGTAGTCAATTATTATCACGGATTATTTTAACAAAATACTCAAATATAAATAAATTCCGTTAGTTAGTGTATTATGGTAGAGTGTAGGAAATATCCCTAAGATTCGAGTGCAAGATGCCCCGATGATCGAACATTTATATTAATTTTTCTTTGATAAGGTGTTCTAATTTCTTATTGGGGGTAAAAATCCAGATGGTGGGGAGAATTTTGAAACTCACAAGGTCTATATAATTTAATTATTTCAAGTTTCTATTTGTTATTTGAGTAATAAAAATTTGGTGGTATAAAATTATAAAAATAATAGAAATAAAACAGGGTGCATGATTAGATCATGGTTAGTTATAACCATTATCCCAATCTATTTGTGGGGAATAAGAGCTCTCCAATGTTGTTTGAATGGATAAAATATAGGTTTATAAACCATAAAACATTCCTAGTTGATCATGTAACTCATCTTGATTCAAAAAATTAAAGGGAAATGTTGGTTCATGTTTTGGGGAAAATACGCGGCGAAACCATGAGGAGAAATCTTATTTGTGCGGGGGGGGGGGGGGGGGTCATCCACGAGCACACAAATTATTGGTGCATGGTTTCCAAAAATTAGTAGTAAAACCTTAATGCCTTCCCAAAATTTTAAAATTACAAATTCACTATTTCTCCACATTTAGTTAAAATCATTTTCCTACCATACCCCCATTTGTACAACATAGTACCCTCTCAATAAAATAATTCTACCTCGTCAACCTATCTTGGTGTTATACATGTATTCTAAAGAGATTTAGTAAATGTAAAATCTCGAGTTCTCTTGTATTCTACATTCTTTATCCTATTATTATTTTATTTCAAATTTCTTTAGTTATTTTCCCAAAATGGCTATAGAGACCGAGTTCAAATTTTAGGATGGTTTAAAAGTTAAATATCTTGGTTTTTTGGATTTTTGGGGATAATTTACTTCTTATTATTGTTATATTTAATATAGGATATGATTTTTCAATGGATTTTATCTAGGTTTTTCTACATAATGGATCTTTAAATTATCATACTGTTATTCCTTGAATTTACTTATGTTTTGGTTATAGTATTGTGCTTAAAATGTGTTCACGAGGGATGATTTATATTTATTTAATCCTTTTCTTATATTATCTTGAATATAATAGTAATTTAAAATGGGTTTCAGTGAAAAATTAGGTTTAATAACATAATGTGTTTGAGAAAATAATTTAATGGGACTGTTTGAATCAAAATGGGGTTTAAAGGATGTTTTAAAAATGATATTTTATTATAGATGATATTCAATTGGTTGTGATCCACGATTATATATAAGAGATTTATTTTTTATGATATTATTATTTTTATCTTCTTATGGGTATTTATTGATTATTGGATGTTCATGGGAACATTATTAATGTGTTTGGGTAATAATTACGAGAGATACACTAGCATAGATTGTGTACTAGCTCGTACCCTATACATGGTTATGTTTGGTCTAGGGATTATATACCAGTGATCTCAAAAGCTACCAAGATTTATTTTTACATGTTTAAATAAGTCGTATTGTATTAAATTAAAAAGTATTAGTTGGAAATTTATTAATATTTTTTGGACATAGTGGTAAGGTTCTATACTACGAATATTGTGCTTTATTGAGATATGGTATCACCTTGAAATACACTTAATTGTCTGGATTCAATGTTGAAAATTATTCTATGCTTCTCTTTCTCATATATTTATTTGTATCAAATATGTTTTCTATTAAACTCAACTTTTTTTATGAAACTACAAGATTTCAAATGATTTTCTAATTTCTTTTTTTATTTCTTGATTTATAAATTTTTTTTCTAAATTATTTTCAAACCAGGAATATTGGTTTTCACATTGAACGATATTTTATATATTCATGGTGGTATCCTAATGGGGTTTTACTCACACATTACATACTTTATTTGGTTTAGGTAGACTCTTTTAAGAATGATATAATTAAATGAAATAGAGACATGTCTTCTTGATGCCATTGTCATTATTTTTGTAGGTGATTGATGGTGATTATGGGTCATAAGGATTATGATCATGTAGACCGTTTTGGGGATCCTTGATTATTAATTATGGGTTTTTCATGTATTGAACTCACCCAAATTTAATCTCTTTTTTATTTTCATTTATATTTGTTGATGTGTCTAATCAATTTACTTTCAGTTTATAAAAGTGATGATGGTTATTAATTATTTGATTATGTTTTTATGTTATACTCTATTTTTTAATTTATTTTAACCAAAAACAATTATTTACTTACATAGATATTTAGGGTATAAATACATAATGTTATATTTTAAGGGGTATTCTATGTCGTGGTTTATTAGATTTTGATTGTGAAATCATTCCCAATGGTTGTGTACCAATACCTCGATGCCTACATCTAGCCCATAGGGAATGAGAACACAATTTTAAATTTATGATGAAGCAGTTTAGGTTATGTTTCTCTTCTAACTGGGAATGATCACTACAATATGAGTGAGATAATGTGGAGTTAAAAATAGTTTTAGTGATTTTGGTCTTTACCCAGGGTTGAACAATATTATTTTTCTCTTTTAGTTATTACAATTTGGATATATAATATGCTCTATTCATATTGAAACTACTGATAATTTCATGGAAGGTACTTACTGATTATATTTAAGTTAACCCCTACTATATATGGATTATTTTCATAACTTGAAGACCACTTATTAAGATCATTAGAGATGTATCACATTATAAATACTAGGATTTAAGTAGAACATAGAGTTAAACATTGTTTCTTAATACCACAGAGTTACTATAATTGTTATAAGGATTCTTATTTTAGGGTCTTATAGAATTTTCTTCCATAAAGAGTTGAATTTGTGTTAAGATAGAATATTTAAAACATTTATTTTATTTAATTAATTTTTATCATGTTATTTATTGTATTTATATTTTGGATTTACCTTTTATTAAATTTTTCGAGGATGATTCCAATTTTTTTTATTTTGTTTACTCTATATGGAGTCTTCAAACCCCGGACTACTAAAGGTAGTATCAGGGTAGAAATATTATTTTTATCCCTAGTTTAGAGAGGGTTATTGGTATGTATGTGTCATATAATAGTAGTATTAGGTAAATAGTTCTAGTATTGGTGTGTGGAGTAGTCAGTGGTATTGATGTTTCATAAGTGCATTGAAATATAGAGTAATGAATAGATTGAGGAAACCAGTTAAGTATTTATTGGCTAGTGCAGTCATATACAAGGGAAACTATTATAATATAGTTATTCAAAAATAATTAGTATACTTATTTTATTGTAATTTTGTAGGTATATTATTATTCATAATATTGTTTGTGGAAGGTCGCAATCATTGTGTATATTTCATCTTGGTTAAAAGGTCCATATTGGGTGGACTGGGGGCATATTTTATAGTCGTATATATAATTCATATTGCTATTTTAATTTTTTATATTTATTTATTTATATATTTTAAGGGAATAAAAGTATAATGGAACCTAACATAGGGTAGTAAGACTAATCAATAGTTTTAAAAACATTTTACGGTTAATTGTTTCATTATAATGTTGTATGTTTTGTAGTGTTTTGATTTATTTAATAGTAAACTACACTAATGCTTCATGTTGAATTTCCATGGACAGTAACTAAGAACTAAATTTATGAATTAGCAGTCATTTTTCATCTATAGTGGATACTATTATAAATTTTATATCCATTGTTATTATATTACATGCAGTAAGGTATATGAGTTATTTGTAGAATAATTATAGGGATTAAAATATGTTATCTAGAGTTTTCTATTCAATTTTATTTTATATAATTTACCAATTATACCCATTCTATCATGATGCTATACCTAGTTTGGTATACTATAAGGCTTGTGGTGTGTATATAATCACATTGGGGTGGAAACTTGTTTTAGGGAATCTAATATAAAAAAGAAAAAGAGTTTTACCTAAAAATGAAGATTATTGGGTTCTAACTGATATTATGAAATGAAATCACCATATATTGGTGGTTCGTGAATCTCATTTAGTAGTTTAGATACTAATCATAAAATAAAAACAACATTACGATAAGAATCAATATAAAACAAATAAAATGTTTACCTATCACAAGATATAAGGTCCATATTTAACATGAATCAACGTTTACAACTTTATTACATTGTTTACTTAAAAGGATCAAAATAAATTGTAAAATAGGATGAAGATAAAGATTTAATATAAATTAAGGGATGTAAAATGTTACAAACAATTAATAAAAATAATCTATCACTACCCATCTCCATGTGAAAAATGCATAACCTCAGCATTTTCACCACCTTAAAGAACCTAAAACACATTAAGTTGAGAAATTTCTCCCTCTAAGTGGTGTTTTTAAAATACCTTTGTTTTTTAAAATAAGGTATATATGCACTTATGGGGTGTATGTAGGGTTTAATATATTTTTAAATTACATGTATATAATTATCATATTTCTACCTTTATAAAAGTAAAATAACAAGTTTATCATAAATGAGCTTCAAAAACCATAATAAAATGGGCATCCCGAATTAAAATTAATTAAAAATAATTCTATTAAAGAATAAAATACTAAAAATTATTTTATTAGGGGGAGGTACTAAGGGTTTTGGGTTTCAATTTCTATGATACCTATATTACAATCGTATACAATGAATCAGTTTTTGATAGGATTTCAATGCCCACCAAAATAACTGGTTGGGTGAGAACCATGTACTAGTTATATATGTCCAAGTAAGTGATACTTCTTAATATTAATGACATCATTACCTAATAAAACCCTTCCCAGGATTCTTCCAAATCACTATGAGGGTTGAACAATAAAATTTTCAATATTTGAGGTTTTTTTATCATTTCTATTTAAAGATAAATATCACTTCATTTATGAAATATTTCAATAATGAATTATTAAATAAATTCCTAGAATCCATTTCAATCTTCCCAAGATAGAAATTATATTTATATTATTTCAATATTGTTTATAAATTTCATCTAACACAACATAGGAATCAAATTCAACAATTTTTTTCATAAAAATTTAAGCATGTAACTTCAAAAAAATTATGAATAAAGGAATGAAAAAATATAAATCATAAAAAATTAACTAAAAATAAAAATATAAACATAATATTACTGAAATAATATTTAAAATAAATATATTACTCATGATAAAAAAATATACAGAAGTTAGCATATGGACAACTACTAGAAAATCATTCAACGCATTAGAAACATTTCTTTCCCACAAAATTAGAGTAGTCCATATCCCTAAATAAAAACAGGAAGCCCATTATAAGGATATCAAAAACAAAACATAATAAATTAATAACCCTAGGATAGGCCACTATGGATGTTGGGTGAGAAGAAAGAGGAAGAAGAGGATATAATAAAGAAGGGTTAGATAAAACTAGTCAATAACTTTGAGTTTTCTTATATTTTAATGTTTATTTTGGGATGAAATTAATGGATAGAATATACAAGTGGGGTTAAAATATAAAACTAATTGTGGGATATTTTGAAACAAATAAAACAAAATTAAGAGGCTTCCCATGTATGTTAACTATTCAACACATTCATTTTTTTAAAATGTTAGTTGTAAGGGAACTATGCATGGGTGAAGGGAATGCACAGACTACCCATGAAACATTTTCTTTTGAATATCCCGTACACAATCTTTTAATTATATAACAATTAGAAAACAATGTCTATGAGTAAAAAATTACTAATTTAAATACCTAAAAATAACATCATATCTTTCACATGTTCATTTCTGGACAATATCCAGCAATATGTCTCTAGAGGTTGGTAATTTTTAGACTAGGTTAATCTAGTATAAAATGTTATTACATTTAGTTATTTTATTTATTATATAAATATTTTAATTTCATGATGAGTAGAATCCTAATGTAAATACTTATCAAAATATGGATTTGTTTTTTTCCCAAAAATCCATTTATTGAAACTTTGGAGTGAGCAATGAATTTTGAAGAGATTTTAACTAGGTAGAAGATAATTCAGTATGTTCATCTTTTTATTATTAGAATTTCTGAAGATATGGTTTCTTGTCAAGAATATAGACCATATAGTAATTCAATGTGGCATCGAGTGAAGAATCACACTTGAAACTGAAACACAATATTAGTATATTATTCTTGAGGTGGTGTTTATTATCTCTAAGATTTACGTTCATATTAATAAGGTATAAAGAGGATTCTTCCGTAATAATATAATAGTAATAATTTATTTTTTGTGTCTTATTGTGAATTTGATTTTCAGAAATGGTTTGAATGACCCTGTTCATCAAATACTTTATAACTAACGTAAATTGGTTGATTATAATAAAATTTATTTTACTATGGGTTTAACACCCCCAAAATATGATATAATAAAATACTTATTCAATAATTAAGTGCCTTTTGTGGGAGTAGTTTTGAATTTGAGGCCCTCTAATAAGTATTCCATTTGTGTGTGTTAGTGATGGAAACATAGTTTTAGAGTACATGTGTTGGTCTATTGGTATAGTTTTTAGTCTAATAATTTTTCATACTAGCACATTAGTAGGGAAATAAATTAGATAATAACCTTTTCAGGGATAATAGTGGTTCTTTGGGGTTTACGATCCAAATTATAATTTATATAGTTGTTCATGAGATGGTTAATAAGGTTTGAAAATTTCAATGGTATCAATGAAAATACCCAGTGATAGGTTTTTTCAATTTTCCATTTCTTATAGTGCAAGTTTAATACTTAGGACAATGTTCTTTAATTAGGGTAATGTACCACTCCTTGTAAAATGGAAGTGTTTAAAGAATAATTACAAAAATACTAGTAAAAATGGTAAAAATTTTATTTTGTGAGTATTAGAGATAATAAATCCACAATGAATTATCTCTAGTTTGGAGTAGTTATGAGATGGGTGGAATTCTAGGATGTTTTACCAGAGTGTGAATGATTTTTTAGAAAACACACAAGAGAAGCATGTGTTAGAACGTGGGTCCAGTCATTAGATTCATAAATAATTATGTGTAAATATATGTAGGATGATAGATAGAATAAAACAAATTCATGGGTAAATTGTGGCTCCAAGTGATATAGGACTCATGGTATATATTAAAGTTTCGGGGGTTTTCTGTTGGTAAATGAGGATCAGTTATACAAAGGTTGTTTCCGACAGTATTTTTTTAAAATTGAGGAAGTCTTAGAGGTAAAGGGGTTTCTAAAGTTTATTATTTATTTAATATATCATTGGGATGACCAAGTTTTTTCAAATTTTTTTTATTTCTTCTAGAGTACATTATTTTCTTAGATTCCCTCTTTACATGAATTTACTTAATATTTTTTGAGAGTGTTGAGGATTGCAGTTATTAAATCATAAATTTGTTTCTTTTTTATTTAGTTTTACCTAGAAACTTTTTCTATGGTATTGTTTAGCATAATCGATTAATGTAATTTCTCTCTAATTATTTCATAATGGTCTACTTATTGAGTAATATATTCCATTATAGGATCATGAGATTTTGGGATGTTAGTTATTCTTTGTGTTTATCTTAGGATACTAATTATTAATTTAAAATTATTTTAGTTATGGATTTTTTAAACCATGATTAATATTTTTTTTCTTATATCATGTAGAGAAATAGTTAAATATTTATTTTATTTACTAATATTTTCATTCTTTATTAAGAAATATATGTTTTTAAGGTCATTTATCATATATTTTACATAGTTTATATGATCAAATAGTCATAAATTTATATTTTAGAGTAGGATTAATGTTATAAATTTTATTTTTGGGACATGTTTTGAATTTTCCTTCTTTATATTTGTGTCATATTAGTATTTATTTTGAGTAGGAATATTTTTTTGAAGCTTTATTTGATCATTTATTTAATGATTTCAGAATTAGATAATTATTTATATTTCAAATTTTTTTGATAGTTACAACTCAATTTTCATTACATCTATTTTCACAAGACATTATTGATTAATAGTTTTCATGTTTTAGGATTCAAGTTGAATGGCTGTAAAGTTGGTGTCTATTGGAATATTTTATCATTAACTTATTATTAAAATTTTAGTTATTGATTCACCAAGTCCTGTTATTTGTTTAATAAATATATTGTTTTTATTTCACATTCCTTTGGCACATACTGATTTCAATTAAAATTTATGACTTTGAAATAAGAATTCACATTCTTTCAATCCATATATCTAGTTTTCGGGAGTGATATTTTCATTATGGAACAAATAAAACTAAAATATTTTTCTATAGAGTTTAAATTGAATGGTGAAACCATAGTAGACTTATGGGTAAGGTAGTGTGATATTTTGAAACCATATTTGGATATATGTTTTTTTGTTAGAGATTATAGTCAAATAATTTATTATGTTTCTCAACAATAAATTATTTTGATAGTGAATTTTGTGTTTTTATTTTAGAATTTTCATTGGATTACTCCTAATTTATTTTATTTACCCTTGTTTCAAGTTGTTCAGTATTTAATCGTATAACTTTTCTTTTAAAGTTTCTATCATAGAGGTATTTTTTATGAAATTAATAATCACAAATCCTATTTAATGTTCCTTTGGAAGAGTTTAATCAAATTTTAAGAGGTATCCAGTTGGAATCAGTCTAGAATAGTAAAATCTTGATGGAAGCAATATTTTGTATAGTTACTAGTTAAAAATTATAAGAAAAAAATATTCATCTTAACAATACACACATTATTATAGGTAGTATACACCAAATTTTGTATTAAATCATATAAACCCATGACAGTGATAATTATATCCTTAAGTCCCATTATTAAAATATCATTAATTATAATTGATACAAATTTACCATAATATAATCTCAAATATAAAAGAATAATTACGACAAATCAACACGATGGATTTATGAAAAAAATATTTTAAACCTTGGTTCAAATAATTGAATAATATTTTATATACATCAAGAAAGTACATAAATATATGGTATAAAATTTATAGGAATCAACTTAAACAGTTAAATTATACATAATAACATTCATATATGATCATTTCATATATTAGTAATATTCAAAATATAGTATAAATTAATAAATGACCATTTTATAAATTTAAACATGTTACTTGGGAAAATTACAAAATTCAATCATAAATTTAAACTAATAATTTCATAAATTAAAAATCAAGAAAAATAATCCATATATATTACATAAATAAGATCATTTTTTACATATTTTTTTTGTTAAAGATGAATATTTCATTTTAATTTATATAACTTTTATTTGAACACTTCATATACCTTTTCTTAATGTATATGAATTCTTAATATATAATTAATTAAACAATTTACATCATTTAATAATTAAATATTTAAATTCAAAATAATATTACACAACTCTATTTGACTATGATCCTATATACGTAAATATTTTTCTTATGATATGTAGTCACATTGATTCAACCCCGAAGTGATGAGTGTACACGAGGGAATGTCTTATCGATAAATCATCAATATAAAAAAATTAAGTTCATTAAATAATTAATAATAAAATTTTGAATAATTTCTAATTTTAAAAAATTATAAAACTTTAATAATTTAAATATAAACATTTTATATTACCTTAATTTTATAATTTATAAAAGTTAATAATTTAAAATTTATTTGGAAAAATAATTTTTTAAACTTGTTTCATCATAATCACTGATATACACTACATCATTGTATATGATACATTAAATATCAATATTTGAGGACAAGGTGTTGTCATATATCAGAAATCGATATTATAGATAGTGAAATTCATACATTTCTTCATGTGATATCATTAAATCAAAATTAATGTATTTCATAATCACTTTTTATTGGCCCAGATATATGACCTCTAGTAAAATATCATATTCCGCACATACATATTTAATAAAAAGAATTTCTTTTAAAGTTTCCCACAACAATGATATCATTATATCAATATTTTTCATATGATAACTTGTTTTAAAAAACCATGGAAACACATTATGCTAATAGTGATATCCCATATTTATTCTTATAATATGAAATATTTTTTTAAATATTTCATCCATGTTAGTCTCGTCAATATTATTATCCGGGATGTTGATATATGTGATATTGAAATATATTTATATACATTATCATTTTCATCATGATTCTACTTATTTTTATAATAATTATTTTGTTCTCCCAAAATTCCCTAGATATGGACTTGATACAAAAGATTGTATTTAGTATGTCTGTCGTGTATAAATATTGTTTGAATATAGAAAACCCAAACACAAATATTCTGGAATACATATATAATAAAAAAATGTGATGAAGGACATGAAAAAATATATATTTATCTCTATTGATAAAATCTATATCTTTAGTTCTCTTAATGAGTATCATTAAGATACATCACTTTCCTATAGAGGTAATCCACCAAATCCTTAAATCATGAATCATTTTCATAGGTCATCACATATTCTACACCATATTCTAGAACCATCGTATGTAAGGGAGAGAGATATAAGAGATAGAGATACGTGTGTGACTTAAAAAATACCTAACATATGTGTAGTTTAAAGGATAGTATATAATAATATAGAAATCACATAGTAAATAAATAGGCATAATTTAATCCAATATTTTAAAAAACACATCAATGAAATATTACATTACATTATAACTCTTTATAGTGCATACCATTTTTCATATTTCATCTATAACAATTAATTTAACACTTTAAATTGATTTAAAATCATTATATATCTTTTATTACTTAATATAATGATGCAGAGTCAATAATATTGATAGTTTAAAATTAATACAAGTAATACATATATGTAGTACAATGTCACCAATCACATAAATTAATCACATTTATTAATACGTGTGATATGAAATTTACAATGCATTATATTTAATTTAGTGAATACTCATTTACATTCATTAAGTAACTATATTTAATTCACATTCACAATCAATTTTAGTCATATAATATCATGGTAAAACAAATACAATACATATCATAATTGAAAAAAATCATAATAAAAAATAGGTCACATAAAAAATGTCATTGAAGATCAATCAAAGGGCACATATTTAGAATAATTTAAATTTTAGAATCATAACACTGATATATACAAAAAGTAAAATTTATATCATTAAAAGACTAATGTTTGTATTATCCCATATAAAATTTCCTTCATATCTTATAGATATCACATACTACTCTTTACTTTTTTACTCATTAATTAATTACCTTTAGCATGGTGTATAATCCTTCATATATGAATATGTTGCTAAATTCCTTTCAATATTTTAATATCCCCTAATAAATTTACTGATTACAAACTAAACAAATAAAAAATCATTTATATATAATTTAATTAGTACAGTATATCAAAATTATGCGTATAATTGCTAGACAAAATCACAACAAAAAATTATAATAAAAAGGATTCTAGAAGATTTTAATCATACAATTTTTTTTCAAACTAAAAATTTAAGTTATCAAAATTTTATATCTTGTGATGTGATATGGTGACAGAAAGTAGTTATAAAGGCTTCCATTTTTTCTCTCTACATTCCATAATTTATTTTAATTCTTTTAATATTAAATTTGAATGAACAAAATATACTATGTAAAATTCAAAACTCAAAAAATTATAATAATAATAATAATAAATAATAACAATTACATACATTGTACTATACTTGAATATTTTTCTGAAAACTATAAAATTATATTTTTAAATTCATTTTTTATTTTAAAATAATATAAATTAAATATTTGTAATTATATTAAATTTTTCTCTTATTTATTTAGTACTTTTTGAAAATCTTGTAGCTATGCCCAATGTAATTGATGATGTATGTTTTATTTCAATGAAACCATGATTAATAAGTATGGGAAGGAGATTCAAAATGTTTTTAAGTTGGATTGATCTTTTTCAATATGTTTTGAGAGGGTTTAAAAAGTCTAGAATATAGTAAATAAATTCTAGAGGTGAAGGTCTAAAAATGAATAAAAAATTAGTACGTAAGGGTTATTCTCTCTAGCGTGTAAAGGAAACTATTTATCAATATATTAAAACTTATAGTGGGATAGAACATCCCTATGATTCAAAATATCCCCATCCAAATTAATTTGAAGAAATAATTAGTATTATAAAAAAGCTCACTATGCTATATAAAGGTAACTTATTCATTTATTAAGAGTCATTGTAGTGGATGTGAAAAAGTACATAGTGAGAAGACTAGGTGGATTTTAAAAATTCTAGGCTCTAACAATGAAATGTAAGAGTCATTAAACTCAAATGTAAGAGTCATAAAACTCAAAAATAAAGGTTATTTTTCTTAAATGTCAGAGAATTCTATTTTCCGAAGATTTTATTATGATAAGAGCTTTCTATAAAACTAAAGGTTTATGTTAATGAAATTCAAGCTTCATATAATATATTCAATGTGATGTGAATGGTTCATCATTTTTAATTTTTTTCAATAAATCTATGTTTGATAACGCTACACTGGATTTAAAAATAGAAAATATCATGAGTATTAAATTAAGATATGATATAAATAATATTTTTTGAAATTAAATTTCAAGATAATGGAGTGATATTTTTTTAAATTCCCAATTGAAATATTTAAAATTATTTATTGTAATAAAATTTGGAGTTTTTATCTGGATCTGTTGACGAAAACTAAAATGAGAATTCAAGAATGGTTTCTACTTATTAAAATAAATGGATATTTTCCTAAGTCCAACATAGAAATATTATTCACTTATTTTTGTAAATATAAAAAAATGAAAATGAAATGTATTAATAGTTTAGAATATGATTCTGTGAGACATTGTAGAGCAAGTGTATCAATGAAATTGGAAGAGAATAAGAGATCGAGGTGTTATAAACCTTTGTTAATCACATATAATGAGGAAGGAGAATCTATTGACATAAATTTGGAGGAAATATTTTAATAATTGATAATACCAATGTGTGTTTTCATCCTCTCTCATAGGAATAAAATATCCTAAAAGCACGAGGAAGAAGGATGTTGTGCAGGATTCTCTCTTGATATTGTTATATAAATCAAAGACCTAGCTCTAGGGAGAATTTATTATTATCTAATGTTGATATATCAAATAATGAAACTAAGATCTTTATTAAACATAAGATAAATATTTTAATTATTAAAACTAGTTGTTCCAGTATACTCTCGTCCATACTATTATTATCTAGATATAGTACCATGATCCAAGATACCACACTTATATCTTGTTTAAGATGATACCTTCCCCCCCATGAATGAAATTTAGTTTGTATGATACTTTATCATGACTTTTTAATCATTAAATTTAAATATCAATCAAATCTATGTCTAAATTACATTGAAAGGACTATGAGGAAAGGGTACTCACATTGTGTACAAAATTTGTAAAATGTTGTATTCCCTGGGTTATTTTACATTTATATTTCATATATCTAAGGTTTATCCTGAAATATAGTTTATATAGATCTTAAAATTGAATATAATTTAATTTCAAAATAAGAAATTTTGAAACTAGACCACTGATTCGCCCCCAACGTTTCTATTATACATCAACTGAAGTTTTCCTTTCATATATGGTTACACCAAAAACTAACTAATATGTAATTTTAATAGATTAAAACAATTAAATACTTATGGATATCAATATATAGATATCCACTCACCTAAACATACATTTAGTAAATCATAAGTGTCAAAGGAGTCATTCCCCATCTTGGAGCTACCTTAACATTTTTGAATTTTGATGGTTTTTATAAAACACAAACGCATGCTCATCTTGGTCTGGATGAGTGATATCAAATTTTTTTATTATACATTATTCCTATTTTTTATATTATTCTTTACATGTGGAATTTTTATACCATTCATTTTTTAAAATAAAGATTATGTCAGTTTTTCTAAATTATTTAATGAAAATAAATTTTAAAACCATCATATATTTATTTAGTTTACACATCAAACACAATAGGTATTATTTTTATATTCCATTAGAGTATAACAATAAATATCTAAGATATTCAATACAAGAATATTGTTATGAGATGAAGATAATTTTTTATTAAGTTTCTGAAATTTTATTATTGCAATTTTAGATTACAAATTTAGAGAAATTCATGATATATTATATAAACTCCAAAAAAAATTTAGGAATGTAATTTCTCATTATATGTAATATTTATAGCTACTAAAAATAAAAACCACTATATTGATAATGATATTAGTTTAATATTAATAATTTATTTTATTGTAATATAAAAAATGGAATATATACTCTAAATGAAACCCTCAATGAAGGCCATATAAATTAAATTTATTTATTTATTTATGTAATACATAAGATTATATAAACAATATATATTATATCTTATATTATAATGTCCATTTTGGCTGGATAATGCGTTTTTACTAATATTAATAATCAAAGTGGAGGCCCAATTTGATCAGTAAACTGGTGAGTTCAAATGGTGTATGTATAGTTTGAATTATTTATGGAGTTTGAATCATCCCTATATAATGATTTTGAATGGTTTTCGAAAATGTGATAATAATATGTAAACAAATTTACATGTATTCTTATATAATATTTATATAATTAAAATCTCTTCAATTGATTTAGAAATATCGTAGGGAATAATTCTGGCATCTAGGTGTATATCCATTAGTAGGAACGTATTTATGGGACATGAATGTTTTTTTATTTATTTCGGAAGATCATCAAATTTTTATCATAAAATTAATGAAATTTCATATTATACTCCTAATTAATATATCATGGAAATTCCACAATTCATTTTAGGGTATTGTCATTACTAGAACCAAATTAACATCACAATGAAATTTATGTAATATTGAATAAGAGTTCAAAATTTGATATAATGCAATATTAATTATTTATACATGGATTATTTAGTATTTGATATTTTAGAAGAATTTATGATTATTACTTTATGCTATTTTAAAAATCTCACACACTATGATTTTGAGTTCTAATTAATTTCATAATAATTTGGGATTCACATTCTCTAGATTAATTCAACACATTATGACATTGGTTAATCTTAACGGCTCATGAAAATATATTTGGACAATATTACCTTGTTTTTGGGTTATGTATTTCTAAAATGGATCGATGGATTCTTAATAATTCCTTGATCTTATATTTTATTTACATGAAAATTAAGGTACAAGTGAAAACTATTAAAAATATTCTTGATGGTGGAACTAGAATGTTCTCATCTTGGATGTCTAAGGAGGACCTCTTGAAGTATAGAACTGAATGAGTTTCTCCAAATATATAAATCAGTCTTTCTATTACTTTTTTTGGTTTATGTTATTATTTTTTTATTATTCAAATTAATTTCGTGTTTGACATTTATTTTTTACCAATCAAATTACTTCTTCTATTGAAATAAAAATTAAAGAATGTTACTTAAGGATAATCAACACATGTTATCCATTTTTAACCTTCATGATAAAATAAAAAATCTAACAAGGAATACAAAATAGTTTTGGAATATTTATTTACTAATCAATTATAAATTTTCTTTAGATTTAAAATCTTATAAATTTTTTAAAAATAATCAAAGTTATATTTTTTAAAAGAAATATTCAGAATGATAATGTATCCCCAATGGAAATATAGATTTGGAATTTCAATATAACATATATGGAGTTAGATAAAGGAATAAATTCTTTTGGTTTGTTTATTAATTTATTAATATAAGTATTTTATATCTATTTTTATTAATATTTTTTCAATAAGTGATTTATTAAATTAATATTATTTTTTAATTATTATGATAAATTACTATAAAGTTCTCCAAATAAACTCCCACCTTTGTAATACACTTGATATTGTAAAAAATATTTAATTCCTCACTTAGTGTCTAATGAAAATTTAGTTACTTAATTTATGATGGAATCCACATAAAATGGGGATTATCCCAAAATATAATCAAAAGAAAAGAAGAATATATGAATATCAACAACATAAAATTAGAAGTTTATTTTTGATGGCTTTTAAATGAAGTTTAATCACATTTTAATTGGTTAATTGATAATACTTTATGAAAGTGATGTGTCCATTAATCCTTAATCATAATATAAATTCTCTTCATAATGGGAAATCCCAATGAAATACGAAAATACTCTATGTGGATAATGTTTAAAATGATTTTTTATATATGAGATACACATAATAGTTAATTATGTGGAAGACATCCACTCTTGGGTAGAATAAAATTATTTCCTCACTTAAATGGGGTTTTCCCAATATGATATTGATATAGAATATTATTATGAAAATTATTATTTATTTATTCTCCTCTAGATTAATTGGTTTGAGAATAAGGGTGAAATCCAAGACGCTGAGTAATTAAAGACCCTAAGCTATAGTTATTATAGTAGTTATTATTTTAGTTATTATAATAAGTATTATTATAGTTATTTCAGTAGTAACTAATATGTGTATCATATCAGGAATTATTTCAAGGATTTTAGTAGTTTTTTTGTTATTGAAATACTAAAATAAACTATTTATAATAATTTCTTATTTCATTAAATGGTTGTATATGTCTATAGTTAAACAACAAAAAACTCAGAAAAATTTCTTATTAATGAAACTAGAGACAACCCATCATTCAAACTCATACATGAATGTTCTTCACACAATGGATCCTAAAATACCCCAATGTTATATTTTGATGTATCCTAATATTGATTCATGGATCCCTTATATGATGTGGAAACCACTCTCTTAAAAATATTCGACTTCTATCCATATCTATAGGCATTTGATGGGAGAAAATTTGCAATATAGGTGGTATTATCCCAAACAATAGACAGTTAAAGGTGTAAGTAGTCAAAAACCATTACATGAATTCCCACATATTATAACCTAAAATTTCACCCATGATTTAGCCATACACAAAAATTGTGTGATATGAATATTTGCATGTGGTCTCAATCAGACTTGTGTGAATGAGTATGACTCAAACCCAAGTGTCACCAGAAGTATAGTTTATCTATGGAATATTATCATCAATCCAATCTCAAGTGGTTATTAAAGCTACCCTCAATGATGTTAAATTCATTTAGTGTATTATTGGTCTTTTAGTCTATCCCTAGAAGACCCAAAATTAAATAGTATTTTTTTGGAAACTCGATAATTCATAAAGTGTTTGATCACCTCAATTAAACCCAATACTATACTGGTATTATTTGGTATTTTGGGTTTAAAATAATCAAATGTATGACCACCAAGTCATACCTCAAATTTTGTGGAATTTAATCCTCCCCCAAAATATAAAGGCCATCGGTCCACCTTCATATGTTTGACATTTGGGCCACCCTATGAATTGTAAAGGCATTTAGGTCTCCTTAGGCCATCAAGACATAATTTTATTGAAATGAATGAATAAATAAATTTCATAGTTTTAGAATAATTTCTAAAACCCTAAATAAATATATAAATTACAAACTTTTTTACAATAGTTTTATCATTCCGTAACATAATTTTTAGCATTATTATTTTCCATGATTTTAAGAAAATAATGTATCCACACTGTGTATATTCCTTACAACTAATGATTTCATAAAATAACGCAACATTTTACTATAAAATAATCTCACTACATTTATGAATGATTTTAAAATGATCATCATTTCCATTTTTTAAAAATAATAATATGCATTTCCTATTTTTGATCAATAAGTTCAAAATTTTAATTTTCTTCATGATTTTTTTTAAAAAATAAATTCATAACTATTATAAATAATAAATTAATTGATTCTAAAGATTATTTATTTATTTTTCCTTTTTAAAAAATATATTATATAATATAATTTTTTTTACAATAAGTAAATTCGAACACAAAAAGTATCATATTGAAATATTATTTTCTAAAAAACAAATTCCACAAATAATAAATTTAAAAATAAATTATTTATATTTATAGTAATACATAAGGATTTAAAATAAATTAAAATAAATATATATTTATTAAAATATTTTAGTTATTAATTTCTCTTCAAATAAATTAATAAATTTGATAAAAATATATGGAACATTTTCTGTGGTTTTATTTCCAAAATATATATATCATAATAATTTATTTCTGATAAATATATTTTTAGAAATATTTTTGTTCACTCATAAAAAAATATATACCTAATTATATTGATTTTAAAAAATAAAATGTATTTATGCCTTTTAAATTATAGGATAAGGTCCACTATTAGTGGACCGATAAATTTCTATTCATGGGTTTTTGAAAAGTTAAACTAAGAAAATAATATAATGAATTACATTCCAAAATCAATTTGTAAGTAATTATACCATTCAAAAATCCTAGAAATTCCATTCCATCTGTAATAATAATAATAAGAAATTTTATGTGAAATACTATTCTTCTAATTTAAAATAAAACGAGTTTTAAGATCCCATAAATACTACGAAAACCAAAGAAATTTTATTGGAAAAAATAATATAGATTAATCATTTAAAGAATAGAGTTACGATTTTATAACCAACATTATGAGAAACATGTAAATTTTTAGGTGGTTATCCCATACTAACAATATTCCTCTATAATTCAGTAGAATGACCATACACACTCTCTTCGTTATTAGTAATACCAGGTGGAATTTAATTTTGTTGAGTCTAATTAGATGATAAAAGAATTTAATTTAATGAGAAAATGATTTTACCACATTCAAAAGAAGATACCTGAGTTTCTTTCTCATGTTTACCACCAAAAAATATGAGATTATCAAATGAGGATGTTTTCTAACTCTCCTAAAGAACACCATATAAAGTCAATCTATTTAATATTTCAATAATATTTATTTGAAATAGACAAATAATTTAATTTAAGACAAGAAAACATAATATCTATGATAAAACTATATTAGTTAATACAATTTGACTAATGATATTCCCCACAACATCATTATACCCTCACAGAGAGTCTTCTGTCTATGTTTTGAAGTTATATGTCAACATACCATTCCTATTGAAAATATTAAAAGAAGTTATAAAATATCCAATATATTGGAAAAGAGAGAAAAAATATAAGATAATTTCATACACCGATATAATAGAGATTATTCTGCCTAAATTATCTTAAGTGAGTCTTTATTGAAGAATACACGAGAGAAAAACATCGACTAAAACTCTAAAAAATTTATCAAGATAACAATTTAGAGTACTATTAAATCAATTGAACCACTAATTTCTTGAGAATAGTCTAATAATATTTTTAGATTCCAGTATAATCAACTAATATAGTGTAATAAAATTTATACACGAGACTTTATAAATTTTTTTTAGTTATATTAAATTATGGTGCCCATTTCTAATGTCTTGAAAATTCATGTTTTAAATGATTTAAACCATAAAAATATATTATCATTTAACTTTTAAATTGTAAAATAAAACTTATGAAATTGACTTCCCAAAGAGTCTAATCTATTATTAATTAATTTTAAAATCATATAAAATATATTTATTATATCCTCTAATATCCAATGAGTAACATATTTTTTATAAAAAAATTAAATAAAATAAAATTAACACAATATTCTACTCTTGTTAGAAACATAAAAATTAATAGGATACTATATTGTCATAAATTTAACAAAATATGTTAATTCCACTAGATAAAATACCATCATTAATAATAGTAGTTTTAACATATTAATTACAAAACCATGTGTTACAACTCAATACAACCTAATATCGGGTTAATCTTAGTATAATAATATTTATAAAACATTCTCATTAATTTTATATCATTATCTTTATGATTATATTCCTATGTTTTCAGAAATTATGTTCAATATATCACATGTTTTTTATTATTTAGAGCATCATTGAATAATTAAGAGATATATAGGAAAATAAATCATTTAAGGGCACATAGATTTTTTACTAAGTTCACAACAAATGTATATTTCCATGTATCACAGATTGATGATGTTTAATTGTGTCAAAATACACTACTATACTAGTTTAGTAGATACAGATTCCATCATGGTCACCGAATGTTAAGGCTATCATATAGTTGTTCTGGGTTTGGTTACTCCTTACCCAAGGTTTACATTCATTTCCCTTCATTTTCACACTACATTGGGAATAAATTTAATAGTTTATATACATGTAGGTCTCACTATGGTTATAAAGTAAAACACATATTTTTGAATCCTATGCTTTTGGTGGATGCAATGTGAGACTCTATATTTACTCCCCACCTTCTTCAAAAAATTTGATTGGATCTACAACAGAAGATAATGGTTTAATATATGTATTACATGAATAAAAAAATATTAAAAACACTTTCTCTATATGAGGATAATACTACATTGTAATTATCTCATTTGTATTATTCCACAATCAGTTGTAACACTAGTACTTCTCCTTTACTAGACCATTCTTCACTCAAAAAAACCAAATTTTATCACCATAATCATCCAATGGATCACTTCCTTATTATTATTATATTTGATTAAATATATTGAATATTTTATATGATGATATCATTTCATTTTACATGAAAATATATCAAATATTAATGATTGAGTATCCTATGACTTTTTTCTTCTATATAGTCTTCTTATAGAAACACTGAGTAACATGTTAGATATCTTCGCATACATAGAATATGGAAACTCCTCCTTTAATATTGGCCATGATAATATTCATTTAATAATATAAGAATTACGATATTTAATTTTAAATATTTTTTCATGAGATATATTCCATATTTTAGAAGTAGAAACATCTAAAAACTATATTTTAATTACACATAATATTTATGATCTATATAAATGAAGTGTCCTTCATTCTTCCACAAATTTCAAAGTTTTACTTATTTATTTCTTAAAAAATATCAATCATATATAAAGACTGATTATACTCACAATAATCTAAGTGTCTTACAAAAAATGGTTTACAAGAAAATAAATAACACAAGTCATACACCTTAATATACCAATAATTTTAAATTTAAATCCACCTTCAATGTCAACAAGATTCATTAAACAGTCTACTTTACAATGTTTTTTATTTTATTAATTTTTATTAAATAAATTATGTTAATTTATTAACATAAAAACCAATTCGTAGAATTATGATGTTTTAATAATTAAAGAACATAACATGTATCGTTCGATTTAAATGGAATAAGACATATGATACTTCCCTTGAGCTACCTTTTGACTACCATACATCATAAAGGATATAAAATTTAATAAGTCTATTTAATATACTTTAAAATTATTTTTTAACCTTATAAATTCCAAAACTACACCTTATAATGTCAAGAGATAAATTTTATGAAGTAACATGACAATCTTCCTAGCTGACTATTATTAACTTTCCATTACTCTTTTAAAGGCTAGGATAAATTTTTAAAATTCAAACAATACTCTTATGATGTCCAATTTCACCATTAAAAATATTTGCTTTCCAATAAATCTACTCTAAAAAATTTCTTGGTTACTTTTTTGAATCCAAGTAGTACTCTTTTAAAGTCTCCGAATGAAAAATCCAGATGTTTTATTTGTTGTAAATCTACTATATTGATATTCCAACTTACTTGTTTAAACTATTATATTACTCTTAGGAAAATTGATATTTTATTTTTTCAGATTTCCTTAGAAGTATTATTTGGCTGATTCCAAAAATAATATTTCTCTATGGATATTCGAATGTATAGTACAACTTATAAAATACCTTCTAAAAATATAATTTATTTATGGATCCACAAAAACCTTTGATAATAACTTATAAAATTCATTAATTTCATTTATACGTGTCAAGAATATATATATATTCATATGACATTCATGATGAATATATATTTTCATCTACCAATCCAACTCTAAAATCTAGTTTTCTTTATTTTCCTTAACATATTAAAGCATGCATGCATTCTAAATGACAACTAAATGTAGGTTCTGGGTATATAAAAACCATAAAATCCACCGTTCACCATTTATTGTTATTTTAATTCATCTTATCACTTCATAAAAATATTTTTAACAATAAATAAATACTTCCAATGACTATTTTCAATAGATCCATAATGTAATAACAAAAAAACATATGGGATGTGGCATTCCTCCCCTTCAGATTTTATTGATAACATTTCCTTAAGTAATGTTTAGTCTTATAAATCTATAACCATAAAAAATATGGATTTAAGGTGTTATTAAAATATACCCCTTTATTAATAAAATAAATAGTGTCTTTATATGCAACTTTTTCATTCATTTTCACTCCCCCATATTTCATAATTTTATCGGGGGAGGGGGGACCTCATCATTTACCCCCTAGTTAGTTAACATTCTCCACACAGTAGCCCATTTGACACAATAAGTTTACATATGATAAATTATTACCTCTATAAACCATTATTGAGTTAATTAAAAAAGTATGGGTTTGCCTTTAGTACTTACATATTTGTATTTGAATAATCTCCCCTACATCTTTGAACTACATTGAGTGACCCACTTAACTTCCACCCATATCCATATAATTATTACTCTCTATATTTTATGATATTCATAAATAAATTCTAGAGGATAACTAAATCTTATTAGTCTTCAAAAATATAAATGATTAGGGTGTATCTTCCCTCTCGTCATGTAACTATTGTCTAGCCTATTTGATATAGGCATTATTAAACCTCCTCTAATATATTTACTCTCTTTCATAGCATGATCAGAAACCTGATTGTACCAAAAAACCTTATTAAACACTTTATTTTTATCTCTATTAACAACCAGTTACTACGAGGTTCATTCTTAACCACTTATTGATAGAGCCTCTTATTTATTGTCTAACAGTTATACCACTTTTAAAATCCCACATGTGAAATGAACACACTTCCTGATTTTTCTTTTCATTATCTAAAAAAATTATTGAATAAAAAAGTTTCTAATTTTTCCATCTTCATTCTCCATAACATTTATTCATAACTCAAATACACCTTCTTATAAATAATTTTAGTGAGTGAGTTTTCCTGTTGTTTTTTGAGTCATTGAAATACAATAAAATCATAATAATATAGATTTAAGTGTTGATAAAATGTAAATCAATAAAAGAAATGTTTTTATAGTCACTAACTTACCCTCATAAGAACATACAACTTGAGTTTTTTCAACATCGTATCACTCTATGAGCTATGCTATAATTAACTATAAGTAGTTAAGAAATTAAGTACTGAGTGTGTGATATATATAGCTTATTACCTCAACAAATACAACTTTTATGTGTATTAACAAATAAATAATAAAAAAATTCTTGTCATCACTTATTCTGGTAAAATTTTCTTCTTTTTCATAGTGGAATGATACCATTATACATATGGAAAGTAACAACTAGTTAATAACCAAATTGTCTTGATACCACTGGATTTATTAGATAATCATTTGAAACCATTTTCTGTTTTAGGTCAAGACCTTCTTAAAGGAGTTATATATCCATCTTAGAATAAAAATATGGTTTATTAACACCACTTATCAAAAAAAAAATCATAATCAAAACTTCTTTTTTATATCAACACATGATACAACTCTTCTGTGATTATATTTCTTTTTTCCTTACAAAAAGTTCTCTTTTAGAGAAATATCCAATGTATTAAATATCCCACTTAATTATTCACCATTATTAATCAAAACTTAAAAATATTTAATTACATAGAGAGAGGGGTACCTTTTACTAACTCAAGTATAGGAATGTGGTTGGAATTTGTAAAACAACCCTTTATTGTTTATTTTATTATTATAAATTATAGTGGTGATCCATTAAATTACCCCATTTGATTTTTGTTTTTAAAATAACCTATTTAAAATCCTCTATTTTATTTTGATTAGGCTTTACTTCTAGGGAAATACATGTCCCACTAGTGTAGGCTTCCTCCTTTGATGCACTGCCTGTGCATTTTCTTTTCCATGAATACTTATCAATGTAATAAAAACTATACCTATTTCCTATTATTATTTATAAGGGAATGAATGATACAATTTAAGAATGATTTTAAGGCTTTATTTTTCATATTACATTGACTAAAATTTATCCTTTTCCATCTTGGGTGTGTCCTTTTTTAACTGCTTTCTTATATCTGTTAAGGATGGATTTGATTCCTCTATTTTATAAACCTTTAAATGATGCCTCCATTCATTATAAGGGGGTATGTTGAGTTTATTATACTTGGTAATTAATTCACCTTAAATTGAGATATATATTTCCCCTCTAAAATTAAGAATATGTTTTCTATATTAAAAAGAACTCTTCTAGTGTAAATCTCTTCCTTATATCTCATCGACATGTAGGAATTAATATTGACTTATTTTTATTCAATCTTACTACATTTTCCTTTAATAAAATAGGTTTTATACATATAAAAACTTCAATAATTATTATACTTTATTTGGCCTCTTTTTCATTTAGTTATTGGTAAAATAAGTTTTCTCATACCATTTAGAGTTGAGGATTATAGACAGACACACTCATGGTGTGTCCCAGTATTCCACAGAATTATCACTTTGAAGCTACGTTTAATTGTTATTATTTTCTATTAGATTTATATTTTATGCTTTACATGCTCCAATTTTCTAGGATACCATAAATGGATTCTCATACTTCACCTTTCCCATAAATTTTCTAAGATTTGTCTCAATCTCCATGATCCTTTTACCTTTCTACTCTTTTTGGGTAGTCATGTCCTTTAGACTTGAGGCATTTTTCATTATATATAATCTCCTCTCTTTAATATATTTCTCGATAGGAATAATGATTAAATGTAACTCCTTTTTTGGCCATTTTATATTCAATATCTTGTGTAAAAGTTTCTAGTACCACGCTTTTTTCATTAATTATTCCACACATATTATTTATGTTTAACTTAAAGGCCACATAAACTCTCCCCACGTTTTTTTTAAAATATATGAATACATATTATATGAAAGGAAACCTCACTTTTTATTGGACACCAAATTGATACACCATTATTATAAGGATTATGTCTATCATTTGTTATGATATAAGAAACATTCATATTGGAAATTGAGGTTGTTTCAATGCCAATATTGGAATGCACACTTTTACAAGATTTTCTGGGTCAATCAGAATTTCTTGAATTATAAGGATCTTCTATATAATTTATAGAATAAAATATAGCATTATAATTATATTTTTTAACCTCTACTGGGGTAATTTAGTTATTAAGATTATTTTCCTATTTTTGTTTATATTTCCATTATGTTAATGGAAGTTTTCATCTATCTTGATCAATGTATGATCATCAATAAAGTATTTTAAATACTCTACTGAGAAAGGATCTTACCCATTTTTACATCCAATATTTTTCCATAAATCTTATCCAATAATTTATAAATATCACATTCACTATAATAATGAATGCATTTTTTATATACCTTACTAAATATACCTCTATTGATAATTATTTTAGTTTCATCATGATGAACTCATTCACTAGGATTCTTCTAGTACACCCAAAATTAAAAATATTCAAAAAAATCTACATCATGATACTATAGAGTAAAAACAATATCCGTTAGAGAACTAATAAATTAGTTCCATTAAATAATTCTGGACTCATCATGGAATCCCTGAATGAAATAAATCAAAAAAATAGAGTATGCATTTAAACTCTAACACTAAACCTTTTGGTTATATTACCACTTATTTCTACTATAGATACCATTGGGGGAGTCCGTGTGTAGGTAAATTAAAATCTTTTACCTCTTTACTTGTTTATATTTGTACATAGTTTTCTCCCATATGAGTACCAATTGTGTTTAACCATTTTCATGATTCTTCTTTATCACAGCCTCATTGAATAATAAATTGATATTTTGAAAAGTAAATAATTCAAGGAAACATAAATTTTTATGTAGTTAGATTAAAAATGATACATTCGAGGAGAACACATTGATGAAATTTCAATGTCCCAAAATCCACTAAAGCACTGGTTTTGTGAATATAGATTTGGTTGTGATCACTCCACACCAAGTATCACTTCTTTATTATTGTTTTAGGTTTGGCCAATCCTATGTCATGGTTCACTACCCTTTTTAATACTTCATGTACAGATATGGGAAGAACATAAATTATTTATAAACATGTTGATATCCCTATGATATAATATAAATGTATATAATTAAACATCCTTAAATTTAGGTAGATTCATTGTCAAACAATAGGTTGGGTTCTCCACTTATTTCCCACACATTATTAGATAAATAAATAAAGATAAGGGTTTAGTGTATATCTTTATAAAATCATTGATACAATAATAGTTACTCTATATGGAGATAATACCTCATTATAGTTATTAAACTTCTCTTTTCCACTATATGTTCTAGCATTTAAAATCCCCTTTCTCTCAATCCTTATTTACTAAGAAAAACTAGATATAATAATAAGAATCAAACCATTGTTGTTTCCTTATTTTTTTCTCTCCTAAAAAGAATATATAATATTGTTTAGGCTCATATATATTCCTTTTAATTATAGAACTATCAAACAAAAATGGTCATGTATCACCTATTTTTTTTATTCTACTACACTTATTTTAGAAATTATTATTTATACATGAGATATCTTCCCATATTTCTAATTCAGTAACTCCTCATTTAATATTAATTAGGATAATATTAATTTAATCCCACGTTATTCTTGATAAAAAATTTTATATTATTTATTCTTGAGATATATTCTCAATTTAATATATGGAAATACAAGGAGACTCCCCATATTTAATTCCCTATAATCATCATAAAACTCATGGCCTTCATTCTTCCATAAATTTCACCACTTTACCTTTTAATTATGGATAGATTTATAAATAATATATTATGATTGATAATACTCCATAATCCACATTGACTCCAACAAATGTTACACATGCATTTAGACAACAAAAATTCTATAACTTAGTTAACAAATAATCTCAAAACATACCCTCTTTCAATATTTGTATGATTCTTTCCCAGATTTTATTTATAGTGTATCTTATATTCTTCATGGTTATTTAACTATTTATCTTCATTTATTAATGTAAAAAATATAATCTTCTTACATGATAATATACTCTATCTGGCTATTTGAAACATTAGAGAACAAAACATGCGTCATTTCATCTGAAGGGAATAAACCTTATTAGACTTCTATTGAGTTTCCTCATAATTTCCATATTTCACAATGGAAATGAATTTAAATAATCCCATAGAAAAAACAAATGTGTATTTCATTAACCTCATAGAGTTAATAAACCGACCTTAATATGTTTAGAGTTCTAGATGAATTATATAAGAATATAAATTGATATTCCAATGTACAAATTTACTTTTATTAAGCAGAGTTATACTATTTTGATGTCCCAAATTACTATTATTAACATTCAATTTTCCATAAATATATTACTATGAAGTTCATTATTACCTTTTTTAGTTCCACTAATATACTTTCAAAGTCCCAAAATTAATTTTCCTAACTACTCCTTAACAAAAAATATACTATTCTATAGATATACTTTACTTTTATAAAGTTGAATATTTCCCTTCCAAATTTTTCTGTAGTTTCAATATTTAGATATTTACAATACTATATTTCCCCATGGAAGTTACAAAATATATCATATTTTAAAAAATACTAGATTGACTTATAATTTACAACATGTTATCCCATTTTCCTTAATACAAAATTATAGAATTATTTAAATCCATTGATATGTATCAAGAATATACATATTCATAACACCATCACCATTTGTTAAAAAAATTCAACCTAACCAACTCAAACATACTATATCAACCTTAACATATTGAACTATGCATGCATTTTTCAATAACTATAAATTTCATTTTTTGTTAATGGAAAACATTAACTCCACCTATAAATATGCATTCTCAAAACTATTCTTCCAAGTACATCAACACATATTGTTAGAAATAGTTCAAGAAATCTAATGGATATTTAAAAATAAATCAAATAAATAAAAATAGAAAACCTATTGGTTAAAATAACCCATATTATGTATCTTGGATTCACAAACATATCATCAATATGGGACTTCAATGGTCTTTATTAATAAAATTATTACATTGAATAATATTATTTAGTGGATAAAATATCCCCATAAACACTATATAGAAAAATATTATTCCAAGAACATTGATTGTAAAAAAGTTAATCTAATCAGATTGAATTTAATGGTTCTTATCGTAATGAGTTTTTTTTTCTATTTCTGAAGAATCATTTAATAAAAAATATTTTAAAGTATACACCCACTAAAATATAATTCACTTATTATAGATCCTATTTTAAATTCAAGAAAAATTTGTAAAAAATTCAGTTTCAATCCTATAATAAAGAAAAAATATAATCGACACCAATGATCATCTCAACCACAAATCTAGTTATATAAAATATGAATAATGGTAAAACTAAATTACCATTAAATTATATATATAAGATGGAAATACACATCCCACATAACCAAGCATTGACAGATCGGGAATTATTGTGATAGAAATAAATATAAAACGTCCAAACCTATCAAATAACTACAAATCACTTATATATATTTAAAAATCCTAATATAGACCACTAGGAAAATCCATATTCATCTTTAAAACTCAATTAAAAGTAATTATCAAGTCAACTCATGTGGAATAAGTATAAAAACAAACAAAGATACCCTTTAGACAAGTCTATAAGAAGGTTGATTATATCCTAATCCTCATCCATACATCAATTATGTAGGATATAGTGTGAATAAAAAAATATAAGACTATTTAAATAATTGAATAATTACTAAACAATAATTAATATTTGAAAAAATTCATATCAAATTTTTTTATATATACATATTATAGAGACTGTAACCTGAAATATATTACAACAACTAATTTCAGATTCCACTAACCCTAAGGGTGCTCCCAATGTTCCAATGGATGTTGACTAGAGTTTTGGGTCTTGTCATAAAATTAGGGAAACATTTATCCAATTTTTGTTAAAATAAATTAAAGGTAAAATTATATTGAGAATCCCACATGATATATCTAAATATCAAAAAATACAAAACTATAATATAATACCAAAAAAAAAAAAAATAGAAATAAAAAAACTATAATTATATAAATAAATCCATGATTGAAAAAAAAACAAAAACAATTGAACATAATTGGCTATTACAATGAATTGTACAAATGGGGGCCAAGAATATCCAAACTATATTTGAGTTAAAAACATGGTCACATAATCTTTCTATTTCAATGTATGAGATACCTAGAGATTATATGTTTATCCATTATACATTTAGTCTTATCTTTTATGGGTTATAAAAATGATGAATTTTAGTTACTCAGCGTATGGGAACTGAAGGTGGAAGAGTTAGAGAGGGAATGGAGTTGAGGTTTTTGAAAATATCCACCTACTGGTTGGTAGAGTTCTAGCAGGTCTTCTAGTTACATTATACAGCACTAGACCAATGATGGTTGAGGTGGAATATATATGATTATTCCAGTCCCATTGATGTGATGATGAGGCCTCTTTGTCTTTTGTTGTGTCTAGTTTGGGGATGAAATTATTTAACCCCATGCGAATTAAAACCATGCATTTTACGACCTCCTTAAACAACTAAATTACAAAACATTGCAACTATTTTAAATTAAAAAGACCTCTCTTGGCCTCTATGGATCTCCCATCCATCCCCATGTTCCATCAAAATTTAACTATTATAGCTATACTTATCAATGATTTCTTCTATGATCTCTGACGTTTTCCTCTTCCTCCTTATTAAATGAGAATAGATCCGTGACATATCTATTTTATGTTATGATGTAACAATGAATTACTCTTTTATTTATACATTGGTGGAATATCTAGTGGGTTGACATCGTTTTTTATTCAAAAAAGTTCTACCTTTTGCAAAATTAATTCCTCAAGTAAGTGTTCATGAATCACCACACATAACCTCCAATTGATAGAGGTAGGAAGATTGAAACATAATTAATTAATGAATTCTAGGTAGATACAAGGTGACATTGTTGTGCTAATTATGACAGCTTTTGACTAGGTTGGAATTATTCAGGAATGATGTATTTTCTAGGTAAATTTATCTGAACTCTAATCACGATACATTTTCATCATGAATCTCATCTTAAATCCTTTATCCTTGGATATATTGATGATAGATTGATGATAATTTCATAGAACTAAGGCCCTCTTCTAGAGTCAACAACGAATTCACAAACTATTCCTTGATCGATAATGGTTTTAGTGATTTAGAATTCCTTCCATTAACATACCTATAAATAATTATATTGAGTAGAGCTTAAAGGTATTTGATTTTAGAATTAAATTACTAACATGGGACTCTATTATTTCTCCATTCTAGTTCTTCTTCTTGATAACCAGAATCCAAGTTAAGAACTATTGACATTTGAGCTTCCTCTCTATGGTTTGATATGTGATTTATTATTCTTATTATTGAATAATATTGGAGTTCATGAAATTTTAGTTGGGAATTTCATCACCCTTTTGGGGCTATTTTTTACACTTTTTCCCATGGAATAATTCGTTTTTTTGGTATACTTGGTGACCATGCTTGATTTTAATCACATGTGGCAATGTGTGTAGCATGAGAGACCATATATATTTCAAGGAGTACATTTTTATCTTGTTTTTTAATATTTAATTATAGGTAAAATGTAATTTATGTTTTTAATTTTTCTCATAATGATATTCTATGCTTACTTGTATGCTACACCCCATTATGTGTGACTTTGGAGGTGTTTTTCGTAGTGCTCTAAGTAGGTGGACCATTATGTCTTGTCTATCCCTTAAAGGGAGAGTAAGTATGACTTATGGTGATGGAAAAAATTGAACTTAGCACATAATTGGTATATTAATATTTTTCATTGGTTCTGTATGATACACTTTTTCCCAACAAGATACCAAGTAGAATGATAGTCTATGCCTAGTGGATGTTGAGTATTAAAATCACTCAATTCATAGTGGATGTTCAGAACATGACTCACTCGATTCTTAGTGGATCCTGATTAGTATGTACACATGATGTTGTGTTTTATGTAAATTATCCATGTGTATAGTTCTTGATTACCACATATTTCATGACTTTACATTTGATATAGAGCCGATGTTGGTACAGTTAGGGCTCATAGTGTCATGATTTTCACACAAGTGCTCAATATGGGATTCTTATGTCACTTTTTAAGTTATTATTATGATGAAATACACATGTTTTATATAATAACATATTCTAAGTATGAATTGGTAGTGTATTACTAGGTTTCATTACTCAAACCATTCCTGGGAATCTCTAGGCACATTTAGATTTCATGTATAGGGATCTATGAACGAGAAAGGGGAACGTAGAAGACAGTTGAGCCTTAGAGTATGGAAGTTGGTGGTAGGACTCAGGTAGACTCTAGGGGATACTATAGTTTTATTTATTTATTTATCTACAACATGCATACTATGGTTTAGCTTTCCACCTTGGGATCACATTTATTATTTATTTTATGAAATGTTTTCTATCTAACATTATGATATTTAGTTTCATCATGTTACTCTTATAATATAATTTTTTATAAAATTATTTTTGTGTAAATATATGATGTTGATGGTATAATATCTCTAATGGTGGATATATACCCTCTTAACAAATTAGAAACCTCTTTCATATAGATAAGCATGTATGGGGTCATGGGGAACTCTGAATCAAACCCAGTAGTTCAAATTGAGAGTCACAAAATGTTATCAGAGCCCAATTTTCTTATTTTTAATTTTTTCACTAACCTAGGATGTGGTAGAAAGAATAGTTTTGTATGGTAATCAAGAAAGGTAGTTACCATGTTCCTGGATATCTCTTGTGCAACAAACCTCTGAGTTACCATTGATGTTATTTTTGTTAGGATTCAATGTGATTTGGGGTTTGTTATGGGATAATGACAAGGTGAGTAAGATCATATCTCAGGAATATACCTATTGTTGTGGTGAATAGTTGTTTATTAAAATAATGTCTTAATTTGGGCTATCTATTCATGATAGAACTGTATTTATGACTATGTGATCAATTTGTTCATCATTTTTGTTATGATAAAAATTTTTTAGAATAAATTAGTTGAACCTAAGCATACTATTTTTCTTTGTATATATATGAATGTGACTACCATGGAAAGAACCATGGTTAGTGCTATGAGGATTATATCTTGGGTTAATATTATACTCCAAAAAGAACCATTGTGTGATCCTATATACTGGTTTGGATCATCGTTAACATTTCTAATTGTTTTATTCATATTATAGACAATTTTACCTCATTGATGAATTATTAGACTTCCTAAAATGTACGGGTGTGATACAGGTAATTACACCGCACAAACTGTAGTTTTCCAAGTGGGAGGACCACTCAAAATAGTAAATATTCATTTAGAACCTATTCAGGGGGTGATTTACCATGACTATGGTCAATTATTCTCCAGAATTTTAAATCCAGCATCTTTCAACCATCCAAGTAAATGGAGTCCCTCAGGATATAGTGGGGTCAATATGGGTCATCAATAGGATCTTCAACCTAGATGGGGAGTAGTGGAATCAAAATTTTTAGCTTTCTACCTTTATACATCAGGTAACTATTGGAAAGTCATGGGATATGATGCTTTAGACTAGAAGTTGTGAGGGTCTCACATGGGTGACATTCATATACCTACAATTCATTAAGTTATTTCCACGTATGATGAAGCCAGACTGAGCTCAAGAAGTCATGGATCTTTACCACGGGATGATGATGGAATCTTCTTATTTGGAAGAATTAATGGAGTCGGTAATATTTTATCCTCTCTTGAATGGGGATAAAGTGTAGAAAAAAATGATGTTCTATATTAGGATTGAACCAATGCTAGGACTATATAGAATAAACGTAAATCTGATGAATTTTACATAGGTTATTTTCAAGGCCTATAAAATAGAGGAGGGTTTAGGGGAGGATCGAACAAATTTTTTTCCTTCACCCTTTATTACTCAGATTAGTGGACATCCTATTACTACGACGAGTGTCACCTCTATTAGATGGATGATGAAGAGTTTTAATTTGTATCAATTCAATGGCATGCTAGTGGAGTAGGGATAAAATTACTCAGTTCCCTTGGGATGAGTACCCTAGTTCTTTTACTATGGGAAGGTTGGTCATTTTCATATGGTATGGACATTACCTCAGTTCTAGTATTAGTAATGAGAAATGATGGGGTATCTTAAGATGTTTTTATGTAGATCTACGAGGACAAGAATATAAGGGTATTGAGGATGACATTGTTATGGAACCATGTATTCATCTATGTTCCTCAGTATTAGGCTCACATGATGAAGACTCAGACTGGTCATGCGCCTTAGGTACTGGGTCACGAAGTTCAGGTAGATTGTGTCTACATAGTGGATTAGACTCCAAAAAATAGTCTAAAGGGATGTTCTACTATATGTGGTTTGTTATTGATCATGTATAATTTATATACTACCTTTTTGGATATGAGTACTTCCCATTCCTTCATTTCCTCCCAATTTGTTACTGGACTTGACTTACCAGTCATGTTTTATTTTGAGTTAATTTCCCTTGACACACTATTGGGAATGAAAGTAGACCATATTTAGTGATTCCAATAGTGACCTATATTTTTAAGTAGTTATAGAGATATGTTATATTTTATGATTATATAGATGAAAAGCTTCGATGCGATTCTCTACGTGGACTGACTAACTAGGTTTCCTTTCACAATTATTTATAGGAATTTTCTTGATAGTGGAGTTGAATATGAGATTAGATCATGTCAGGTGTATATCCAATTTTTATACTCAATTATTGTATGAAATTTTCTAAATTTATGTTGATAAAAATGTTTCTTGAGGACCTAGACCAAAAGGGATTTGACGGACTGAGTACTTCACCTTAGGGTGCAGCTGTCTTGTTTTCTACGATGGTGGATGGTAGTATTTGAATTTAAATTGATTAATGGAAGCTGTAACATGTGATAATAAATAACATGAAAACTTAACCTAGGATTAATTTATTTTCTATGAATTAGGGATTTCCCAACGGTTCTCTATGATTGATCTTTGGTTGGGTTATCCAAAATTATGGGATATATAAGAGGACATCCCAAAGATAGTGTTTTGGGGGTAGATATAGGCTATATAAGTACTTATTGATGATTTTTAGATAGATTTTTTTTCAAAAGTGTTCTTGGATATGATTAATATGATCTTTCGCCCATATATAGAATCATTCATCATGGTGTTTTTTTGCTACATCCCAATCTCCTCGCTGACACTATAAAGGCATGTCAGGAATCTTGAGATGGTTTGTAGTATTATTAAAGAACATCAGATCTATAAAAAGATATAGAAGTGTAACTTCTAGATTCATGTGGTGAAATTTTTGGGTAATGTGGTGTCTGAGATAGGTATATTTGTATACATGGAGAAGGATGTGGTAGTAATTTCCTAGAAACAACCCTATAATTTGGTCAAAATTATGATATTTCTAGGTTTATTTAGATACTACCAACATTTTATCTTATACTTAAACCATAAATCAATACCCATGAGTACCTTGAAAAAGAAGGTAGTGATGTTCTTCTGGTCAGGCTAGTATGAAGAAGCTTTTCTTCGACTGAAGAGGAGGTTGACTCCAACTCTAGTATTGACCCTTCTTGAATATAGGAACAGTTATGATATATATTATGATGTATTTTGAATTGTTTTGTGAGCTATAATTATGAATATAGAGATGCTAATATCTTACGCGTCACAACATCTATAATCCAATGACTGGAACCTTCTTAATCATGACTTAGAGCTATAAGTTGTAGTTTATACTCTAAAGTTTTTGCGACACTAACCCTTGACATATAGTTTTGTTATGCACATTAATCCCAAGATATTTTTCTATATCTTCACATAGTAGGACGAGAACATGAAACATAGTCTCTAGAAATATTATATGAAGATACTCGACATTGATAGAACTTATTCACTAGGGAAAGGTAATGTCACTGCAGGTGCTCTTATACTTAAGAAAAAATTTAGTAGGAGGTTTGAGATTCTCCATCAGTGGACTAGTAGAAAATGATGATATTTTTTTCCAAGTGGAGGATGGATAATTTATAAGATCATGGGTTTATGAATTTTTCACCATTTATGAACAAACATCCTCTTGTAGACTGGGTGACTTTCGGATAGGAATCTTTCCCAAGGTGTCTTGTGATGTGTGAACAATTAGTAGGATGTAACCCCTTACATAGGTGGTAGTTGGATGGTGATGATATGGTCTATGAAAATGGGAGAGTTGTAGTCCCTACTTCCCTCAGGGAAAATTTTATGATAGACTTCCATATCTATAGGTGGATATCACATCTATGAGGAAAAAGAGGTTCTTTGGCTTCAGAAGATAGTTATGGTGGCTAGGGATGAAGACGGACATTGCTCGATTTGTTTTCCTATAACATGATCAACATAGGGTAAATGCTAAGTACCAATATCCTGGTTGTTTTCTCTAGATACTTCTTCTACCCATATGAAAGTGGGAGAATATCATGGAGGAATTTGGGATGTGGTTCCCCAGGACCCTAAGCTGTCAAAAAATTGTCTAGGTGATTTTTGATTAGATGAAAAAAGTTAGAAACTTGTTAACGGTCTATGAGACTAACTCAATAGATTAGATTTAAAAGATTTATATCTATGATATAGATCACATACATTATGCTAACTTGATAATTTTATCCTATAGAGATACATCTTTTATATCATAGTTTTGGAATAACTTATAGAAGGGCCTAGATACTATACTATGATTGATAAATGCATACCATCCTCAGTCAGATGGACAGTCTGAGTAGATGATTCACATACTAGGGAATATGCTTTGGGATTGTGCATGAGAATTTATTAGAGCTTAATATGATCACCTATACATGATTGTCTTCTCATACAACAATAGTTATCGGGTTTTAATTTAGATAAAACCTTATGAGTCTCTTTATAGGATGGTATTTCATTCAATTAATTATTGTCTCAAGGTACATTAAATAGCATTTGATGGGCCTAGTTTTGTTTTAGAGACCTCATAGAGAGTATATATGATATAGAATAGGATTATCAGATCTCAGAGTATATATCGATCTTATGATTAATATAGGAGGAGACATATGATGTTTTCTATAATTGTCAATGTTATCTTGAGCGTCTCTCTATGGTTAGGACACTGATGTTTAAAGAAGTAGGGGAAGTTATCCCTGCTTTATATTGAACCCTTATAGATTTATGATTGGGTTAAGATAGTGGCATACCATATAAATATTCCTTCAAATTAATGAGGAATTCATGATGTGTTTCATGTGTCACAGCTCTAAAGGCACATGTTTGATCCTATGAATGTGATCAATTGTGAGGATGTTAAGTTGGATCCTGATGCATCACATGAGGCGTGCTTGGTGGAAATATTATACCAAAGTGGGAAAATAATTTAAGGGAATAATATACCACTAGTATTGATTCTTTAACAACATGGAAGGATCAAAAAAGAGTCTTGAGATGAAGAGGTTGATGATTGAGCTTAGTGGACTGTGTTTTTTGAGTAGAACATTTATAGGTACTTCTTAAGGATGTGGAGTTGTTAGAGGGAGATAATTGTAACACACTCATTTTATATAAGTTCAAGAGACACTTTAGTATTATAAGCTTCTCATTTTTACTTTTAATATTCTAGGTTATGGGTTGTGAAGAGGATAATATTTTAGTAAATAATGTTCCAGGAAGCAAATTTGGAAGTGATTGAGAGGTAATGACAAGGAGGTCAATGAAAAACATCCACCATCCAACCGATGGAGTCATAGTTAATTGTATGGCTATAAGATCCCCACCGACCTATTAGTGTTAAGTCATTGGCCAATCAATGGTTCCATCTTCTAGCCAGTGAGGCCCACCAGTTGGCTGGTGCACCGCATCTGAAGGTGGAATTAATCCACCCCTTAGGAATTAATACAACATGTTTTCTCACCTAATTCAGTTTCCATATCTTACCCCTTTAGCCTATTTAGAATTAGATATCTCTTTATTTTTCAATAAATCTCTCCCACCCATCTCACCTTGGTCCATCAAACTTTGATCAACCCAATTTAATTTGACTAGTGAGTTCTTATAAGATCTATGTCATTTTCAAATTACACCTTATGAAATGATCATAGATCTATGTCATATCTGTGTTTTAATTAATTATATACTAATATATTCATCATATATTCATATATTGAAGACAAATATTGTGATTCTATGTCATTTTTCGATCAAACCAATATCTGCCTTCCGTAATGGGCATTCTTCATGCTTGTGTTTTTGAATTATCATTATATAACACTTATTAACTATTTAATGATGAATGAACCATAATACATTGATGAATTAAAGGTATATTGGTGGAAAGATCAACCTATCTATGATGTCCTCTCTTTGTTGGGATGAAATGCTTTAGGAATGGTGACTTTATTGGGTAAGTTTCTTTGAATGATCATCATATGGCTTCTTTCCCTTTGAATATAATATTGAATCCTTTATCCTTTAATGGATTGATGATGGATTAATTATCTTTTTCTAGACCTAATTTCCTCTTCTATAATCAACAATGAAATTAAAAACCATTCTTTTATCAGGGATAATTTTATTGATTTTTAATTACTTCCTTTGAGAGACCATAGATTAAATCTATTGAAAAGAAACCAATGGTAAGTGATTCAAGAACAAAATTCTCGATATGAAATTCTATTGGACCTCCATTCTTAATATTCTTCTTGAGAAATGGAAGGTGATTTAGGAACTATTGGAATATGAGCTTGTTCTCTGTGGTGTGAGATATGGTTTAGTCATCTTATCCCCTATGAATGATGGAGTTTGTTATTAAAAACATTGATGTTGGAAGTTCTTTTAATTTTTGGGGATCTTGTTTACACTTGTTTCCATGGACTAATTATTGTTTTGGATTTTTCGATCATGATAAATGATTTTTATTGAACGTTGGTTTTTGTGCAGCCTGAGAGACCCTTTAATGGTACTTATTGGTATGATTTTTTTGTAACACTTTTTCAGATGTTTGATGATTGATAATATGTATTTTATGTTTCTCATTTTTCTCAAGATTATTTTATATACATGATTGAATGATCCACATCATTATAAGTGCCTTTGGAGGTTCTGTTCTTTGTTCCTGAAGTTGGTGGACCCTAATGACATGTTTATCCCATAGAGGGTAAGTTCACATGACCTGTGACAATGGAAATGATAGTCTTGTTGATAGGGTTGGGATACAATGATTCCTATTGGATTATTGTTGGTACACTGAATACCTATAGGATGTGATGTATCTTGTTACTCAATTACTAGTGGTTGTTGAGTAGCATGATCACCTATTGCTGATGGGATATTGATAACATGAATCACTATATTCCTTTTGGATTCCAAGTAGTATACATAAATGATGTCGAGTGACATATTTTTTACCCAGGTGGATAGCTCTTGATTACCTTGATATTTGTAACTTCTTTCATACATGGAGTCAAAGAAAGTATGACTGGGGATTATGGTGTCTTAGTTAGCCCACAAGTTCTTAATATAGGATTTTTATGTTACATTATTTTCATTTGTTATTATGGAATTTACTTTTTTACATGATAAAATCTGATAACTATCCATTGGTATTTTCCTAATTTGTTTTTTACTGACACCCTATATGAGAATCTTGATCCACACAAAGACCTCAAGTATAGGGATTCGAGCAAGGAAAAGTGGACAGTGGAATATGGTTTATACATGGAGCATAAATCTGGTGGTGGGACTTGGATATAGGCATCCCATAATTTTATTTGTTTATTTATCTACTACACTTATAATCAGGATTGGATTTCCATATTGGAAACTCATTTATGATTTATTTTATGACATGTATTCCATATGAAATTATGATATTTTGTTTGTATAGATTACTATGATTATATGTTATTTTTATTATGTAATTTTTGTGTGGGGATATGATACTAAAGGAATAGTATCCCCACCAATAGACTAAGACAACCATTTATAATCGACATCATTTTGTGTGTGTGGAGAAGTGCATGCAGTTATTTGGCACTCCATCTTAGACACAACATTTTAGGATTGTGTGTCATTAAAATGTGAGAAAAATACTTTTATAAACCAACCATCATCTTTAAAACAAGAGTGGAGCCTAAACCCACACCTAATACATATATAACTAATCCATAACCATCTAATGACTACCAATGTATGTTTTCATACCTAAAATATAGTAAAGAATAAATTTCTTTCACTTTGGTTTTTCATGATGGGTGTGAGCATAAATACTTTATGGGGAACCACTAAAGATTTTTCATCATGTAAAATGATAAATAAGTGTTTTAATGAATTTTTATTCATATTTATACAATACATGATTTTTTTACAAATAGTCATACAATATGGAATAAACCATCAAATAATTATGAAAGTTCAATAGTAAGATTTTGACAATTAATGTAGTCATTATTTAGTACGGATTAAGAAAACAATTATATCATAGAGGCATGAAAATAAAATCTAGTCACATTAAACATATCTTCTTAAATAAAATATCTTATTTAAATTACATTACCAAACCATAATAGGGGAAATATCCATCAAGGATGGATAACTGAACATTTAATTTCTATAAGGTAGTGCACATATATATACATATATTGATATTTATATATCTATATTTATATATAGAAATCCTCCCTACGAGGTATCCAAATTTCAGGGGAAGGAGTTTTATGTATGTTAATATCTCTTAAGAGGAATAATAAACTCAGAATAAGGATTTGTTTGTATAGTATTCTCTCTTAGAAGGCCTCATTTTATCATAAAAATTACCATTTATATGTTATATATATATATCCCTAATCAAATACATATACATAATCCAGACTCTATATGAGTCATCACTCCTTATATAGAGGAAAAAAATATACATATAGATATATATCAGTGTATATCAAGTAAGTATTAAGATGTAATATAAAAGGAAATGTTCACATATCATATATACAATATATTAAAAAAAATCAATCTGTGTAAAAAATTTAAAGGAAACCTTAAAAAATTGTAGTTATATCAGCATCAAATGATTACAACATAGCATAACATACCCATATTAAAAAATACACAAGATTTTTATCAACATTAGTGATAATTTATATCATAAATATAATCATACTCTTCAATAACAGTAGAAATGATCAAAAAAAATTATCATAAATTCTGTTAATGAATTAGAAATCATGATTATTTAAATTAAAATATGTCATAAGTCAAGATATGTGTGATATTTATACATCATGCTAAGACCCAAATGTGGAAATAGAAATGTATTGAGGAATAGTTGATATAATATTGACCAACCAAACATGGAAATACATAAAAAACATTCTATATGGCACACATTTGTTAGATAAAGAAGGATTATACAATAAACCAAGAATGTTATGTCTCTATAATTTTCCATTTTTGAATTTAATGATCAGTTTTAGGATCACCTTGTTAACTATAATTTTATATAATTGGAGTAAATTAAATATTTCCACATAAGGTTCATATAATTTCCCATGATGGAAGTAAATCACTTTAACATAGTGAGACCCATGTTATTAATACTAATAAATTTGGTAAAAATTCATTAGAAACTTACTAGTTTCTTAAAAAAGCTGTGCAAAACACTCACAAGATTAATTATTTTAAATAATGTTTATATTTTCAATTGAAATAATCAGTAGATAATATTAGACAGGGAAAAATATTTACCCCTATATGTTTTATAAAATTTATTAATAGGGTTTTCCAAATTAATAATTATTCCAAAAATAACATGGAATCATTAAATCTAGGGTTTAATACTAATTTGGAAAACTTCTTTTGATGAAAAGTTTTATTAGTTCAAATGTATCTAGTCAAGTAATTTAATGGAATAGTGAATAATCCTGAATATTTTTTTTTAATAAAGAAGGTAAATTTCTAAAAGTGGGATTTTAAAAAAAATACTATCAAAATTAAGTCTTGAACTAACCCTTGTCCAGTTAAAATATTATTTTGAAAATGAAACAAAACTATATATAACCATGTGTTAAGTTTAAAATCCATACAAGTTCAAATTCCAAACCATTTTTTACTACCCAATAAACCAATATACTATTTAATCATTGAAACATAACATTAATTTTAGTAATGTATATTCCATTGACTTATAATTCATTCAGGTAAAAATGGGAGGAAGTCATCCCATGGAATAGAACATGATTTTTTCTAAAGAGAGTGTCTCACCCAAAGAACAAAAACTCTCTATAACTTTAGTACAAGTGAAAATTATAAGATCATTAACAATGTTTGGTTAACTTGAATATGTGAGAAAAATATTATAATAAGAAATACGAATTATTAAACATTTTCAATAAGGATAAATATGAATATATAAAACTTGAGATCAAAATTTATTAAATTTACACAATTTACTATGTCACAATATTTTAAAAAATGAAGAATTTATCAATTCCCATAAATGATTAAATCTTCATTTTTAATAACATAACACCTCTTGAAATGATCCGACTAATATTTCTAAAATTACATGTTAATATTTATTAATACATTAAAAATGTGTCTAGTCATGTCATAGGCATATCTTGAGTATCACTTGGTGGGTTTAGACTATATACCAATACCAATGGAAATACTTTCCACACCTTAGAAATCTGTAGATAAGAACAGAAATACCATTAAATTAGAAATTATATATAATGGAACTCAAATAACAAAATAATTAATATTAAATGAAATCACAACCTAATGTAATCCATGTAATATAACTTCTAAAATCCATAGATTACCATCACAACCAAATTAATCATTTAATTTTGAAATATTATTATAATATTTCACCATAAAATCATGAAATAACTAATGTAAATCAAAAATTGATTTCATCCCATAAAAATAGGAATGAATAGGGAGAAAAAAAATTGTGGAAACTGAATTGAAACAATTTGTGAAGAATTCATAGGATAAGATGTTTTCCCCCTATGACATAGAAAAATCATAGTACCCAAACCCTAATAAGGGTATGGGTAAATAAAGGAATAGAAGGAAAGGGGAATAGGATAATAAAGGGAGAATCATTTTCAGGAAACAATACAATTAATTTCTCTTTATCACTCTTGAAGGACATGGTAGGAGTGGAAAAAGATAGGGTAAAGTATCCATGGAAGAACCCCTTAGCTTCTATATGGAATATTAGACTAAGGGTAATGAAAATTGGTATTAAATAGAGAGTGGGAAATGAAAAAAAAAATTAATGGAAAAATACATAAACCTATTAGTAACCTATTATAATTCCATCATGAACTTGGTAGAAACTCTATAAATTTTCACTGTCTACAAAATTCACTAGGTATCTGCTACCTCCAATTAGGTATTGGGCCTATTAGTTTGAGTAACTTGGGAGAAACCCAAACCCACTAAAACACATCTAAACTAAAACTATATCAAGAACCAGATGAAATTCCATCTATAACCATTTAAATTGAACATCAAATATTGAAATAAAAACCAAATCTCCCTCAAAATATAATGATTCAAAAGGGAATGTGTTTTTATTACATTAATATCTTTTAGAGGACCAAATTTCCCTTTTAATTAGTCCATACAATATAGTATTAATTATGAAATCTATTCCATATAAACTGTAAACATATAGATTCTTGATGATATTAGTATATGCTGACTTACTATCTTACCAAATCATTGATCTATATCTAATATTTTAATTTTTCTAAAAAAAATATTTTAGTTTATACAACAAATAATTCACCATGTTGTATATATAAAACTCACAAATAGAACCCATTTCACACATAACCCATAGTCTTAATATCCATAAGGCACACCAAAATCCAATAAACTTAAACATATCCAAAATTTCATAATTATTTTGATTCATGACTCCTAAAACTGATATGGATCACCAATCACTTAGAGACACCATCACTAAAATACACATGAACATACTCCTAATTTAATGAATACCATAGACTGACTACATTTACATTAAAAAATGGAGATCCTGTCCATATGATTTTACTAAGGATTCCTACACCTATTCAATAACTGTGAATTTAACTTATCAATTTCTTTTTCCTAAAACCTAGTTTTATGGTAAACCAAAATTTGATACAAAATCCATATATTGATCGATTTTTAAAAGAACACTATATATAAAAAAATATTTCAATTTTCAATTTCATTTATTGTATATTTTTTAAATTGACCACCACATTTCAAAATAATGTATCACACTACATTTAAAAATAAATCATTTTCAATTGGTCACTACATTTGAAAACCATTATCCTTTAAAATAATAAGGTGATTTAATTTTTTTCAAAAAATGTCTTATCTAATTTTAAAAATGAAAATATAAATTCCTATTTTAAAGAATTAGTCTTTTCATGAAATTTGATGGTATATATAATTAGTTAAAAAACATCTATACTCTAAAATAGAGATTTAAAAAAATATTTACACTATAATTTACCCCATTTCAAAAAAATTGGGTTTTAATAAGTTAAAAACCCGTCCCATTTAAATCATTTATTTATCAATATTATGAAAAAACTATTTATTATGGTGAGCTCCCTTTACTCAAGAACATTAACATGTTCTATATAACTATTAATGAATGATTTTCCTACTTAAAATAATCGATTATGTATAATGAATCTTAAAATATATTAGCACGGGAATTGAGAAATATACAGGATTATTGGGAAGATATATAAAAAAATAAAAGTTTCACACTCAACTATAGATCAATAAATCTAAAAAATATAATTCCCACTAAAAAATATATATATTGAACTGGGAATAATTTTGTTAACTGTATTTTAGATAACACATTTCAAAACATGTTTCAATTATAATATCAAAAAAAATTAACAAAAAATATTTCAAATGAAAAACCTAAATCTAGTAAATAATCAATTTCATACTCAAAGAAAATTAATTAAACTAGAAATTATTAGGAATACAAACATCACTAGAATTGAAGATATGTATCATTTGAACGAATTTTAAAAATTACTTTGAGCATGATTTTTAAAAATCATATAATAAATAGTGATAAGTAGACTTTTCATAGAAAAAAGAATCAATTTCAAACATATATTTTAAGGCTCCAATGAATAATATAATTCATTATATGGTGCCCATTTTTTCAGTTTTTATCTGTTTTAATGGATAAAATCCATAGATCTCGATGAAGGAAATCGATGAATAATATAAATATTATCTTTAAATTTTAATTTCTAATTAATTTAAATTTTCAAATACCATAAATTTAGTAATTTCACTTTATAAATTTGGGTTTTTATCTTTTCATGTATTTTTTATTTTGAATCAAAAAAATAATTCCTCTAGTGGAGTCCATATGTGCCCCGTGAATCCTTGAAAAATCCCTTATTTTTTGGGTGATAGCATGAAATAACCTAGTCATTTGAATGGTATTAATTAATTATAATGAGAATATCCTCTTGTCCTTTCTTGTTCTTGATAGGGGGAGAAAAAATTTGAATTTAGGGAATGAAAAAAATAAAGAGTCTCATTATTCTCCATATACATTCTATTCTATTTGAATGATATAGTGAGGATTTTATATTTAGGTTTAATAAATTAATAATTGTATAGTGTTATTATATATAGTTGGTTATTATATGAAATCCACATGTCCAAAAAAAAGTAATAATAATAATTACATTATTATATTCTATGACATGTCGTAAAATCATAAATAGATATACCATCTATGTCAAGAATTTAATTTTTAAAATTATTCTTCGTAAGAATTTATCAAACCTTGAATTGAATATGTAACAACCCACCCCATCTCATTATCTTGAGAGGGAAGAGGAATGATACTGTTCCTTAAGCGACTTTTCCAAGGTGCCAAAGACTAGAAATAAATGTGTAGGGCTTCAAGAATAAATGGGGGAATTTTTACTTTAAGACGAAACCAAACAAACCATCCACTGAAAACAAAACTATATAATGCTTGTCGTTAAAACATTAATACATGTATTTCCAAAAATACAACCAAGTTGTTCTACAATACAATAAAAAACCAACACAACCAAACACAATATCAGAGTACCATGTGGAATACTAAACAAGAGACCCAAAGTAAACCATGACGCACTCCACAGCTCCACACCAAGTTCTATGATCGAAGCACCAACACATCTACCAAGAATCACTACAAGACACTAGAAATGAGATGATTTACCTTTACCTATGTCCCATAATACGAAATCTGAAAAGTATCAAAGTGCCAAAGAAGGTGGTGAGTACTACTACTCAATAGGTTTTTGAAAAATTAGATTCCTACAAACACCACTAGGGTAAAACTGTTAACACATTTATATAAATTAGTTTATATAAAAAATTAAATAGTTCAACCATTAATATAAGACAACTCACCCTTACCCAGCCATGTCTAACAAGGTAAGGCCACAAACATGCCATAATCCATATCCTCATCACAAATCAGCAAAAAAATTCCATCTTTTAAAAGAAACACACAATGAAGAATCCATTACGGCGGGACTTCCACCCATCCCATTCACCCCATTCCCAACTAGTGGTGCTTCCTTCCCACTTATCATTTGATAGTGGTTCTTCTGACCACTATCCATCACATTTTATAGTGATAGTTCCTGCTCAATTTCATATCACTTCTCAATAAGCCACAACCAAACATATAACCCCCCAAGTACACAAAAAAATTCCAACAACCATTTCCACAACACACCAAACCACTTCAATAAATCACCCATTTATTAAAAACACACTTAAATAATTTTCCATGAAAAAACACATTTAAAAAACATAATATTTATTGAAAAACCTTTTTTATCAACCATTTCCCCAAATCAATCCCAACATACCATTTTAAAACCTCCACTTTAAAATCCATAACAAGTGCATTTCACCACAAAGCCCCTTTTCCCCAAAAATCCCCAACACATCACCAAGGAATTTCAAACCAATTTTTCACATCGAAAAACACAATTAATTTTAGTAGAAACAAATTAATTTTTACCAAACCTAAATTTCTAGCATAGTGGAGTTGAGAGAGAAGCCACCTACCTTTGGGTTTCTAGTGAAATCGACCCGCAAGCAACCATGCCCCAAATCTGGTGAATGCACCACCGAACTCGCTCTAGATCTGTTTATATAATATCAAAAAGCCTTCGAATTAATGACCAAGAGAACAAAAACCCTAGATCTACACACACCAGTTAGTGATCTAGAAAATTGGAAGAGAGGGAGATATAGATTTAGAGAAAACCATAATGAAACCAAGAGGAGAGACTTACCTGGGAGGAAAAACCTTAAATCCACCAAGAAACCCCCTCTATTTGCTTCCAAAACATGTGGGCAAGCTCTTATAACCTCTGAGAACCAGAAATCCTAAGTGAGGCTCAATTGGGAGAATATTTGGAAAAAAATGGGTTAAGCCTAAGGGAGACCTGATTTAAAAACCCCAATTTTAAGTGGTCTCAAAGTTAGCCCTCAAGGTTTGGAAAGTTGTGCGCTAACTTTCTGTATGAAACTACCTCAAGAGAAGGGGTCTACATGGTTTCCTCACATGGTTTGGAAAACCATTTTTAGGCAACGTGAATCCTACTCTCTCCCCCAACATGGTTTCTTGGAGAACCCACACAGTTTTCTTTAATCGTGCTCAAACCGGGCGCCCGTAGAAAATCCTCCAAACATATTCAAAACCATTTCAAACTCTCCCAACAGCTTCCCAACTCATCACAAGAAATTTAAACACATAAAAAAGAATAAAAAGGCTACATAACATAACCTTGTGGTTCTATATTCACCCCACCATTGGACATTCCATCCTCGGAAGGTAGGGAACCATGGCACTGCTGAAAGGGAATAGGCCATTGCTCGACAATCTCTTTCTCCCACTCCCATGTGTCCTCTTGAATATAACCATGCTTACAAAAAAACTATACCAATTATTTTACCATGAAATAATTTATCTTTCCTATCTACAATCCGCACTTGAATGTGTACCAAGGAAGTATCCTGTTCTAGCTCAATATGATCCCAAAGAATCACATGGTCATGATCCGGATGATACTTTTTCAAATGCGACACATGAAACACATTGTGCTCCTCAATAAACCATGCTGGAAAAGCCAAATGATAATACACCTCTCTAATCCTATAAAGTATCTCAAAGGTCCCAATATACCTTGGTGATAACTTTCCCAACTTCCCTTAATGACATTGTTCCAACATAGGAGAGATTCTCAAAAATACATGTCACCCACCTCAAATGACAACGGTCATCGATGATGGTCAGCATATAATTTCTGACAACTTTGAGCTATCTCCATCCAATTTCTGATCAAATTGATCTTCTCTATAGTCTCTGGTCGAGGCTCAGTCCAATAATCAAAGTATCACCCATTTCCACCCAACATAGAGGATAATGACACAGACACCCATATAATGCGTCAAATAGAGCCATATCTATCGAATCCTGTTAGCTGTTATTATAGGATAACTCCACAAATGGTAAGTTCTCCTCTCCTTAACTAGAAAAATCTATCACACAAGCCCTTAACATATCCTCTACAGTTTGTATCATCCTCTCAGATTGACCATCCACTTGAGGATGATACACCTTTCTCATAGTCAACTGTATCCGAAGGGATTGCTGTAAGAATTTCCAAAAACTATATGTGAACCTCAGATTCCAATCTGATTCAATTGAAACTAGAACACCATGCCTCTCTACCACCTCCTTGAAATAGATTTTGGAAAAATCCTCCACTGTATGAGATTCACTAATCAGGATAAAATGGGCCAACTTTGTGAGCCAATCCACAATCACCCATATGGTATCATGTTTCCTAAACATTATTGGGACACCCATCACACAATCCATTGCTAATTACTACCATTTACACACTAGGATAGGTAAATACTACAATATTCTTGCTGGCTGCTGATGCTCTGACTTGACTTGCTGACAAGTCAAGCATCTTGAAACAAACTTAGCCACATCCTTTTTCATACGATCCCAAACAAATTGCACCTTCACCGCCTTATACATTTTCTGAATTCCAGGTTGGACAACCCACCTTGAATAATGATAATCCCTGAGAAGTTTCTCATAATAATCCACTGGTACCACCATCTGATTTCGAAAACCAAAGATTGAATTCCCATTTAGTTCCCAATTCTCAATTGTCTCCCCACCATTGAGTTTCGACATCATCAGCATACATTCAAAATCAGATTCTTATACCTCTATAAACAAACCATCTATGTCAAGAACCAGTGAATCCAGAAATAAGACCACTCTTCCACCCTAATCCCCACATTCCAACTGCATGTCAGATATGACCAACATCAACCACCACTGATTTGATTCCTGTTTCACCACTTGAGCATATGATTTCCAACTTAATGAATACTACACCGAATTTAACTTAATATGTGTGTAAATTAAGTCAAAATAAAACATCTAAATATATTCCACCTATCTCATTTTCCTCAGGTTTAAATCCATTTGTGAGAAGATATGCTTTAATCTCTTGTGGTCAATAAACACTGTAAATTTCTAACCGAAAAGATAATGAAACCACATATTTAAAGAATGAACCACTACCACAAACTCCAATTCATGTGTTGGGTAGTTTTTTTCATGAAACCTCACTTTTTGGGATTCATATGCAACCACATGAGCCCTCTTCATGAGAACACACCACAACCCTAATATTTATGCGTCACGATAGACCACATACCCTTACCCTAGTTCTGGAAAAACATGATTGGTACTGATATAAGGAGACCCTTGAACTCTTCAATTAATTTCTAGCACTTCTTATCCCATTTAAATGGGATATTATTCCTTGATAATTATATAATCGGTGAAACTAATCATGATAAATCATGAAAAAAATGGTGATAATACCCAGCTAGGTTACGAAATCTCTATATCTCAAAAAAATTCTTTGGAAGTTTTCATGAAATAACGACCTGTATCTTTTCTAGATAATCTGAAACAACCCTCTTAGAAATAACATGGACAAAGAAATGAACTTCCTATATCCAAAAGTCATACTTTGACAATTTGATATACAATTGATGATCCCTCAAGATTCCCAAAACAATTTCCAAGTGCTTCTCATGCTCTACGCTCATCCTCAAATGCACCAGTATATCATCAAAAAATACCACCAAAAAAAAATCGTGATATCATTTAAATATCTGATTCATCAATTCCATGATCATCGTTGGTGCATTCGTTAGACCAAAGGGCATAATCACATACTCATAATGGCCATATCTACTTTTGAATGTTGTTTTCAGAATATCCTCCTTCCTCACCTGAAATTGGTTATATCCTGACCCCAAGCCAATCTTAGAGATCCACTAAGATCCCCTAAAATAGTAAAAAAATCATCAATGCATAGAAGTGGATATCAGTTCTTTATCATAACCTGATTAAATCTAAAATAATCAACAAAGAGCCGCAAGGTTCCATCTACCTTTTTAATAAACAAAACCGATGATGCCCACAGAGACATGCTAGGCCAGATGAACCCTTTGTTTTCTAACTCTTCTAAATTAACCTTTAATTCCCTTAATTATCCTGGTTCCATTTGGTATGATGGAAGTGAGATAAGACTGGTCCCCATAAAGAGATCAATCATAATCTCCACTTCTATCAGAGATGGAAACCATGAGAATTCATTGGGAAATACATCCATAAACTAATCCAAAACAGCATGAAGAACACTCTGCTTGAAACCTTCCACTAATTCCAACAACAAGGCCTTTAACTGATACATGAAGGTGCCAAAATTTGGTGCTAACCAATCAGTTTCACTCCACATTGTACTATTCTCCCCTCTAAAGAGACGTCTAATGCAATCCTCTTTCACAGAACTAACTGTGCACACATAGAAATTGACGTGAGCCTTAAACATTTCCAACTAATCCATTCCTAGGATTATATCATAATCCTCTATCTCATGCATTGATAAATCCCACATCAATTTAATTGCCATACAAAACTGAACAATAACCTCGACATAGGAAGGCTCGACACTATCTTTGACCCAGAAGTGATTCTAGTTTCAAAATATAAGGCATCATTTCCATGTGTAAAACCAAAAAATAAATGATACAAATAGCAAGAATAGAATGTGAAGCTCTTGTATCAAACAAATCTTGCATTAAAGATGAATTTAAAATAATCGTACCTTGCACTGTGGGTGGTCCCAACTAATTATCCCCCAAGGCCTGCTCAGCTCTAAAAAATAGCTTAGCTGACACACTTGTCTTCTTATTACCCTTATGAGGAATCATGGTATTCCAAGAATCACCATGAGATACTTTAATCTACAACCGAGGGGTATGAATCTATCCCCTTCACGTCGAGCCATAATACCTCTACAACCCCTGGGGAGTGTCATAGACTCCCAACCTCGGAGCATCCCGACCATAATGCTATAGACTCCCCATATACTTATAATTATGACATGATCAAGTATGTGTCGTACAATCCTACTGGATGTGGACCATAAGACCATACTGAAAACATACCAACTTTCTCTAAGGCATCATAAGTAGATTCATAGATCCTTCCATCAGATTATAAGCTATGATCCCACCATAGAAATAAGTGTCCCTCTACCGTTTAAACCCAACATTAGATTTCCCACTATTTCCCTTGGGTACAAACATACTTCCACCATCCATATCACCACAAGAGCCCACTCAACCACTATATCTTGACTCACGATTTCTGTGTAATCATCTACACACAACACTGCTACCTTGGAACGAATTTTCTAGTTTAACCTGAATTAAAAAATTCATACCTTCAATGATGTACTACCTACCACCTTGGGTGAAATCCACAGTAATTTAATAAACATAGATGAATATTCTATCAACACCATGTTCACTTTATTCAAACTGAATAAATCCGTTGTACACTGAATCCTGAATGTATGAGGGTAGAATTGTATATTAAAAAGTTCCTCAAATGCATTCCTTTTCACACTTTGGTCTGTCCTAGTTTGGACCTCCAACTCCCACCATTGAAGGGAACTATCTTCCAACATTTATGTGGATAACTTCACTTTCATCTCTTCCGGTGTTCCCAAAAAGTCAAATATCCTATTCATTCTGTTCAGCCATGCTTCATCCCTCTCTGGATCTGAATCACCCCTAAAGATGGGTGAATTATTCCTTTAAAATTAAACTGCATGATCCACATGCCTTGGTTCATCTGATTTATTCACAATTATTACTACTTGGAAAGCTTTTACTATACTCTGCACTTGCTGCTGGTTTTCTTGGGGCTCAGGTGCTACTACATTTTTAGCAGCTCCCTCTGGTTGGTCTCTACGACGCCTACTCGATGCCATTTATATGAATACAAAAACAACCATTAGTCTCACTACCTTAACAAGAAAGGGTATAAAATTTTCAAATTTAACCACATAAAAACTATCACAACTAGGATCTACACAAGTTAAAAATTCCCATATTTCACTATTTTGAAAAATTCACCTTGTTTTGAAATCAACCCATTTTCAAAATACAGCCAATTTACATGTTTCAAATCCTTCCATTTTGAAACCCAATTCATATTTTCCAAAATACATAAACTCATATCACACCATAATTCATTATATCCCATGGAAATATGCATCATAGTGGGAAATAATTTCTACCCTGAATATCATGCTCATCGCATTGGCCACAGCCATGGAAATGAGATATCCAATGCTTATAAGTGTATCCAAACACTTATGTACCCAACACCCTGTTAACTTTATGTTAAGCCTAAAAGGGTTAAAGATACAATTTTATGCTATAAATTCCATGTTCTGACAATACTACACCTTGCTACCATCCTGACTCAAGGAATAGATCAAGAATGAATGTTAACACCAAGACCAATAATCAACACCAAAATATAGAACAACTGTTATCAATTAAAATCCAAGGAATGGACAAATTGATACCACTTTTAACATACCTCATCATCTAATTGTCTTGAGAGTTAGGAGGAATTCTACTGGGCCTTAAGATGCATTCCCAAGGTGCCAAAATGTAGGAAATAAATGCTGAGGGCTTCAAGAATAAATTGGGGAACATTTTTTTCTTAAGAAAAAATCAAACAAACCATCTACTAACAATAAAACAATATGATGCATGTCGATAAAAAATTCAAACATGTATTACCAAAAAATAGAACCAAGTAGTTCCATAATACGACAAAAAACAAATACAAAAAACACAATATTAGAGTACTAAGTGGAATACTAAACAAGAAAAAAAAAGTAAAACCAAGACACACTCCACAACTCCACAACAAGCTCCATGCTCCAAGCACCAATACATCTCCCCAGAATCACTACGATCCAGTAGCAATGAGATGCATTACCTTTACCTATGTCCTGAAATGTGACATCTTCAAAAGCTCAAAAGTGCCAAAGTAGGGGGTGAGTACTAATACTCTATAGGTTTTACCCAAATGACTTCCCTACACATGCCATGAGGATTAAACAATTTTCACATTTATATAAAACAGTTTATATAAAACATTCAATTGTACAACCCCTACCACAATCCAAAAAACCCTTACCAAGCCATGTCAAACAAGGGAAATTCATAACCATTACATAAGCCATATCCCCATAACTCATAATCACTATAAACTCCTTCTTTTTCCAAGCAAAACACAAAAAATCAACCATTATAGTGGGACTTTCGCCCATCCCGTTAACCCCGTTCCCAACTAGTGGTGCTTCCCTCCCACTAATAATTTGGTGGTTGTTTTTGCGACCACTATCCATCAGCTTTTATTTTTGGACTTCCCACCCACTTCCACATCACATTTCAAAAAGCCTATACCAAACATATAACCCACCACAACAACATGCAAATAACAATTTCTATAACATGCCAAACCACCTCAATAAATCACCCATTTATTGAAACCACACTTAAATAATTTTCCATTCCAAAACACATTTCAATAGAAAAAAATATTTATTGAAAACCATTTTTTATCAACCATTTTCCCAAATCAATAATGGAAACCCATTTTAAAACCTCCATTTTAAAACCCATAATAAGATCATTTCACCATAAAGCCCCCTATTTCCCAAAATTCCCTAACACATCACCAAGGGATTTCCAACCAATTTGGCACATCAAAAACAAAATTAATTTTAAGAAAAAAAATTAATTTTTATGAAGCTTGAAGTTCTAGAAAAGTGATGGTGAGAGAGAATCCACCTACCTTTAGTGTTTCAGTGAAATCGACCCACAAGTAACCGTACCCCAAATCTGAAGAACGCACCACCGAAACTGTTCTAGACCCCTTTCCCTAATTCCCACAAGCCTTCGAATCAACACCCAAGGAAGAAAAACCCTATATCTATAAAAAATTGGTGTAGATCTAGATAACTGAGAGAGAGGGGGATGTAGATTTAGAGAAAACCACAAAGAAACCATGTTGAGACACTTACCTGGGAAAAACCTCTTCAATCAACCAAAAAACCACATCGATTTGCTTCCAAAACATGCGGGAGAGGACCTCCAACCTCTGAGAACCCAAAATACCAAGTGAGGATCAAGTGGGTGATGAATTGGATTGAAATAGATTAATCCCGTGGGAGACAGAATTTAAAAAATCCAATTTTAAGTGGAAGCATAGTTAGCCCGCATGGTTTGGTAAACCTTGCACTAACAGTGCACATGCCACTACTTCCAAATAAGGGGTTCACAGATTTTCCCTGAATAGTTTAGAAAACCATGCACAGGCTTTGGAAATCCTATTATCTCCCCCTACATGGTTTCTAGGATAACCTGCATGGTTTTCCTTAACCATGCTCAAACCGTGCGCCCTTTGAAATCCCTCGAAACTTATTCAAAACCATTCCAAACTCTCCCAACATCTTCCCAACTTATCCCAAGCACTTTAAACACATAAAAACGCATAAAAAAGGCTAGATACATCAAACTAGGGGTGATATTAATATTTATTTAATTAAATAAAATTTATTATATGACATTGTTTTAAATTCTTATGGGTACTTATTGACCTCTGTGTTGGCCACACATTAATTGGGTTTTTCTTTGGGGTTGTTTTGGGAGTTTTTTTTGGAAAAATTTGGAATCCCATGGGGATATTAATGGGTGGTTCATTGTTTGGGAAAATTGTGTGGTTTTTACTTGAAAACTATGAAACCTATGTTGAGGCACTAGAAGGAGATGCACAATATTCCCAAACTCTGTGACCATATCATAGAAATTTTGCACCCATGGATAGAAGGGGTTTTCATGGTTGGGGAATTGCTAATTGTTTTGAACAAACATTTCACCCTTAGTATAATTACATTTGAGGTTGATAGTTAAGGTGAACAGTTTCTCTTATCCTTCTGGCCTATCCATAGAAAACAATTCTTATGGGTTTTTTATGCTCCAAATTTTTAGTTGAAAATTATTGGGACCATAGTTTAATCTCTAATGACAACTAAATATCATATTGGATTGAAATAATCCATTACCAGTAGTTTAAAGGCTTCTATATTTGGATTCAAGGTACTTTTGTTTTATTCTGGATAGATCATCTTGAGGGATGTTGTGTTTTTATCATATTTTTGATTTTCTTCTTATATCCTCATTGTATAAATTAACCTATCATCTTGTAAAACATAAAGGAAATATTTATTATTAATCTAAGGGAGTTTGAAGTATTATTTATTGGTTTCTTGTAGATCTAGAATTTTGATGACCCGGTCTTCTCTTTCTCATTTTCCTTTATCGAAGAATGATAATTCTTCTTTCATTTTGAGGTAACTGTTTCTATAAAAAGGTAAATTACATGAATTTCTTATTGTTATGGAAATATATATTTTTATAATTCATTTAATTGAATCAATATGTGGTTTCTTAGGATTTATGGGAAAGATACATGTTTTTATAGCGTATTTTCTTTGAAAATGGGGTTTAACACACCTAGTGTTGGAATAAATTCTTGAATGGTGGTTTTAATTCACCAATGGATTTTCAAATACAAAAATAGATTCACATGGATTTGAAGATATTTTTTAAATGGTGATAATGGGTTTAAATATAATGTAACAAAAATTTTACATTAGGAAACTTGGGTGCAATAGGAAATAACCAGTCACTTTTTGTGCATGTAATTCCACTAGATGTTTTGACCACATTGACAGGATACAGAAGGACTCAATATCAGTTGGTTACAAAATAGACCTATGTTTGTCTTATTTTATGTCTAATATGTTTTTCCATGGGATGGGTCCCAATAAGGTGTTCTTTTTCTTATATGGTTTGTTTACCACATGATTGATTTTTTTCTTGGATATTTGTTCATAGGTTTCCATAGGATATTGTATTACATGGTTTTGCATTATGGATTATTTCATATATATGTGTTTAATTTCTTTCATTCTGGTGTGTGGATATGATTTCTGATTTATTCACTTATACTTATCATATTCATGGATTTTTTAATATGAAATCCTTCCCTATTAGAAAAATGGTATTTAACAAAGAAAATATGCTATTAGTTTCTTATAAACTGACAAAAAATATGTTTGTGGAGATATTTTGGCATTGGTTTTATTTAAAACTACTACCAAATAAGATTTACATTGTTTTTTTGGAATTTGTTTTTAACAAAACTGACACAAAAAATACCCATTGATATCATTAGTCTCATTGACTATAACACCCCAAGATTCCACGATATGCTTCTTTTTGAATAATACAATAGCTTGCATTGTATTTAACGTCGAGTTATAGCACACCACAAAAAATCAAACTAACTGTTTAAAAGGAGTTATGAATAGTAATACCCACTTTTTGAAATTTTATAAATTTTATTTTTCAAAATAGACTTCATTTTTGGATTCAAAATATTTAAATTAGTTAAGGGTTAATTTGGTGTATTTTTCTGAAAACATTCAATTTTTGATAAATAGTGAAAAACACTCCGTTATTATTTTATACCGACTTTTTATTCAAATAGTTATTTTTAAATTTAAATTTATTTTAAAGTAAAAAAGATACATAATACCTATATTAATTTAATTTAATTTATTTGAGTTATTTTATAATAATATTAGATATATAAAATTTTATTGAATTTTTGACATCTTTTACCCACCTTCTAGGCCCATTTGCAAATTTTCGTAAAATGCAATTTTATCGCTTCTGTGAATTGAATTTAAAAAATCTGAGAGATACAATTTAAATCATTAAGTAAAATATGGTTCAATAGGGTGAAAATATTTTGTGGTAAATAGTAACTTTTGAATTTTAATTACCACGGTTAAAAGTAAATAGGGTAATTAATGGTCAAAATGACATTATAATTACCCTAACACATGTCCTAATTCTATTGGATATATGTATTTCCACCAAAATAAACTTTAGGAATAAAATATTATCCTTTTTTATCCACTTGTACAAGATTAGGACATTTATTATTATTTTATTTAAAAAATAGTTAAAAGTAATAAATTCACATTTTAATAACTAAAACATTTTTAATATAGGGTTATACATATGATAATTTTGACTATAAATATTCTTTAGAAATATAATAATATTTACTACATTGTGGTAATTTATTTATAATTTTTAGACGTTAAATAATTAAATTTATTTATGACCCAACGATGATGCAGTAATTACCGTATTAATAAACGATTAAAATAATTGATATTATATATATAAAAATAAATGTAAATTGAGATTTTGGATGCCATACAAGAATTTTATAGGTTAATATGATAGGTTTGGGTGGATTTAATGTATTTATATCTAAGTAATCGTGTTTAGTTGACTTTCACAAAAACCAAATACTAAATAGTGTCAAAATTGACATAAATGAGTTTTTAAAACCAATACTATATTATTAAATGATATAATATTCCTAAAAATATTTTTTTCGGCCAAAAGACTTAAATAATGATAGATATATCATTAATAAACCACTCTAGGTTCTCTTGTAATTTTATAGGATGGTTATTAACTATGTAATATAAAAATACAAGAAGACATGGTAAAAGTTAAACTATTTAAATAAGAATTAAATCTAACTGATAAGGTTAATATGGTGGTCTAAATTTTTCAAAAACATATTGGTTGAGAATATTTCTACCCTTCCCCACCTTAGACATTAAATAAATCCATTTGGAGCCATTATAAACCAAAAATGATTTTATAATAAAATTATATTTCAAGCTTTTCCTAAAGTGACCCTCACCTCTCTTATAAAAGGGTACTTCACCTTACCTTAATTTAACACCTCCAAAGCCATTTGGATCAGCCAAACCCTACTCAAATATCATCCCAAATACCATAAATTTTACATAGAGGAATTACATTGATCTGAAATCCAACATAAGAAGCCCTTTTATTCAAATCAAATGAAAACACCCGAATAGGAGGTAATTATTTCATCACCTCTTTCAAAGTCATTTTATTCTTCCACTTCCTATTTTTGTTGTTTTTTACATACTAAAAAACTAAAACCAGTACATTTTACATACTGAGATGTTATTATAAATATTATACCACCATATTCATTATTCTATCCATCCTATGAATGACAACGTCACTATACGGGGGTATGTACGGCTTACAATCTCCAAGTCGTAGTGTAGTTTGTTATTCAACACTTAATTATCTGTATGGGTATAATAATGAGTATAATTGATTTAAATAATAAATATAACATGTTAATTATTTTTATAAATAATATTCCTTCCAAATATATTCAATTTCACCATCAATAAAATCATATTGTCGCTCGTGCACACATACAACTTACCTTCTCCACGACGCGATGAGATTTCATTCCCCATCATATCCATTCAAGAATAATATAAATTTTATGATTAAAAATAATTTTTAAGAACTAAATATCATTCTTGATATGAATAAAATACATCCTATCCATATCAAACATGACTTATGTAACAAAACATTTAAAGGAAAATGAATCAGTTAACACTCGGAAAAATGATACTACAGAAATATTATTAACAAAGAAATATTATAAGATCATATATGATATCATATTTATGTTTGTGGATTATTTTATAACTTAATAAAAATTATTTAACCATTATTACAGAGGTTAAAATACCCTCTAGTAAGTAATAATACAAGGTAAGAGATAATTTTACAATCTCTTTATTATCCGAGGTTTTTTATTCATGAGTATCTACTGGGACCTCTTTATCATCCACATCCACATTTCTAAAATATTTATTTTGAAACATTTTTACTATTTACTAGAATATGGGTTAAATTCATTGATACCCTTTTTTTATTTTTTTTAAAATTATTTGAATGTAATCTTTGTGTCACTTTCCAAATAAGGTACTTCATCACCTTTTCGACAAATTATAGAAAAATGTTTTTTTAACTTATACGGCGGGTGTGGCTATTTTCCACCATTATAACACCATTAAAGCTTCCCTTAAAATATTATATAAATATTTTAAAAATAAATGTTTTCTTTTATAATTACATGACTTTAAAATTATTTCAATGTAGAAATAGATATTTCTATGAAATAGTTTTATTTAATCAATGTCAACATCCTTTGTTGGATTTTACGCTTTTTTGAGGTTGATTTATATTTGTGCAATATTCAATATTGTATTGAAGGTTTTGTGATATGCTTGAATGTGGATGTTGTATTTTTATACCATTCATGGTTTATGGTAAAAGTATTGACATTTTTTATGCTATTTTTAATACGAATGTTTATATTATGATTCAACATTTTTATATGAGGAATGCATTGGACTTAGTAAGTGACGGGTGGGGCTTGCAATAGCTACTCAATTCATTGGTATGTCTCATGAGATAAACTTGCTTCTTATCACAAGGCCTTGACAAAATCTTATTTGTATTCTTTCCACGAGGCCTTGAATATATGGTTATGATGTCCAACATTATGCATTCCATCATTAGGAAATAAGGTATTCATATTACATGTGATTATTTGACAAGTAGAATATCCATGTGAATAAGTAATTGGAACTATTTGATTTATCTTTGAAATATTATGCTAAATTTTAAGTTTAAAAGGCTTGTGTTTTAGTCTTAGAAGTTGCCTTAAATTTTCATTCTTATTTAAGATAGTTTTCACTATATTTTTATCCTTATTGAGCATTTGAACTCACCCCTTATGTTTTATTTTTCTTAGGATATGAAGATGTATATCACAATTAACCTGTATAATTAGGATAACAGATATGAGTGTGTTCAAAATGGAAAACAATGTTGTCATTTTTCAATTCCATAATGTTTTTAAAAAAACTTTTTTATGAATCTAGTACTTCTAAGGATACTAAACTGATCATTCCTTCAGACTTGATCTCTTGAAATCATTCCAATGTTATGTAAAAATGCCCTGACTCTGCGTAACTATGGACAAGGCATTATAGTTGGTATAAAAGGATGTTTAGTAAAAACCTTGGAAACTAGATTTAGAAAAACTGTTATTAGAGAACATTACCTTAAGATAGAATTTGAGGATTAGTGTAGAAGAAATTCCTATAATTTTGGTAATGTAGATATTTTGTGGATTTTCCAAGAAATACATCCCTGTCTGGATACGAGTAGGTAGAGGCAGCTCTGGCACAAATGTATCTAGGGCTAAAACCCGAAAACACCGTTTTGAGCTAGACTCATATGGGAACTGATGCCTGAAAATGGTCATTGTTTCACTCTTGGTTACAACACTCCCAGGGGAAATGATTAGGATAAGTCACATTTTATATAAACCATCATGAAGGATTTATTATTAAATACTTTCTCAATGGAAACATGTTTCTATTATTATGGATTACATGTATAAACTATTCAATTTATGTTAGGTATTTTACTAGTTTGTAATTATGTATTGTGATCCATAAACTAATATATTGCATTCCATTGTTTAGAAATAGTGCCTTGTGGAAGGAATGGAAACTGTATCAACACACATAATCCATGTTGGGATTTACCTTCCACTAATGATAATTATAGTGGAGTTGGGGATGAAACTAGTGTTGAACAACTTATAACCATACTGGGACAACTCACCCAGGTTATAAATAATAACCTTACCTGTATGGAGCACCCTTACCCACATCATGGAGGATAAATGTTAGACCAATCCATGTGGAAACAACCACCAACATTCAAGGTAAAACAAATCCATTTTTAGATGAGAAATGGATAAGTTCCTTAGAGAAAATATTTCATGATTTGAGGTGTAGTTAAAGGAAAAAAGTTGTCATGATAGTTTATTGCCTCAGTGGAGATGCAGATCAATGGTGGTAATTAATTCAAAACACAAAGGAAGATGATGAAGTATAAAATATGGAATGGAGGTAGTTTAAAGATATTTTCTTAGAAAAATAATTTTCTTGTGAACATAGAGTGGATATGGAAAGGTAATTTCTGATTGTGAGGGAAATGTAGGACAAGAATGTCACAAAGTATAAGGAAAACATTACAAGGCTAGAAAGGCATGTAGCAGATTATATATGTATTCCAAAGAGTAAGATTGATCGATTATTTGATGGGTTAAAAACAGTTATACATCAAGAATTAGTCTCACAATCCTTCTCATCATAGGTATATATAGTCTCAACTTCTATTAAGAGAGAAAATGAATTCTCTAAGTCTTATGACTTTAAATCAAATAAAGAGAAGAAGAGATCCACTGAACACTCTGGAAATGGAAATAAGTAGAAGAAGGGAAAAGTTAAATTTCTATCCTACAGTAAATGTGGGAAGAAACGACTCGATACATACTTGAAAGGGATCTGATTTTGTTAAAAGTGTAGAGAAAAAGGCCAAGAAACACGTGATTTCAAGGGAAAGAAAGATGTTTTCAATATTGAATGCTTCAATTACAAGGAAATGGGGAATTATTCAAATAAATGTCCTAAATGTCAAGCAAAACTACCTCAGAAAAGGCCAATGGAGCAAGGAAAAGCTTATGTGATCACAACTGCATAGGTTGAAGTTCTCAATGATGTGGTGGAAGGTACATTAATTGTTTCCTCAAATTTAGCGAATGATTTATTTGATTCTGGATCATAGCATTCTTACATATATTCCAAGTTTTTCCAAGAAAATTAGATATTTAAAATTTGATTTAACAATGGAGTTGTCAGTCAAAAATCATAAGGTAAGTATCAATGCAGCAAAGATTTGTGAATTAATTACCATTATGGCATATAAACGTGATTTATCTGCAGATCTGATCATTATACCCATGATTGAATTTTATATAATGTTTGGTATGGATTGGATTTCGGACCATGATACAAAAATTTATTGTATGAAGAAGTAGGTTACAATTTTTGATGATGATAAGAAATACCTTATATTTTGAGTAGAAACGTTGCCATCTAATTCAGATCTAGATCCCCCAGTAGTTCCACTTAATTCAATTATTTGGGAGGAAGGTAGTGAAATAACTATGGGTGAGGAAAATAATGTTCAAATAGAGGATGTACCTATTGTAAAGAATATGTTAATGTGCTTCTAGAGGATTTAACTCGACATCCTACAGAATGTGAAATTGAGTTTTCCATTGATTTAATTCTGTGTTCAATGCCCATATCGAAGAACCCTTATAGAATAGACACTGTAGACTTAGTGGAACTAAAGAAACAACTAGAGTAATTTAGTAATAGAGGATTTATTCTCCCTAGTGTTCCACTTTGGAAATCCCCTATTATTTTTGTTAGAAAGAAAGATGGATCTATGAGGTTGTACATTCACTACTGGGAGATCAATGTAATAACAACAAAATAACATGTATCCCATAACTTGAACTAATGATTTATTTGATCATGTTAATGGATCTCATTATTTTTCAAAGATTAAACTTTTATATGGATACCATTAGTTGTGCGTGAAAAAGGAATACATTCCAAAGACATAATATCGATCCAGGTATGAGAATTACGAGTTAACAGTAATGACTTGTGGACTGGATAATGTACCCTATGTTTTTATGGATCTAATGAATAGAGTTTTCAAGGAATATCTTGATTAATTTGTAGTTGTATTTATTGATTATATATTCGTAGTCTCTAAAAGCTACGAAGATCATGAAAATCAGTTGGGCACTATTCAAAAAACCATAAGAAGAAATGAATTATATGGGATATTTAGCAAGTGTGAATTATGGATTCAAGAGATTTCTTTTCTTTTCCATATTGTCTCTAAGTATGTATCTATTTTTATCCTTCTAACACAAGAGAAATACAAGAATGGCCCGCACCGATGAGTATAACTGAGGTAGACAATTTTATTGGTTTAGCAGGTTATTTTCAGTGTTTGGTCAAATTGTATTCCCAAATGGAAAACCCATTAACCACGATCACATGTAAAGGGGTTAAATTTGTTTGGGGAATAGATTGTGAAGAATGTTTTGAAGAATTGAAGAGAAGATTTGTTAGTGCTCCTATCTTGACGCTACCATCAGGGAATAATGGGTTTGTTATTTATAGTGATGCATAAAAAAAGTACTTTGTTGTGTCCTCATGAATAATGATAGAGTTATTTATTTTGCATCATGGTAGCTAAAAATTAATGAACAATACTATTTTACTAATGATATTGAGTTAGCGGCTATAATATTTACTCTACAGATATGGAGACACTATCTCTATGGTGGAAATTTTGATATATATATTGACCACAAGAGTTTGAAGTATATTTTCTAATAGAGAGAACTAAATATGATGAAAAGGCAATGCCTTGAACTACACAAGGATTATGATTTCACTTCAAACTACTACATGGGGAAGGAAAATAAGGTGGAAGATACTTTGAGTAGAAAGGATCAATGAGTTCTGAACAAGATGAGAGTTGAAAGGGATCCTATCTTCTTGGATCTAGTAAAAATGTATATGAGAATAATCATGGAAGGTGAAACATCGAAACTTTTTCAAATGGTTTCCAATCCATTTTTACTAGAAAGGACAAAAAGTTCTCAGATTGATGATGAGGAGTTTCAAGTGAAAATTAAATCTTTGAATGATGGGAGATTGACTGACTACGAATATGAAGATGGAATTTTGAAATTTGGAAAGAGGATTTGTGTTCCTGATATAATAGATATAAAAAGGGAATTGTTGGATGGTGCTCATAGCTCCAATTTGTCTATACACCGTGGAAGCACTAATATATATAGGGATTTGAAGGAAATTTTTGGTGGGACAATATGAAGAGAGGGATTCCTGATTGTGTTTCATGCTATTTGGTTTGTCAACATGTGAGGGATAGAAGAAAACATCTAGGAGGAGTCATGAAACCTATTCATATACCTGAGTGGAAATGTAATGATATTATGATGGAGTTTGTCATGGGTCTACCAAAGACTCCTAGAAGGAATGATGATATATGGTTAATTGTTGATCATCTTACCAAGTCATCTCATTTTTTTGCTATAATAGAAGATTTACCACTTCAACATTTAGAAAGACTATATATTAATGAAGTTGTAAGAGTTCATGTTGTACCACTACAAATTGATTTTAATCATGATCCCCGTTTTACATCATGATTATGGAAAAGGCTTCAGAAATCCATAGATACTGATCTTCATTTGAGCACTACCTACCACCCTCAAACTGATGAAAAATTAGAATAGACTATTCCAACCATAGAAGACATGTTGAGATCTCGTTCACTTGACTTTCAACCTATGTGGTATCAGTATTTATCTTTGGTATAATTTTCTTATAATAATAGCATCTATTCATGTATTCAAATGGCACCATATGAAGCGTTATATGGATAGAGATGTCCCACACCAACTTGTTAAGATGATTTTGTTGAAATAAAAATTAATGGCCCAGAACATTTTGAGGAAACAATTGAAAAGGTTAAGATTATCCAAACCCACATCAAAGCAGCTCAAAGTAGGCAAAAGATCTATACTGATAACCAAAGGAAGGATTTAGAATTTCATGTGGGAGATCATATTTTCTTGAAGGTACCTCCATGGAAGGGTGTTATACGATTCAGTAAGATGGGTTAATTAATTCCCAGGTGCATCAGAACATTAGAAATTCTAGAACGAATTGGATTTGTTTCTTATCATTTGGAAATGCTGCTAAGTATCTCCAATGTTCATGATGTGTTCCACATATCACTATTGAGAAAATACATGACTGACCCAACACATGTACTCACTTATGAAGAAATAAAACTAGAACCTGATTGGTTTTATTGGGAAGAGCCTATTAGAATTCGTGATACCAGAGAATAAGTGTTGAGAAACCGGACGACTCGTTTGGTAAAAGTTATTTGGAGAAACCATAAAATGAAAGAGGCTAGGTGGGAACCTGAGGAACTTATGTTGAAGAACTTCCCAAATCATTTTATGCAGTAATATTAAAGAAATTTTGAGGACAAAATTATTTGAAGGAGGGGATAATGTAACACCCCAAGATTCCAAGATATTCTTCTCATTGAATTATACAATAGTTTGCGCTGTACACAACTTCATGTTCTAGCACACCACAACCAATCAAACTAAACGTTTAAAAAGAAGTTATGAATAGTAATACCCATTTTTTAAATTTTATAAATTTTATTTTTCAAAATGGACTTCATTTTCAGATTCAGAATATCATAATTATCTTATGGTGATTTTTTGGTATTTTTCTATAATCATTCAATTTTTAATGAATAGTAAAAAAGACTACGTTATTATTTAAAACCAACTTTTTTTAAATAATTATTTTTAAATTTAAATTTATGTTATAGTCAAAATAGATACATAATTCCAATATTAATAAAATGTAATTTATTAGAGTTATATTATAATAAGATTAGATATATAATTTTTTTGAACTTTTTAATGCCGCTTTCCCTCCAAGGCACATTTGAAAATTTTCATAAAATGCAATTTTACCATTTCTAGGAATTGAATTTCAATAATCTGAGATACATGGTTGAAATCATTAAGTAAAATTTTGTTCTATAGGATGAAAATATTTTTTGGTGAATAGAAACTTTTGAATTTTATTTACCACGATTAAAAGTAAATAGGGCAATTAATTATAAAAATGATATTATAATTACCATAACACATCTCATATTTCTATTGGATATGTTTATTTTTACCATAATAAACTTTAGGAATAAAATATGATCCTTTTTTATCCACTTGGATTAGATTAATAAATTTAATATTATTTTATTTAAAGAAGAGTTAAATGCATTAAATTCAAATATTAATAACTCAAACATTTTTAATATAGGGTTATAAAAAAGATAATTTTGACAGAAAATATTCATTAGAATACTAAAACAATTTCCTACATCATGGTATATTATTTATAAGTTTTAGAAATTAAATAATTAAATATATTTATGACACAATGATTGATGCAGTAATTACCTTATTAATAAAAGATTAAAATAATTGATATTATAAATATACAAATAAATGTAAATTGAGACTTTTGATGACATCCAAGAATGTTATAGGTGAATATGACATGTTAGGGTTTATTTAATGTATTTATTTTCATAGTAATCATTTTTTTACTTTCACAGAAGCCAAATACTAAATAGTGTCAAAATTGAAATAAATGAGTTTTTAAAACAAATACTATATTATTGAATGATATAACATTTATTAAAATATAAGGTTCATCCAAGAAACTTATATAATGATATATATCATTAATGAACCACTTTAGGTTGTCCTAGTATTTGATTGTAAGTTTATTAACCGTGTAATATTAAAATACAAGAAGACATGGTAAAAGTTAAACTATTTAACTAAGAGTTAAAACTAAAAGATAAGGTTAATACGGTGATCAAAACTTGTCTAAAAACTATTGGATGAGAATTTTAGACAAATAAAAACATTATCCTATAAATAAATTCATTTTAAACCACTATAAACTGAAAATGATTTTATAATAACATAATATTTCAAGCTTTCCTGAAGTGACCCTCACCTCTCTTATAAAAGCGTACTTCTGCTTCTCTTTATTTCACACCTCCAAAGGAATTTGGATTGGCCAAATCCTGATCAAATATCTTCCCAAATATCCTCAATTAGACCTAAAGGCCTTACATTGATCATAAATCCAACCTATGTATCACTTTTGTTCAAATAAAAAAAACACCCGAAGAATAGGTTATTATTTTGTCACCTCTTTCGAAGTTATTTTCTTCTTCCACTTCCTCATTCTTTGTTTTTTCCAAACTAAAATAATATCTCTAGTAACTTCTAAATACTTAGATTTTATTATAAATATGTCACAACAATATTCATTATTCTTTCTAACCTATGAATGAAAAAGTCACCAAACATGCATATATACGACTTACCATCTTCATGTAGTGGTTTAGTTTGTTATTCAACACTTCATTATTTTGATGGGTATAATAATGAGTATAATTTATTTAAATAAGAAAATATAACATGTCTAGGATTATATATATATAATATACTAGCAAACTACATACGATTTCACCATCAATATAATGATATTGTCTCTTGTGCGTACGTATGGCTTACCGTCTCCACAACATGTTGAGATTTCATTCACCATCATAACCATTCAAGAATAATTTTCATTTGATGATTAAAAATATTGTTTAGGATATTAATTTAATTATGTATTTTAATAAAATACATCCCATCCATAATAAACATGTCTTACACAACAGAACATATAAATGAAAATGAAACAATGAACACATGAAAAAATGATACTACTGAATTATTATTAACAAAGAAATACTGGAAGATCATATATGATATCATATTTATGTTCATGGATTCTTGTATAATTTAGTAACAAATTTTTAACCATTATAAATGAGGTTAACTTACCCTTTACTATGGAATAATACACGGTAAGGTTTAATTTTACAATCTCTTTATTATCCGAGGTTGTTTATACATGATTATGTACTGGGACCTCTTTATCATCCACATCCTTGTTTCTTAAAAATGTATTTGAGTTTTTTTACCATTTACTAGACTATAGTTATAGTTATTTATACCATTTTTTTAGTTTTTATAAAATGGTTTGAAAGGAATCTTTTTGTCACTTTCCAAACAAGGTACTTTATAACCTTTTCGAAGAATTGATGAAATAATGTTTTTTAACTTATATAGATGGTGTGGTTATTTTCTACTGTTATAACACCTTTTAAGCTTACCATAAAATGTTATAATTATTTTTTGAAAACAATTATTTTCTTTTATAATTACAATAATTTTATATGATTTCAATGTAGAAAGAGATATTTCTCTCATTGATTTCATCCATTTCAACATCCTTTGTTAGATTTTATTCTTGTTTGAAGTTGATTTATTATCTTAGAATCTTCCATAATGTATTGAAGGTTTTGTGATATGTTTGAATTTTTATGTTCTATTTTATATACCATTCATGGTTTATAGTTAAATTATTGAAATTTCGTATGCTAGTTTTAATATGAATGTTTATATTATGTTTCATCCTTTTTATATGAGAAATGGGTTGGACTTAGTATTTTATGGGTGGAGCCCACTATAGATCCTCTATTCATTGGTAGTTCTAATGAGATAAAATAGTGTTTTGGAACAAGGCCTTGAGAGAATATTATTTTTAGCCTGGTCATGAGGCATTGAATATGTGGTTATGATGTCTGGCATTATGCAAACCATCATTATGAAATTAGCTATTTATACTACATGTGATTATTTGACGAGTAGAATATCCATGTGAATAAGTAATTGGAACATTTTGATTTATCTTTTCCATATTTTTATGAAGTTTATGTTTAAAAGGCTTGTGTTTTATTCTTATACATTGCCATAAATGTTTATGCTGATTTATGATAGTTTCTGATATATTTTCTCCTTACTGAGCATCTGATCTCACCCATTTCTAATGTTTTATTTTTCCCAGGATGTGAAGAATTATTTTACAAGTAACCCATAGTAATAGGCTAAGTGATATGAGTGTGCTCAAAGGGGACAAAATGTTGTCGTTTTCCTATTTCATAATGTTTTATAGAACGTATGTATGTATCTAGTACATCTAAGGCATCTAAACTGACCAGTATTTCAAAATTGATATCTTGAGATCATACCAATGTTATGGAGTAATGCACAGACTCTGGGTAACTAGGGTCATGGCGTTATATTGATTTTTAAAGAAACCAACACCAAAAAGTTAAAATCAAATTATCTTTCATGCCAGTTTTAAAAAAAATGATGCAAATAATTTGAAAAATATATTTCTATGTTTTAGATAATTTTCTAAGATTCAATTTGACACGTCATGGAGCAAAACTATAGTTAGAGATTAAAAGTTACGAATGTCATAATTTGAACTTCTCTAGGAGAAGTCTTAAAGAAGTCCACTTTTCGAAGGCCATAATATTTAATGTACAAATCTATTTTAGCTCCAAGACCTGTGAAATAGAAACTTATAAAATGATATAAAACATATTATATATTTTTATATTATTTTCCTTAGTTTATTGAAAAACTAACTCCATAATATTTTTTTTTAATATTAGCATCAGTTTTTTGAAAATCCAACGCAACAAATATTTTTTATCTCTTTGGTGTTAGTTTCTTGAAAAAACTATGTAAAAAAACATCATTTTTAACTTTTTCAGTGTTAGTATCATTAATACAACGCTAATGAAAATATTTTCATTTATAATATATACATCCATTTTCTCTTTAATTCATCATTTTTGACCTCTTTAATTTAATCAAATTCTTATGGCGCATTCAATCGATGATTTGAACATGATCTCTATTCTAATAATTAAAATTCATTATTATTATTTTGCATCATTTATAAAAAATTCAATAATATTTATTATAATATTGATTTAATATAATGATTTAGTTAGGATTATAAAACATTTATATGATATTTATAAATTGGGGTGAAATATTCCTTATTGATCATTATTTTCATTAACGTATGAGTTCTACCCTTAAGATAAGATACATGAGTATAAAAATCCTATCATTTTGATGGTAACTCCTAAAATAATTGAAATATATTCTATTTCATATGTTTATTTTAATTTATTCATTGTATTTAATTACAATTTATGTTTCTCCGGTTTTCTTTGTAATGAGTTGTATATGTCAAAACATTGAGAAGTCCAACTTCTGATGACAAAAACTTTTGATCTTTAACTCTCTTTTAGCACCATGAAAAGTTAAATTGAATCTTATGAAATGATATAAAACATACTATTTTTTTAATTATTGTTGTTGGTTTATTCAATAACTAACTCCAAAATCAATTTTTTTAACGGTTTAGACTTTGTTTTTTAAAAAATCGGCCCAAAAAATGATACCGATGAGTATTTATGGCATTAGATTTGAAAAAAAGAGACACAAACAAACAAATATAAATTTTTTTAGTATTGTTTTATAAAAAATAACATCAAAAGTCTTATTTTTTTACATTGGTGGCTCCAACATCGGTAAAACACTAGATTTAAAGACAATTTCTCTACTAGTGATTTTACGAAGGCCAAAGGAAGAGGTTCATAAATGAGTTTTCATTTTGGAAAATGTTTTAAAAAACTATTTTGTTTTGAAATCTATAACTGGTGAATTCTTGATATTAGTCCTTTTGTAGACTCTTTTGTGGTGTCCTACCAGTCTTTTTGATCACACCTAACTTTTACATTTTAGCAATTGTAGATGTTTTATTACAAGATTTAGGTAAAGGGATGGGAATCATGTTGAATGTTAGTTCCTATTGTTGTCTGTGCCTTCATAATAGGATGTTTTGGTGGTGATTTTTGGTTACATATAGACTATTTGGTTTAATATGGTTATATTTTTATAGTCTATCTTGATATTCTTGGGTTCTATGGACCTTGTTGTGTCTCTTAATTTTTTGTTTTACTCTTGGTGTATGGCTTGTTTTTTTTAATAATTATATCCTATTTATTTTTTGTACCTCACCATCATGAGAGGTTAGCTTGGGTGGATTAAATAGTTGACCCAAGTTGGTTTGTTATAATTTGGTTTTAGAGGGAAGATCAACCAGAAATGTGTTAACACAACCTAAATTTGGTTTATTTTCTTATATATACAAGAGTTAGGACATTTTGTATTTTGGGATTAAGTGTGGAAGGGTTCCGGGCTAGTTCAATTCTGTGTCTAAACATGTGTTTCCTTGCATGCTTAGATTCGTTTTACATGGTTTGAGACTTGTTGTTTTAGGTCATTTGAATGAATTAGATGGGTATTTTATTTAAATGGGCCTTTCTCTTCTTAATGTATTGTGAGTTTACCGTATATTTCATCATTGATTTCAATTATTGAATTTTAATGCATTGAAATGAATTTTTGAAGTTTCTTCATATGATTTTGGAATAATATTTAAAACTAATTGGTCATTTTCTTGTGCTTAATAGATAATTCATCTAAGAATATTCCTTCCAAATCCTAGAGAGGATGCTGCGAGACATGATCCGTAGGGGAATCCTCAAGTGGTCCCTTCTTTGGTTGAAGCTATAATCTCTATAATTCAAACATTAGGTCATGTGGATTTTTGGAACCTAGTATATGTCGTGGATTATGGAACTGAATTCACTATGAAATATCCAACAATCTTCCATGGAGACAAATGACCCCATGAATATGCGGATTATCTTTAACAAACAAAGAGGATCTTCAATTTCTTGAAGACTACATAGGAATCAACATTGATTTTTCCCAAATACATGCTCAAAGTACCTATAAGGATAAGGTGTGACACTATTACTAGATCTTTATTGTGTGAGGATGTTAATATAATTATTTCAAGAAAATATTTAATTAGAAATTTTACCAATATAAATTATGTGTATGGAATACGTAGAAGTTTCTAACCTTAGAAAAGGTGGAGCGTACCGTTTTAGAGTATTACACCAATTTTATATTGATAGTGAATATATCACTCTATCTTGTCACAAATGAGTTCTTCAATGATTGAATGTTTGATTTGGGACCAAGGGATTATATTTAGTCAATGTTGATTCCCATGTTCCTTAAAACCTTCATAGAGGTTTTCGAAAAAGAATCTTTGGATGAGGCTGAAATAGATGGAATGATTGGTTTGGGTAGAGCTTCAATTTTTTCATTTATTATCCATGGTGTGTTTTTTTTCCATTATAGAAAGTGAAGTTGTATTCAATTTGATTTAGGATTGGTTTCTGAGGCTTCTTCAGGGCATCAATAATTCATCTACTACCAGTTTTGGAATCTGTGGTCATATAAAGCATAACATTATGGAGCCTCCTAATACTTGTAATCATTGTGGGTAATCAAGTCACCTAAAGTGTTTTTGTGAAAATATATCCCAGGGAAGTAAGGCTAGATCCACTCTCACAATGGATTTGCAGGTTCCAACTGATGCATCCATGTGTGGTGGATCTAGTCATCATTCCAAGGTAATGTTCATATAGATAAGGATGTATGGATTTATGTGACAGAGTATACACTGGAGGAATATTAGGAGGGGGTAGCAGCTGCTAGATGTATGGGGTTTATTTGATCTTTTACGGTGTTATCATTATTTGATATAGGTGCTGATCACTCTTTTATATTTCTAAATTTAGTTTATTTGTTGGGATTACATTAGGAACATATATAGTTCTTTTTTGATCCTTCCATCTATTTGGGAAAGAGGTATGATCATGGTTTCAAGTATCTCTTGTGTTAGGTGATGAAAATTGAATTTGATGTGGTATGGGATTTTTTATTTCTTGACATTGGAATATTCAACTTGATATATGGAATAGATTAGATGATTGACATTAATTCCCAGATAAAATGTGATCATCTTTCAGTTTAGTTTTATATTTTTATTGGGTCACTCATGTTTTTTGGGGTGATACGTACTCTTGATCAGGAAGGGAAGGGGATATGGTTCTTTATGTTGGGGTAATCTAGTGCCGATTTTCAGAGATGTTTCTTGACATTTTTGACCTTTGTTTAGGATGTCTACTTCATGTAGTGGTGTGTTTATACCCAAAGGAATTATTGAATGATTTATATGGTTTGAAACCATAGAGAGAGGTCAAGTACATTGTTGACCTTCTCCCTAGTACAATACCATTTACAAGACATCTTATCGAATAGAACCTGCAAATTTGGGAGAACTAATGGTCCATATTGAGAAACTAGTGCCTAATGGATTTAATTTTTCTATCATGTTACCACAGTATTAACATTTAATTTTTACTATTAATGAATATTATATTTTTAGACATTACAAGGATTATTAGAATTTAATTGGGTGACCATTAAAAACAAATAACATTTTCATGGGATTGATGATCTTTTTCACTGACTTATATGGGAATGTAGGTTTTAATTTATTTCAATTCTTCTAGGGTACCACCCATTGAGAGTCCAAGAAGATGATATACCGAAGGCAACATTTAAGGGATGGTATAGAAATTTTGTATTTTTGGTTATGCTATTTAGTCCCACTAATGCTCCTACGATATTTATGGCATTGATTAAATGAATCATTCATCGATTCATAAAATCTATTGTTGTTGTGTTAGTGGAAGATATTTTTGAATACTCCAAGTTAGAGGAAGAGCATATGAACCATTTTGATAATACTATATGAATATGAATATAAACTTGTCTGTATAGTAGGATTTCCTATTGTGATTTTTGGATCCAAAAAGTAAATTTTCTGGTAAATATCATATTTGGGAGGGTCATCTCAATTGATCCTGAGGATGTATGGGATATTACTTCCTTAGAGAATCCAAATATTGTTTTTCATATATATATCTTCTTGGTTTTGGATAGTTACTATGTATGGGTTTTTTAGGATTTATTTAATATCACATCTTCGATGACAGCTTTAACCGATAAGGATGAAAAGTTTGAATGGAATGATAAGTTCTAGAGATCTTTTGAGGAGCTAAAGATTGGGCTGAATTTATCACAATTTTTTTATTTTTTAATTGGGTTTGGGTTATGATGTTTTCTTCGATTCTTTTGGTATGGGTATGGTATGTGTCCAGATTTAGGGGACACAAGTTGTGGCTTATGGAACATGCACGTTATTCCATAATGAGAAAAACTACACTATTCATGATCTAGAGTGGGATGTTGTTTTTTAGGCACTCGAAACATGGTGGAACTATCACATGATGGAGTGGTTTATAGTGTATTCTCATAATAAGATCTTAAATGATATTTTTAGTCAAAGAGATCTGAACATTCAATAGAGACACTAGGTGCAGTATCATCTATAATGTGATATTGATATTTCATACACTCATGGGAAGGGGAATGTAGTTTCCAATATGTTTAGAAGAAAATTTCTGGCCGAATCCATGAAGTATTTTTTTGAGGAGTTGTCATTGATGATTTTTTTTGCAGAGATGAGTTTGGAAGTGGAAGAGGTTGGTGGATACATGTTGTAGGATTTGATGAAAGTTGAATAATCAATCAATGAGTGTGTTTATCTCAACTATATGGTAGAAACTAAATGTCAATTCTTATGTAAGATCCTAGATAGTTGGGATACCTCATGTGAGTGGTCTTAGTCTCCTAGTGGATCTTTGTGCTCCCATAGATGGTTGGTTATTGCAGTTTCTCTAAGGAAAGAGTTTATGGACAATGAACATCAATTATATTGGTCCACACACCCCTGGACTTCCAATATTTATCATGAATTGAGATGTCTATATTAGTGTCTAGGAATGAGGAGGTCAATTACAATTTTTTTCACAGTGTCTCACTTGTATGAAAATTAATTTGTAACACCAGAGGCTTACGATTTAGTAGAAACCTTTTCCCATTCCAGTATAGTAGTGGGATGGGATTTAAATGGACTTAACAGTTGGTTATCCATGAAATCCAAGTGGGAAGGATTTAATTTCGGCGATCATTGATCAAATTATGAATTTGGAACATTTATTACCTTTTAATGAGACACTAAAAGTAAAACAACTCGATGACTTCTAAATCTAAAATATTTTAAGATTTCATTGTGTTCCCTCCATGATTGAATTTGAATGGGACTTGAGGTTCAAATCTAGGTTCTATAAATGTTTTTAATAGGTTATGAGTTCCTGGTTTAAATTGAGCAAGACTTATCATCTATAGACCGATAGATATATAGAGAGAGATATCCAGGTTCTTGAGGAAATGATCTGGGCTTGCATTCTTGTTTTTTTGTGGATTTTTGGAAACAAATTTTCCTCTTTTAAAATTTTCCTATAATAATAGTTATTAGGATTTAATAAATATGCAACCCTTTGAATAATTATTTGGGAATTCATGTAGATCTCCCTTATGCTAGTTAGAGTTGGTGAAGTGATGCTTGTCTGGGACAATTCCTGATTAAGAGATGATAGAAATGGTGTAATTGATTCAGGAGTGGTTGTTCATAGTACATATCCATCATATATAATATGACGGAATTAATTTTCATCCATTGGATTTTGATGTGGGTGATTATTATTTTCTAAGAGTCTAACTTTGCTTGAGACATCGTTGGTTTGGTATGTTGGGTAAGTTGGTACTCAGGTATATTGTACCCTTTGAGATTGTGGATTGACCTATAAAGGTGTTATTTCAGTTAAAATTAACATATTTATTGACTTTATATGATTAAAATTTTCGTGTTTCCTTGTTGAGGAGGTATCACCTAGATCATAGCAAGGTGATTTCATGAGAGGATATTGATCTTGAAAATGATATCACTATTATTTAGAAACTAGTTCATATTATGGATCACAAGGATAATATTCCATTTTGTAAAACATTTCATCTAGCCATGTAAAAATATCAATCCGAATAGGATATCAAAAATACAAGGAAATTAGAATCACTGATGTGGTATAAATGACCTAATATATTCACAACTTCAGAATCTTGAGAACTTTTTAATGATTAAAATCATTTATGGTGGGTATATTTTAATGTTCTGTTTATTTCTTACAGTTACATATTGACTATTTTTTATCATGATTTGGTTTGTTTTTTCTTATGGGTCATTTTAAGAGTTTTAAAAAAACATCGTGACCCCATTATGTTGTGAACGACTAGTGTACGATTAGGGAAAATTGTATGTCTTGTCTCAGAAAACCACATGTCCTTTGTTAATCTATTTGAGGGGGGGGGGGTATAGTGGTTTACCAAACCATGAGGTCTCTTAGTGAAAATAAATAACCCAGTGAGAATGGGGTTTTCATGGTTAAAATGGTTAAATAGACCATGAATCCAAACCATGAACCACCAATCGAAGTTCATTAGAGGCGCTTAATTAGTTCCCATGGCTATTCTTAACAATGTGGCCTATTTAGGAAACCGTGTGCCTGTTTTTTTAATGCATAATATTTTTAATAAAAAAATTTTGAGGCTCTAGTTTAACCTATAATGACCCCCTAATCCCATAATAGAATAACCCAATCCTTCTCCAATTGACTAGATGCTTATCTTTTTAGATTATAGGTAGATTCCCATGGTTATTAATAGATCATCTTGAGGTATGTTTCATTTTTTATCCAATTTTCCCTTTCATCGTAGATCCTCATTGAATACCTTATTATCTCATATTATGGAATTTAAATAGGATTTTTATGATATTTATAAATGGTTTTTATAAATTATTTATGTGGATCTTGTGGATATTATATTTTCATGAGCCGATCTTTTCATTCTCAATCACTGTTATCAAAATGGATAATTCTACCTTCATTTTAAGTTATGTGTTCTATATGAAGGGTTAATTATATGAATTAATTATTGTAATTTAAATATTCATTTGGTATATATTTTTTAGCTTCAAGGATTTTCTTTCAAATACACATGTTTTTATAGAGCGGTTTCATTGAAAAATTGGTTTTTGCATAGATTGTGTTTGAATAAAAGATTAAATTATGGTTTGATTAAGAGATGGTGTATCAAAAGATGATTTGGATTGGATTTAAAAAAGTTTTATAAAAATTGATAATGGTTTTGAAATGGTTTTGGAAAAACATTAATGATTTGGAACCTTGGGTATATCTAGAATAGACATGTCACTCATAATATGCATAATTCAACTAGAGGTTCTGATGATATTGACAGACATGGGAAGGACTCAATTTTGGTTAGTACCAACATAGGAATGTTTTTGGATTATTTTATATACAGTCCATATTACCATTGTCTTGGTTCCAATATTGTTGGATTATTATTATATGGTTTGTTTTTTGAGTGATAGATTTATGACATGGATATTTTCTCACAGGATTTTACATGAGGCTATATCAGATGGTTTTTCATGATGGATTGTTTCATTGATATGTGTTTACTTTATTAACTTATGTTTTATGAATTTGAATTCATGTTTTATAACTTTAACTTCTCAAACTCCTAGATTTGTGAATATTAAATGATTTTATGAAAATAAAAGTAAATTATTTACAAATGAATTTGGATTTATGAAAATGTTCTGTAAAACTGTTTTGTTTTAAAAGCTATAACTATTGCATTCTTGATATTATACATTTTATAAAATCTATGGTGGTATACTCTTGGGATTTATTTCACACACCTTTCTTTTTTCCTTTGGGTGGTGGTATATGTTTAATTGTTGGATCCTATTAAAGGGAATGGTGACATCTAGGATGCTGATTCCTATAATAGTCATAGCTTTCATAGAAATATGTCTTTATAGTGATGTTTAGTCATAAGGATTCTTGTTCATTTAATCATGTTTTATTTTTCTAGTATATTATAATTATATTGGGTTTTATGTAACTTGTTATATCTGTTTTTCTAAATTTAACTCTTGTTGTATGTCTTGTTTTATAACATTCAAGACTTGGTTTCACTTTCTATTTTTTACCATACCACCGTGATGGGCCAGCTCAGGTTAGCTTTTATAGTTGAACCAAGTTGTTTTGTAAAATATTCGTTCAATAAATAAATAAAATTATATTTAATAAATTCATTAATAAGTATTTACCTTACTATTCAAATAACTGAATACATATTTTTTTCAATAAATTCAATAAATTATTGAATAAATCAATTTTTATTTGTTACCACAAGAATAAAAAACTTGAGATAAATAAATATTATATTCACTGGACATAAATATAATTATTTAGTTGAATATTATTTTTATAAAATATTTAAATAAATTTATTGAATGAGATGGAAAATATATCATAATTTATTTATTTCTTTGTGAATAATAAACAAGAGGTAAAATTCACCTCACATATTCTTAACATGAATATATGGAGATTTAATTTAAGTGATCAACAATACTTGAATTATTTAAAATCTAAAGTCAAGAAAAATATTAAAATACAATTAAATTTAATGAGATTCTAGATTAACTTAGTATGTGAACCTCTAAGCCTATTTGTCCAATTACATTAGGCTAGGTTACCTAATGTAAAATTTTATAATCTCATAATATTTCAACATACCCATTGAGAAATAAGTTTATTTTATAAATAAAACAAATTTTCACTAAATGTTTATATGTAATATAATGTTTTAATGGTATCTCATAAAGTCGACCACATACGTTTGTAATCGTCCTCTGTGTTTGATTTATATTTCATTGATTTCCAAAATAAACTCATCAATGAACTACCGTGTACATAAAGTAATCAGATAATTTTATTCAATATAATTGTTAGAGAAGTATTCTTCCATTAACATATAAACGAGAAGGCCTTTCATTACATGTTTAATTATTTTCATATCACTTATGATGCATCCAATATATACTTCCTAATAATGAAAACATGTCATCAAGGTTTTCATCTATATATCAAAGTATGAGATTTATGATATATGTTAATAATAATGTCATATCTAAGGACCCATATAGACATCCTGGTATAGGAATATCCAATGAAACATTCAACATGTAGAACTCATATCAGTGGGTCTATCCTTTGGAACTATTCTCATGAATATTATGAATTGTGAACACCATAAGACAAAGTCTCAATGTCTTATTATCCATTAACACTTGATAATTAATAATTATTTTTTTCATTTAATATAGAGGATAAATATAATATTAGATGAATGTTTAAGAATATTTTCATAGCATCTCATAGTTCTAATTAAATCTGGGAATTGTTGTAAAAATTCAATGGGAAGGAAACTCAAAATATATCATTATATTAATGTTATATAGAAAAAATTGCATCATATGATAGTATTTTTATTAATATTTTATTAAATAATGATTCTGGAAACAAAAACAAAAATTCAATTTATTATGGGGAACCAACACCAATAAACTCACAATTACAGTAGATTCAACTAATAACTAAAAATTATTTATCTCTCTCATGAAAAACATGCATATACAGAGGTATTGTTATATTTATGGGGACTGGTACATTCAATAGTGGCGATTATAATTATTGGGGAAAAAAATCTAGAGAAAATACCTCAAGACGTGTTGTCATAGAGTAATTACCTTTTTTTACTCTTTCATAAACTTGATTTCATTAACAATACCATAATCAAAATTCAATCTTAGTATTTATATTATGACAACACTTCATAATATTTTTTATAATTCAAGATATTGAACAAAATTTATTGTAAACTACTACTTAATATACATTAGAGGAAGAAATTTACGATATATATATAAACCATTGGAATAAATAAGATCCAAGTTCATATTTACATAATAATATTTTTTATAATGTATTGAATTTATCTAAAATAAAAAATAAGTTTTATATCAACTTTGATAACTAACATACCAATTTATCCAATTACCAAGAACATATACATTTAAATATATTAGTTATTATTATATAGTTATAAATACTCCATTAGCTAGTTCTATTGATTGTATTTATATTTCCTTGCTAGGTTTTATTTATAAGAAATATCAATTCTCAATATATATCATTGAATATGAGATATATTCTAATCCCTTAAGTGTATGTAATATTATTTCTCATAATAATCTCCTCTGTTACCTTAACCCATCAACTTAGAGAGATTCAAACCTTATGACATAGGTAAAAATTCACTTCTTTAATTCTTATATATTGTATTTTTCAATACCTTATCAATGTATGTAATATGAATTGATCAATGAAACCCTATATATCTATTTTAATTGATCAAAACATTGGTTTCTACTTTAAGATATTCTTAGAGAAATAATAATTCACTAGACTTGGATAAAATAATGTCTAAAAACAATTTTATATATGATATCAATATATTTGATTTGAAAACCATGAACCTTCTATTAATATATTACAAACACTTGGATTACATTCAATATTAACAAAACAAAAATGCCTAATGAATTTATATAAATAATATACCATGATCAGAATTATTACATTAATACATAAATGGATTTCCACAACATTCATACCTTATTGGAATTAAATTGATTCAAAAACACTCTGGGTTGCTTCATATTGACATATTCTAGAAGGATTCTATTAAGGAAGTTAATTTTAACCAAAAATTTCCAAATTCAAATGACCATAAAAGTTATCTTGGTCAAGTATATTTCAGATAAATTTAAACATGTCTACAGTTAAAATGTTTTATCATAGACTATGTCTAGATTGCACTTGAATTATTTAATAATTTATTATTCCGTATTGGTTATAACTTTAAAATATATTTTTTCCTCTTTAATGCCTACTAGGATTTACATTAACTTTAGAAATCAACAAAATGAATAATTTAATTTTGGTACATGGATTCTATTGTTGAATTTATATATTATTTTCAATATTCAATTTTTTTCATTTACTTCTTCCTTATAGGATTAATTATTTTTTCGAATAAAGTGTAACATAAGTCAAAAAATAAAAACTATATCTTTTTTTAACAATCACATATAGAATGTATCTCTAGAACAATTGCACCCACAAATTCTATTGGAGTTTATTTTTATAATGCCAAATCTTGTGGACAAACATCATTAAATTTATTGAATTCTTCATTTATCTAAATATCTCAAAACATAAGTACTTATCTTTTATAAAAATATAGTATATAACATGACTATTTTTACGACCCGTTCCCCGGGGCCTGTTCCATGACTACCCCAGGCCCGCCTTCCATAGGCCATGGGCTGGAGTCTAGCATCGAAAGGAGTAATCCCTAAAACTATGAAGGCATAGTTTTTATAACCTGTAAGCTCACACAACTAAGAAACCAACAAGATACGAACTGAAGTAAACAAAATATTAAATAGAGTGAGTACTGTAAGTAAAAGGGGCCAGAATACAAGCCCAACTAGAAAGTACAAGGAAAATGGAAGTACAAGACAAATTAAAGTAGGAGTAACTAGAACAGATCCTGTTATCACCCACCAAGGATCCTACCAGAAGGGTAGGTGCAACTCATGAACTTTTGTCTGTGTGGTACGCCTTGTCTATGTCCACCTTCGAGCTACCTCCAGTCCTGGTACCCTTTTCCTCAATCAGTGCTGTCTGTCATCTGCATCCAACACTACATGGTGCGGCCATAACCCGTGTAGGGGTGATTATAATGATACTCAGTAGGGACCCTGATACCGTCAAGGTCTCACAAAATCCACCGAGGATAAACCAAAAAGTACGAAATCAATATATAACCATACTTAAGTATATGCCCATACATATACCTAAGTTATCAAGTAATCCATCTCAATCATGAGGAAACACAGAGGTACTGACTCAAATCACACCAGGTATATCTTTAGGTATAATAGTGGAGATGATTAGATATAACTACTAAATCATGTCACTCTATTAAGAGGCTCTGCCTCTAAACTACACAAAATTGCTATGACCTGACCCACACAGGATTTCTAGAGCCGACCCACACAAGATCGCTAGGAGAACACCCACACTGGATCGCTTAGAGTTGACCCACACAAGATCTCTAGGAGCTGACCCAAACAGGATCACTGGAGCTGACCCACACATGATCGAGGGAGCTGACCCACACAGGATTGCTGTAGTTGACCCACACCGGATCGCTGGAGATGACCCACACCGGATCGCTATGAGCAGACCCACACATGATCACTCGGAGATTACCCACACAGGATCGTTGGAGCGGACCCACAGAGGACCGCTAGGAGATAACCCACACAGGAGAGCTAGGATCTGATCGACACATGATCATTGGAGCTGAGCCACACATGATTGCTTGAAGCTGACCCATGCAGGATCGCTTGGAGTTGACCCGCACATGATCGCTAGGAGCACTCTTCTCGTCACAGCCAGCTACTGGGTTTCCACACTAGGCCTAATCGCCTCTTGGAGAGTCTTCTCCCAAATCCACTAGTCGATTATTCAACAACCACTATGTCCCACTAAGAAGTATCCTAGAGGTTCACCACATTATATGGTTCTCATCGCAATAGAAGATGCATCAATCAGACACCCGGTCTGTGAGTTATTAGCATTTTAGTCCCGAGGGACAGGTTGGATTCAAGATCAATCCAAACCGACTGTTTGAAAATGTCATCCACATCTCCATTGGGGTATACTCAAAGGGATTGAATCACTCCAAGATTTCTAGTGACTCTGATGGTTCATCAAATGAAGGTCTGGTGCCAAAATTTTGGCCCAAGTAAAGTATAGGTTCATATCAGGTCCAAGTCTGGTCTGACCTGGTCGGACCGAACCAACATGACCTGGCCTAGGTCGACCTGTTTTAGGTCGACCAAACCTGAACTTTTTGGTCAAGCCCGACCCGTGGTACGGCCTAGCCCGCTGGGATTCCCGGCCCGCTAGGTGGTCTGGCAGGGCGTGAGGGTCGTGAGGGGCCACAGAGGCCGCGGGGGTGCCGCGAGGGTGCAGGGCGACTCGTCCTAGAGGGCAGAGACTGTGGGGCGTCTCAGATGGGTGTATTGTGAGTGTGCAGGGTGGATTGTCCTGGCCAGGGATGGCTCAGCTACGGAGGTTCGGACGATAGGGAAGTAGTAGCTCGGCGCAGATGGCGGCGGCGGCTCGGCCCGGACGGAAACTAATGCTCAGCGCGGATTGCTGCGGTGGCGGCTAGGCACAGACGGCGAAAGAAACGGCTCGGCGTGGATAGAGGCAGTGGCTCAGACGGAGGAGGAGGCTCGGGCGGTGGTCGGGGCGGTGGTCGGGGCGGTGGCTCGGCATGGATCACAACAGGGATTGGGATGGTGGCTGCGACTCGGCACATATGGCGACGACAGATCAACTCAGACAGCGAGGCCAGGACAGTAGTGGCGGTTGCGCCATAACCTTCGTCATGGCCAGTGGTGGTGACAGTCGTCGTTCTCGTGCACCATGTGTTGGTAGCCGTTCCTCCATTGTGATCAACTATTAATCACAAGGATTGTGGAGAGTATGGGCCATGTTTGTTAGGCCCGCACACTACGCATTAGTGAGGTAGCAAGCGACTATAATTCCATCTTGAATTAAAAAGAATAATCAATAAAAAAAGTAGAATATTTCCAAATAACCACCCTATAACTTCTCGCAAAAAAATCATACACAAATAAAATCATACCTTGGATTTTTTTTCGACGTTGGCGTGAGAAGAAGATGAATTTGTCGATGTTTGTCTTGTCTGCCACACAACTCCAATCCCGGTCTCGTACGTCAGTTCATTGTAGTCGAAGAAGTTCCTCGTTATAGGGTTCCCTAAGGAAAAAGTTAAATGTGGTTTTCTTCATTGCAGGAGTGTACTTCATGGGAGAATTGTAATCCTCCAAGGGTTCCCCTATCATAATTCCACCCAAAAAAATGAAATAGGTTCCTATATAATTAACATAAGAAAAAATTATTTTGGAACTCTCGCAAAAGTTGGTAAAATTAATGTGGGGTCATTGGCATAATTAATGCGGAGGACGCTCAAGAGCATCCTCCACATTAAAGAGGTAGTTGAGAGGTTTATCCTTCATTAAGAGGGGTCAGGTTGTCCCCACCTCTATAAATTCAAAAAATTGGGGGTTTATTCTCGGGTGGTCCCCACCACCATAACCCACATGTGGGAGGACACAAGAAAAAAAAATAAAATGTTAAATAATTTTATTTTTATTTTCCCCTAAAAATCCCAAAATCTATCTATCACCCTCAATCTACTACGGTCAAGCTGAATGTCTCCTTAAAAAAATACTGGAGCTGTGAGTTCAACGGTTCCCTCAGATTTCAATTCCATGAACCAATTCAAAAGTTAGAAAAACCCGCTTGCATGTTTACTAAACGAAACTGGGATAATGTTCAGATATTTATTCTGAGCACTCCAGGCCTTGGAATCATAAGAATTCAATTTTCGTGGTCTTGTAAAATTCGCATATATTTAAAAAAAATTACATTGAAATTCTAGGTCTTTACATTCTTCCCATGTCAGGGCATTACATCCCTGTAAGCCACAAATCAAAATTAGGAAAACAAGTGGGGGGGGGGTATTGAGCATGCATCTGAGCCTCCCATTCCCATGTGTTCTCTTGGAGGTTCTCCTGCTGCCAAAGAACACACACCAGAGGTATTGAATGAACACCAAGGAATCACTCTTTTTTATCCTCAATCTCCACTGGAACCTCCGTAAAACATTCCACATCATCGACGTACAGCTCGCCATGGTGGATGATGTGGTAAGGGTTGTGAACGTATCTCATCAGCTTGGATATGAGGAAGACTTCGTGCACCTAGTGCAACTAAGGTGGACGATCTATGCGGAAAGACACCTCACCAACTCTACTGAGGATCTATAAAGGTCCAATTAATCTCGGAGATAAGTTTCCTCCTAGACCAAATATTCATAAACCTCGTCAGGGTGAGACCCATAGAAAGATGTGGTCCCCATCCTAAAACTCCATAGGTCTCTGTCTCTTGTCAGCAGCTACTGTTTTATGAAAACTCATCTAAGGGAAAGTGTTTCTCCCAGCTTTGACCGATGTCGAGGACACAAGAATGTTGCATGTCCTTGAAATTATGAATGGTCCAATCAGTCTGGCTATCCGTCTGAGGATGGAAGGTGGTGCTCAAATGAATCTACATCCCAAAAGACTCATGTAACCCCTTCGATGGCCGATAAGTTAAACGTGTATCATGATCAGAGACAATGATCGAGGGTAATCCATGTAGCCGCACAATCTCTTGCACATAGAGGCATCCCAAGCTCTCTACTGAACCCAGCTCTCTGATCGGTAGGAAGTGGGCTGACATGGTGAGTCGGTCAACAATCACCCAAATAGAGTCATGGACGTTTTGATGTATGTGGAAGTACTATCACTAAGTACATGGATATACCATCACACTTCCAATCTGGGTTCTCTAAAGGCTGAACCAATACTGCTAGTACATGATGCTCCACCTTCACCCTCTGACAAGTGAGGCACCGAGAGACAAACTCTTCTGCTTCCATCTTCATTCCCGACCACTAGTGTTGTCGTTAGAGTTCCTAGAACATCTTCGCCACTCGTGGATGTACCTCTAGAGGGGATGTGTGAAACTCACTCAATACTTCCTCCTGAGGTGAAACTGGTACCATGGTACATCCTCTAAAGAGGATGATGTGATACCCACATTCAGAAAATCCATCAGGTTCCCGTCCTTTGGATATCTGAGCACATCGAGTCTTGTAGTCAGCTCCCCACACTATACCTCCCTGACTCGCTAGAGAAGTGGGGTAGTGACTGTAAAAGACGGAATAAAATCTTCTCCATCCTGACCCATAAAGGATATATGCAAAGTGGCCAGCTACTCTGTCGCCTCGCCTAGAAGCTATATACCAGACCTCTTATTGAGTGTATCTAATACAATGTTCCCCTTCCCAGAAGTATAGACTATCTCGAAGACATTGTCCTATAGAAACTCAAGACAACATCTATATCTTAGGATCAGGTCCTTTTGATAGAAGATATACCTAATACTATTGTGATATGAGTAGACTGTAAAGAGTTTGCTTATCAGATAGTGTTTTCACATATTCAAGGCGAAGACCACTGCTACTAAATCTAGGTCATGGGTAGCGTAGTTCTACTCATGTTGTCTCAGATGTTGAGAACCATATGTGATTACTGATCACTCTTGCATCAGGACACATCCTATTCTTGTCCCTGATGCATCGTAGGAGACTACGTACCCTCTTCCCTCCTCTGGAAGCCTCAAGATGGGGAAAGTAGTCAGCCTCTGCCTCGACTCCTGAAAACTCCACTGACATTTCCTTGACCAAATGAAGGGTTTCCCATTCTTCTTCAATGTTGATAGTGGTGCTGTAACTCTAGGGAAGTCTGGAACAAACCTCCTATAGTATCCAGCCAAACCTAGGAGACTCCGTACCTCTGTCACCTACTGGGTGGATCCCAAGTATGTACCACCACAATCTTTGCTGGACCCACTGCAAATCCAACCCCACAGATGACATATCCTAGAAAGAGAACCTTTCAGATCTAGAACTAGCACTTTTAGAGCTTACCATAAAGATGCTGCACTCAGAGTGTGTCCAGTACTATATGAAAATGATAGGCACGCTCCTCCTCAGTAGCTGAGTAGATCAGAATGTCATCGATGGAGACTACTACAAAGAAATAAATGTATGGATGAAAGATCATGCACATGAGTCCCATGAACACTTATGGAGTGTTGGTTAAACCAAATCGCATAACCAAGAACTCATAGTGGCCGTACCGACATCTGAAATCTATTTTCTGCACATCTTTGCCTCGCACTCTGAGCTGGTGATAGCATGATCTGAGGTCTATCTTCGAGAACCACCGTGCTCCCTTCAGGTGATCAAAGAGGTCGTCAATCCTCGGGAGTGGGTACCTATTTTTCACGGTCACCTGGTTCAGGAACCTGTAGACAACACAAATCCCCAAGCTCTCATATGCCTTCTTGGAGAATAGAATCGGGGCTTCCCAAGGTGAAACAATGGGCCAGATAAATCCCTTCCCCTGAAAGTCCTCTAGCTGAACCCGCAGCTCGCAAAGCTCTCTGGGAGCCATCCAATACACTGGTGTAGATATCAGTTCCATCCCGGGGTACAAGTCAATGTAAAAGTCTAGCTCTCTATAAGGTGGTAGGAACGAGAAATCATTAGGGAAGACATCCACGTATAGATCCACCACTACAGGATAATTTGGACTCTCCACATCAACCTCTATGAGGATAAGGCTATCCAAATGATGAGTGATCGACTGTACCCTCCTCTGGGGAAGTCCATCCTGCACTACAATGGATCCTTTCTCACCAGTGAAGGTAAACCTGGTCCCATCCGTGTGGACACACCACACTTTGTGCCAAATATAGTGTATTTGAGCATGGACAATAGATAACCAGTCTATACCCAAGATGAAGTCATAAGGGCTCGACGATGCTACTAGGAGATCCTATCTGAAGCTCTCTCCTCCAAGAGTAAGCTTACACTACTAGAACTAGTGTGTAATCATTGAATCCTCTCCCGTAGGAGTCTCTAGCCATAAGGATCGAGCCAACGGCTCCATCAGAATCTTCATGCTCCCAATGAGGGAAGTGGTAATAAAATAATGGTTGGAACCTGTGTCTCTAAAAACTACAAATAAGGTGGAGTGGACACAGATCGTACATCGTATCATCTCTGGAGTGCCTGGATCACAGGCCTTAGATACATAGAGATGAGCTCTCCTATGTCCACCTGCTCCCTGTAGTTGGGGTGGACCTCTAAGTGGTGGTGGCGGTAACATCTCAAATTGTTGCCCACCACCTGCTGCACGACCAGCTCCTCTGCCATGTCTGCCTGCTCCCTACGGACATCCTCGGACAAATATCTTTCTCTACTTGGGATATCATTCAACCACGTTCTGATCATTCGTATAACAGGTCAGATAGTCACGAGCCATGTGACCCTTCCCACCGCATGTGTAACACTTCCCGCTCATGGAATGAACGTCTCTTCCTCGGGTGCCTCGTACAACCGACCCTAAATCCTATGGTCATCCAACTGTAGGTCTAGTTCACTTAGTCCTTTGTGACATCTGTATGCTACCAGCTATAAAAGAATCTGGTACATGATGACTAGTGGTGGTTCTCACTGCTGGAGACTACTCAGCAAGGAAACTATCCCCTAAGAGGGCTCTCTCTAACACCCCCACCTACATCGGGATGCTGAGTGAGATCATCAAAGACCTTATCTCCATATTGAGCCCCAGCTTGAAGGTCCTGGCCCTGTAGAATGGGGCTCACACCATTTCTGTAGACTAGCATGAGCGGTCAGCGAACCTGACTGAGTACTGAGCTACAGTCTTACTACCCTGCTGTAGATGAGGAAGCTCCCATATGTGCATTGTTAGAAGAGTCCTTAGGACAAACTCTACCCAAAATAGGCTGTCCAAGTCTGCCCAAAGAAGTGTCACCTCATCATGGACTTGGAGGATAAATCTACACCATCTACCTGCTACTGCATGTAGAATTCTAGTGACAAGGATCACCATGAGATCGACTGGTGTCCCTACCAGTTAGAAGACTCTCACTACAGCCTCCAACCAATCCTTAGCTTCCTATGGGTCCGTCTATCCCCTAAACCTGGGTGGCCTCTGGCGCTGGAGCTCATGAAACACACTCAAGCATCGTGCACCGTCTACTGCTGGGGTGGTGGCATCGGTGGCCCAATAGGGAATGGTACCGCTGGGGCCTCTACTGGTGGCTATTCTGAAAAAAGGACCTGCACCGAAGCCTTTTCTCTCAATGGGATATCAGTGCGTTCAACTCTCAGAACCCTAGCTGGCTGTCTGTGTGGAGGCATCCTAAAAAGAAACAGGTGCTCTATCTTTAATAAGTTATACCTGGTGAGCTGACTCAAAGAGATCACAATGAAAAATCTTGAAAACACACATGCAATCAATGTTTTCGTGCACTGAGTTGGAAATTAGAAGTCAGGGTCCTTGTGTATGGATACGTTGGCCACTGCACCAACACCATATTCCCTAAATTAATAACCAAACTCACTATACTTAACAATATTTACTTTAAAAGAATGACCAGTGTCCTATTTTCTATGGTAGAAAATCCCTTTGATACCAGTTTGTCATGACCCATTCCCCGGGGCCCATTCCATGACTACCCCAAGCCCGCCTTCCATAGGCCAGGGGCTAGCGACTAGCACCAAAAGGGAAAATCCCTAAAACAGGGAAGGCATTGCCTTTATAACCTATAAGCGCACGCAACCAAGCACACAACAAGATAGAAACTCAAGTAAACTGAATAATAAAAAAATGAGTACAATAAGTAAAAGGGGCCAGAATACAAGCCCAACTGGAAAGTACAAGGAAGACTTGAAGTACAAGACACCTGAAAGAACATGTAACTAGAACAGCTCCTGTGATCACCCACCAAGGATCCTTCCTGAAGGGTAGGTATAGATCTTGATCAGTCGTCTCTGAAGTATTCCTATTCTTGGTCCTCCTTCGAACTACCTTATATCCTGGTACCATCATCCTCAGTCAGTGATATCCGTCGTATGCATCCAACACAACAAGGTGCGGGCATAACCCATGTAGGGGTGAGTATAACGATACTCAGTAGGGACCCTGAGAACCTCAATGTCTCACAAAACCCACCAAGGATATACCACAAAGTTTGAAATACATAGATAACCCTACTTAGGTATATTCCCATACATATACCTAAGTTATCAGGTAATCCATCTCAGTCATGAGGAAACACTGAGGTTCTGACTCATCTCAAACTAGGTATATCATTAGGTATAGTAGTAGAGATGATTAGATATAACAACTAAATCATCATACTCTGTTAAGAGGCTCTGCTTCTAACCTACAAAGAATCTCTAGAAGTTGACCCACGGAGGGTCGCTAGGAGATGACCCACACAGGATCGGTAGAAGCTGACCCACACAGGATCGCTAGGAGCTGACCCACACAGGATTTCTGGAGCTAACCCACACATGATCCCTAGGAGCTGACCCAAATAGGATCGCTGGAGATGACCCACACATGATCGCTAGGAGATGACCCACACAGGATCGCTAGGAGATGACCCACACATGATTACTAGGAGCTGACCCACGTAGTATCGCTGGAGCTGACCCACACATGATCACTAGGAGCTCACCTACACAGGATCTCTAAGAGATGACCCACACAAGAGTGCTAGAGCTGACCCACACAGGATCACTAGGAGCACTTTTCTCGTTACAACCATCTACTGGGTTTCTACACTAGGCATGCTCATCTCTGGGAGAGTCCGCTCCCTAAGACCCTGGTCGATTCTCCAACTAAAATTATGTCCCACAAATAAGTATCCAAGAGGTTTTCCACATCATAGGGGTATCAACGCAATAGATGGTTCGTCAACCAGATGTCCGATCTGTGAGTTATTAGCCTTCAAGTCCCAATGGTCCTGTTAGATTTAAACTCAATCTAACCCAACCATTTTCCAATGTTATCCAAATATCTAGTGGGGTATTCTCAAAGGTACTGAATCACTCCATGACTTCCAGCGCCATTGACGGTTCGTCAAACGGACGTCTAATGCTAATGTTATGGCCCATGTAAAGTGTAGGTTCGTATCAGGTCTAGGTATGGTCCGACCAGGTCAGACCGAACCAACCCAACCTGGCTTGGGCTGACCCGATTCGGGTGAAATCAAAAAGACCCTCTGGGTCAAGCCCAACCCATGGTGAAGCCTGGCCCACTGGGTGGTCTGGAAGGCCGCGAGGGGGTACCGTTAGGGCATGGGGCGGCTCGGCCGAGAGGGCGTAGGCTATGGGGTGGCTCGACCGGGGTACCGTGAGGGTGTGGGGTGGATCGGCCCAGCCTGGGATGGCTCGAGGAGGGCAGTTCATCTGGAAGGGAGGTAGCAGCTTAGATGGAAGCTCGGGTGGTGGCTCAGCCCGGACAACGATGATGATTCAGCACAGATGACGACATAGGCTCAACTCAGGTGGCGGCGTTGACTCTGTGTGGATAGCGGTGTTGGCTCGAACAGTGGTAATGGCTCAGCATGAATGTTGGCGGCTTGACATGGATAGCAGAGGTGGATCAGACGTAAGCGGCGACTCATCATAGATGTTGGCAGTGGCTCGTCATGGATGGAGAGGCCGCGGGGCGGCTAGGCCGTGACAGCGGTGGCCGTTGTGCCATCACCTTCGACATGGCCAGTGGTGGTGTCGGCCCCTGTTCTTGTGCCCCACATGTTGGTAGCTATTCCTCTATCAAGATCAACAATTAATCAAAAGGTTTTTGTAGAGGATGAGCCAGGTTTGTTTGGCCCACACTCTCCACATTAGTGCGGTTTCAAGAAGCTCTAATTCCATCTTTATTTACAAAGAATTATGAAGAACGAAAAAGGAGAAGATTTCCATACAACCACCCTAAAACTTCCCGCAAAAGAAACCATAAACAAATAAACCCCTACCTTGGATAGTTCATTGAAGTTGGCATGAGAAGAAGATGATGTTGTCAACATTTGTCTCATCCATCAAACACCACTAATCTCAGGCTTGTGCGTCGGTTCGTCATGGTCGAAGACATTCCTCGTTGGAGGGTGTTTTGAGGAATAAGTCGAAGTCGGCGTTCTTCAATGGAGGATCATTATTCATTGGAGGAGCATTCTTCGTGGAAGAAGTGTAATCCTCCAAGGGTTCTCCTCTCACAATTCCACCAAAAAATAAAAATAAATAGGTGCCAATATAATTAACTTAAGAAGAAATTATGTTGGCACACTCACACAAGTTGGAAAAATTAATGTGGTGCATTGGCATAATTAATGTGGAGGATGTTGAAGAGGATCCTCCACATTAAAGTGGGATTTGAGAGGTTTCTCTTCCATTAAGATGGGTCGGGTGGTCCCCATGTCTAGAAATTCAAAGAATTGGGGGTTTATGCATGGGAGGTCCCCACCACCATAACCCACATATGGGAGGTTTCAAGAATAAAAAAGAAATGATAAATAATTTTATTTTTATTTTCCCATGAAAAGCCCAAAATTTAGCTTTCACCCTCGAACTAATATGGTCAAGGTGAAGGTCCCCTTAATCGAATACTACAACTACAAGTTTAATGGCGCCCTCAGATTTCAATTCTGAACACCAGTTCAAAAGTTAGAAAACCCTGCTCACACGTTTACTGAACGTTCTCGAGATAAAGTTCAAAAATTAATTCAAGGCACTCCAAGCCTCTGAATCATGCACTGTAAATTTTTGAAGACTCATAAAATTCCCAGATATTTAAAAAACATTACATTGAAATTCCAGGTCTTTAAAACTATTACCATTATATATGTTTTTATATCTAAAATATATTTTAGAACAATTAAATGGGAATCACTTAATGTTTATGTGATTTATCTTTGTTCTAAAATTATTTCTCAAAATGATATCAATAAAAACACATAAATCTATAACATAATGGGTTTCCTTTATATTATAACTTATATGACATCCATTATTCAATATTGATAGAATATGGCTAGGTGTTAGAGTAATATTTTAAAAACATGCCATGAATGGAATTGTGGAACACTTGTAATTCTTGTAAGAATCACCATAGATCATCATGGTACAACAATCATCACTTTGATGTGTATAAGTTAAGGTGAGTTTAGGAATATATCCACTAAACATTTAAATTTTCAAAAAATTTATGGTAAAGATATTCTCAATCGAATGCACCCAGAGTATTCTACATATTTCAGAGTGTATCTTCACTAATTCAAATTATATTCCAAAAAGTTCTTATAGGAGTCCAATAAAGTGTATGATTTTATCTATAGATTATAAAAATAGTCTAAATATATTATTAGGTACATCTTTGACACATAATTTTAGTTTTAAATGATACTGAATTCTTTTTCCAAAATAATGTATAATTTCTGTATGATATTTTATATAGTTTATTAATTACTAATATTAACCGTAAGTGATTCATGTATATTTAAACTATTAATTAAGTATTACATACAATAAAAATATTCATTCCAACTATTAAATAGTGTATAATTATGTATAGAACTAGATGATGAGATAAATCTTTTAGTAACACTCAATATAAAATAATAGATTTACGAGAATCAATCTACTTGGAAATATGAAGTTCTTATATTCTCTTAATGAATCACCATCCTTAATCTACTTATATAGTTCAACTTAATTTTTTTAATCAATTTAAACTTACTTAAACTCTATATTTGAATATAAATGTGTGAGTTAAATATTTTTTCAAAAAACAATAAGTAAGTAAGAAATCTTATAGGGAATATGAATATACCCAAAGTAGAATATTATGATTTCTTATTCTTTATTTCATTTCATTTCCATATAGAATGGTATTTCTCTATATATATGAAATAGATAATATCCAATTAATTACCCACCCTCTAAATAGTTACTCTCTATAAAGGATATTGTAAAGGTTATATTGACATCAGAATTTTTATAGGATTCTCAATATTTTTCCTCACTTTTTTCACAATGAAATATTGATAACCATGTCCCAAAAAATCCTTACCAGCTTGGTAAATAATTTTTAAAATATTTTTATGAAGTTTCTATATATTATTCATTATTAAATTTTTAATGAATATAGATAATCAAGGTAGTTAATATGATAATATGAGATTAGTGGATAATTTATTATCCATAGAGAATCCTGACTTCCATAACTAACTAATATAATCTATAATCTTGAAGTCAAGATTACTAGAAAAGTACTCATCATCTTGTTTAAAAATTTTAATTGTAGTAATAATATAATTTATGTGTTTCCCCTCTTTCTATTTTTCATGTTCTAGGAGATGTGTTATCTAGGTGTATACATCAATGTATTTATGTTTCATATTTTGATATTTGGAAATTGGAGATAACATGATAATAAAATATATTTAAGAATCCTCTATGTATCCTTTATGCATAATTTTCATCTTAAATCACTTATTGAGTTGGCTTATCTGACTATATTATTCCTATAAATAATCCAAATTTTTCTATAGTAATATAGTGCACAAATAGTAGTAACACTATTAGAAATTTGAAATGGTGGGGATATTTTAAATTTCATGGAATGATTATAGGGTTCCCTTTATTTTTCTATCCTTTTTTTCACAAATAAATAAATTTATATTTTTTTCAAATTATCATTATTTCTAGTTTTGACAGAGTAAGTTAATTTATTATGTTTATTTCTATTTTACCAAATCCCAATAACCCTCACATAGAGATTTAGAATCTCTAGTATCTTGTATAATATAGTAGAAATTTTATATATTCCCCTTAAATTTTTCCTACATAGGGATTGATAAATTATTCTAACGTATTTATGTAGGCTTTGTCTTCCAACTTCATTAACTCATATTTCCTTGATCTGTTAACTAGACTTTGCACTACTAAACTCCTAAAATCATATTTCCTCAACAATTATCCCCTATTTTTCTAAAATAATTGAGAGTGAAACTGATCCCAAGCTTGAATTGGTTAGGTAGACATAATACCTATATTAAAACTATCAGATAAATGAATTTTTCTGATTGATGGACAGATAAATACTTCTAATTATGGTTGGATTTTAACTGTACTGATGAAAGGTGATATCGAACAAAATATTTTATTTGTGGTGATTTTATTTAATTTATGAATTAATTTACATTATTTTATTCTTCACATTTTATTCATATTTTTTTATATTATATATTAATAATAATTCATTTCTAATAAAACAATTTACACATAATAAATATTTTTTTTCAATTTCGTAGGATTTTTAATTTATTAATGTGATAGTGTTAAATTAATCAAAAAAACAAACATCTCATAAATAAATAAATAATCCTACATTGATGAATAAAATAAAAATGTGATATGATCAAGATATTTTTATGTACTAGTTAGTTTATCATGTTGAAGGTAAACAAACTTTGACATTGGTTTAAATAACTCGAATCCATTTCTATCTCAATTTATAATGTTCCTCTATTAACCCATATATCTACTTTGTTGGTTTCACATTGTTTAAGGTTTTAATATACCTCATCTCACAAGAATATCTATCCTTTATAAATGTTTTATCACTCAATGATTAGGGGTACTAGGGGTTTAGGGTTAGATGAAATTAACCTTGGACACATTGGCCCAAACATAATTAATGAGGAAGGGATGATTCACATATCATTATATTTAATTTAATAATAATCTTTATCATATAATACACGATTTAAATAATTAAATTAAACAAACCCAACATATACATAGGTTGGTAAATCCCATGATCAATCAAAGCATGCAGTGAATATGCAGCTAATCTTATTTTTTTATTTAAATTATTCTTTATTCAGATAAATTTAAATAAATAATTTAACAAATAAATAAATCTTTATCTGACTAATTTTTCCAAATAGCCCTTCAGATATGAGAAAATCCCAACCTTGTATTATTTTTAATATTTTAATATATTTATTTTTTATTTATAAAATTATTATTAATGTTTCATACACTGAATATATAATACATCATATACCTTTCTATATTAGATTAAACACATTAATGTAATTTAATATATAGATACCTCAAATGTACTATGTATTTGACATAATATGTTCTTTTAGTGTTAGATTAAAACCATTTTTTGAGTTTTACTCATACATTACCAACTTGGTCACTCGAAATGTTATGTGTCATACACTCTATAAAATCCCTTTCATGTAATTTTTACTTACATGTAATGTATTCTCACATGGAATTTTATGATATATATAATGTTTTTTTCTATTTATCAAGAATCATAGTTCATATGGTGTGTATAACCACACCACACTCCAGAAATATATGTGGTGTGTATCACAAGACATGAGTGTGAACTACATGATGTGTATGATTACCACATATGTTTTGTAGTCATATAATATCATGGATAATGATAATTAATAATTTATTTCCACAAAATAAATAAATAATCACTTAGTATATACCTGGAGAAAATAGACACATATCACATGATGTGTATAGCCAACTACATAGCATGTATTTTTCTTTCTTTAATTATCCACATTTTGAATAACATTACACAACTATATTGGAATGTATCTTTTAAGAGTTTGAATGTGTTACATGACATGTAAAGTGTTATATATTATATTTAATCTATTATTTCCCATACACACAATACACCATGAATCTTGATGTAACAACCCATTTTTTCTCCTATTGGTATAAAACTGAAGAATATTTTAGTATGTTAATAGTACATATAAATAATATTCAATTTCATAATAAAAATGGGAATTATATGAAAATATTGATTATAATAAACAAAAACAGTATTGATAGATAAACCCTGAATCATAGTACAAACACTAAGGGAATATCATAATATCTCATTCTGCAATGAGGAAAATTAATTTCATGGTAACTATAAAAAGAAAGTGAAGTTTTAGTAATATAATAGAAATTATCAAGGTATGTGGAGAAACTTTTTAATTTAGTGAATGTTGAGGTATGAGAATGGTGGAGTATATATTGGGTGTAAATATAAATGTGACTGTTAGAATTTGATCATTACCTAACCATTGTAATGTGATTTTTATACAACCATTTGAATTGAAATAATATTCCATAAAATATTAAAATTTCATTTTAAAATATATTTTAATGTATTATATTTATATTTTATGTTTTCTAATAAATATCCATATACACTTTATGAAGAAATACCTATGATATTATTAAATTTTAAAAAATATAAAAAGAATAAATGATATGTTTCCCTTAAAAAATAATATTTTTAAAAAAATATGAGATTTATCTTAAACTAATAATTTATCATACCTATGAATTTATTTTCATAAAATAATAAATTTTTTTGTATTCAACTCATGGAAATTTGGGCATGATATAATTTTTTGAATTTTTTAAGATACTTTTTTTGAGTGAATTGTAAAAATATTGTTTTTTGTCATTAATATTTTATATGAACTCATAAATATTTATTATTGATTTATTAATTTAAATAAATGAATCTGAATCTGAAAATTAGTTATTTTCTAATTGTAGTGATTTTAAATGAATTTTAAAACCTACAAACAACATTTCAATGTTTAAAGTGTAATGTAATCTTTTGAAAAAATTATATTTGGAAATAAGAATTTCTTAACCCAAATTAATATGAAAAAATTATATGTGGTTTTTGAAATCATATACTTCAAATACCAACTAATTTATTGAAAAAACCATTATTTAAAACCAATGGTGTCCCATGGAAATTTCATTTTCCAAGACCTATAATTGTGATATCAATATTTGAAAACTAATAAACATTTTTCTTCACATTTCTATAAATAACTCCTCTCCACCTCTTTCTGAACTCTAAAATCCCACTGGATTTTGTGTTTTATTGATTTTTAGATAATACATCTTTTATATGTAAGGGGGATCCCGTAATGGATCTGAATTCCCAGATCCTCAAGGACCATTCATGACCCGAAGGTCCATATGCACATGTCCCCTTAAATGACATTTGAAGATACAAGACCTGAATACAATTTTTGATCTACCCCTACCCAAAATCTTGCATCATACAAGGTGTATAGATCCCCAACTCACATAGATAATCAGATAGAATTTCCCCATGTAAAGTATCATGGTTACAAATTCTTAAAGAAAGTGTCATACCCTCTCATTCATCCAATCTGGTTAGCTATGCTGGCAGATGCTACCTTCTCAAAATTCTCTTTTAGGGCATGATTTTGTGTGGTCTCTTTGGGATAGGTCTTATTCCTTTGTGTCCAAGATGTTTTGTGGCCAATGATCCTATGTTTTGTCGAAGTACATGTGGCCGAATGGCCTTTTGGTGGCCCAAAATTTCTATGGCTCAAATGCCTTGGTGGCCCAAAGTCCCTATGACCCATAGGCCCAAATCAATGGACCAAAGTCCCAAATTGAAGGAATAGTTCTGGTTTCTATATTACCACACAATACCTATTATTGTAACTACTATTATACTACTACAATACTTCAGAAATTCACCTCAACATATATTTGATCCTAGGCCTTTTGGATTCCTAGAAGGAGACTCTACCACTCAGGTAAAAGCTTTTTGGCTCCCCACCCCCTTCCATTTTCTCCCAATCTCATTATATAATCCGTCCCTATATTATTATCTTATTATGAAATTTACTAAATATATAAATTTTAAATGTAAAAATAGTCTAATTTTAAGATGTGATATATAAGTTAGAGGTGTTGTTGTGGGTTTTGTCAAATGATGTGTGTGTTTTGGGTATTTTATGAGTAGTTGAGTGGCAGAGCAAAGTCATATCTCAATGGTGAAAGTAATAAAATTAACATATTAAACATATTTTGAAACTAAAATAAAATAAAGGATACACATGACTTATAAGGATTGGGGGGTTTAAATTTTTATGAAACTAGAAGATGTTTGCTGTATGAAGACTATATTTTTTTGTTGTTTTTCTTTTTGAAATTTTATTGTTAAAACAAAATGATGTTATTTTCATAGAAAATATTTCTAGAAAGAATAATCTATATAAATATAAATATTCAATAACTTATTAAACATTTTCATTTAAAATAAATCCCATTTAATTATGATCTCTGAATTTATTAACCCTCAAACCCTATGGTTGTTAACTTAACCAAAAATAAGAAATATTTTAAACACTAGGATAACTTTAGAATATCAAATCATTGAACCTTGACTTGACTGTTTTTATAAGGAAAGATTATGGTTAGTGGTAAATTATGTCACATATCCATTATTTAAATGAGGATGAATTGAGTTTTTGTATTGTTTTTTAGCTCTACAAATTGATCTTATGTTTTTTTGTTTTACTGATTAAGACCAAACACTCATAATTCACACAATAATCGACCTAATTTGTTTTTTATTGATTGTTTAATTGATTTATTAGTTACATTTATGGTAAAAAAATCAAATTTCATATTATTTTAATTATATTAGGTCATTTATTAGAAACAAATAAATGAATAAATTTAGACACATATCGATTAATAAGAAGAACTAATCATCCATGGGTGGTGTAGTCATCATAGATATGATTTTCATTCACAATAGTTAAAAAGGATATAACCCAATAATGTTTCAAATGCTATTTAATAGCCCAAATAAGTAATATAAAGTATAATTAAATTCAAATAATAGAATAAAGGTGAAAAATATAGATTTTATTTTAAAAAAACAACATTACAATGAATAAGAGGAAAATAATATCATTTTTGAGAAGATCCAAGCATGAAAGATTCCATCATCCAAAGGTGTGTATAAATATAAATCAAAAACTTCTACTATACATCCAATCCTCTAATTCACTCTTGAAAACCTCCAAATGAAAAAAATCCACATTTATACTATGGATGTGGGGATAGGGATTCAATACATTTCATGTTTGAATAAAAAAATGGAAAAATATTTTATTTAAAATTGATCAGACTTGTTGACTTCAAAAACATTTGATAATTACATGTTTTTATAAGGATTATTTGTGAGAAATTTTTTCCTCTATCAAAATTTCAAATTTTATTCCATTCCAATATTGTATATAGAAGATATGTTTCAAATTGTGAGGTGGTGTCCAATCTAGTGAGTCTAGTCCATATTTGACTTCATGGACCATTTACTCTAATTTAACACATGATCCATGTTAGATAACCTAAATTAATGTTCTATAAAATCAATTGAATGAATATGTTACAAAATTTCAATTTCAAATAAGATAAATAAAAATATTTTTTACTCACATACAACAGTGCTCTTTAAAGGATTAAAAATGAAATATTCATCATGTTTTCAAATGAATGATCTAATCCCAAATATTTCAGAAATTAACCAATTTAACACAATTTGAGGAAATCATGTAATTTATTATGAATAAAATATGAAATAAAAATGAGTTTTTATAAATTCTCTTCCTCTCCCCTTTTTTACAAGTACTTTATTTGAAGTTATTATTCAAATTTCCAAGTCATTATTTTCACATACACCTTTTATTATTCCATTGATGTTGGATTGTTTAAATATTAGTGATATGCACCGATTATCTCTTAATAATAATATTCCATAAGACACTTTGTGTACTTTTTAGGCTGCAATAAAATCATTCTTTGATTTTTTATCCATCCCTCTTTATGTTATGAATAATCAATCATGTTTTTATTCTAGGGTATTCATATCGATTTAATTTTATTCAATGTTTGGAGGGTTTCATGTATTAAAACCACATTCTATTATCATAGGTAAAGAATGATGAAATGTTTATCTCGCTGAACATTTATGTACTCAATTAATTTTCATGAAATCTATTCTTTATTCCCCATAAGTTAATAATGAAATTCCTTATTATTATATATGATTATAGTGGAACACAAGAATTAATTAACATAAAGGGTTTTCATTGATAGATCTGTAGTGAATTGGGTAAATAATTGATCTCAAGATATGATATGTTTTATGATAAGTTGGAGAATTAAATTAGTAATATTTTTTTGATGTCGTTTTGTTGATCATTTGTGATATGATTATGAATGACTCATTTTAATGTTATATCCATAGTTAAATTTTATGTTTAATGTACTTATGATTATGATATCATGAAATTACTCATGTTTTATACATTATTATCACTCATGTTCAATTTATTTTGTTATTCCCTTATAAGAGTTCGTGTTTTCAATTTTATATTGATGAATGTCCCCAGAAAATTACATATAGTAAGGTGACATATATTGGAAAAATAATAGAGAATTTCAAGGGGATTAAATAAATTTAAATTTATGTTTAATTATATATTTCATGAATTATGGTCATTTTTTCAAATACAATAAACCTCAAAATATCCTCATAATTTATTAATATAAAATTTTGTTAAGGAAGTATGTTAAAAATAATTTATTAAAAAAGATGGTCACCATATTTGGTATCAAATAATGGACTAATTATTTGATTATATTAATACAAGTAAGAACCCTATTGATAAGTATAAATATTGGAACCCCTGTTAAATTTTAGTAAATTATAGAGTTTGATTTTTAGAAAGTACATACATATCAAGATATTAGAAATTAATGCGGATGTGGGAAAAACTCATCTAGAGGAAGTCACCCTAGAAAAGGATGGTTTAGTATCAAATTGATATTAAATCGGTTTTTGATCAATGGGTATAATATTGTACACCTCAATTGAAAAATCAGGGGATATGATTAGGTTAATCACATGTTTTTTACAATCCTTTATGAAGGACATGTATAATATGTAATTATTTTCAAATTTTGAAGTATAACATCCAGAAAGTGTGTTATAAGAAAATTTTATGACCAAATTTTTTTTATAATTATTATTATAACATTTAAAATTTTAGAAGATGTATTATGTAGTTATTATTGTTATAGAAAAAATGGAATTTAAAAATAGTTGTTTAAATAATATATTTGATGGGAAATGCAATGATTATCTCCTTAATATAATGAAATTTGGATTTGAATACTTCATCATGATGATGAATTAGTTAACTTAAGTAATCAATTATAGCCTAAACTATCTGGGGTATTTGGATACAATCAGAAAGGATTAACTAAAATTTTAATATTTTATGCACCAATGGACACCTATATTTAGTGGAACCTCTCATACACTGATCATAGAACAATGGATCAATACTTTAGAAAAGATATTTTATTTACTCCATTGTTATGAGGCATAGAATGTTACATTTGTAGTATAAATATTAGGGGATAACATGATAAATGGTATAATTTGATCATAAATAGAAAGGAAAGGGATAATGTGGAAGCTATAGATAGGTAAGGCATTAGAAAAATAAAATTTTGTAATTATTTTTCTCATACCTTTTGAATAATAATGGGAGGGGAATTTCAAGAATTAGAATAAATAAAAAATTAATTGGTGGTATGTCATGGTTTGAAATTTACTATAACTATGTAATGCACTTTAATTAGATTCATTGATTATAATTGGAATATCAATTGATTATTTGGTGGTATAGGAACTCATCTCTATAAATACATCAAAATATGAGGCATAAAGAGTTATAAGGAGAAAATACAATGTGATCATAAAGTGGAAATTGAGTTTGGAAACTCAAAATGGTCTTAGGAGATAAATAAGATGAAGATTTAGATAGTTTTGAATTTTTTAAATAATTTAGACCATAGAAGAGAAGGGAAGAAAAAAAAAATACCCATGTACATAAAAATGTGGGAAGAAGTATTCTGGGAATTATCTTCAATGATGTGTGAAGAATTATAAGCATGAAATATATTTTTATATAGCTCTAAAATATCATGGATATGTGAAGCCTCAATATCTAAATGAAATTAAAAAAATTAGTTTATTGAAAGTACAATTTTCAGTATAATTATTCAAGTGTGGAGAGCTTAAACACACTATTAACAAATTTTCAAATCAGAAGATAATGGAGGGAAACAACCATAAATCCCAATAAATGACAATGGATAAAGGCCATGTTTTTTCAATTAGGATGGTTGAAGTCGAGGATCCAAATTATATTGTGGTATATAAGATCATCGTATACTAATATATGTCATGTTCATAATTTTTATTTCAGTTGTAATTATTCCTTTATTTAATTCATGTATGAAAAGAAAATCAGATCAAAAATTGAACTGCTAGTGGTTGAGTTATCAGTTAAAAATCCTAGCGTAATTATTCATGAATCAGTGATATATAGATACCTCTCAAATAAATTTAGTAATTTAAATTATATTTTAATTGTATTGTAAAGAATCCCTATAAATATCCTTAAAGGAGAGATATCTTAGACCGAGTCTTGACAATAACCACATGTAATTCCCCTTTTTATTTAAATAATTGGTGAATATGGGGGATAAAGTGAATTTAGAAAGATATGATATATATAAATTATTTAAGAATACATTGATTCAGTTGTTGATAAATTACCTTGAAATCCCCTAGAAAGATAGGTAAAAGGGTCAATTGAACTCATACTAATATTCAAACCAACATGAAAGACACCATATAGAATAGCCTTTATAGAGTTAGAGGATTTGAACAAGTAACATCAAAATAATTTGGAGAATGGTTTTATTGAACCAAGTGAGTCTCCTTTGTGTGCAGTTATTCTATTTGTTAAAATAAGGATGGATCAATTCAACTATAAATTGATTAAAAAGAACCTAATGGGAATAGGATGAAGAAAAAAAAATACCCCATTCTATGGATTGATGATTTTTTGACCAGCATCATTTGGCCAAATTGTTATATAATATTAATAACAATCATGGTGTCATCAGTTGGGAGTAAATAAATAATATATACCGAAGATTTTCCACCAAATAATATATGGACACTATATAATTGTTGGTATGTCCTTTGTATTGACTAACAAACCTTTCATATTTATGTATGTGATGAATATAGACTTTAGGGACTACCATGTAAATTTCTTGGTTGTATTTATTGATGATATTCATATATATCATTTTTCTTTTAAGTTTTAGGATTATATAAGTATAATATTACAATAATTTTTAAATGAGTAGATTTTAAGTATATTTAGAAAATATGATTTCTAGTTACAAAAATTATCATTCTTAGTACACATTATGACTAGTGAAGGAGTATAGTTTGATTTATAAAAAATTAAAATATAAGAGTGGCCCCATCATATAGTAGTTACTAAAATAAACCATTTATTTGGTGTTGTACGATATTATAGAAGATTTTTGAATTTTTCTATGATGGATTTCATAGTCCGTAACAAGTTAAATTGATAGTTAGTTAAGATTTTATGGATGATGGATTGTGAAGAATGTTTCTATATAACCTGAACTGTCATCGAAGCCAGTCAAAGTTTAAAATTTATAATCCTACTAACTACAGTATATGTGGCAAGAAGGGTCAAACCCATAGGAAATAAAATTTGGCCACTAGTCTTCTAAATTTTATTTCAAGCTCTACTGTTCTCAACAGTGGAGTGAATTATATATATTTTTTAATTTTTATTTTTCTATTATGTTTTTATAGGCATTAGAGTGATAGAATAATGTATAACATGTTTAAAAACTATATAGAAACTAGAGACAGTTGTAAAATAAGGAATAACATAGGTTTATAACACTAATAAAAAGACAATCTATTAAAACGCTTGGAGAGTAATCTCTATTCTACTGGTTTTGAAGGTGTTTTAATTCACTTATAGGTTGTTGCAGAGTACCACAGTAAAGAGTATGACTCACCTCCTTCTCCAAGAGTTAAGTCACACTAGACAACCAATTAAAGAGTTCGCCACTCCAAAACTAATCAACCATGTATTATTTTGAAAATTGACAACAAAACAAACTCACTATAAGTATTGAAGTCTTTTGAATCTATTATCTTTTAAAAATTGTTTCCATAACCAATCTCTCCAACTGACTGTGAATTTTGGAGATTATGTTCTAGTGGTACATGCAATTAGATGAACTCAGTATTGATATCACTGATCAATACTGATTACATTCCGATGATTAAGTGAAATGAAAATTAAAAGTAACTAGTAGAACTTCAATTTATCCCTGAACTATATGATTTAGCAATAAAACATGTATATTATCGAAACGTTAATTGAAGACATGCTAACAGAGTATAATAATTCAAAAACAAGGGAAGCGAAACTCCCTGAATAAAATCTCCTCCTATGCTCCTCCAGCTCCAGGAAGAGGTTCCAAAGTCGCCCTCTAGACTCCCAATGATCCTGATGAGAGAGAAGCTCTCAGATCTCTAAACATTTATTTAATGTGTGAATCCCCCCCAAATTCTGCTGCTTTCTATACTTTAAATACCCACTATCTTTAGCTACATGCCACTAAACATCTTCCCCCGACTTTGAAAACCCTTCACAAATTCACCACACAACATGCATTTTTTCACGGCTGGCACATCACGCTAACTTTCCTCACATAACTAACTCCCAGTGAGTTAGTTATGTGAATATGGATGTATACTTGTCTCTTGAATGAACCTTCACATGTTATAAACCAAATGAAATAATTAAAACTCAATGAAAGTTAATTAATATTTTATAGTTATTATATTCAGTTTACTATTATAATACTTATTAAAAAGTAATTAAAGTTAATTAATAATTATCTTAAATTGATAAATATTTTCTACTTAGATTAAATACTAATATTGTAATTATAAAATCTTTCATTAGATAAAATTTATTATGTTTTTTAATAATTATTATTAATTATGTAATTTAATTAGTGTAAGTATTAAAAAAATAGCAATAATAACATTGTTTAATTCTGAAATTTTACTAATATCAATTACATTATTTTATTCTATTAAATTTAAAGTGTTAATATATCTATTTTAATTATCAATTTCTTAAATTCTCATTGTTTATATTTTAATTTTATAAAATATTATTAGTTTGACTTGTATTCTATTTAATAACTTATGTAATTATTAATGTTATAAATGTTATATATAAGATTATTATGTAGTATATTATATTTAATTGATTAATTTATTATTTATTTACTTTTAATTTTATTTTATTATTCTTATTATATTTTTTATTAACTATTTCACTCCCCCCCCCCAATTTGGCACAAGTAGGGGGATCTTCTTCTTCCTCCTGAAGCTGCTGCTGCTCCCTGCTACTGCACATCGACTCCCTTATACCAGTGGGATCCCACAGCTCCAGCGATACCGAAACAGGAAGGCCTCTACTCCACACCTCACATGACACAACGATCCTCATCCTACCATTACAGATACATGCTCCCATAGAGGCTGCAGTCCGGCTTCCCTCATCTCTAGCGTGGCGCAAAACCAGCATGTGCAGCGACTCCACCGGTGATTCCTCATCCTCCATGCCCGGGCAGGTTGGAACCATGGGTGTGGGTTCTTTTATAGAAAATAGTGGTAGTGGTGGGGCTGGATCTATATCCAGAAGGGTTTGAGTCTATTTTGTTTTGGATATGTTATGGAAGGAGAAGAAGAATACATCACTGAACAGGTGTGAGGATGGAAGGCTGGAGGGCAACAGAAGATGAACGGAGCATGGAAGTAAGGCTAACTGTGAGGTGGGATGATAAACAGGGGCGTAGAAAAGTTCAAGGTTACAGATTGGCATAATATAAATTAGAGGTCACTATTAGTGAAAAAGTAAAGTTTACTGTTATAATAAAATAAAAGGAGGTCACTGTTAGAAAAAAATATGGTTACCGATAGAAAAAAAATAAAAAATAAAAGAGTCACCAATAGAAAAATAAAATAAAAACCCATCGTTAGAAATATATATATTATGGTTACCGATACTTATCATCCACCGATATAATAAAAATATGAGTCACACATGAAAAGGGCAATAGCGGTTCACCAATATACAGTAGTAAGAGTGAGGTGTGTGTGTCACTATTAGGCATACAGAAAAGCTCACAATTAGTTTAAATTAGCGGGTCACTAATAAAAAAAATAAAAATCCAGGTCACCATTAGTTAAAAGTGTCACTGATAACAAACATGAGGTTACCGATAAAAATAAAAATTAAGGTTACCGGTGTAGCAAAAATAAAAAGGAGTTTCTAAAAGCTTAATTAAAATGAATAGGTCACCGCTAGTAAAAATTAATGAACTAACGGAAAAAATAAAAAATGTACGTAAAAATAAAAATTAAAGTTAATTGATAAAAAATATTGAAAATAATATATTAAAAAAAGTTAAACATCATAAATTTAAACCATAATATTTATTAACCTTTAAAACCTTAAAATTATTAATTGATAACACTTGAATTATAAACTAAATAATTTTTGAACTAACATTATGAATGACTTAAATTAAAACTACTATATAAATTAATTATAGAGTAGTATAGAATAAAAATGAAGAGCATCGGTGAATGAATAAGTTACTGATAGTTATAGTCTACCTCACCAATAGACTAAAAACAATATAAAATAAATAAATAATCAAACTGAAAACATAAAATTTTATAATTAAGGTTTAAATACTCAAAATTAATTAATTAAATAACTATTTGAATATATAAAATTAAAAGTGAACTACTTTATATAATTAACACTAAAATTATTTACTTAATTAATTAGCAGGGTGACTAAACAAGTTATTTAACTTTTTAACCTTTTCTAATGAAACTATATTAGGAGATAAAATATTAAAATATAGACAAAATTAATTAAATAGAATTACACCAATTAAATAATTGTTTTATAAAAATGTTAGTTTAATAAAAATTCAAGAAGATTTAAACAAACCAAACTAAATAATACATAATTAAATTAGAAAAGTTAAGTAAGATTAAAATTATTAATTTAAGGACTAAAATTACATAATTAATTATAAAAATTGATTAATTAACAAAACTATTTATAAAAATACAAAAGTACAAATATTTAGTATAAAATGATTAAATAATTTATAGAATCATTAAAAATTATGTAAAAAGATGTAGCAAAACTATGTAAAAATAGAGCCACATCAAATTCCCCCACACTCAAGCATTGTTTGTCCTCAAAAAATCCCATATATTATTTTCTTTGAAAAACAGTGAAGTTTTTATAATGATTAAGATTACACTGTATCATGTTCAGTACTCAAAAACAGAGGACAAAACATAACAGTAGCCTTTAAGAAAATGAATTACTCATATGAATCTTGCCTAAAACAAAAACTCAAGGGTAACTAAGAAAGATATGAGTCACCATGCAATAAATATGTCATGCCTCATACGTGATACAACTTAGTGACTAACTTTAACCCAGGATTAAGTCCAAAATCTGAGAGTGAAAAAAGGTAAAATTATTGTGGAATTAAGAACATAACAGTTGGAACTTTATACATCAATTTTTTCACCTAAGTTCCAAAAATAAATAATTTTTTTTAAATAACCTCAATTATACAACCTAAATGAATCCCATATAAACCAATTGACCCATTCTTTATCTGGTGTTCATCATTCCCCTTACCTTATTGAAATAATTTTTGACCCTAGAAACTTTATTTATTTTTCCCAAGACATGTTTCATTATGCTGAGCACTGTTCAGTGCACTTATTCAAAGTGAACAAAGGGATTATAGTAAAAAGAAATGCACCGAGCATCTATGGCCTCAGAGACTCACCGTGGGATCTCATATGCCCAAATTACTCCAGTTCAAAAAGTTTTGTATAGAAAAAATTTACGTTGGCTCATTAAAGAAATTAATTTTAACAATTAAAAGATGAATGGGAACCCTAGAATCAGAATAGAACTTCTAGTCCCAAGGGTTATGATCATAACTCCATTAAAAGGGTACCCATATCACTTTCATAAATAGACTTTAAATAAATATATCCATTCACTCACAATGTAAAACCATCAAAAAATCATCCAAACTCATTAATTTCAGACTCTAAGAAGTTCTTAACTACCAGCAAGGAACTTGTCCTAAGGCAAGACCCAATTGAGTACAGTGTAAAGCCTAAAATTGTACAATAATTTTGTAAAATTTAAACCATATTATTGAAAAGAAATTGAAGTGAAGTGGGAATTGACGGGCTTTTATTAAAACATAGTTTAGCACATTCAATAATTGACCCCCTCCCCCACACTTAAAACTCAACATTCTCCCCAAAGTTGACTTCTAAAGTTGAGAATAAAAATTTGATAGTTTATGTTCAAAACAGATTTTCAATTAAGTATATTTTTAACATGTTTTAAGGTCAAATTGAAATTATATGATATTGTTTACAAGAATGAATAACTTAATACAAGGTTCATTAGAAAGTATATGAACTATCAGTTATATCTAGTGAAAAATATTTTCATTATAGCTCAAAAGTAAATGTGAAGTATAAGAGCACAATTAATTGGGTACAAGAATTAAAACAAAGTATGATTCAAATGGATGTTCAATATAACAGAATGATTCATGCTAAACACCCTATAGACTAATCAGTTACAATAAAAATCACAACTACCAGCAAACATGTACCCCCACACATAATTTCATATAGTGAGATGGTTTTTTCAATAGTGAAATTCATTTTTTTCAGCAAAGAGGAACAAGGAGATTTTATGTACAACATAGTGACATGTAGTAGAATTCTGTTCCAATATGAGAATAATGTCATAGTGAGAAGAATTCTATTAACAAAAATCAGAGCATAAATAAATTCAAAAAGTTGAAGTACTTCCCTAACTAAGTTCTTTCCCAAAAATGATCATGGAAATTCCACACCTTTAATGGCACAAGCAGCAGCAACCTAAGACAGAACCATGAAACAAAGAACAATCATTAATAGGTATTTCACAAAAAGAGAGAACAAAATAAGTATTTTATTCAAGGTTAAAAAGAAACACCACAAAGGCAAAAAAACCATGGGTTGCCTTCCATGTAGCTCTAGATTTAAATTCCCCATCCAGAAATTATTCAAGAACAGTTTTAAAGCACAGTGAAGGCATCCAATCCCTTCAGGTGTCCGTCAAAAAAAAGTTTCACTCTCTTCCCAAAAACCAAAATGGGTTTATTCTCTTCACCTACAATTTAAATAGGCCCATTATTTAACACTCTCACAATTGTAAAAGTTCCAGAACACTTGGACTTCAACTTCTTAGGAAAGAGTTTGAGTATAGAATTAAAAAGAAGAACCTTCTTTCCAGGTTTGAACTCTTTGTTTTGAATGATAGAATCACGAAAGATTTTAGTCATCTATTTATAAATCCGTGAATTATCATAACTCTCTCTCCTAATCTCATCAAGTTCACTCAACTCCAGTAATATCCTCACACTAGCACTCTTAAAGTCAATGTTTCGAGCCTTAAGTTCCCAATAAGACATATGATTCAAATCCACAGGTAAATTAAAACATTTCCCAAACAACAACCTATAAGGGGACATACATATTGGGGTTTTAAAACTAGTTCTATAAGCCCATAATGCTTTATCAAATTTAAGAGACCAATCTTTACTAGAGTTTGAGACAATTTTCTCAAGAATTTGTTTCAGTTCCCTGTTTGAAATTTCCATCTGTCCACTGGACTGTGGATGATACAGAGTATCCTTTTTATGAGCACAACCATATTTTTTACATCAAAGCATTAAATCTATTGTTCTTAAAATGTGTTTCATTATTAGGGATAAAAGCTCTTGGGACTCCACATCTTGTAAAGATGTTCTTTTTCACAAATTTTATTACAGAATTGGCTTGACTGTTGGGAAATGCTACTTCCTCAAACCATTACAAAACATAGTCAACAACAACAAAAATATACTCATTCCCATGAGATGAGAGAAATGGACCAATAAAATCTAAACCCTAGACATCAAAAATTTCAACTTCTAGAATTATTTTTTGGTGTAACTCTTTCTTCCTAACAATGTTTCCCAGCCTCTAAAATCTATCATAACCAACCACAAAGCGCCTAACATCCTTAAAAAGAGAAGCCTAATACAAACTAGATTGTAGGACTTTTTGAGTGGTCCTCTCACCACCATAGTGACCTCCCCAAGGCGAATAATGATAACTTTCTATAATAGGAAGTTTTTCATCCTCAGGTATACATCTCCTAAGAATACCATCATCACATCACCTAAATAACAAAGGATCATCCCAAAAATAATACTTAAGTTCAGAAATGATTTTTTTTCTTTGGTTATTGGAAAACTTTTTCGAAAAGACACCTACTACAAGGTAGTTGGAAAAGTCAGCAAACCAAGAAGATTGCTTGATTGACACAGTAAGCAACTTCTCATTAAGAAAGGAAGAGTTAATCTCCATAGGATCTTCAGATTTAGATTGAGTAAGAGGAATCATAGAAAGGTGGTCAACAACTAAATTTTCCGCTCCCGGCTTATCCCTAATCTCGAAATGAAATTTTTGTAACAATAGAATCCATCTAATCAGCCTGAGTATAAATTCCTTCTTAGAAAAAAATACTTTAATGTATAATGATCAGTGAAAATGATAACTTTTGAACCTAAAAAATACTTTCCAAACTTCTCTAAAGAAAAAAAATAGCAAGAAATGCTTTTTCAGTGGTGGTATAATTCTTTTGGGAATCATCTACTAGTATAATAAAATAATACACCATATATGGTTTCCTATATTTCCTTTATCAAAGGATAGAACCTACATCCATATCACTAGCATCACACATTAGTTCAAAAGATTGTTTCTAATCAGGTTTAGTGATGATTGGTGATGTAGTGAGTTTTTCTTTAAGCAGATTAAATGATTTCAAACAATTTTCATCAAAATTGAAATGTGTATACTTGACCAACAAGGAATATAAGGTCTTAGTTATTTTATAAAATTGTTTTATGAATCTCATGTGGAAACTGATATGCCTTAGGAAACATCTAACACCTTTGACATTAATAGGAGGAGGAAATTTTTGAATAACATCAAACATAGCAGTATCAAATTCTAGACCACTCTTTGAAACCTTATGAGAAAGCACTAAACCTTATGTAACCATGAATTTAAATTTCTCCCTATTAAGAACAAGTTTGATTTTATTGCATCTTTCCAAGACTAACTCAACATTTCCAAGAAAATTATCAAAGGTACTACCCATAATGGAAAAATCATCCATAAAAACCTCATTTATTCTCTCAATGATATCTAAAAATATATCCATCATACACCTATGGAAGGTCGTTGGAGATCCACACAACCTAAAGGGAATCCACATATAGTAAAATGTTCCAAATGGGAAAGTGAAAGAGGCCTTTTCCTGATCCTTTGGATCAACAGAAATCTGGTTGTAACTAAAATACCCTTCTAGGAAACCGGAAAACTCATGTGTTGAAAGCCTCTCAAGCATTTGATCCATGAAGGGCATGGGAAAATGGTCCTTCTTATTGGATTTAATAATCTTCATATAATCTATATAGACTCTCCAATTTGTGGCCTTCCTATCTTGGGCTTCTTCATTCTTTTCTTTTTTAACAACAGTGAAACCTCCATTCCTAGGAACAACCTGGACAGGGGTGACCCAAGCACTATCCAAAATGGGACAAATAATTCCAGTGTCTTTCAATTTGATCACTTCCTCTCTCACAACTTGTTTCATGTTAGGATTTAATCTTCTTTGACATTATACCCTATGCTTATGATCAGGCTCCATAAGTGTTTTATACATATAGAATGAGGGACTAATACCCTTGATATCAGCTATTATCTATCCAATGGTAGATTTAAACTATTTTAACACATTCACTCATCTTTGTTCTTGATTTTCATTACGTTTAGTTGAAATTATTACAGTCAATGTGGAGTTCTCACCCAGAAATGAATATTTAAGATGAACAGGGATGGGTTTTAGCTCAAGAGTGGGTGGTTCTACACTAGAAGAAAGACTCATTGGCCTGGTAGGTCCAAGATCATTGAAATACCTCTTGTAGAGAGTATTAAATAATGAAAGATTTTTAATTTCATGTTCATATTCATAAGTAATAGTTTTTCTGTCCAGAGTGGGAAATACACTGTCCAAATTTTCCAGATCAGATTTCAACATGTTAATCAGAGCAGAATCATCTAGTTGTATTATTTGTTCTCCTTAAATATCATCAAAGTGTTAATCAAGGTTGGGGTTAACAGAAACACCCTAAAATTCACTCAAAAAGCTCTTAAGCTCAGAAACAGAGGACCCTTCTAAAGAAGAAACTAGACATTTTGTCTAGTTCAGGAAAATTTTCCAAATTTGGCATTCGAGCAGAATTTTCAATTTCTATAACAGATTCACAGAGATTTCCTACTTCAAAATTATTTTCTTTAACAGTGGATTGATTTTCAGATTCTTCAATATTTTTATCTGATTTACCACCTTCTAAGGAATCTACTATTGAACAGTTTTCTAAAAAATTTGGTCCTTTAAAATTTTTAAACACATTGAAGTCTTCTTATTGTTCTCTAATTTTAAAGATTAATTGAACTTTAGAAACATTAATAACAGCACCACCTGTGGCCAAGAAGGGCCTTCCCAGAATGATGGGAACCTATTGATCACATTCCATATCCAAGACAAGAAAGTCTGTAGTAAAAAACAGCTTCCCAACCCCAACAAACAAATCATCTACCCTGCCCATAGGATGAGTGACCGATCTATCAAATAACAGCATTATGACTATGGTGGGTTCAAGGTCACCCAACCTCAATTGTTAAAACAATTAGTATGGGAGTAGATTAATACTAGACCCTAAATCACACAAGAATTTAAGTTGATCAGAGTTTTCTAGTGTGTAAGGTATAGTAAAACTATATGGATCTTTTAGTTTGAGTTGGATTTTCTTTTGAAGTACAACACTACTCTTTAGTGAGGCTATAAGTAGAAAATTATTCTAGAGTATTTTTGTTAGAAACAATTTTCTCAATAGATTTCAAATAATGTGGGATTTGAATAAAGTCTTGAATGAAAGGAATGTTTAATTGATGTTTAGAAAGGAGACCAAGGAATTGAATAAGTTTAGACTTGGTGTTACTTTTAGGTTTCTACTTCTTAGGGAATGAGATGGGTGGGGAAACATTTTTTTAAACAGTGGATATATCCCTCACCTCTTCCTCAAATTTTTCTTTTCATTTATTATTTTGATTCTTAAATTATGTTTCAGCTTGCTGTTCAAGTGATAATTTTAGAATTAGATGATTTTCAAGACTTTTCGGTGAATTTCCATCTTGTGTGCCAAGTATATTTTTATTTCCAGATTGAAGAATATTTTAATTTTGGGTATTTTTAGTTAGTCTTTTAGCAACAGTTTGTGTATTAATCCCACTTCTTTTGATAAAATCCAAGGCAATCCCTCTATGGTTAATCACAGTGGTACTTGGAAGTTTACCTTTTTCTCTAGATGAAAAATCTCTAGCAAGTTAATCGAGTTGTGTTTCCATATTTTTAATTCTAACATCAGTTTTCATTTTATCAGACTCATATTGATTTTGATGTTTGGTTCGCTGAGTCAAGTATCTTTCTTCTTGAGAGTTTATTTTATTCAAAATAATATCAATATTAAAAGGCATTTAACTATCATTGTTTCCTTGTACATTCGAAGACTCGCCCCTCTATTTATTTTCAAAGTTTGGTCTTGGTTTATTAGAGTAATTAGGGGAAGTGGATTGTTTGATTAATCCTTGATCTTTCCAGGATAGATTAGGATGTTTCCTATAGGCTTGGTTTTAGTTATTTGAAAATGGATCTTCATTATGAGGGATCCTAGGTCCATAGTTAACAAATTTTGAGTTTTCTTGTTGATGGGCTGGCATATCAATGTTAGGAAAGATGTTATCAGTATGCCCAAACATACTACACTTGACACATTGTTCCCATAATGATTTATTAGTGTTTTGACATCCATGTTGATTAACAGTTTGTTTTGAATTCTGGTTCATTTGGGATTGCAGTTGGTTGGTGATTTCAGAAAGTTGAGCTGGAGTTTCATTCATTGAACCAGTGTTTGAATTAACATTTCTATTGAATCTTTTTCTTCTTGAATTTATATGTTGTGAATTTAGAGCAAGATTATTAAAAAAATTTCTAAGTTCATCATCTGTTTTATCATTGTAATTATCTCCCACATCTTGGTCATCTAGATTCAATCCAAAGGAGGATAACCCTTCAAAGAACGTATCCATAAGAAGGTGTGATGGGAGTTGATGATGGGGACACAGCCTAAGAAGACCCCTGATGAATTGTTTAATTTCATAATTTCTGGCCGTAGGACTTAATCTAAGGGATGATAGATTGATTGAAACTTGTGGAAGTTGGAATTCCCTCATCTAAGGCCTTTAATTTTAATCTAAGAGTTCTAGTTGATTTTGGGAGTTGTTAGGTGCGGGAACTCTATTATCTAAGTTCTCCAATTCATTTTTCTTTTTCTTTCTTAGAGCAGTAAGATGTTTATCTAATTCAAGGTTCAAATGCTCTAATCTAGCACCATATGTTTTGTGCTCAGAAAATCAACTGTAACAGACACTAATAAATAGTAACAATTCAGCAAGAATTGACACCATTTGTTTAAAATTTTTAAATTTTAATTTTTTTAAATATTTTTTTTATATATGTTATTTTTAGTGTGTTTTTTATAGAGTATTGCCTCGTGCCTTCCTCGGAAATATTTCCAAAACCATGACCTTAATTTTCATTGGAGCAGGTCAATGTTTAAAATTTATAATCCTACTAACTACATTATATATTGCTAGAAGGGTTGAACCCATAGGGAAGGTAAATTTGGCCACTGCTCTTCTATAAAAAACATGGAAGCTCCACTATTTTTAGTAGTGGGGTGAATTTTCTATTTTTCTTACTTTTTATTTTATTATTATTTTCTATAGGTACTAGAGTGACTGAATAAGGGAAAACATGTTTAAAAACATTATAGAAACTAGAGACAGTTGTAAAACAAGGAATAACCGAGTTTTAGAACACTGATAATAAGGAAATCTATTAAAACCCTTGGGGAGTAATATCAATTATACTGGTTTTGAAGGTGTTTCAATTTAATTATAGGTTTTTGTAGAGCACCACCGTAAATAGTATGACTCACCTCCTTCACCAGGTGTTAAGTCACAATAGCCAACCTATTACAGAGTTCGCCACTCTAAAATTAATCAACCGTTAATTATTTCAAAAATTAACAACATGACAAACTCACTGTAAGTATTAAAGTATTTTGAATATATTATCTTTTAAAAAGTGTTTCCACAATCAATCTCGCCAACTGACTATGAAGTTTTGATATTCTATTATAGCGGTACAAGAAATTAGATGAAATCAGTATTGATCTCGTCGATCAATAATGATTACCTTCAGATGATTAAGAGAAATGAAAATTAAAAGTTACCAGTTGAACTTCAATTTATCCCTTAATTATATGATTTAGTAAGAAAACATATATATTATTGAAAAAATAATTGAAGACATGCTAACAGAGTGTAAGAATTGAAAAACAAGGGAAGCCAATCTCCTCGAAGAAACTCTGCTCCTATGCTCCTCCATCTCGAGGAAGAAGTCCTAGAGTCTCCCTCTAGACTCTCGATGCTCCTGATGAGAGAGATGCTCTCAGATCTTCAATCATTCACTTAATGTGTGAATCCTTCCCCAAATTCTGTAGCTTGCTCTGCTTTAAAATACCCACTTTCTTCAGCTGCATGTCACCGAACATCTTCCACCAAATTTGAAAACCCTTAAAAAATGTAGCGCACAACGTGCATTTTTTCACGACTCACACGTCGCACCAACTTTTCTCACATAACAACCTCTCGGTGAGTTAGTTAAGTGAATATGGACATATACTTGTCTCTAGAATGGACCTACACATGTTATAAACAAAATAAAATAATTAAAACTTAGCGAAAGTTAATTAATATTTTATAGTTATTATTTTGACTTTACTCTTATATTACTTATTAAAAAGTAATTAAAGTTAATTATTAAATATATTAAATTGATAATTATTATCTACTTAGATTAATTAATAATATTATAATTATTAAATATTTAGTTAGATAAAATTTATTATTTTTTAACTATTATTATTAATTAAGTAATTTAATTAGTGTAAGTATTATTAAAAAAAATAGCCAGAATAACATTGTTTATTTCTTAAATTAGACTAATATCAATTAATTTATTTTATTATATTAAATTTAAATTTTTAAAATATATATTTTAATTATCAATTTTATAAATTATGAATTTTTATATTTAAATTTTATAAAATTTTATTAGTTTTACTTGTATTCTATTTAATATCTTATCTAATTATTAATATTATAAATGTTATATATATGATTATTATGTAGTATATTATATTTAATTGATTAATTTATTATTTATTTACTATTAATTTTATTATATTATTCTTATTATATTTATTATTAACTATTTCACTCCGCCCCCAAATTCGGTGCAAGTTGGGGGATCTTCTTCTTCCTCTTGAAGCCGCCGCTGCTCCCTGCTACTACACACCGACTCCCTTATACCAGTGGGATCCCATGACTCCAGAAATTCTGATGCAGGAAGGCCTCCCCTCCACTCCTCACATGACTCCAGGAACCTCTTCCTCCCATTCCAACTACAACCTCCCATAGCGGCAGTGGTTTGGCTTCCCTCAGCTCCAGTGCAGTGCAAAACCAGCAGGTACAACAACTCCACCGAGAACGCCTCATCCTCCAAGCTTGGGCAGGTTGGCACCAACGGTGTGGGTTATTCTACAGCAAAGAGGGGAATTAGAAGGGATGGATCTATATCTAGAAGTGTTTGAGTCTATTTTTTTGTGGATATGTGATGGAAGGAGAAGAAGAAGACATCATTGCGCGTGTGTGAGGATGGAAGGTTGGAGGGAGATAGAAGTTGAGTGGAGCATGGAAGTAAGGCTAACAGTGAGGTGGGAAGATGAAGCAGGGGAGTAGAAATGTGCAAGGTTACCGATAGGCTTAAAAGAAATTAGAGGCCACCCTTTGTGAAAAAGTAAAGGTCACCATTGTAATAAAATTAAAGGAGGTCACTGTTAGAAAAAAATTAAGGTTAATGATAGAAAAAATAATAATAATAAAAGGGTCACCGATAGAAAAATAAAATAAAAACTCACCTTCAGTAATATGTATTATGGTTATAGACACTTATCATCCACCGATATAATAAAAATATGAGTCACAGGTGAAAATGGCAGTAGCGGATCACCGGTATACAATAGTAACAATGAGGTGCAGGGGTCACCATTAGGCATAAAGAAAAGCTCAACGTTAGATTAAATCAGTGGGTCACCGATACCAAAATAAAAAACCAGGTCAATGTTAGTTAAAAGGGCCAATGATAACAAACATGAGGTTACCAATAAAAAAATTAAGGTTATCGGTGTAGAAAAAATAAAAAGAGGTCGCTGAAAGCTTAATTAAAATATATAGGTCGCCGCTAGTAGAAAATAAAGAACTAACGATAACCTTAAAAAATGAACTTAAAATTAAAAATTAAAGTTAACTAAATAAAAAAAATTGAAGATAATTAATTAAATAAAATATAAACACCATAAATTTAAAACATGATATTTATTAACCTTTAAAACATTAAAATTACTAATTGACAACACTTAAATTATAAACTGAATAATTGTTAAATTAATATTATGAATGACTTAAATTAAAACTACCCTATAAATTAATTACAGAGTAGTAGCGAATAAAAATGAAGAGAATCAGTGACCCAATAAGTTACCGATTGTTATAGTCTACATCACCAGTAGACTAAAACCAACAGAAAATAAATAAATAATGAAACTACATACATAAAATTATATAATTAATGTTTGAATACTCAAATTTAATTAATTAAATAACTATTTTAATACATAAAATTAAAAGCGAACTAATTTATTTAATTAAAACTAAAATTATTTACTTAATAAATTAGCAGGGAGACTAAAAATGTTATTTAACTTTGTTAACCTATTCTAATGAAACTAAATTAAAAGATAAAATATTAAAATAAAAACCAAATTAATTTAATAGAATTACAACAATTAAATAATTGGTTTATAAAAATGTTAGATTAATAAAATGTCATGTAGATTTAAATTAACCAAACTAAATAAGTCATTATTAAATTAGAAAAGTTATGTAAGATTAAAATTTTTTATTTAATGACTAAAATTACATAATTAATTACAAAAATTGATTAATTAACAAATCTAATTATAAAAATACCCAATTAAAAATATTTAGTATAAAATGATTAAATAATTAATTAAATCATTAAACATTAAGTAAAAAGATGTGGAAAAACTGTGTAAAAATAGAGCCACAACACCATAACTAATTAATAGGTTAGTTAGTAAAGTTTTCCTAACTTTACCCAATAATGGAAAAGGGTCTTTTAGTTATAATAATTCAAATTTGACAGGGATTGGATGTGTACTCATGATGAATGATAAGGATATTTCCTATAAACCTTGATAGATGAATCCTTATGAATAGAATTCTCCTACCCATGATTTGGAATAAGATACATTTATCTATTCCTTAAATATACAGAGAAACTAAATTTATGGAGAGAAACATGATATATACACCAACCACTAGGGTCTGAAGTATAAGTTCCCCAAAATTTAAGTAAACATTATTAAAATTTTATTGTAGGAGATTCTTAAAAATATGAGTGTTATATTAATTATTAAACTATAAAAAAACAAAATAATATTATGTATTTAGTAGAAAAAACACAGATGTTCTTGCAATAATGACGGTTAGAGGAAATACAATGATCAAATACTTGGTAAATATATAGATGAAATCTATATGTGAAGCAACATCATCAATCATATCCCAAATTTTTTCTCAACCATAATTACTAGAGAAGATAAAAAAAGAATAAAGAGACGATCTTAAGTTACAAACATAGCTTTAGTCTATGAAAAATGGCATTTTCCAAATTTCAATATTGACCAAGATGGAGTATTGAGGTTTGATACAAGTCTACGTATAATATATTTTATAGCTCTACGTTACAAGTATATCTTGTAATAACCAAAACATATCAAGATATATAAGATAATTATTGGTTGTACAAAATAAAAAGGGAGATTATGGATTATAATGAAATATGAGATATATGTTAGCAAGTGAATTCATAGTAATAACTACCAAAATAGTGTTATAACCACTAACCTTAAATAAATGTAAGTCAAACAATATCATTGTGGAATTTGTTACTAGTCATCCTAAGATATTTATGATAAATAAGACGATATGACGAATTTATGATTGATTACCAGAGTCTAATCACTTTATATCTATATGAGATTATTTCTTCATAGATAACTGTGATATTCTATATATTCAAGAAGTGGTGGGACTTCTTAGAGTTGAAATATCAATTAAACAAGATCCTTTATTTACATCTACATTTTGGAGGGGACTTCAAAATGCATTAAATACTGAAAAAACCTTAACACAACAAATTATCCACAATATTATAGGTAGTCTCAGAGTTCTAATAAAACATTGGATGATATCTTATTGGATAGATCACTTTATTTTCAAGTTACATGGAACCAACAACTTTCATATGCTTAATTATCATACAAAAAAAGTTTTATCCGATTTTTTGTCATAAATCCTTATATATAACTCAATGGGAAAAGGTTTGGACTAAAATTATTTTGGGATGAAATTAGAGATGGAAAATTATTGGGATTATAAATTTTAAAAGACACAATTATGTACTTATAAGTGATCCAAAATCATTTGAAGGATTATCAAAGTAAAAAATAAAGTTATGCTGAAAAAACAAAAGGACTTCAAATTTCTTATTGGGGAAAATATATTCATCAAAATATCACTAGATAAAGGAGTAAATAGATCCACAAAGAAATTAAATTATACTCCACGATGTATATAACCATTTGAAATTAAAGACCATGTTGGAGAAGTTTCCTTCAAGTTAGTACTACCTAAAATTATTAATAATATAAATAATGTATTATATGGGTCCTTATTAAGAAAGGATATAGAAGATAGAAAATTTATACTAGATATAAATGGTAGAAAATTTAAATATGATTTATCATATAAATAAGAAATAATCTATATTATAGATAGAAGGGAATGAGTGTTAATAACAAAAACAACATGACTCGTGAAATTTGTAACAACTCGACTCTAATAAAAAAAGATGATGTTTAATTTATTACAATAGTACAGTATAAAAGTGATTTTACTATAATGGATTACTAAATTTATAATTCTTAGTAAACTATAAATATATACATGATTCCTATATTACTTTGTAAATATAAAATTATAGAATTTGGAACAATCTTTAACCCTTTCACACATTCATAGTATCCTTTTTCATATCTTGGGGAAAAAAATTTAATAGTGTGATTAGATGTTAACTAAGGGTTGCATAATATAAAAGTAATCAATATTAAATATTGTATAATTGGTGTTGAATAATGGATAATAAAAAAATATTAAATTCATTTAGCAACATGTGTTCAAGGAACATCCACGAATGAAATCTAATTTTAAAACACATGTGTAATAGATATTATTCATATCTTGGGGAAAAGAATTTAATTATGTTATTAGATGTTCACTAAGGGTTGCATAATATAAAAGTAATCAATATTAAATATTTTATAATTGATTTTTAATAATGGATAATCAAAAAACATTAAATTAAATTTTCAACATGTGTCCAAGGAACATCCACTAATGAACTCTAATTTTAAAACACATGTGTAATAGAAATTTAGTTCCTAATAAATTAATTTCATAATTATGGAATTTCATGATCAAATACTGTGTACCAAAACAAAATTACTGATATTATTAAGGACTCTTAACCAATACATCGTTATTAATAAATTGGTAGGATTAAACAAGATAGTTATTTAATAAGTCATGATATAAATCTTAACTCTTGTGGTATGTTGATACATTGATGAACAATATATAATAGGGATCCATGAATCACTTTCATGTCCCATGAACACCTCATATTTTGAATGAACAATAAAATTCAATCTAAAAATTCATATTATGTTAATAATTATCTTTATTGAATCGATAAGATGGTGTATAAATATTTCATCGTCATAATAATAAACCATACATAGATAAAATAATTATTGTATCATTGAATCATATCCCCAGTAACAAAAATCTGTGTTTTTGTAAATGAAATACCATTAAAGAATTTTAATAACATATCTTAAAGAATATACCCTTTTAATTTATTAAATAACCTATTTAAAATATAAAATTTTCTAAAATATGAGGAAAATGTTTCTTATAATATAAATTTAAGATCATAACCTTTTCTGATGATTTATTGACCTTTTTAATTGGTACTTTTTCATCGTGTTTTGAGTATATCAAGTTTTTTTAACCTTGGGGAGTTTTGAGTTAAATTGGAGAGGTTTTTAAGGAAGAGGGGAAGTTTATGGTTGTCATAGAGGTTTCCTAAACAGTGCACCAAGGCCAACAAACCATGTGAACCCAAGCACATGGGATTGCATAGTTGGCAGACATTTTGACTTATGTGATTATTGTGTGTTTGATTAATATAGGAGTGTGGGTGAGAAAATGAGGTTCCAAATACCCATATTTGATACCAAGTTGTGGGATAGGGATTGAGGCTCAAAATACCCAGATGTGATATTGAGGTTTGGGATAGGGATTGAGCCTCCAAATATGAATTTTAGATATTGAGGTGTTGTACATGGATAGAATCTCCAAATATCCATATGAGACAGTGAGTGTGGGATAGGGAAAGGGGCTCTAAATATCCATGTAATAGGAGGTGTGGGAGATGGAATGATACTCTAAATACCGATGGGGTGTTAGACATGACGTTATATGGCCATGATATTTGCATTGGACTATGGTTCCAATTTGATATTCTATGATTCAAATTAAATTGATAAATCATATCCATAGAATTAAGATATGTGATATCACATTGGGATAGTTTAGACTCTAATAAGGTCTAAATAAAGTATTGATGGTTCAGGTTTCCTTGGGAACCTAGGGATTTATTTGGTTATATAATGAATAATTGATCATGTAAATTTTTTCTTATGTTTTATTTATTATAGAATAATATGAACTATTATTGATTAGATATTGTTTTATATGCGGTTGATGGTATCTTATTAAGTTATACACACACCCTACTCATGCTTCCAGATTAAAACCCAAATAAACTTCATGTTTGTGGGATAGTATAAGGGAAAGAAACCAACGTCAGATGGATGATACAGAATGGAGCATGGATTTGGTAACCAGACTTGGTATGAGGACCTCTTGGGAGTTTTCAGTGTATTTATTTTTTTGTTTTTCATTTGACACCATAACATTATTTGGAATGACATATCTACTTCTCTAGTTTTTTGTATTTTATTCCTATTTTGTTCATCATGTGTTACTAGTATTATTATGTTTATGGATATATTATTTTGTTATTGTTTGATTCCTTCCACTATTATAATTCTTTGATAAAGAGTGTATAATATCCCAAGGATTCATAATAGACCCTCACTACTAGTCAGTAGCCTCTAGAGTATGTGGAGGTGTACCTAAGGTCATGGGATAGACTGGCTCGAGGCATCGATGTATGGAACCTAGGTTAGGATGTTACAAAGTTGTATCAAATGTGTTTTATTTCCGGTTTTATTTTTATAGATATTTCATAAAGGTAGTTAGGAGAATAGTTTTAGTTAGGACATGGTTTATATATCATTAATGTGATTAGGTGACCCTTGTATGAGGTAAAACCCAAGTACTTAGGGCAGTATTATTGTTATTTGTGTTTGGTGTTATAATTTGATGTTATTGCACATTGAGTGATGTAAATTTTGTATGATTTGATTTTTTATGATTAATTATAATTAAATTGAATATCAATGTGGAATGATATTTGAGTATGAATGAATCATTAAAGGCACTCAAGAATTATTATGACATGCATAATTTTTAGGCATGCATGAGAAAATGGGTTTTGGGTAAATTTTTGAAATTGAAATTTTATCCATGCTTAGGTAGTTGAACTAAAAATGGTTCCAAATATAAAATTGAAAGTGGTAAAATGATGAAAAATTTGAATAATTGGGAATCTGATGCCAAAATAAAAAATTAAAATGATTTTATCCCTTGTTAACCATGATCTAGATGTGGGATGGTGAAAGGTAGAGGTAGACCCCAGTTTTGACCCTATGGTGGGGGAAAAGGGGATGAATTATTATTGATTAATGTGTATCGCTCTTGTTAAATGTGTTATTTTTTTGTTATGCACCCTAAGACATGTTTTTTATTTATAGAGATATTACTAAAAGATTATGTTTATTGATAGGATTAAAGTTGGATATAGTAGGAAATGATTCCTCAAAATTGGAACCTGAGGGCTCAATAGTGCTGGGTGAAGGAGTTAGAGAGAAGTTCTGTGATAGCTTTATTTTCATCATGAATTTTATGGAGGGAGACCATGAGTGAGTTTTGCAGAGTTTTTATAACTATATATGAGTATTTTAGTTTCATAACACACCAACATTTACTAGTGAGGGTATACCTGAGGCAGCTCAGTCCAGGATTCAATCCATACAGACTATACTTGACAAATTAGAGACATCTATATAGAATAGGGTCATGTTGGATACTAATATGTTATGAGGATCAGTGAAGCACTGGTGGGATGTTCAGGCTTTAACTGGGAAGGTATATGGTTTGATATGGAATGAATTTTTTGAGATATTCTGTGATAAATTTTATCTAGAGAGTATGATATAGGATAGGGAAACTAAGTTCACATGGTTAACCAGTGGGAGTATGTCTGTGATGGACCATGTTGGTTTCTTTACTAACTTGAAGCACTTTAATCCAATGTAATAATTTTATAGAACAACTATGAAAATGAGTTTATAATATGGGATGAATTGTGATCTTATGTCCCAAGTGAATAACTTTTGTCTAAAAATGTTTTCTAAAGTGTTGGATCAGGGTCTCATATCTTAGGGGAACCTAAAGGATGATTCCAGTTAAAGACATGTGGTTTTTGTTTTTCAATTTGGATGTTCAACTTTTTAGGGTAGAAATAATAATTATGGGAATATTGATTAGTTTTATAAAAATAATAGTGGCTAGAGGGATGGATCAATTACTCAAGATCTTACTCGAATGATTTTTCACCTGTGTGTTAGGGTAGGCCACTTTTGTAAATTTCCCCCCCCACCAACTGTAGAGTGTCAGGCTTATAATAGGACATAAAATCTACAAAGAATCATCAGTAAACCAAGATATATGGGTAGTTATGGATCATTTAGGTGTAATCTTAGCATAAGAAGCTGGTCTTATACACCGAATTAGTATGATAGATATTGTTCTATTATCTATGGTAGTAGAGATAGTGGATGTGGAACTTCTAGGAAAGAGCACCCGTATTAGTAGAGTGGTGAAGTTTAGGGTACTTAGATTACATCAAAAAAAGAGAGATAAGACAGTTACATGTCCTTTGTTCAACACTAGTAGATAGTGATGGTGGACCATTGATATTTAGAGGTACAATTCATGTAGCTTCTATGCTAGATAGTGCATTATTTGATACTGATGAATCTCATTATTTTATATTAGCACAAATTTTTAATGGTTTGAGAATAGAGGTGGAGCTCATGACTGGGGTTTTGAAGATAAATACACCATAGCGAGTATAGTTGAGAGATATATTCTTAGAAACACCACTTTTATGATTGAATAAGAAGGGAATAATGTTTGAATGATTTGGGTCATACGATAATGCATTTTAGGAGTTAAATATGTATTTGAAAATGAATCCAATCTTGTTCCTAACCAATCCATATGAGGAATTTGTGGTGTTTTGTGACACATCTGAGATTAGTATTATAGAAGTGTTTATGTTGGGAAATCGAGTTGTGGCATATGGGTCATGGCATTTGAGGCCACATGAACGAGACTACCCTAACCATGACACCAGTTTAGCTGTAATGGTTTATTCTTTGAAGTGTTGGAAATATTATCTATTGGGATAAGGTTTACTCTATATTCCAATCATAAGTGCTTAAATTATATCTTTCTCAATGAGATTAGATTATTTGGAAATGAATATGGGTAGATTATATGTATTCATTCGACATTGATCTAGCATATATTCTTAGGAAGGGAAAAAAAGTAGCTAATGATTTAAGTAGAAAAACTAAGATCGAGGGAGTTCATGAGTCTAGTGATGAGTGGATAATGATGAAATTTCTTAATGAGATCCATGTTGTGGTTTTGGAGGTCTTTGAGAATAAAATTCTCATTTCAGTTTCACTAGATTCCACACTTTTGACTCAGATCATAGAATGGTAGTATACAAATTTTGAATGATAAGTCTTGAAGGAAAGCCTTGAAAGTGGGGGGTCTCCATCATATTAGACTATAGAAGAGGATGAGATCATCTATGTTAGTAATTGGGTTGCTGTGATTATGGGTATGCAAGATGAAATTATACATGAATTTCATGCCTCTAAGTGGGAAATACATATGGTTTTGACCAAAATTTATTATGACATATGGAGACAATTTTTGTGGTTGGGCATGAAAAAGGAGATAGCAGTGTTTTTAACAAGATGATTCTCCATTCAATAGGTTAAGGCCAACCATCAATGACCTGGTGGTTTACTACAACCATTTCCCATTAAATAATAGAAGTTTTATGACATTACGATGTACTTTTGGGTTGGTATCCCAAGGATTCCATATAACAATGATGCTATTTGGGTAGTTATGGATTGTCTAATGAAGGTATCATATTTCTTTCCTATATAGAAGAATTTTTTTATTTGTTAAGTTGGGAGACATTAACAATCAAGAGATAGTCTGTATGCATAGGGTACCATAAAGTATAGTTTCAACAATGACCTATGTTTTAATTATCAATTCAAGAAGGGTTTGTAGCAGGCTCTTGGTATACAATTTTTATTTAGTATGACTTTCCACCAATAGAAATATTTGAAATTTTGGCATACTTTTTGGGTACTTGAGTGTATGCTTCAGGCATGATTCCTAGACTTTTCTGTGTGTTGGGAGAAGAGCTTATCATTGGTGGAGTTCTCCTATAAAAATATTTATCAAGAAAATACTCAGATTTAAACATATGAGGAAATTTATGGTTGTCCATGCAAATAACCTCAATGCTAGATTGAGGGAGACGAGTCCGAGTTATTGGGACCAAGTCTCGTGTAGGAGACATTAGAGTGGGTTCAACTGATTCATAAATATTTGGATATGAATTATTGCATGCAGAAGTCTTATACTGATATATATAGATAAAACCTAGAGTTTTTAATGGGTGACTGGGTGTTCCTTTATGTGTCTCCTAGATAGAGTCACTATAAGATTTAAATTCAAGGAAAGTTCATGCCCATATTTTTTGGACTATTTGAGGTTTTGTAAAGAATCAGGCTGGTGTCATACTGATTATCTCTTTCAAAGAGATAAACTACTATGAATGATGTTTTTAATGTGTCAAAGCATCAATGGTATCATCTAAAACATTATCATGTGATCAATGTGGATGATGTTGATCTTCAGACTGTTGCGTCCTTTGAGGAGTATCATATATCTGTCTTGGATCATAGTGAGAATGTTTTGCTGGGAAAGTCCATGCTGATATTTTTTTTATTATAGAAACTTGTTCAGGTTTTGAAGGAAACCTGGGAGAGATAAGTAGACATGTGGGTTTAGTTGGCTGTTCATTTTGGCTCGGAATCTTTGATATTGCTCAGAGTACAACTTGAGGATGAACTGTTATAATGTGTGGAGATTGAAAGATCCCAAAACATTCTAAAGAAGGATCCGTCAATTTTATATGTAATCTATCACCTTTGTTTGAGTATTCCTATTTTGGTTTTTACCTTGAGGAGTTTTTGGGTGAAATTAGAGAGTTTTGGAAGGAATAGGGGTAGTGCATGATTTGCGATCTGCTTTCCCAAACCATGTGCCAAAGACAGAAAACCGTAGGATCCCAAATAAAGGGGATTCGTATAGCTGACATATGGGTTTTCAAACAATGTTCTATCTTAGTTGTAATTTTGTTCCCCCCTGAGACGAGGTGTATATTTAGGCACAAGGTTAGGGAAAACAAGGTACCTCGCACATGAAACTGTGTGTATGGAAAATTAATTCCCCAAAATTCATTTAAATTTTCCCAAACCATCCATATTATATCACTAAACACCCTAGATCAACCATAGACTAATTTATCTTATTTTTTGAGGCCCACATATGGATTAAATGGCCCTCTAACCTACTTTCACAAAAAATTATATTCCAGATTAAATAACTTCACCTCTCTTATTAAGAGTTTCTCATCATGTTTAGTTTCCCATCACTCTCCTATCCTTCTCTCATATTTTGAAGGGTTGTTTTCCTCTTTTAGTGATAGATCAAGATTTAGGTTTTCATAGATATTAATCAGTTCAATATTGGATCTAGGTTTTTAATCTAGATATCAATCTTCATTTTTATCTTGTTTATTCCGATTTAATTTGGTAGTTTTGTTGGAAAGTGTCTGACAACGATCTTATTTTTGGAACAACAAATTCCATGAACATGTAGTGGTATTTAAATTAGAACATCTGGAAATTAAAAATAAATAAATAAATTAATTGATTGATTAATTAAATCATGAATTGATTAGTTAATTTTTCTGTGTGATTATGAGGTGGGTGGAACATGGGAAATTTGAATTTGGTAATTATGATTATGAAATTAGTGAATAATATGATATTGTATCGCTTTAATTTAACATCCATGTGACGATGAATTGGGAAAAAAAATTTCCAACTGGAATTGGTGGAATTAGATTAGTTAATTGGTTAATTAATTAATGGAATATAGTGATTTTTTAGTTGATGGGATATTGGGATTGTCAAATTGATCAATTAATGTGATTACAAATAACTTTTCAATGAGAATAATGTGATTTTTTGATTGATATTAATGGTTAATGTTTTATATGATCCAAATAATATAAATTTTTTAGTGGTATTCAATGTTATTAAAGTTTGAACCATAATTGTTCTCATAATTGAGATAGTATCGTTGATGTGATATTATAAAAAAACGGCTTAATGTTGATTAACTGTGATTGATGTGAAATATGAGATTTTTCTGTGATTGATTTATATATGGCTGGGGAAAAAACTAAGTTTCCAAATACCCATATGTGATATTGAGGTGTGGGATAAATACTAGGGCACCAAATATCCAAATGTGATATTGATGTGTATGACAAGGACTAAGCCTCCATATACCCATATAAGATATTGAGGTATGAGACAAGGATGATGTCTCAAAATACCTATATGAGATAGTGAGTATAGTTTAAGAACTAAGGCTCAAAATACCCTTATGAGATGAGATGTGTCACATAGACCGATGCTCTGAATACCCATGGTGTGTTAGACACGATGTTCTATTCCCTTGAGATTGGAATTGGACTATGCTTCCAATTGGAAATGTTATGATTCAAAATGAATTAACAAATGATAACCATAATATTTTGATAGGTGATATCCCTTGGGGATAGTTTATACTTCATCATGGACCAAAGATTGTATTGATGGTTTGGGTGTCCTTAGTAACCTAAGGGTTTTTGTAGTTATATAAAGAATAATTGAAAAATTAAACTATTTACCTTTTTTATGGCATTTTATTCCTCATGTAACTATATAAAATGTTATTGAGTGGATATTGTTTTAAAATCCATTGATGGTGTCCTACTGAGTTGTAATCACACTATACTTAGGTTTCCTAATCAGTGCCCAAATAGACTTCATGTTTTTAGGACATGATAAGGGAAATAACCTTATGTTAGATGGTTGATATGGGATGGAGAAAGGACAAGGGAACCAGACATTGTATCAGGACAGACTTCGGAGTTTTGAGTGACTTTATTTTTGAGTGTTTTATTGGAAACTTGACATGTATTTGGAATGACATATCTACTGCTTTAGTTTTGGATATTGTGTTCTTCCTTTAGATTTCGTATGGTGTCAGTATTATTCTAGATATGGTTATATCATTTGGTTATTATTTATTTCCTTCCATTGTTTTGTTTCTTTGATGAAGAGGGTATAGTCTTCTCTGGATCGATATTTGACCTTCGCCACTAAACGGAAGCCTCTGGAATGTGGGGATGCACATTTTAGGTCAAGATGTTACAATAACCATGGAAAATTTTAAAGGAATATTTAAATGAAGTAGTTGTTATGATGTGGTAAAAATTTATTCCTGTGGTGTACATTAAAATAAATATTCCACAACACATTTAGTAAAAAGTACATTGTTTATAAAATGACCTGAAGATTAATTTAAAACCATTTTATATAAATTAAACAATTAGTAAAAATAGAATTGATAAATATTTTTTTTAATATTTAATATATTCATGAAAACCATAAAAATAAAATTTGGACATGGAAGTAAAATATTTTGATGAAAAACATCAAAACAATATTTTTAAAATAATATACTTATATGTGGCATATTTGTTGATTTTTGGTCAAACAACTAAAATAATTTGAGAATAAATATGTATAACCCAAAATTAACTATATTAGAGGAAAATATATGGGTTTTAAAATATTATTATCATATTATTTTTTTAAAGTTAATGTGAACAAAAACAATCATGAAATAAGATGTAATTGTAAAAGAAATACCTTAACTAAAATTCAAACTACCGTATAAGTTATTTAAAACTCTGGTGTAATATATTTATATTTATTATAATTATATTAAAGAAATATATATAATATTAGATCATATTGTTTCCATTTATAACATTGAAAAATCAATTTATCAATAATTTTTTATTAAAATTATCATTCTTGAGTGTTAACTGTTTCATTTTTCATTTATGATTTGGGTCGGTAGATTAGGTCCATTAATATTTCTCATGGTTAAATGATATGAAGAATTTTATTCATGAAATAAAAATATTATATATTTATTATATATTTATTTACAATAATCTATGAAAGGTGGATATGAAAAATGAATCACATCATTACATGTTGGTAGTAGTCCATCCATATGCACGAGTGACACTATCATTATTAATGGATGAAAGGGTAAGAAGATATATGATATAATATATTTATAGAATATTAATTATTTTATAAATATCATATACATTCATCATATTGATCATAATAACTTTTAATGAATGGTGGTGATGAAAAACAAAATACATCGCTTCACAAGGTTGTAGTATACACATACGCATATACGATATTATCATATGCCATTTGATAAAGAAAGAGATGAATAAAGGTTTAAAATTGAGATAAACCCTTCTAAATATATGTGATATACTTATTTTATTATATATTTTTTGTTATTATATTGTTTAAACATTTATAATAAGAAATTAAATTAAAACACTCGATTAAGATTTATAACTCTTGCTTAGACAATTTTCATCATCTTACACCTTTATCTTTCCATGTTTGGTAATTGGATGAAAACAAAACCAACAGATTAGGGGTAGGTATTTCAGGATCGTATATGGATCAGTATTGGATTATATTATAGGATCTTTATGTTTTTATAAGAGAGGATAGTTGGGTTCCTTTAATAAGTGAGGGAGAGTACACACTTGGACTTTTTCAAAATATTAAAATATATTAATGACTTACTATAAAAAATGGGTCCCAAATAACTCATATAATAAGGTGATTAGGTTGGGGTCAAGATATAAATAACCAATGGGATGTAATATGGTGTTTTTGTTATATTAAATCATTATGACTTTATTTTTAATCTTTTTAACCAAATTTACCCATAACTGAGGTGGTAAATATTTATCATGGTTACTATTCATTATGAAAAAAATCAAGCTGTCCTTTTTTAATAAAAATTAATTATTATTATTATAAACATGTAATAAATAATTCATTAATTAAATTATATATTTTTAAGAAATTACTTTAAGTATAATTTCACAAAATGTAATGTGAAACATTTTTAGAAAAATGTCAGTTTTGATCATAAAAATGGTTTTATAGAATAATAAAGTATAATTTTGATCAAAATGTTATTAATTATATTATGTTAATATATATGATTATTTTATTATTTAAAACCAAACAAAAACATAAATTTTTCTTTTAAATTGTTAATTAAAATAAAATAACTAAAAAAAGTTTTTATGTGTATAAAAACATTACTTTTATTTCTAAAATGCTGAACATATATTTATAAATTCAATATTATATTTTTATGTGAACTATATTAATTACATAATATATATTTGTTTTAGAATTTTTTTTAATAAACATTTAGTTTATTTTCAGGTCCTTATAATATCATAAAAGTGAATGTTTTTTAAATTTCTATTTCCCACTATTCTCCAAAAAATAAATTAATTTATAAAATCGAAATTATTCGTCCTAAGATAATTTTGGAATATTAAATTAAAAAATTAACTAAATTTACTTAAATAAAATTAATAGAAATTTAAAAATTTGTTTTTAATCACTTTATTAAATAAATCAATGTGCATCACGTTGTTTTTTATTTATAGGGAAATGCGTGCTAACTATAATTGAATCTCTTACATTACATTCTTATGTAATTGAAAAAATAATACAAAATTTTTCTTGAAAACAACTTATAAATAATGTCTGTATTTCATTATCAAAACTTATTCCTTTTCCATATTTCCACTTTAATTTTTTATTTCACTAATTATTCTTAACTAATTGAGTTGTTTGATTATGAAACATAGGTAATCTAGTGTCAAGAATCTGTAAAGTCAAGTCATAGTAAGGAAAATCATGTTAAATTTTATTTTCATAGGGTGAGAAAATGTTCTAGGGATGACATGTAATTCCCTAATAAATAGATATAGAACACATTATGAACTTTAAAGTGGCTAGGTAGAATTTTAAAATGGTAAGACACAACTGAAATTCATTCAATAAATTCATATTGTCTAATGTATCTAGGATTTAGTTTTACTTTCCTAAAAAACCTTATAACTCCTTTCCATAAATACACCTTTAACAAAACCTGATCACTCACTTGAAATTCTAAATCATGTCTATAGTTTTCTGCAAATATATTTTTATATAAATTAGTTACTTTTTTATGTCTTTGAATAGTTTTAACTTTTATCATTATCTCCATAATATATTCTTGTTCAATAATATTCCTAAACAAAAATCATCCCAATATTTTGGTGTGTGAATTCTCATATAATCCATCATAATGCTCCATTTGAATTAATTAATGAAAGCTATTATTTTATATAAAATTATACCAAATATAAATACTGATCCAATTTACTTGGAAATTCAAGTGATAAAGACCTCAATATGTTTTCTAATGTCTAAATAGTCCTTTGAGACTAACCAAATGTTTGAGGATTGTCAGAAGTGTTAAAATGTAGCTATGTGTCAACAACTTTCTGAATACTTTAATAATACTTCTATGTAAACCCCATGTTAAAATCCGATACAATAGAAAGAGGATCAATATTATGTCCAAAAACCTCATTAATATAGAGCCACACAAGGAACTAAAGAGGTAGATATTCCCTTATAGTGAAAAACTTTATGGACTTTGTAAGGTAATTAACAATGACACATATGAAATCATTATTTGTTAGTGACTTTGAAAATCAAGTGAAAAAGGTCCATATTGATATCATTCTATATTTACACATGAATAAGTAAATGTTTCATGAATCCTTTAGGAAGTTTCCATACATCCTTAACCTATTTAGTTACCAAGAATCTTCATACATAATCCTCAATTTCTCAGTTTTCATTTTGTGCAATAAATTTTCCTTAAAATCCTGATACATCTTTGTACTACTAGGGTGTGTAGAGTAATTTGGGCTATGAAATTAATTTAATAATACTTTTTTTATCTCAATCATGAATTGGAAAATTATAATCTTTATACATTTAAATATATTGTCATCACTAATGAAGTCTACCAACTTACCATCATTCATGACTTCAATATTCTTTTGTATATTCCTATAATCAAGACGGTAAATGTTTATTTTCATTAATAAGGATTGTTTGGAAATCATTTAGAATATATGTAATGTTTCCTCTTTATTAATGATTCCCATATCCAACATTACTAAAAACATTAATATATGACGTTTTCTAATCTTTATTTTGGTCAAAATATCATGATATTTTATACTAAATTCATCAACCACCTCATTTATCTTCCTAGGGTGGTGTGTATTTGGAAATATTAAAAATTATGTAATTATAAACATATCCTTTTCTATATGTCGAACTATTTTTGTGAGATGCTATATTTCAAATTTTTTGTATCCATATATATTTCACATTTATCACCATAATGAAAATTACTTTCTATATTCAAGGGAAATATTTAGGCAACCTACCCAAGATCATGGGTTAGATAATTAGACCCATTGATCTTTAATTACCTTTATTCCATGGAAATGAAAATATCATTCTTTATAAGGAGACTCGAAATTCCCTTATTTGATGCATTTCTATATATCAGAAATCCACCCCCTTCTGAGGGTATAGTGAATATTAGTGTATTTAACAGTCTCCAATGTAATTATTTAAAATTTTCTTTACATTAATTTTACAATATGAACTTAACCCCCAAATGTGTCAAATTATTTAATGAGTTAGCTAATTGAGAATAAATTTAAAAAAATAATCAATAATTACCAGATAATAAAAGTAAACTACGTACTATTGAAATATTGGTGGGTATTGGACATTTCATCTCTAACTTTTTATTTTAAGGATCAATTGATATCCCACACTTAGCGACAATGTATCGAAAAAAAGAAACTTCACAATTTCGAAACATTACATATGACTAATTTTCTAGAGTTTCATTAATAATAATTTCTAAAGGACTATAATACTCATCATAACTTTTAGAGTATATAAATATATCATTAATAAATTCTACATTAAAATTATTGAGATAATACTTGAATACAATATTTGTTAGATCCCTAGAAACAGAGGATGCATTAGTGAATCCAAAGGAAATTATTATAAATTTGTAATGTTTATACGTCCTTCAAAAATTTTTCCCTTCATAATGTCATCCTTATTTACTTGTAGTTTATAATGCCCAAAAATAAGATAAATCTTTGAAAAATATTGAGGTCATTATAATAGATGGAATTATTTTTCAATGTAGGGAATAATATATTTTTTATTTAGTGTAATGGAAATGATTTCCATATAAAATTAAAAAAAATTCATAGCCCCATATTTCTTTTTAACAAAAAAGAATAGGGGACCCCATGCTAAAACACTAGGGTATATAAATATATTATCACACAACTCTAGTATTTATTTATTAAGTTACACTAATTCCAACATGTTCATTTTGTATTGAGTATTATATATTTTGTTTTAATCTGGGATGTGATCAAAATAAAAATCAATATCACACTCAGGGGGATGTCAAGATAGTTGATCAATTAACAAATCGATATATTCGTGTAGTACATGTAAATACTCTATTATACGGATATCTTTTTATTCATAGATTGTATCCACTCTTCTGATCCAAGAATTTCATTATGGGGATCTACTAGAGGTGTATCCTAACATGGTTTAAATTATGTAGCCTCCCATATAAAGATAAGGGATTCCACATCTCCATTTTGAATCATAATATCCTTATCGTACAAATACATTTTTACATTCTAATTTGAAATCCAATATGTACTATAGATTTTATAAAAGTAAACCATAAATATAATAATTATTTTTAAAATATGCTATGTTTATGTGTAATAATAGAAAATGACTGAAACATCCTTATTGAAATAAGATGTCTAGTATGATACTTTATTAATAACTACATTCTCAAATTTCTAGGTAAATATTTAATTTCCTTGAATGAAATTGAAGATATCAAAGTGTGTCAAGATAAAGACTCAAATAAATCAATATATAAATTATAGGTTATGATCAAGGTACTTACACCCAAATCTTTTAAAAACATCACCCTCACCTGTAGTGATAACATAATCTTGATCTTCTACCTTTAACATCTTTTGCAGGAGGTTCCATTGAATCTTAGGACATTGTTTTGAATATAAAAACAAATTTTTATATCCAAAGAACTAGATAATAGTGGATTTTTTAATTTACATTCATTCAATAGCCTTATGATCCCATTATCTACAATTGAAAAGAAAAAACTATTCCCATTAAATAAGAATGTAGATTTTACTTTCCAAAATTATCACATATTGAAAATATCATCCTCACTTCATTCTTATTTTACAAATTTATTTTTTATGAGTCTCAAATGATCTCTTAATTTCTTGATTTTCCATGAAGATATAAGACATAGAAAATTATTTCTTTTTCATGATGGAACTTGATATTATATCATCATATGATTATTTTTTTGAGAAAGCACTACCCGTAAGTTACTCTACTTAAAACCACCAAATAAATGGTCAATATTGATTTCCTGGTTATATATGTATTTCACACCATGTCTAGATAATCTTATAAAATTATCGTGATACTCTACAACACCTTCTTCTCCCGTCTATTTTAATGTGAGGAACTTACTCACCGATTTACATCACTATTATCAAAGAAATTATTTCTCAAATAATAAAAATTTAAAAGTTCTCATTTTTATAATTTTATTTTATTAAAATATTTTTTATTCTTGATGAATAACCACCATGAATCCAAATATCCATTCAAACTAGAAACCATTGGAAAAAACATTTCCCTTTCATTACTTTGAAAATACAGGAATATCGTTTCAAGGGAATTAATCCATTTTGTAGCTACCAATGGATTATTAGTTATATTACAATATTTAGTCTTCTATCAGATTAATATATCAAACATAGGTGAATAAAAGTTTGGAATAAAGTGGTTTTCCATACAGGAAATATTATTCGTCATAACGTAAGTTAACTCTCCTAATATGTTTATGATCTATTTAGTTGCAACAATATCTATATTGAAATGCTCATTAGGGTGATCAATACATTAAATTGAATATTGATTACCTTACTCCAATCAGAACCATCTCTATATAATAGAAAAAACTATGTTTTCTCTTAGTCATCATGAATATTGGGCTATAAAAAACACCATAATTGTAAAAGTTCAAAAATACTATAAGGGGTTATAATAATTCACATGTTAGCTATGTTCATTTAAAACCTATTTTATAAGGTTAATACTAAAATTTATATGGTACCTACTATAAAAACATGAATACAGTAACCAAGCTTTATTGTTTACTTTATTGCATCAGTATAAGGTAAAAGGGCTCACATCAGACATGGTTGATAAATTTTGTGGTACTAGTAAATTAGATACATTAATGATTCCCATGTCACATTTGATATAAAAAAAATAAGAAAAATCCTTTAATCCCCAAACTTATTCATAATATAATTCTTCATATCTTGTGGAAATGAAAAAAATAAAGGATGAGCTCGAATGCCATGTAAGGGTTATGTACAATAGGTGTAAGCATTAATAAATATAGAATAATCAATATAGAAGAGAGGATAATCAAAACATATAAAATTCAAGAAAAAACTTTATTTTAATTAATATAAATGGATAATATAATAATATAAATTACATGGACAATGTCAATTAAAATATTAATAAAAAAATACATAATTCTATGAATTAATGATCAAGTCCTCTCAACGAAAATATTATGAATCTTACTTTCATATCCAGTTAACCAATGCATATTACATAATAAATGGGTAAGAATATACCAGATACCAATATAATTTTAAAAAAACTCCCTATTTCCTCATGAGACCTATTGATTCATAGATAAGATATCTATAATTTCCCCCCACCCTTCACTTACACATCTTATGAATCATTCATATTTTGAATAATCAAAATAATTAATTCAAAAAATTCATCATAAGTCAACAATGATCCATATTGTATTAATAATATGGAAAATCAATATTTCTTCATCAGAATAATAAATCATCGACATAATTAGTAAATATGTTTTTATAGGATATTATCCCTAATAAAATTAATTATTTTTTTAATATAAGACAATAACATTTTAACATCAAAAAAAATATTTCTTAAAGAAAAATACCATTTTCATTTTTGAAATCACTTATGTAAAATATAAGAAAATATATTATTTGAAAAACAATTTTTTGAAAATTGATAGGGATGCTTCCAATAGGAGCTTCAAATAAAATAGTCATCGTGTTGGTGGGAAAATCTATCGATGCATTGTGTGCTCAAATAAATATTCCATTCAAACTTTTGGTAAAAGATACCTCATTTAGAAAACAAAAGGGAAATTACTTTTAAATTTTTTTATAGAAATTAAAACATGGTTAAAAATAACATTAATAAATATTGGTATAACAGTAAGTCATTGTTGAAGAAAATAAAACAAAATATTGACATTAAATAAAACCATTAGGAAAGAAAAACTCGAATCATTTTTTTAAAGAAATATGCTTACATGTAATTTATTTTTTGACAAAAAAATAGAATAAAATGAATGTAAAAATGTAAAACCCTTACATATCAAGATGATAATAAAATATATTGGGTTTAAGAGATTAGGGTCAAGTAATTTCCCTAAATAAAATCCAAACATTGAAAATAATAAAATAAAAATTGATTTTAACAAAAATCCCTAACCTCAAGATCAATATGCCATGTTAGTGATTTTAAGCCCCTATAAAACAAATATATATTTATTATATTTCTATAAAGAATCATATACTAACTTATAATATCATATTTTATCCACTCATTACATTATAACACTCATTATTTATAATCCTTATAAAAATTATTGTTTCTGAATGTTAATTCTTTCATTTGATATGTAAGTTTCATTTCGGTAGTTTTGACCATATCTCATATTTCTAAGGGTTACATAGTATACTTTTTTTTGGATAATGATATAAATATAATATATATTCATTGTATATATATATTTATAATAATTTATGAATAGTGTTGGATCAAAATGAAACTAATTGTAGTATCATAATAATGATGTATATGCTCAATATACACAGGGTGGGGGGGGGGGGGGGGTGGGGGGGTGAATTGTATAATTTGAAAAATACCTTTGGAACTTTTAAAGATGGTAACATTTAACATAGTTAAACAAGGTATATTCACAAGACCTCTATGTTCTACAAATTTCCTTGATTCCGAAAAATTGTTTCCAGAAATGAAACCTAACAAAAGTTTATAAGGACAAAGATTATACCTTAAAGCATATAAAATCTTATAAATCAGTGTACAAGTACAAGGAAGTATAATATAGTCATACTTTCCTCAAAAATCAGAATTTTAGTGGAAAATGTGAAACAAAAAAAGTAACAAGTAGTAAATATTATAACCCTTAGAGAAAGATATTAAACAACCTTGTATAAAGGCCCCTTGATTTATAATTTCAAGAAAGTCTATCTTACCCACACTAGGGTAGGCCCTCAATATGAATATCAGAGTCTGTCTTTCTATCCCCGCAAGCCCCCAACATCAAGGTAGTCGGGACCCCTGTCTTCTTAATCAAATAAGTCCTCAAACTTTAAGGTAGTCGACACCTCTGTCTTCTTATCCTTGGAAGTCCTCGAATGTACTCACCAACATTCAGAGTCACACAAAGCAATTCTGATAAAAATGTTCAGTACGCACTAAGCATGAGACTCTCTCCCTAGAAACAACTTCAACAACATATAATATCTAGAGTCGCAGAACAGTTCATCAAAGTTATGATCTCTTTCAAATGAGCTCATATTTATAGGCACATCTTCAACGGTTGGCTCCCTCCTCTAATAGTTATATTTTTTCTCGAATTTTGGAGGGACCTGTACACGTGTCACTCAAGAAACGTTTAGTTAGTAAGTGAATGCATGAAATCATTTTATAACCAAAACAATTTTAAGAAAAAATATGGTTTCATAACCAAATTCCTTTTTTGGAGTGTAAGGAAAAATGAAAGTTCAGATTCTAAACAAAAGACATTCAGTTTCTGTAATACAAGGATATTCAGATTCTGTTTTCTAGGGAATTCAAACCTGAATTCTATAGAATTCTAGAGTCTGAATTTCAAGGAAATTTGGATTTTGAATTTAGTAAAATTCAGAGTTGGAATTCAGTAGAATTCAGAGTATGAACGTACAAAGTTCAGAGTCTGAATTCATAAGAATTAGGATTCTTAACTTATGAAGTTCAGAGTATGAATTCATAATAATTCGAACTCTAAACTTACAATGTTCACAGTTATAATTCATTAGAATATGGAGTCTGAACATAGAATGTTCAGAGTCTGTATTCAGAGAATTCAGAACCTTAACTCATAAGAGACCGGAGTCTGAATTCATTAGGATTCAAAAACTAAATTCATAAAATTTGGAGTCTGAATTTGGATCCTAAAAAGAGAATGCTTTATATCGTAGTATATATATGATTCTGAGGTTTTGAATATGAAATCGAATTTTTTACTTAGAATATGAAAAATGAAAATATGGTAAGGATAAATTTCCATGGGGAAGGATAATTTTCCTGATGAAGTTAAAACATAGGAAAATGAAATTTTCCTTAATGAACAGTCTTTGTGATTTTCAAAACATGAAGTAATGGAAAAGTCATAAGGAAACCTTACTGACTGAACAATCTACCCCATTTTGGAAGGCCCAAAAATACTTATAAAAACGAATATAAGGACATGGAAAATATTTTTCTAGGCTTTGAAAGTACAACTTATCTCCCTTATCACATGGGAAATTATGATTATGACTAACTCTCCTTTAGACTTTGGAAACAATAAGGATCATATTCTAGATTTTTGGAAGGAGAATTTGCATTTTATTTCATGTGAAAATATTCTTGGATAAGAACTCTCCCTTAGATAAACTCCACCTTACATAGGGACATTTCTTCATTACTTAGTATTCTTTTTTTCATTTCTCCCCCTTTGTGATTTTCGAAAAGAAATACCAAGAATGGAAAAGTAAATATGGTACCTGAAATATTAGTACAGGAAAAAAAATATATGAAGAGCAATTGAAAATTTCATTATGACTAGAAAAAAAATTTTTACAAGGAAATGAATATAACAAAAGATTGGATTTTATCAAGATCATCCTTCCTTTTCCTTGGGCATCATGTTCTTGGCTATGGTCTTGAGCATCTTGAGCTCCTTGTGTGTAACGCCCGAGGCTTTTATTTTATATAAATCATCAAAGGAATCTTTCACTACACAAAACACTTTCTTGGCTTGCTTTACAAGCAATCACGACCTTCCTTGAAACCTTGCGTCGTACGCAATACCGAGTTTCACTAAACAACGATATGCTATTAAAATATTATTAAAACTAGCCGTTATGAATAGTGATAACCACTTTTTGAAATTTTGTAAATTTTATTTTTCAAAATTGACTTCATTTTTGGATTCGAAATATCGAAATTATCTTAGGGTGAAATTTTGGTATTTTTCTGAAAACTATCAATTTTTGATGAATAGTGAAACCACTAAATGGTAGTTAAAAAAATGATTTTTTCAAAAAACATAATTTTACCACTTCTGTGAGTGTAATTTCAAAAATCTGAGAGACACGGTTGATGTTATTAAGTATGTTGTGGTTCAATGATATGAAAATAATATTTGGTGAATAATACCTTTTTACTTTTATTTACCACGGTTAAAAGTAAATAGGGTAATTAAGGGTAAAAATGATATTATTATTACCATACCACATGTCCTAACTCTATTGGATAAGTTTAATTCGACCATAAACAACCTTATGAATAAGATATGACCATTTAGGCACACATGGATTAGATTAGGAAATTTATTATTAATTTATTTAAAGAAGGGTTAAAACAGTTAAAATCAATGTTAATAAGAAAATAATTTTTAATATAGGGTTTTAAAAAAGATAAATTCGACTATAAATATTCATTAGAAAGATAAAACGATTTCCTACATAATGAAATTTTATTTGTAATTTTTAGACTTTAAATAAGTTAATTTATTTATGACACAATTATGATGCAGTAATTATCTTATTAATGAAATATTGACATAATTGATGTTATAAATACCCAAATAAATATAATTTGAGACTTTTTATGAATTACACTAATTTTAAAGGTTAAAATGACATGTTAGTATTGATTTATTTAACGTTTTTCGAACTAATCATTCTGTTATGATTTTCACAAAAATAAATTACTAAATAGTGTAAAAATTGACATAAAATAGTTTTTCAAACAAATATTATATTATTAATTGTTATTTTATTATTAAAAATCTAATTTCTGGCTACATGACTTATATAAGGTTATATATATTAATAATAAACAATTTGTGGTTCGTTTGGATGATTATAGTAAGTTTATTAACCTTATAGTATAAGAACACAAGAAGACAAGGTAAAAGTAAAATTATTTAACTTAATGTTAAATCTAAATGATAAGGTTAAAATAGGAACCTAAACTTGTCTAAATTATATTGGATGATAGGATTTAGACCCATCCCTACCTTAGCTTCGAAAGAAATCAATTTTGAGCTATTTAAAACCGAATTTGGCTTTATAATAAAATAATATTTTTAGTTTTTCCAAAGGAGCCTCTCTCCTCCCTTATAAAAGGGCACCTCCTCCCCCTATTCCTCACACCACTTTTAGCCTTAAAGATCGGCCAAACCCTGAAAAATTATCCTCTCCACTTCCCTAGAAACATCCTAGAGGTACTGGTCTTCTTCAAAGACCAATTTTAGTTCTCTAAAAGGAGGTCTCAAAGAGGTGCTTCAAAGAAGAGGTAATGTCTTTTACCAATTCTTTCAACTTTATTTCTTCTTCCACTTCTTCTTCATTAGTTGTTTCATTATGAAGTAATAACATAAGTATCACTCATATACTGATATATTATTATAAGTATTAAACAACCCTATTTCACCATCTATCCATCCTACGGAAAACAAAATCACCGCGCGTGTGTACGTACGGAATACCATCTCCACGATGTGATGTGATTCGTTCTACATGATCTTAATTGCATAATGATTATATTAATGAGTTGAGTGAATAAATATGATATATATAACACTAATACCATTCTGTAAATGAGGTATCTATAACCTATTAATTTATTCGACAAAACATGCATAAGAACAAAAAGTAATAAACACCCGAATAAACAAGTTGTTATGAAATATTACTAATAAGAAGCTAGGAATATGACCATATATGATATCATAAAAATAAGAATGATTCTGGAATAAGTCAAAAAAATTATTTAAATCATTATACAGGAGGTTTGGACACTTACGAAGCAAATTGGACCTAAGGTAAGGGAAAATATCACAATCTCATTTTTATCAGAGATTGTTTATACTTTGGTATTTACTGGGGTGTATTTTATCATCTATATCCATGTTTCCTCAATATGTAATATTATTTCCATCCACCTACAATTTTTTAAATCCAATTATAGCCTTCGGTGGGGTTTTAGTAAAAGATATGAAAGGAATCTTTTGTCGTTTTTCGTACGAGGTTCTTTTTGACTTTTCCGACAAAAGGGCGAGAAGAATGTTTTTTTAACTTATACAACATGAATGGATTTTTAAAAAATTATTTCCAAGAATCTTCCTTTACAAGTTTTCAAGTATATTTTTAATCAACTTCTTTTAGTTTAAAATTGTTTGACATGTTAAGAAAGGAAAAATGTTTTTGACATAGAAAGGATATTTTCTGGAAGAATGGAGTTCAAGAGTTTTATCAAAATTATTTTCCATATAAGATAATATAGGGTTCTGTTTCTATCCCCATTATTACATGAATTTGATTATGTTGTGATGGAAATTTTTTTATAAATTCTTTTATCTTATATGAATTTTTTTATGATGTCACGATGTTTAAGATTCCAATTTTTATTACATGGGTTATGCAAGGATGTATGGTTTATGATTTTGTGGCACACATAAGAATGATATCATTATGAGATAGGTGGGACCTATATCTCCCACCAATGGATTGGGTAAAGATTTTATATCTCATGAGATAGACATGGCTAGAATGACAGGTTAAACCAGTTCAGTGAAACAGGACTGAAACGAGGAGTGAACTCGGTTCAGAAATGGACTTTGTCCACTAAGATATTCATGGAAATGATTCTTGACTAATAAGAAATGATTATCTATGATTATGTGTGTATGAAAAAAAGTTTCATGTTTTAAGTTATGATTATTGGGATTACATTTCACTACTATGATTTATCCCATGTTATGAAATTATGATCTCTTTTGCAGGTTAAGATTTCCAAAAGTTATGTTCTTATGTATATGATGTGATTGATATTTCTTTTTTTTACCCTTAATGAGCATTTGAGCTCACCCTTTTGTATGAATTATTTCCCCAGGTCAGGAAGAAGGTTATTAATTAGGATATTCCAAAAAGGGACTCTAGATATGATGAAGTAAATGGGAGGAAAAGTATATGCTTTATGAACAAGTTGTTTATGTTTCCCAGTTTCTAAAGACTCTATACCTATACAGTCCTTTCCTAGTTTTGTTATATGTTGTAATAAGTGTGATTCAATTATAAAGTAATAACAATGTATGTAAATTATGGGTCATTATAGTTGGTATCAGAGGAAAGGTATAGTCAACCTTTGGAAACTAGTATGTGAATGCCTTAGTAAGAATCCTAAGGATAAGTCTAAGCATAGAACACAATCTTAGTGTTTTAGAAATGGCCATGAATAACCTAGGATAAGACCTTAAGTGTGCTATTTTATTCTTGATTATGTGGTTTTCCTATTATAATTAGTGTTGCTCACACTATTCTTCTTGGTTTTAGTCAATGGATGGAACCCGAAAGAACCGTGTTAATGCGGAATGCGACGGGCAATGCAATGATTGTCCCCCTGAGCAACCAAACGTTATGGGAGCTGGAATGAAAAAACTTGTAGCCATGCTCACACAACTTTCTCAAGCTATGAATCATGCAGGACTTCCAAACGAGCAAGGGAAGGAGCAACATTCTGTTGAATCCTTCATGAGGCAGCGTCCACCCTCATTCAGCGGGTCTATTGATCTGTTAGTTGCTGAACAATGGATTAATACTACTGAAAAGATATTTTCAGTTCTTCAATGTTCTGAACATGATAAAGTCATCTTTGCAGTGTATCGTTTGGAAGGTGATGCTGATCAATGGTGGAATCTTATCAACAATACGAGGCAAAGATATGAAATTGATTTCATGGAATGGGACGAGTTCAAGAACTTATTTTTCAATAAGTACTTCCCTCTTATTCTCCGAACAAAGATGGAGAAAGAGTTTCTTGAACTGAGGAAAAAGGATTATGAATCTGTTGGTACCTATGAAGCAAATTTTACAAGACTTGCAAGGTACGCTTCCCGTATTATTATCCAACCTGAGAGTAAGATCGATCGATTCTTTAGTGGCTTAAAACCAAGTCTTCGAAGGGCGTTAGCCATAAGGGACTTCAATAGCTACGAGGAAATCGTTCGATGTGCTCTTAAAGTCGAGATGGAGATTGGAGTAACCCATCATTCATATGGTTTTGTTAAGAAGAAGAAAATGGAATTCAAAGGAAAATCTAAAGAGCACACTGAAAAGAAGATTAGCTTTCCCTTATGCTCAAAGTGTGGAAAGAAATATGGAGGGAGTTGTATTAAAGGGACAAGTAAATGTTTCAAATGTGGAAAGTAATGTCATAGGGAATTTGAATGCCGCAATGATGGGAAGAAGATGTCTCATGATGTAAAAAAGGAAGGGATACACAGAATGAACCTACTACACTTCAATGCTTCAAGTGCAAGGAGATGGGGCATTATGCCAATCAATGCCCAAATCCAAGGATTGATGATGATGGTCGACGTCAACAATCTCTTAAGGATAAAGACAAAGGAAAGTCACATGCAATTTCTATTAGCGATGTGGAGTACGATAGCGATGTGGTGAAAGGTACACTTACCATCCACTCTAAAGTAGAAAATGTTTTATTTGATTCTGGATCAACCCACTCCTTTATTTCTGAAGAATTTTCTAAGGATATCACTGTATTACCTCAACAATTAGATGTTGAGTTAGCTGTGAAAACCCCTAATGGCACAACAGTTACATCAAAAGTTTAAAATTCTTCTCCGATTGAAGTTTGTGGGAAAGTGCTTCCTGCAAATCTTGTGATTCTTCCTATAGTGGAATTTGATGTGATTCTTGGAATGGATTGGCTTTCCTTATATGGGGATCATATCAATTTCCAAAGAAGGGAAGTCACATTTCATATTCCAGATCAATCTATGGTCATCTATTGATGCAAGGATGAACATAACATTCCAGTGGAAATTTCATCCATCTTATGGGTCTTGATTCTGCTAATTTAAGGTTATTTATCTCAAATGGTTGGTGAGAAACTCACGATTAAGAATATTACCATTGTACTGGAGTTTGATGATGTCTTTCTGGAGGAATTACCGGGTCTTCCACCAAATCGTGAAGTTGAGTTTTCAATAGAACTCGTACCGGGTGATTTGCCTATTTCAAATACACCTTATTGAATGGCCCCAATTGAGTTGTAGGAATTGAAGAAGCAACTCCAAGAGAATCTTGATAAGGGGTTCATACACCCTAGTGCGTCACCTTGGGGAGCACATGTTCTGTTTGTTAAGAGGAAAGATGGATCAATGAGACTCTACATTGATTATCAAGAACTTAACAAGATCACTATCAAGAACAAATATCCTCTCCCACGCATTGATGACTTATTTGATCAACTACGTAGAGCTCAATACTATTCCAAGATTGATCTTCATTTAGGGTATCATCAACTAAGGGTCAAAAGGGAGGATATACCAAAGACGGCTTTCCGTACAATGTATGGACACTATGAATTTATAGTGATGCCATTTGGTCTTAATAATGCCACTACTATCTTCATGGATCTGATGAATTGAGTCTTTAGAGACTATCTTGATCAGTTTTTAGTAGTCTTTATAGATGATATTCTGGTATATTCAAAGAGCAAGGAAGAACATTAAGATCATTTGAGAATTATATTGAAGACCCTGAGAAAGGAGAAGTTTTATGCCAAATTTACCAAGTGTAAATTTTGGCTTCAAAAAGTTGCATTTTTGGGTCACATAATCTCAAAAGAGGGGATATCTGTGGATCCAGCAAAAACAGAGGTTATCGAAAGATGGTCGAGACCAACAACATTAACTGAGATCCGAAGTTTTCTTGGTTTGGCTGGATATTATCGAAGTTTTGTGAATGATTTTTCACGATTATCTAATCCACTCACCAAGTTGACTGGAAAGGAGTTAAGTTTGTCTGGACAGAGGAATGTGAAGAGAATTTCAAGGAGTTAAAAAGAAGGTTATCCAGTGAACCTGTTCTCACACTACCTTGTAGTGGAGAAATGTTTGTGATATACAGTGATGCATCCATGAAGGGATTGGGGTGTGTTCTTATGCAAAATGATATGGTGATAGTTTATGCCTCATGACATTTGAAAATCCATGAGCAAAATTACCCAACTCATGATTTGGAGTTAGCTGCGGTAATCTTTGCATTAATGATTTAGAGGCATTATCTTTACGGAGAAAGGTGTGGCATTTATACTGATCATAAATGTTTAAAGTATATTTTCACAAAAATGGAGCTGAATATGCGCCAAAGAAGATGGTTGGAGCTGATTAAGGATTACGACTGCTTAATCCATTACCACCCTGGGAAAGCAAACAACATGGCAGATGCATTAATTCGACAAGACCATGCCAGTTTATCCATGATGAGGATCCCAAAAGATCCAATATTTACGGATTCACAAAGGATGGATCTTGGAATTATAATGGAAGGGGAAAATTATTATTTGTCTCAAATGAATGTTCAACCATCTATACATGTGAAGATTAAAGAGGCACAAAAAGAAGATTTCAAGTTACAAAAGAAGGTCAGAAATGTTCCTAAATTCAACCTTGATTGTGATGGGATAATAAAGTTCAGGAATCGGGTTTGTGTTCCTCCCATCCCTGAATTAAAGAAGGAGCTACTGGATGAGGCTCATAGTTCTTCATTCTCTATTCATCCTGGAAGCACAAATATGTATAGGGACCTCAAAGAGTACTTCTGGTGGGATATCATTAAAAGAGATGTTGCTGAATATGTCTCTCGATGCTTGGTTTTCCAGCAAGTTAAAGTTGAGAGACAGAAGTCTAAGGGAATGTTACAACCATTACCCATACCCGAATGGAAATGGGAAAACATCACTATGGACTTTGTCACAGGACTCCCTAAAACATCCAAAGGCAATAATGCTATCTGGGTCATAGTTGATTGTCTTACAAAGTCAGCACACTTCATCGCTATTAGAGAGGATTTCTCTCTAGATCAGATTTCTAGGATATATGTGAATGAAGTGGTAAGATTGCATGGAGTACCACTTTCTATTATATCTGATCGGGATCCGAGGTTTACCTCAAAGTTCTGGCGAAGTCTTCAGCATACTCTGGATACAGAGTTAAGGTTCAGCACTGCTTATCATCCTCAGACAGACGGTCAGTCTGAGAGAACAATTCAAACTCTAGAAGATATGTTGAGAGCTTGCTCTATGGATTTCAAAGGTGGTTGGGATCAACACCTACCTTTGGTGGAATTTTCTTATAATAATAGCTTTCACTCTAGTATTCAGATGGATCCTTATGAAGCTCTCTATGGAAAGAAATGCAGGACTCCAACTTACTAGGATGAAGTTGGGGAAAGAAAGCTATTAAGACCTGATCTTGTTGATGAAATGACAAAAAAGGCCAGATCTATTCAACAACATATAAGAGCATCTCAGAGTCGACAGAAAAGTTATTTTGACAACCAAAGAAAAGACCTAGAGTTTGAAGTGGGTGATAAAGTGTTCTTACGAATATCTCCCTGGAAGAGGGTCATGATATTTGGAAAGAAGGGGAAGTTGAGCCCTAGATATATCGGTCCATTCGAAATACTGGATCATGTTGGGAAGGTAGCTTACTGATTGGCACTTCCACCAAATCTCTCTCAAGTTCACGATGTGTTCAATGTATCTCTCCTGAGAAAGTACATACCTTATCCTTCACATGTACTCAGCTTAGAAGTTGTACCGCTGGAGCAAGATCTTTCTTATGAAGAACAACCGATAGAGATTATGGATCATAGTGAAAAAGTCCTACGAATTAAGACCACTCGCTTGGTGAAAGTTGTATGGAGGAACCACCAATTAGAAGAATCTACATGGGAGATTGAGGATATGATGAGGGAGAGGTATCCTCATCTGTTTGTTACAAAGTGATGAATTTCGAGGGAGAAATTCATTTTAAGGGGGGTTGAATGTGACACCCGAGACTTTTATGTTATATAAATCAACAAAGGAATCTTTCACTACACACAACACTTGCTTGGCTTTCTTTACAAGAAATCGTGACCTTCCTCGATAGCTTGCGTCGTACGCAATATCGAGTTTCACTAAATAATGATATGCTATTAAAATATTATTAAAATTAGCCGTTATGAATAGTAATAACCACTTTTTGAAATTTTGTAAATTTTATTTTTCAAAATTGACTTCATTTTTGGATTTGGAATATCGAAATTAGCCTAGGGTGAAATTTTGGTATTTTTCTGAAAACTTTCAATTTTTGATGAATAGTGAAACCACTAAGTGGTAGTTAAAAAAACTGAATTTTTCATAAAACATAATTTTACCGCTTCTGTGAGTGTAATTTCAAAAATACGAGAGAGACGGTTGAAGTTAGTAAGTAAAATATGGTTCAATGAGATGAAAATAATTTTTGGTGAATAGTAACTTTTTACTTTTATTTACCACGGTTAAAAGTAAATAGGGTAATTAAGGGTAAAAATGATATTATTATTACCCTAAAACATGTAATAATTCTATTGGATAAGTGTAATTCGACCAAAAACAACCTTATGAATAAAATATGACCATTTAGGCCCACTTGGATTACATTAGGACATTTATTATTAATTTATTTAAAGAAGGGTTAAATTAGTTAAAATCAAAGTGAAATAAGAAAATCATTTTTAATATAAAGATATACATAAGATAAATTCGACTATAAATATTCATTAGAAAGATAAAAGGATTTCCAACATAATTACATTTTATTTGTAATTTTTAGACATTATATAAGTTAATTTATTTATGACACAAAGATGATTCAGTAATTATATTATTAATGAAATATTGACATAATTGATGTTATAAATACCCAAAAAAATATAATTTGAGACTTTTTATGAATTAAACTAATTTTATAGCTTAATATGGCATGGTATTATTGATTTAATTAACTTTTTTCGAACTAATAATTCTGTTATGAGTTTCACAAAAATCAATTACTAAATAGTGTCAAAATTGACATAAAATAGTTTTTAAAACAAATATTATATTATTAATTGTTATTTTATTCTTAAAAATATAAGGGTCGGCCAAATGACTTAGATAAGGTTATATATATTAATAATAAACAACTTGGGGTTCTTTTGGATGCTTATAGTAAGTTTATTAACCTTATAGTATAAGAACACAAGAAGACACGGTAAAAGTAATATTATTTAACTTAATGTTAAATCTAAATGATATGGTTAAAATAGGAACCTAAACATGTCTAAATTCTTTTGGATGAGAGGTTTTGGACGCATACCCACCTTAGCTTCGAAATAAATCAATTTGGAGCTATTTAAAACCGAATTTGGCTTTATAATAAAATAATAGTTTTAGTTTTTCCAAAGGAGCCCCTCTCCTCCCTTATAAAAGGGCACCTGCTCCCCCTCTTCCTCACACCACATTGAGCCTTCAAGCTCGGAAAACCCCTGAAACTTTCTCCTCTCCACTTCCCTAGAAACATCCTAGAGGTCCTGGTATTCTTCAAAGACCAATTTTAGTGCCCTAAAAAGAGGTCTCAAAGAGGCGCTTCAAAGAAGAGGTAATGTCCGTTACAAATTCTTTCAACTTTATTTCTTCTTCCACTTATTCTTATTTAGTTGTTTCATTATTAAGTAATAACATTAGTATCACTCATATACTGATATGTTATTATAAGTATGAAACAACCCTATTTCACCATCTATCCATCCTACGGAAAACAAAATCACCGCGCGTGCGTATGTACAGAATACTGTCTCCACGATGTGATGCGACTCGTTCTACATGATCTTCATTGCATAGTGATTATATAAATGAATTGAGTGAATAAATATGATATATATTACACTAATACCATTATGGAAATGAGGTATCTATAACCTAAGAATTTATTCAATAAAACACGCATAAGAGGCAAAAGTAATAAACACCCGAATAAACAAGTTGTAATGAAATATTACTAATAAGAAGCTAAGAATATGACCATATATGATATAATAAAAATAAGAATGATTCTGGAATAAGTCAATAACATTATTTAAATAATTATACAGGATTATCGGACACTTACGAAGCAAATCAGACCTAAGGTAAGAGAAAATATCACAATCTCATTTTTATCAGAGATTGTTTATACTTTGGTATTTACTAGGGTGCATTTTATCATCCACATCCATGTTTCCTCAATATGTAAAATTATTTCGATCAACCTAAAATTGTTTAAATCCAATTTTACCCTTCGGTGAGTTTTTAGTAAAAGATATTAAAGGAATCTTTTGTCATTTTTTGTAAGAGGTACTTTTTGACTTTTCTGACAAAAGGACGAGAAGAATGTTTTTTTTAACTTATACGGCATGAATGGTTTTTTAAAAAATTATTTCCAAGAAGCTTCCTTTACAAGTTTTCAAGTTCATTTTTAATCAACTTATTTTAGTATAAAATTGTATGACATGTTAAGAAAGGAAAAATGTTTTTGCAGTAGAAAGAATATTTTCCTCAAGAATGGTGTTCAAGAGTTTTATCAAAATTATTTTCCATATAAGATAATATAGGGTTCTGTTTCTATCCCTATTATTAAATGGATTTGATTATGTTGTGATTGAAAATTTTTTATGAATTCTTTTATCTTATATGATTTTTTATGATGTCACGATGTTTAAGGTTCCCATTTTTATTACATGGGTTATGCAATGATGTATTGTTTATGATTTTGTGGCACACATAAGAATGGTATCATTATGATATGGGTGGGACCTATATCTCCCTCCAATGCATTGGGTAAAGATTTTCTATCTCATGAGATAGACCTGGCTGGAACGGTAGGTTAAACCGGTTCAGTGAAACAGGACTGAAACAAGGAGTGAACTCGGTTCAGAAATAGACTTTTTCCACAATGATAGTCTTGGAAATGAGTCTTCACTAATAAGAAATGATTATCTATGATTGTGTGTGTATGCCACAAAGTTTCATGTTTTAAGTTATGATTATTGGGATTACATTTCACTACTATGATTTATCCCATGTTATGAAATTATGATCTCTTTTTCAAGTTAAAATTTCCAAAAGTTATGTTCTTATGTATATGATGTGATTGATATTTCTTTTGTTTACCCTTACTGAGCATTGGAGCTCACCATTTTGTTTGTTTTATTTCCCTAGGTCAGGAATAAGGTTATTAAGTAGGATATGCCAAAAAGGGACTCTAGATATGATTAAATAAATGGGAGGCAAAGTAGATACTTTATGAATCAGTTGTTTATGTTTCCCAGTTTCTAAAGACTCTATACCTATACGGTCCTTTCCTAGTTTTTTAATATGTTTTAATAAGTGTGCTTCAATTCTAAAGTAATAACAATGTTTGTAATGTATGGGTCGTTATAATGTAATCTTCCTCTCATCACTTAAGAAGCTGATCCAGATCCTCTAATTTCTTCTCTAAGGCTTTGATTTTTTCTTCATGAGCCTTAAGAATATCATCCCGAACCTTCAAGTCTTCTTCCTATTTGAAAATATTTTCTTCTATCTCAACCCTAATATCTCTTCATCTCTTTCAGCTTTGAGCAACTAGATACAACTTCCCATTCAGATCTTTTACCTCTAGCATCCGTGAATTCTATTCTAGAGTCATCTTTTCTTCAAAACTGTTTGTGAGATCCTTGATCTTCACATCATTCATTCCAAAATGATTCCTTAAAACTATCTTTGAACTCATCAAGATTTCTCATGTACTCTATAGTTTTTCATGACCAAATGGTCATCTTCTTGCCTGATCTTTTGTGGGATTTGTAGTTAACGAAAAATTGCTTGAAATCAACCTCAAGCTTGACACACTTGTCCATTACCATGGATACAACATCTGATTTCTGATTGAAGGTGTGTTGAATAATCTGACATCACGAGTCAATGCTTAGATGTATAGGGATAGTCCCGACAAGCATCTTCAATAATTGAACTATGAAATCATGTCCAATGGAGGACAATTCTGAATCTAAGACATTAATTTCTGAGGGCACTTTCTCTATTTTAACTGCCTTCCTCTTCACTGATCCACCAACTTGTTTCTTCATCACAAAAGCTTTACTAGGTGTATCAACAACCACAAGTTTTTCCATATCATTTTTCGGAATGGATTATTTATCAGGAGACTATTGTTCACTATTAGATAGCTGAATGATTTTTTTTCTTAATCTACCTCTTCCTTCTCAGCTCCTTCCTCAGCATCCTTTGGATGAATGAAATCTTTATTTATGATTTCTTATTCCGAAAGTTTGTTCACTTCTTCTTCAACCTTGTTATCTTCACATTTCACATCTTTCCCAGGGGTAGCGAGCTTCGAAGACTCAAATTTAGAAGTTCATATTGAAAGCTTCTAAGATGGACTTTCCTTCTCATGAAAATATTCAATTTGATTAATGAGATCTTCACTATCTATACTGCCTTCTTCTTCTTCTTCCTCCAATACTTTTTCTTGGACTTTTTCTGGAGTGACAAGTTTCTTCCCTAGAGATTCAGTTAAATATTCCACAAAGAATGATTGTGGTACAAAAATATTTTCGGAGTCTTTATCTGTAGCATTCAGAAGAGACTGCACGATCTCTACTTCAGTCATCTTCTTTTTTTCTTTATTTTCTTTCTATTAAATTTCTAGATACTCAGCTATCTTATTCGTGATAAATTTTGCTTCAGAAGTGTCTAGGCCAAACATGGGATCCCCTTATTTCCTTTTCTTCGTGTCTTCCCTCCACATAGCTATTACGTAATCCAGATAGGCTTTTTGATTTTTTTGGCTTTGGGGGTGCTGAATAAACTTCATTGGACACAAGATATTTTACCTTCTCTTCTACATCCATCAGCTTTCTTTCCCTTCTATCCTTTTTAGACCGTTCAACAACCTCTTATTTCTTTGGTATGGATTTGGCTTCTTCTTTTGGAAAGTCATAAAATTCTACGGATTCCTTCGAAAAACCGACTTTCATCCTTTAAAAGGTATCATCACTAACCAGCATGAATTTGAAATTACTTTTCATTGAACTGTAAAGAATTTTGAAATACTCCATGCACCGATCAATCAGATTTGAAAAAAATGGTTGGATACACAATGATCTGAGCCTTCGTATTTCCATTCTTTATATTCTTGATCATATCAGAATATGCTTACCCAAGTTGATTTTTCTCAGGTTCACCAGAAATTCCAAAATATACATGTCACTCTTCTTTAAAGTATCATTGTCCTCTATTCACAAAATGATGAATCCTTGAACCCATAATTCAAGGATCCAATAATTTGTAGAAAGGTGAATAATATTAGGACTCTTTACCTCTCTAAGACCATTACAAGACATTTCTTTCACCTAATTAAAACTTCCTTGGTCATCAGGAAACTTATGAGAGAAAAACTCATCTTCTCCTTCATATGGGATTCCAATCAAACTAATAGCCTTGGTATAAGATAAAGAACATGTGTTCCCATAGCACTTAAAAGAAAATTTGTCTCTGCCTTCTTCCTTGAAAAAACATGCTGACTTATATAACTCAACCAACAAGTCCGGATACACCGGATCTTGGGATCCTGGTTTCGATACACAAACACTCTCCCATATATTCATCTTGATGTTTTTCGAGATTATAGAACCATACATAGAAAAGAATTTGGATAAAACAACCTTTCCCTATAAATATTCCATTTAGAAATCGGCTTGAAAATTGACTTGTCTTTCTGGGAAGTTACTTCAACAGACATTCAGAGTTGATAAAAAAACATGAAATTCCAGAATGAGCTTATATAGAAGGCAGAGAATCAGCATGTGAGAGATTCAATTTTGATGTGGGATAACCATCAGAGGGTCCTTTATATAGGTTTTAGAAGCAACGATTCAGATTCTATAGTCAATCTAGATGTTGAGAAACCTTCTGATCAGATCTAATGGTTGAAATGATAGTCGCAAGGAAATCTTGGTAGGATCCTATCTTTTGAGGTTTTTAAGAAAAACATTCAGATTTAAGAAAAAGTGAATATGAAAATTTAAAAAAATTTAAAATAATAGCAAGTTAATGATTATTACAAAAACTTAGGAATGGAACTATACCTTTTGGAGTAATAGTAAGATTATCTGTAATGAGGACAATTCTTCTTGAAGAACTTTATATTCCGAAAATTTGATTATGAAAATTTTGAAAATATGACTATGAAATATTTTTAGAAAATCCTTATTATGAATTTTTTATATAAAATCATCATTAAAAAAAATATAGAAAATATTCATTATGAAAATTTATAAAATCTTCATTACAAAATTTTTGAAAATCTCCATTATGAAAATTTAAAAAATCTTCATTACAAAAATTTATAAAATCATCATTATCAAAATTTAGAAAATCTTCATTATAAAAATTTTGAAAATTTTCATTATGAATGTTTAGAAAATATTCATTACAAAAAATTAGAAAATATTCATTATGAAAATTTAGAAAATCTGACTATGAAAACTTGGATTACGAAAAAATTCTAGACTAAAAAAAATTTAGAATCTAACAAACAAATGTACTCCCCCTATGAAAAGGAATTTGTTACTGTAAGGAGATTTGTTTCAATAGGAAGTTAATATGGAATATTACCTTATGGTTATCATTCACAGATTCTGTTTAATTTATTCAAATCTATCGAAGGGTAATGATTTTGTGAAAATATGAGAAAGTTGATCTTGAATTATGATAAATTGAAGAATGATATCCCCTTTTTGCGTGTGATACCTAAGAAAGTGATGTCTAATATCTATGTGTTTTTTATGAGAGTGATGTGAATGGTTTTTACATTGGGAAATGGTACTACTATTATCACAAAAAATTTGTGTTTTGGTAAAACTCATACCGTAGTATGTTTGTGTGTGTTGCATCCAAAACACATGAGCACTACAACTTCCAGCTACTACGTATTCATCTTCAGCAGTGGAAAGTGGTATAGAGTGTTGCTTTTTACATGACCAAGAAAATAATGAATCTCTTATGAAATGACACGTTCTGAATGTACTTTTTCTATCCATTCTATATCCACCAAAGTAAGCATCTGAAAAAAATTCAAAACAAAATAATTTCTAGAAGTATAAAAGAGTCTAAGATCCATGGTTCCCTTTAAGTAGAAAAAAATATATTCACTAACTTTAAATGATATTCCTTATGATTATATTAATATCTTGTACATAAGAATACCGAAAACAATAAGTCTAGATGACTAGCTATCAAGTAAAGTAGACTTTCTATCATACCTCTAAAATATGTTTGATCTACTGGTTTCCCAGCATTATCTAGATCAAGTGAATTTGAGGTACCAATGGGAGTAATTATACTCTTAGTGTTTTAATATCCATTCTTTTTAAGAATGTCATTAATATTATAATGTTGGGATATATAAATACATTTTGGTTTTTGAGAAATTTGAAAACCCAGGGAAAATGTTAACTCACCCATCATACTCATTTCAAACCAAGATTCCATTAGATCCAGAAATGAATCAGTTAAAGATTGCTGAGTTGAACCAAATATAATGTCATCAAAATAAATTTGAATAATAAAAGCATTTTTCTTATCTTTCTTTATAAAAAGGGTGGGATCAGCATTTCCCTTAACATAATTATTTTGAATTAAAAATCATGTAAGTCTATCATACAAAGCTCGAGGGGATTGTTTAAGTCTGTACAGAGCTTTGGTAAGTCTGTTAAAATTTTTAGGATGTTTTGTATCTTAAAAACCAAGAGGTTGTTCATCTAAAACATCCTCTTGTACAAAACCATTAAGGAAAGCACATTTTACATCCTTTTGAAAAAGTTTGAAATTGAAAAATGCTGCAAAGGCAAGTACAATACGAATAGATTCAAGTCTAGCTACTCGAGCATAGTCTTCTTCATAGTCTATTCCATCTTGTTGATTATAGCCTTTAGCAACCAATCTAGATTAATTTCATACAATGATTCCAATTTCATCACACTTATTTCTGAAGATCCATTTTACTCTAATAACATAAGTTTCCTTAGGTATTTCAACCAAGGTCCATACCTTATTCCTTTCGAATTCATTTAGTTTATCTTACATAGCTTTTATCCAACCATTATCACCTAATTCTTCATCAGTTCTTTTTGGTTCTAATTAGAAAAAAAATGATAGATATTCTACATCATTCCTTGAAGAACTTCTAGTCCTTACATGTTGATTTAAATCACCAATGATACAATCACTAGGATTACTCTTAAGAAACAACTGATTTGGTTTTTGTAAAACATGTTCATCAACATAGGGTAGAATGTCTTCTGGGGTAAATGCTTCAAAAATATGTTATTCGGAAATTTTCTTTATCAGAAGAATCTTCTAACAATGATTGATAATCAGTTTTGGAAAACACATCCGAAGTTTTAGGTTGAGGTTGTTTAAAAACAAAAGGATTAGTTTCATCAAATTTAACATGTACTATTTCTTCAACAGAACATGTGTTTTTATTGAAAACTCTATACTCCTTAGAAGTTGTGGACCAGCCTAAGAAAATTCCTTCATCACATTTTGAGGAGAATTTGTGTATATTGTCTTTAGTATTTAGAATTAACACCTTGCAACCAAAAACTTTGAAGTAGGAATGTAGAGGTTTTTACTATTCCATAACTGATAAGTAGATTTATTAAGAAAATGGAACAATCAAAACACAATTTATAGTATAACAAAAAGTAATTACAAATTCAGCTGAAAAATGTTTGTCTACCAAATACTCACTGAACATGGTTCTAGTCATGTCTTGAATAATTCTATTTCTTCTTTCAACAAAACAATTTATTGAGGAGTTCTAGGTGCTAAGAAATTATGAGTAATTCCTTTTCTACTACAAAAATTTTCAAAATCATAATTTTGAAATTCTCCTCCATGATGATACGAATAGTTATCAGAGGAAGGATTTTCTTATTTTTAAATTGGGCTCTAAAACTTTCAAAATAAGAAAAAGCTTCATATTTATTTTCATGAAAATAGACCCACATAAACCTATTGTAATCATAAAATAAGAAAAATACATAATACTTTCCTCTAATGCTTCGAGTTTATGTTGGACCAAAAAAATACATATGAAATAACTGTAATTCATTAGTGGTTAAGACTTCACCAATGAATTTAAAACTTGATTTATGTTTCTTTCCATATTTATAAGGATCACAAACTTTTGAAAAATCAAATCTAAGCACTGGTAGATCCTTAACTAGTCTTTTATTAGAGAGTTTAAATAGGTTTCTAAGGTTACAATGACCCAACCTTCTATCGCAAAACCAAGAATGTTATTCCATTTCACTAAGGAAAGGTAGGTTTTGGCTCATAAGGTCTTCTATGTTTAGAGTGTATACATTCTCTTACCGATGGGAAGAAAGAATAAACTCTTCCTTAGAATTGTGAACTAAGCACTTATCATTCCTAAAATTCACAAGGTAACCTTCATCACATAAATGGCTTATGCTAATGAGGTTGTTCTTAAGACCCATAGTAAATAAAATATTTGAAATCGATGTTTTTCCAAGAAGAATGATGTCACCTATACCAATAATTTATCTGTTAGCATTATCTCTAAAAGTTAATTTTCCTCCTATTATCTTGATAATATTTTCAAAGATGTTTTTGTTACCTACCATATGCCGAGAACATCCACTATCCATGTACAACGTATTTCTGTTGGCACATTCTTTATTTACCTAAAAATAAGAATTTAAGACTTTTAGAACCCAAAGTTTCTATGATCCAGAATCTTTAGAAATAAAAATCATAGGAATCCACATTTTCATTAAAAAATAAGCTTTATGAAATTATAAGGACCGAGTTTTGTTTAAGGAATAATTCTTTTCCCAATGCCCACTACACTAACACTTAGTGTATAAAGGACCACTTTCTAAAAGCTGGTTTAGAACTAGTATAACCAAAACAAGAATTATTCCTTAGTTTTAGGATTTGAGAATACATCTTATCAATGTTTTTCTTACCTAAGTTAAAGATTGAAAAAAACATTATGAAGGGAAATATCCAAGACTTTAGTTTAATAACTATGTTATTATCTTCGAAAAATTTAGATTTAGAACTAGAGTTAGGATCAAAAACATTTTTCTTAGAAATTACTTTTTCCAGATCCTTAGAACGTTTATCCTTCCCCGAATTTACTTCCTTATGGTTTTTTGAAATACATTGAAAATCAAGGTTTTTCTTATCAAGATCCTTATAATGATCTTATATTTAATTTGTAATAATAGTATTCCTAGAATTTTGTTTATCAAGCATTTTCTTGAGTTTTGAATTCTCATTCTCAAGGAGCTTAGCAAACCTAGAAACTTCTTCATAAGTAGGTAAAGTATTATCCTCATCGGAAGAAGATTCTTCATCTAAAGATTCATAATATTTACTATCCCTATAATTATTATTTAAGGATACATTGGTCATATATTCAACATTGTGTACCATATCCATTAATCAATGATTTTCAATAGGTTGTCTGGCTATTAGACCAAGATTCTTCTTTCCAAAAGATTCATAATTTGGGGATTCATCTGAAGATTCACCACCACTGGCACTCTAGGTGTCATTAGAATTAAATAATTTCCTAGATTTATATTTGTAGTACTTGTTTCTATTCCTTCCAAAATGATTTTTCTTTCTTTCCTTTCTCTTAAGAACCAAACAATCGGGTCTTATATGTCTTTCTCTCTTGAATTCGCAACATGTTACTTCTAAGTCTTTCTTATCTTTCCTTTATTTTTTCTCATATTGGGATTGAATGTTCTTTTTTCTAAAAATAGTGTTAATCCTTTGAGCAATATTGACTAATTAATTTTCTGAAGATTCACATCCACTAGATTCAGATTGAATAAAAACCTTCTTAGATTTAGATCTTGTAACTCTCTCAGGAGTCTTGGTTTTCATATGATTTGAAGTTGCTATAAAAGCAACACTTCCATTCCCATTATTATTCTTAATATTTCCAGTATCTCTCTTCATTCTAGTCTCATGTTGAATAAGATTTCCAAAAATTTTATCAAGAGAAATTTGGGTAACTTTTCAATTTTCATCTATAGCTGTCCTCTTGGATTCCCACTCATTAGGCATTATGTATATGATTTTTTCCAAAAACGCTTCTTCATCTAATCCTATATCACCCATATATTGTAAACTATTGAAAATAATCATAAATATCTATTGTACCTTACATATGGGTTCTCGATAAAAAATAAGAAACCATGATATTCATCTCTGAGCATAGATCTTTTATTTTCAATAACATTGGATGTTCCAAATTAAGTAACATAATTCTTCTTCCAAATACAATTTTATGCTTTAGAAGATGAAATTTGGTGATATATATTTCTAGTCATGGAACAAGTAATGTATTTTTTACCTTATAATTTTTTTTATATTCATGATTTTATTAGTTGGTGAAAGTACTAACTTCCTTGATAGGGATTTTATATCCTTTAGTAAGCATGAAAAAAATGTCTACTCTAGTACTGATAATAAATGTCTTCATGATATCTCTCCAATATTCGAAATCATTTCTATAAAAAATAGGTGGTCTAGTTGGATTCTGGTTGTCTATGGAACCAACATTGATTCCTTCCATCACAAACAAAATATCTTTCCATACAAAATTTTTAGTATTAAATGTTTGTAAACAAGGATAAAAATATCCTATGAAAAGAAAATATAGAACAATGAAAAACTTGAGCATGAAAAACATTTATGTGAATATAATTATTTCAGAGACCTTCTCTAATACCAAATGTAGGATCGAAATTATTCTGATTGTAGTATCATAATAATGATGTAGATGCTCAATATACAACAGGGTGGGGGGGTGAATTGTATACTTTAAAAAATTCATTTGGAACTTTTAAAGATGGTAATGATTAACAATGTTAAACATGGTAAATTCACAAGACCTCCAAGTTCTAAAAACATTCTTGATTCCATAAAATTGATTTCAGATATGAAACATAACAAATGTTTACAAGGAAAAAGAATATACCTTAAAGTGTATAGAATCTTACAAATCAGAGTACAAGTATAAGGAAGTATAAGATAGTTATAATTTCCACAAAAATCAAAATTTCAGTGGAAAACGTGAAACAAAACAAGTTAGAAGTGGTAAATATTTTAACCAAAAAAGAATGGTATCCAACAACCTTGGATAAAGGTCCCTTAATTTATAATTTCAAGAAAGTCTATCTTACCCACACCAGGGTAAGCCCTCGATATAAAGATCATAGTCTATCTTGATATCCTCGCAAGCCCTCAACTTCAAGGTAGTCGATACCTCTATCTTCCTCACCAAGGAAGTCCTCGAACATTAAGGTAGTTGGAACCTCAGTCTTCATATCCCCAGAAGCCCTTGAATGTACAAAGCAACATTCGAAGTGACAAGAATCAATTATGAACATGATGTTCAATATACAGTAAGAATGAGAGTCTCTCTCTAGAAATCACTTCAAAATCATGTAATCTCTAGAGTCATAGAACAGTTCATGAACGTTATGAGCTCTTTCAAATGTGCTTTTATTTATAGGCATAGCTTCAACGGTCGGCTCCCTCCTCCAACGGTTATATTTTTCCTTGAATTTTGGAGGGACCTGTACATGTGTCACTCAAGAAACAGTTAGTTAGTAACTGAATGCACGCCATCATTTTATAACCAAAACAAGTGTAATAAAAATTATGGTTGCTTAACCAAATTCATTTTTCGGAGTGTAAGGAAAAAATAATGTTCAGAGTCTAACCAATAAAACATTTGGTCTCTATAATACAAGGATATTCCGATTCTATTTTCCAGGGAATTCAAAACTTAAATCCTATAGAATTATGGAATCTGAATTTTGAGGGAATTCGGAGTCTGAATTCAGTAAAATCCAGAGTCAGGATTTAGTATAACTCAGAGTCTGAAATTACAAAGTTCGGAGTTTGAATTCATAAGAATTTGGAGTTTGAAATTACAAAGTTTAGAGTCTGAATTCATAATAATTTTTAGTCTGAACATAGAAAGTTTGGAATCTGTATTCAGAGAATTCGGAACCTGAACTCATAAGAGTTCGGAGTCTGAATTTATAAGGATTCAGAATCTGAATTCAGAAAACAGGGGGTCTGAATTCAAATCCTAAAAACAAAATGCTTTATATCTAAGTATATATATGATTCCACGGCTTTTTATATGAACCCAAATTTTATACTTAGAATATGAAAAATGAAAATATGGTAAGGATAAATTTCCTTGTGGAAAGAAACTTTTCCTTATGAAATTAAAACATAGGAAAAATAAATTTGCATTAAGGAAGAGTGTTTCTGATTTTCAAAACATTAAGGAATGGAAAATTCATCATGAAACCTTATGGACTCAACAAATAGTGGTTATTATAAATGAATCACATCACTTCATGGAGGTAGTAGTCCAGACAGACGCAAGAGAGACATTTTCATTTGTAATGGGTGGTAGGGTAGAAGATTAATGATATATTATATTTTTATATTAATAATTATGTTATAAATATAATATAGGAACATTATTTTAATTATAATAACTATATATTAATAGAGGTGATGAAAAATGTAATAAATCGCTTCAGAACATGATAGTGCGTATGTATAAATGAATGATACATTTATCACATTTTATAGAGAAAGAGATGAATAAAGGTTTAATAAATGACATAATAAAATATCATTATATATATTGTTTTATAATATTTTTTAAAATACAATTAATGAATATATATTAATAAATAAAATTAAAACAATCGATCAAGAGTCATACATCTTCTTTGGACAACCTCATTTGGCTTACACCTTAATCCATCTATAGTTTTTATTTTGATTAATAAAATAAAAATATATAATATTTATGGATATTATGAAGGTTTTTTTGGATTTATTGACCTAATAGGTTCTTGAATCAGTGATACGAGAGGAGAGGTGATGTTTTTATTTAAGTGAGGGAGAGTAAACACATAGAATTTTTCAAAAGATTAAAATATATTAATGTATTAATCAATAAAAATGGTCACAAAAAAAATCTTATTCATGTTTTATATGGTTAATTTATAAATACAACCATAAAATTAGAAGTAGGTTTTTTATCTCGAAGCCTTATCCTTTTTAATCCTTTTAAACAATTTTACTCATAACCGAGTTAAAAAATATTTACCATGGTTACTAATCCTTATGAAAAAAATTATGTTAAAATTATTACCTAATATTAATTATGTTGATTCCAAATATAGAATCAACTTTCTATAATTGAACAAATCTAAGCGTCATAAATTACATGTAATATATGTTCACAAAATATAATGAAACCCGATTTTAGAAAGACGATTGTTCTAATCCTTAAGAATATTATATATAAAAATAACATATAATATTAATTATAATCTAATAAATTAGATTTTTTAAATTTAAATGAGACATATTTATCTTTCAAACAATTCCAAAACCAAAATGTTCCTTCTAAATACAATAATAAGATAAATTAACTAAAAATAATTTTTAATTGAACAAAATAATTATATAGATTTAAAAATTTTGAATTATATATTTGAATAATGAAAAATATATTTTTTAAATGAGTTATAAAAATTATTTAATATATTTTATTATATAAAAAGGGTTCCATTAACATTCATTTTATTTTTATGTCACTATAATGTCATAAAATTGATAGTTTTAGAAAATTGATAAATTTTAGTATTCAACATCGATAAACTATTTTTGAAAATAAAATAAAAAAATAATCCTAATAAAATTTTGAAATGGTTAATTAAAAAAGGAATTAATTAAATTAAATTAAATTTATAAAAATTGTGAATTTCAATTTTAATAACATTTATTAATAAAGTTAGGTTCATTATGTTATTATTTCTTTCAAAAGAAATGATTACCAAATATAATTTTTTTTTTCATGTTACAAAAGTGTTTTCAAAATATAATAAGTTATAATATGTAACATAGGATCCAAGATAAGTGATAAATAATAATATACCCATTTTTTCGGAAGGAATTCAATTTTGGGGAATTTATTTAAGGTTTGGAGAATATAACATTCTAAAATTTCATTCAAATATCTATAAAATAACACACAATTATATGATTATATAAATAGTGGATATAAAGAAAACTATACTTAATTATTATATTTGTCATAATTTAATAATATCGTTGATAACAACTAAGATGATTTTTTCTAGATAACCATGATGGAATTATAGAAACACTAAGGGAAGCTCCATAGTCCCTAATTCTCATATGAAGAGAACTCCATCTAGGATGAGTATAAAAAGAAATAAAATTATTAGGAATATGATAGATATTATCAAGATAAATTTAAAACCATTATGAAGTAGTGAATGTTAAGGTGTGATAAAAATGGAGTACATATAGTGTTTAAATGACAATTGGAACATTCAGATCTAACTGTCATCTAATAATGAAAAAGTTATTGTTATATGACTATTAGAATAATAATAATATCTAATAGAATAGTAAAATATAATTTTGAAAGTTAAATGAAAATTTTTATAATTATATTTTATGTATGTTATTATATTTTCATATAAACTTTTTGAGCCAATATTAATTATATTATAACATCCAAAATTAGTTAAAATGAATAAATAACGTGTTACCAATTCTAAATCATATTTAATTGGAAATATGTAATTTTTTATTTAAATAATTATTTCTCACACTTAAGAATTCATATAAGTTTAATTTAAAATATTTTTAACATCATAATACTGAAACTTGGTTAGGTTAACAATTTTCTAAATATTCTAAAATACATTACTTTTTAGTAATTAATGAAAATATATTTTTTTCATTATGTTTTTTTACTTTGAAAATTTTAAATATTGAATTAGTAATTAAAATTAGTGAATCCAATTCTAAAAAATAAGTTATTTTATTAATTTTAACGAGTTAAAATTAATTTTCACACATATAAACATATTTCTATAGTCTAAAGTGGAAATTAATATGTTACAAATAATATTTTATGGAAAGAGTATTTTCCCATAAAAAATGTAATATAAAAATTTTATTATCCATTCTAAAACTCAAGTATTTTAAAAACCTCCATCTTTATTTCTTAAACAATTATACAAAAAAATGGGTAGCCCATATAAAATATATTTTTTAGAAACCAAGACTTCCATGTACTATATTTGAAAAATAATAATCAGTTCTCACCACTTAATTATAAATACCAACTTATAAATCACATTTCATTCACTTCCAAACCCATTATCTCATTCCTCAACTTATTAATCTCTCATTTGGTACTTTAGTGAATCTCTCAAGATCTCAAGGAATCCATAATATATGTTTAAAATGGTATACTTATGGTAAGATATTTTCTTCCTCTACCTTTTTATCAATAAACATACTTTTAATTGGAAATATAATATCCATGTTATTATTATTTCGTGATAATATTATCATTAAATTTCTACCAAAATATTTCTCCAACCATTAAAAACTTCCATTATCTCTCACTAATATAGTTCTATAAACCACTTTGTATACTAGTTATGTTGTCAAATTTATTCTTTGATATTCTATACATCTTTTTTTTTTGTTTTTCATAAATGAATATAATTTGATTCAAGTGTATTCATATTGATGTAATTATACCTCATTGATAGGGTATTTCTATTTAACAAACCCACATTCCCTACTCATGGTTTAAAAATGTAAAAAATTATATGTCATCACACACTTACATACTAAATGATTTTATATGAAATTAATTTATTATTCCCCAAGAGTTATTTATGAAAACAATTATTATTATATATGATATATTTTGAAGATTAATTTATAAATATTAATGGTGTTCCATGATACATTCCCAATTCATTGAGTAATGAATTAATCTATTGATATTACATTATTTATGATACATTGGTGAATAACCTTGGTAATGATTTTTATGAGAGCTCGGGCTTGAAACTTAGTAATATTCTCATAAATATTGTATTTTTATACTATATCAAAATTTCAACGTTATATATTATATACTTAAGATTTTTCCATCAAGTTATTATACATGTTTACTCCGTTACAATCTCCCATGTTCAATTTCATTTGTTTATCCCTTATTTGGGTTTATGATCAACCTTTTATATTAATGTTTCCCCCAGGAGATAATTTGTAGTAATTTGACCTTTGATGGAATAATAAAGGATTTTTTCAATAATATAAACTAAATTTTATATTTATTTTTTTATTATGAAATTCATGTATTGTGTTCCTTGTTACAAGACCCAAAATCTAATGATATTGTTTGAAGTTATCAATATAATATTTAATTATGTAATTATTTTAAAAATATTTTATTAAAAAGGTGTGTCTCCATACTCGATGTGTATATCATATGTGACGTCACATGTTACCCAATATTTTGATCTAGATTCATGTTTTTTAGTTGACATCTGGTCATGTATCTTGACTGACAGTCTATACACAATATGCAAAGAAATCACATAGTAGAACGTAAGGAATGACATAAATTATTGGGGTTATATTACCTATAAACTATCTATGCATCATTTATTCCATATCATGATATGTTCTATTCTATTGTTCAACACATAGTATGTAATTAAATCACATAGTAATCAGAATGGAAATCCATATGTCATATGGCTCGTGGCTAGGGTAGTTAACCCTAGGTACGAGTCCTGTAATTACCATTACCCACTGTGTATCAGTGTCATGTAACTATAGATCTTAAAACCTATATGTGAGATTTTGTAGTATTGTTAATCTCTTATTATCATACTCTTAGTCATATGAATATAAATTAACATGCTATCTTGACTCTCAGATTAAGAATTTCTTTTTTCTAAAAATGATAAAAAAAACTCACTAATAAACACAATAAATTGATCACGAATATAATAAATAATTATAAATCACAGTGAGACCAAATTCATACCACTTGAAGGTTCTAGGGCATAGAATAATCATATATATAGTGCCCAGTTTTCATTTTTCATGGAATTTAATAAAAGATATCTGATGAACTTGAAAACATAAACCATGAAAATATTATATAGACGATCTTTGAGATTTAATTTTTAATTAATTTAAAATTAGAATTACATGGAACATTATAATTCCACTTGATCAATTTTGTTGACGATATTGTATTTTCATCATTATAGTTGATAATCTAAAATATAAATCCTATAGAAATATCCACACATGTTCCATGAATAAGTGAACAATGATCTTGGTTTAAAAGGTTCTTGTGTGGAAGAACCTAGTGCTCTTTATTGTTTTTCATTGATCACAGTGAGAGTATTATATTATTATCTATTATTCATGAGAGGTAAGAGAAGTATTTTATCTCTCTAGAACTTGAGATAATTCTAATGTCTCTATATTGTGATCTATAACATTTTTCTCTTGAAATGATATATTTAGTATTTTATACGAAGGGTTAAAAAATTACAAAATACCAAAATTCCATTTGCCTTATTATTTATGCTAAGTAATCTCAATATAAAAAAATGACAATGAAAACAATGATGAAAATGATAAAAATTAATACAGAAATGAAGAAAAGGATGATGATGATTATTATTGTTATTATTATATTCTTTAACAAGTATTAATCTCATGAATAAATTCAGCATGCTTGTTTTCATCTTCTCGCATCCCATGAACCCCCCTTATAATTTATCGCACCTTTAATAAAATATTTATTTAAATAAATAAATATTGGTCCATAAAAAATTTAAAAATTACTATATTCACTAAACTATTGAATAATTTTTTATTTTGATATTCACATAACTATATAAACATTTATTTGAATATATTCACTAATCTGTTGAATTAATAAATATTTTGGTATTAATTTTTGAATAATAAACAATGGATAAATAAATATTTTTTTAAAAAACTTTAAATAATTATTTATTTTAAAATTAAAATAAATAAATAAATATTTATATTAATCAGTTCACTAAACTATTGAATATATAAATATGTTTTTATTAGATTGTGAATAATAAACAAGAGATAAAATTTAACTCAATGATTCTAATTTTGAATATCCAATGATTGAATTTATGAGATCAATAATACATGAATAATTATTAAACAAAATTTACAGAATAATATTAAATTTTATAAGATTTTATTATATTCTAGATAACCTTATTGTGTCACCCTCTATCTCTCTTACTCAGTGGTGTTAGGTGAACTTGCCAAAAGTGCCAGATTAGTGTCTAGAAACACATAATGAAACCCATTGAGAAAGAAGATAATGCCACAAAAATAATAACATTCTAATGAATTCTAATATGTATTATATTCTATATTCTAAGTTATATCATTAAGTAGAATGAATTCAAGTTTCATCATCCCTCATGCCTTATTTATATTTCCTTGACTTGTGAATCAAACACATTGATGAAGTACCAAGACCATGAATCATTTCTAATAATTCATTTTCAATCAAAGGGGGTGGGATATAATCTTCCATTAAAATAGAAAGGATACATAATTTCACGACCTATTAAATTAATTTTAAATAGATTTTAATGAACTAAAACTATGATTCCTCACCACGAGTATATGTAATCATGGTTTTCAGCCATAAATATATTTACACGATTCCATATATACATTAATAATAATATCAAATTTAAATAAAAATTAACACTTCTTCATATAGAAATATTAAATGAAACAGAAAATTGAGGAAGTTTCTATTTATACGAATTTCCCAATATCATTTTCTCTTAGAGAATACCATGTATAAACTACATTAAAATAGGCCTCAATGACTTATAAGCCTCCTGCACATGATAATCAAACATTGTATAGTTCCCTTTAGACACATTTTATCTAGAATATTTGATATATGTTTAATAAAATGTTCATAGCACATATATATTATCATTATAGTTGGTAGTTACTATAAACTATCTACATGAAAAATTCTCTAAATTAACATTATATAGTAGAACAATCATCATGTTATAAAATACTTTCTTATTATTCTTATACTATATAATTGTTGTAATGAAAATCATAGAGTCAGTTTCTTCTTGGGAACCAACTCCTACAATTTTAACTTAATTATGACCAACATATAAATTTTAAAAAATTATATATGTTTTATTGATGTTTTAATTAATAAAAATATTCAACGGATTCGATCTATAATATAAAAAACTAAAGGCAAGTACATAGTATGTCAGGACATTATACTAGTTTCAATCTTTCAACATTTGTTCGTGATTATGAATCTATAATGAATTTTTCACATTAATATTACCTATAGAACTTATGTAGTTTCATTATATCATAATAAAAAAATTGTATGAAAAATACTCACACAAGACTATGATGCCTAAATTAAACACCAACAAATCACCAGGAAACATGAGATTCTTCTATAGAAAGGCTGATCAAGCATGGTCATGTATATATATTTGTTTTGGTGGGTGTGTTTATAATTATCTATAATCATAAACATATTAGTAATAGTTCTTCTATGGGAGGCTTCTCTCATTACTAAGTAGAAGGATATGTACATATTGATATATATTTTTGTGTATCTAGTATAGAAGCCTCAATTTAGAACTTACAAGGAATGGTGTATATACTAAATATGTAATATATAAAAAATCCAAGGATATCAACGTGAAACATAATGAATTTAAACCCTTAGAATGATTATCATATCAATATCAAATGATAAGGTCATATCATAAGGCCTCCATATCAAATAGATAACATTTTATATGTCAATAGTATATATAATTTACATTATAATAGAAATTATTAAGTTTAAAAATTATAGACATAATCAGAATTATACAATGGAAGGAGTTGAAAATTGTAATACAAACTCATAATAAAACTTTACATAATCTCAAATGGCAAAAAAATGAACTACATTAAAAATATTCCATATGAAACACAGTCATAACATAATGATAGCATGACTTTTCCCCCCAAAAATGCCATGTCTCTATAAATATCATTTTATAAATTTAGAGTTTGATTCCCTAATCCCAATTAACAATGAAATTATAGAATTAATTAAACTTTCTATTTTCCCACAGAAGGTTTATTTAATGACCACAATTGGACAAAACTCAATTTTTTTTAAAGCTATGAAATTAATACATGTATAGTGGTTTTGTAATCATTCCTGCACTAATAAATTTATTTAAACAACTATGAATGAATATTATAATATTAGAGATTAAAAAAGGGTTTTCAAGTAAATTCATCAGTAAATAATATATGATAATAAAAAAAATTCTCCTACCACATTTTTACTATTTATGAGTATTTGATTTTTAATAAATATTGGGGTTCAAAAATAAGAAAAATATTTCTCATTCACTCTAGGAATAGAAACAAGTTAGAAATTTTTTTCTAAAGACTTGTTTAAATATTTATAAATTATCTTTTTAATACATTTAATGAAGTAAGAGACAAATCATATGAATTTGTTTTGAAATAAAGAAGGAAAATTTACCAAAGTGGGGTTTTTAAAGAAATTCCTTGGTAAAAATTAGTTTTAGATATTACCCAAGTTTGTTCACATTATTTTTTATATATGATTATTATCAATGAGAATAGAATTGTGTGGTGAGTTAAAAATCCAAAAAGGTTGAAATTCCTAATCAATGTTTTCCCACCAAATCAACTATATCATCATACAGTCATAATAATATCTTTGAAATTGGGGTTTAGTATGGTTATATGAATTAATATTAATTTAGATTAAAGTTTGAAGAAGTGATCCTAATGTATAGACCTCTATAATTTATCAGTAGAGTGTGTCTTACAGAAAGCTCAAAAACTCTGTAATGGAATATTTCATGGCAAAATTTTAAGATCACTAAAAATAATTTTTTAAATGAATGCATTATTTGGATTATCCAATAAAAAATAATGATACATAACCATACACAATTAGTCTAAATCCAAATATAAAAAAAATATTCACATGGGATTAAATTTACATAATTTACTATATCACTATCATTTAAAGCATTTATAATGATTCGATTCCAATATATAGTTTCATATGAAAACCATAGAGAAGTCATATTTTTTTATAAAAAATAAATAAAAAATAAATGTCCATAATAAATGAAATATAAATTAGTCAATATCAATATATAGTAAAACGTGGGAAATGAAGTCAAAATCATATATCAAGAATCACTTAATGGGCCGAAACAACATACCAATACCAATGGTGAGCTTTAACATACATTATAAATCACCAAGAAAGCACCTGGTAACCAATAAAACACAGTTTTGTAGCCATGGGACCATAATCACATGATCTCTAAAATTAAAGGACGTATAAATAGAAAGGTAATCCAATAATATTACTCATGATTTCCATTATATACCAACATTATTAAAAGACCTAATAAATTTAGAAATATTATATTTTGATTTCAATCAAAAATAATAAAATCAGTAAAATAATCAATATATAAATTACCTTCCATAAATATAAATATGAATGAAATTAGAATAACCAAAAAGATCATCTATGAATTTGGAATAAAATAAGTCTTATTAGAATATTTGATTTCACCTTGACATGGTAAAATCATAGCACCAAAACCCTAATAAGGGTTAGGAAAATTAAATGAGTAGATGCAAAGGGGAATATGATATGAGATGGAGATGACTTACTAAAAATAAGTGGAAGAAACTCATATTTATCATTCTAAAATAAATATGAAGAAATAGTTGAGAATGATATCCTAAAGGATCGATGGCAAAGTCTGTTGACTATAGTCTTCCACAGTGCATTGAAGGGAATGAAAACATTGGTTAAATAGGGTGAAAAGTGACCAAAATACCTTATTTTCAGTTAAAAGTTACCTAAGAATATTTTTTACCCGTTATTTTGTCACAACGTACCAAATATCTTTTTAAGAAATAACTTAGCTCATACCACCTCATTCGGTACCTAATACCTCCCATCAGGTACCTGGTTCCACCTATAGTATCAGTACTATATATTTCTCCACCTTGAACAAAACCAAACTATAAAATACTATTCTAAACTGCAAACCATATTCATAACTAGATGAAATTATATTTACAAACCTAACACATTAATATTTTCATATATTTTATCATTTAAACATGCCAATTTTTCTGATATATATCTTTCTACACAACACCAAATATAAAACCAAGAATGATATATTTATTTATGAATAATAAAACATGGACATTAAATTAGATGCAATGAATAATAAAAATTTCCATATAAAATATTTTAAAAATGGAATAAATACTACTTATTATATGATTTAAATTGATTCTGTTTATATAAAATAACTAATAAGATCGTTTATTGTTTTTAAAATATTTTTTTCCCAAAAAATAGGGTTTTTGTCAAAAATTATTTTATATTACTAGAAACCTATGATTAATTGTAATATATTATATTTTAAATTAATAACTATTAAAAACCTATTTATTTGGTAAATGATATAAAATAACAACAATAATAATAACAGTTAATAATTGAAAATTTTATCTTCAAATAAAAATGGGGAACTATTATATTTCTTGTTATTTTTCAAAAAATTAAATTTATATAAATTTTTGAAATTTAATTTGAGAAAGTTTACATCATTTTTGGATTTAAAATAATAATATTATCTTATGATTATTTTTATTTATTTTTCCGAGTTAATTAATTTTATATGAATAGTGAAAATAATGACTTTTACATACCTTATCTTTTAAAAAATCCAATGTTTTTTGCAAAAAAATTATATAAAAAGTAAGTTTATAAATTAATATAAAAAATTTAAAAAATACTATATTTCATTTATATAACACAAGAATATCATTTTAGAATGTCAAGTAATATTTTATAAAAATAATTATCCATGTGTTTCTTTAAATAAATTTACACATATGGAAATTAGGTTTTATATTTATTTTAATTCCACATAGATATTATTTGAAAAATAATAATCCTCTTAATATCAGAATTATTAATAACATTGATAATTTTTCCCATAAATAAACATCATACTTAAAAATAATCTTTTTCAAAAAATGGGTTTTTTCAAAATAAATGCAATAACATTGAAATTAATTTTCACATGTGATGAAAATTAATTTTGTAAAATCAATATAATAATTTAAATCATAATTTAATGCTTTGAAAATTTTATATATATTTTTTAAATTATATGGAATTCTTTTGAGACCACACACTTTGATGATAGTTGATTCTAAGGCCCGAAATCGAATTTTGAAAATTTTTTAAGTGCACTTTAGTAATCATGCAAGTGTGTTTTTCTAAATTTTGAAACATTGCTTGGATTGAAAATCTAAGGACATCATTTAATTCATCACAAGGTAATTCTCCTAGAAAGGAACTAGTGTCATCTAGCAATAGAAGAATGGAAAAGATAATTTTTAGACTTTTCATAAAATAAAAAAATAACTTTTAAAAGTTACATTATTTTCATTTCGCATCTGTTGAGAGGCAGACAGTGACTCTATGGTGAGGTGAGCAGGTGTACTTTTGGGGCTTATTAATGGATCTCTAACTTACAGTGTAATGATGATTTAACGACGTGCAATAGCAATATTGTTTTATAAATGGAATAGCATAACAACGTGATGTCGCAGTGTAACAGAAACACTTGGAAATTTTTTCCTTTTATTTCAGAATATTCCTTGGTGGAACATGCAATTAAACTACAAAAATTCTCTGAAGAAACTCTTGTGAACATCCTATCTAATGAAGAATGAAAAATGCGTACGAACGTCAAACATCTTCGATGCACCTTAATGAATAGTGTCGTAAGGGGTGAATGATGTTGAAATCTTGAAACCTCAAGTATGTAACACAACAGAAACGAATGTGAAAGAGTTATGGGTTTAATTTGTGCATGTTCTTCACCTTTCGTATTCTTGAAATGATGAATGCTGAAAACCCCACGAATAGGTTGATTCATGAATCGTGCATTTATGCGGGTGGGTGAATTTTCTTTTGGGAGTTATAGTCCGAGATTAGTTTATCTCTAGTTTTATTAAGAAAAAATCCCCAAGAATCCCCAAAATTATAAAAATATAACATTGAGGTCACAGGAAGACAAAAAAAGGCCTGATCCCCATCGCATGTGCGCTCTTTATGAACAGATAGTTCGAATTGATGGTATGAAGGGTTTGAGAACTTCACAGTGAAGAGAATGATCCTTGGAGGATGTAGGCCTTGGAAGTGCGAAGAACAAACCAAAAGTGGGAGTTCAGTTGTCCACTAAAGAATCTACCAGTGTACCAGTGCTGACAGTCGCACGTAGTAGTACTGAAGGCTAGGGGGAACAACATCCCCATCACCGCACTACAGCGGTAGGAGGCCGCAACCAATTGGCTGCGGTGGCAGAAGGAGCAGTGCCAACTTACATTGCATGGAGGGGTGACCCGCTTATAGGATTCTAGGGTGGCTATCGAGCCGTGGTCAACTGTTTATTACTAGAGGAGCCCCAAGTGTCCCCAGGGTAGATAGGTAGCTAGATAAGACCAGTTTCTGCATCATAGGAGCACCCCACCTGCCTTTCACGCAACCAGTCTTCGAACTGGCTAGTCGCACCCACAGCCATCGGGCCACACCCCCAGCCACCATTCTGGGCCAATCCCATGACCTAGTAGGCTGGACTCGCACCTAGTGGGTCGAACCATCATTAGATGGCCGGGCTGGACTAGACCGAGTCACCGAGCAACCCAACGAGATAGACCCTCGGCCAAACCGGGCTAGGTCCAGCGACGCCCATTAGACCTGGCCCACTAGCCAAGTTGGACCGAACATACCAAGAACCGAACAGGGTCTGGTCAAGTTGGTTGAATTTAATAATGGGTATGTGGGACCCCCGGGGCTGTGTTTGTCAGGTCGGTCCGACCGGGTCGGACCAGGCCCATACGCAACCGACCCATGTTTACTAAAACTCCTGTATTTTGTAAACCGTATTTCCGATTGAAGATTCATTTGTGGTGTTGGGACCCTCTTGATAAGGTAGATATTTAGGAATGAATTATGTTTACTTTCATGGATTTTGAGATGTGATGAATGACTTGGGATTTATCTCTGTTTAACCAGGCAAGCCCACAGTGGAGAGTGGAAATGTGTGTCCTGATAGACCCATTGAACTCGATAAGAGGAGTACCTCTGTATGACCAAGGTGGGAAGTGACTCTTTGTTACCCAGTAAACCCATGGTGGTGAATTACATTTTGTGACCTATCATATAAGGCCCCATCCTTAAAACTTACTTAATCTTGAGTTATTATAATATTACACATTGAGGATCTTTTCAGGTTTGGAGTTTTAGAGAATAAGATCATGAAACTTGCATTACATTCCACATTTAAACAAAGTGGTTACATAAAAGACAGTATTCATTATTCCCATCAATGGAAAAATATTTAAAATAAAACACAGATTCTTTCTTGACACATCCTTGACACTATCATCACATCTTGTACCTTTCCCTTGACCTGTGAAAAACATTTCAAAAACTTGGGATGAGCATAAAAAGCTCAGTATGGGTTATAAAAATATGGAAAGGAAACATGAGTTCATATATACATAAGAATGAAATCATACTTTACCCATAAAACATAGGCACTTTAACATACCTTATCAAATCATGAATAACTCATAGAAATCATAAGACATAGAAGGTAACTTATGGCATTCATAACATTATTACGTAGGGAGTAACACTCTTGGTTACGTTTGGAATACCCACCATAGTATATTCCCTAAATCTCTTCGGAGAAACCTTAACATTTCACTCCTTAACATTACCCAATGCATTGGAGAGCTATATCGGGCTCACCCTCCCTTAGTTTATCACGGAACCACCCGTATTCATAATATTTCCCCAGAACCTCAAGATAATCGTATCACATAAAACATGCATAAAGGAAACATAACATTTACACCTTTCAATCACAAAATATCAATACAACACATTGATATAAAAACATTATGAAAACTATTTTCAATACCAAAATAAAATAAAAGTAAAACATGGTATTTATTTTTCTTTTAAAAAGAAGGTATGGCTTATAGAGGAATCCGAAACTCAAATAATGGTCACGAAGGCGGAGAAGTCGTTGTCGCCGCATACGTACGAAAAAAAACATTCCCTTTTGTCATTTAATAAACACTTCGTATAAAAAATATTCATTTTGAATAAACATAAAAGTCAAAGGGGTTTATACACCGTATAAAAGAAGGTTGTGTATAAAACAAAATATGCCTCAATGAAAGGAGATTGAGACGAAGTCACTTACAAAGACTGTATCCTTGGTTTAAGGATAAATCAATTACATAATTATGTGTGACAAAAGAATACACCAAATATAAGTGGATATTAAGTGTAAAATAATCAAAGGTCATTCACACATATTCAAAGGATGACATATTCAATAACTACATGTTGAACCCAAAGAAATCGAAATTGGGTTAAGAAGTTCCCTTGACAGCCTAACGATGTCACATCAAAATGAGTTGATGAGAGATAAAAAAAGGGTATCTCATCACTTGGAAATAAAATTTACATCAATAATGATATATGATAACATATCCCAACATAACAATTTGTAAATTAAAAGACCCAACAAACGAAGTCTTTTAAAAAGAGGAGGGTGAAAGGTTCCCTTACCGACATGGGTATCTTTCGAAACATACACCTCGTGAAAGAAGGACAATAAAACATTGATGTGAATAATCATAAAAGAATGTATATTAAATAATGAGTAAAATAATGGGAATTACATACACCACTCAATGGAAATTGTGGCAAATGTAGCGTAAATCTCACGAGAATAAAAGTGAGATGAAAAATCCCTTATGAAAACTCGGCAGCCTAACGACGCCACTTAAAACTTCCAAAAATGGATTGGTGAGATCAAATAGGGTCTCTCATAATATTAACATTAAGTTTACAAGAAGAGTAATATAAAAGAACATCCCCCAAAATAACAAAGAAGATCTTAAAAGAAGTGACATAAAGGAGAGTACTTAAAATGAAAGAGAGAGGATAGATCTCTTACGAAAATTCGGCAGCCTAACGGCGCCACTCAAAACTTCAAAAAAGGATTGATGAGAGAGAATAAGGTCTCTCATCACATGAACATAAAAATTACAGTATGATTAATATAAAAGAACATCCCAATAACAAGAAATATGAGCTTTAAAAGGAATGACATAAAATAGTGTACTTAAAAAGAAAGAGTGGAGTAGGATCCCTTACCTCGGGTCCGACATGACTCGATCGTTCATTAATCTCCTGAATAATAATCATGAGTTAATTTATACTTCCTTAAGAACCATTTGTCAATTTCATTATTCCTTTTATATCACTTATTACCATGTCATGAACACTATGTTATTATTTAAGTTAATAATGGTCGTTTTAACGATCATTGGTACTTGAGTCAAGAAAATAAACTCTTTATAATTAGAAGTTGTTCATGTGGTAAAATATCCATTATATCCAGAATTTTATTCATGATTTATATATCATATATATCATATATATCCAGTATATTCATGCATTTATAATATTACATAACATTTAGAGTTAAGAAATGAAATGCACCGTTCATGGAGACGGTAAGCCGTACGTACGCATGAACGCTACTTCCATTTCTATTTCATATTTAATGGAATTAAAACATAATGATACATAATAGTATTTTAATTACATTATGGTATCATATATAATATCATTAAATATATCCTTTATACGTACCACATATGGTATTAACGAATCAAATCACTTAGAGGGGGCGGTAGTCCGCACTTCCTAAAATGAAGATATCGGATATACCCATAATGGAAGCCATAAAGGTATTCCATAAATGAAAAAAACATAAGATTAAGGAAAACATAAACATATTATATATCATATATAAATATAGTGTCATCTTAATGGACACCTTTGAATGTGTTAAAAGAATGTTGAACAATCATCGTTTCGGGAGGCAGAAATTCTCCATCAACAGAAACAATATGTTCTTTAACCATTAGATGTAGGTGTGTGTAAGTGTAGCTCAAATACTTCTTATAAAAACATTATAGTATATTGAAGATACTGGTTTTGTTACAAAAGAAATGAATAAAAAGAGTTTAGGGGGTTGGAGAAGCACAATAAAACAAAAGGACACAAGTGAAAACATTAACTTAAAATCGGGTAACTCCCTGTTGTTTGAGCTCAAAGGCTTCCTTGGGAAAGATTCTGCCCAAAGATGGGATTCAAGGAGTTATAGAGGGATTTGGAGAGACAAAATGGGCAGGTTTTGGCCGAACCAAAGGCTTTTGACGTGTGGGTAAGGAGGTAGAGGTGGGGGCCTTTTATAAGAGGAGAGGAGGGGCACTCTTGGAAAGGTATAAAATGGAACTTTATTTTCAAATGAGTTTCGGATTTTAATGGTCCCACATTGATGTTATTCTAGTATAAGGTGATAAGGGTTCGAAATCCACACATCCAATAGGTTTTGGATATGTTTAGGTCTTATATTTTACATTATCTTTCCATTTTATTTAAATCCTTTATTAATGAGGTAATCGCTGCATCATCATGATATCATAAATAATTTAATAACTTTAATGTCTAAAAATTATAAAAAAACTATCATGATGTCGGAAATCTTTTTATATTTCTAATGAATATTTATAGTCCAAAATATAATTTATGTAGACAAAAATAAAAATATTTTACTTAGGTGATACATTCTTTGTTACATTTAACATTCTTTAAAATTAAAATGATAAAAAGTCACTTTCTCACAAAAGTGATTCCATGGGGCCCCCACGTTTGGCACAAGGCATCCCATGGTCGTCCATGAGATAACCAGTAGCCTTAGGACACATGTTGTGGTCATTCTGTATTATTATGATATTATCTTATTATCTTTAACTACCCGATTACTCATTAATCAAGATAATTAAAGATAATTATCGTCGTTCCTATTCATAATGTCCAAAAACAAAAGATTTTTAATTACATATTTTATAACTTATGATTACAAATATGTAATTAATTTTACCAAATTCCAAACACATAAAGTTCAATAATTAATTTAAAAAAACTTCCCGTTGTGAAAAGAAATAGCGTGTTTTTTAGAAACAATATTTATGAAAAGTTTGGCACCTGTTTATGCCTAATTACAAAGTGAAATTAATCCCAATGACCATAATTGAATTAAATGGTAAAAATATATTCTAATTACACTTTAAAACAAATTAAAAAGATAATATAACAATATAATTAAATTATATGAAAAAGCAGTTTTGATGTAAAATGCAGTATTTTTCACTATTCATTGAAAAATGAACATTGTCAGGAAAATACCAAAAATTAACGCAATGTTAATTTCAATATCCCAATCATAAATAATATGTTTATTTTGAAAAATAGAGCTCATAAAATTGTCAAATTGTTGATTTAAAAATGGATTTCCATCAAAAGGGAAGTAAAACAATCTTTTAAAAATACAATTGTATTCAATGCTTAAGATTGGATTCATTTGTATTTTAAGCCTCTAAAATTTATTGGATAAAAGTAAAAACATTTAACAAACATATTTAATCGTAAATTAGTTATTTATATTCACTCCTATCAATACAACGACTATGTGTTAACTACCATTTAAAATAATATTATTTTATTATTAGAGTGCAACGTATGATTTCAAAGGAACTTGTTGTTGCATATTGGGTACGCCATCGAGCATAGCGTTCCCTTTAAAGTAATATTAATATTTTATTCACAAATATGGATAAATGTGAAAATTTCATACTCTTTATTTACCTGGGGTGTTACATCGTTCCCCCCTTTTGGGAATTGCGTCCTCGCAATTATAAAACTGGGCTTGGAAACATCATCGAAAATCCCACATCGGAACAAGAGTCGGTAAAACAATCACTTTAAAATAAAGAAAGAGAAGTATAGAGGTGACCTGAGTTAACCCATACTAGGATTCCATGTAGGAAAACATGGACATGGAGGAGAAAACATAGGTTCATGTTATGATGGAGAGTGATAGAAAACATGTTTAGGAGAAAGGTAACCACAAGAAAATCACAAACTTGTGATGGGTGAAACAGTATTCGATTCCCCAGTAGGAAAAGTTAATAGACAACATTATTGTTTTAAGTTACTTTTTATTGAGGAATTTATTCATAAGGAAACATAATCACTTATCATGATGACTTTTAACTTTTATTAGATTCCTTACACAAACTCATATTTTCTCCAAAAGACGAGTATTTAGGAAGACTTATTCACATTAAGAGTACTATAATAAACTTCTATAGAATCACCTAATCCACCAAAGATAACTATATACTTCCCATGTCTTTAGACATTAACCAAAACCAAACCAAAAATGTTAGTACAAGATCAGATAATCCAGAAAAGGATAACCCCTAAAAAATAAATTCTATGCTTAATCTTCAAAATTTGTCCAACAAAACCCAAAGTTTAACGAGTACCATTCGATAAACAATTTGTCCATAAAATTATTCAATGTAAACCAAACAAAGATTGAAACCCGAATATTTGAACGATTTAGTCACATAGACTTCCAAGTTAAATCGTATCATTTATCTCCAAACAACATCAGTTGCTCTTAATGTCTCATATTGAAAAGTAATTAACCTAATCACATATCCTCCATGATAGGTTAATAAATTTCCATAGATAACCCAAAATCAACTTACTCATAATTAATAAAATCATCTAACTAAAAAAGAATCAGTCAAAATAACCAGGGACTTCACGTAGTCCAGTGGTATGCGATAAATACCAGTCGCACTTTGGTTGTGGGTTCGATTCCTGCAGCTTTGTCTGACGCGACAGGTTGTCACATGGTCTGCGTGTTGTCCTTTTTACAAAACTATATAATTCTAAAATCATTCCCCAAATTGAGATAAAATCTTCAAAAATAAACATAACTTATTTTAACCTCAAGTTTATCTCATGCCTTTCACTTCCATCAAAACATATTGTAACCCATAATTACCTCAAAAGTAAGGATCATATAAACCCAAATGGTTCTTTATAACTATGTCCACAAAAGAACAGATAACTATTCCTTGAATAAAATTTTCATATATTAAACATCAGGGTTACACATACTATAAAAATTCTTCTAGTGTAACCCCATCCTCAAAAGCGACTTAGTACTCTTAATAATTTCACCATAACTCTTGAAGCCCTTATATGTTGACTTCTTACTCATTCAACATTCTTCATGATCCATTAACCATTCCGTTCCAACTTATTCAGAAATACTTATTTCCTACAAACAAAATCATGAATCATATCCTAAGATTCCAAAATACGAAAACAATAGTTATGAAATTATCCATACCTTTGATTGGTCATTGTCAGTTTCTTCATCCTCAATCGGAATGGCATTAGGTATTGGTAAACGAACATTTTTACGATCTTGGTGATTCCATTCACGAAACTTCTTCATAGGACATGTGTTTTCATAATGACTATGCAGAACACATTTAAAACATTCAATTGATCCCTCAGAAAGAACTTCATTCCCTTTCCTCGAGTAAACTGGATGCTTCCTTTTTCCATGGCAGGTTCTTGCTTTATGACTTTCATTTCCACATCTATAGCATATTTCTGTCCCTTTGAAACATTTTCCTAGGGGTTTCTTTCCACATCCTTGACACATAGGTTTTTGAACACAATTACATTTATGATTATTACCTGTACTTCTGTAGGGATTTGTTTCTCACATATATGATGCCTTAAAGAAATCACCAAGGTTTAGGTGGTCAATCATGACTCCAGATAGTTGGTTGAGGATAATCACAAGAGTTCTCATTACAGCTCCCATATCATTAAGTTGCTTGCTCAAAAAACTGTCACAATTTCCTTCACATCCCCTGCGACTTTGGTGCCGGCTAGATCCAGCCATTTAAAAAAACCAAAAAGGTCAGTGTGAGTATATCAACAAAACCATCATGTACTAATGAGGAAGATAAACACTAAAATATACTTACTCATTCACTTTATCTAAAACTAGGACTCTTTCTGAATTCATAACCATTATGGTAATGTCACTTATGATTAAAGAATACCCTAACCCCTAAAGTTATCTAAACCGACCTTTGATACCTAACATAAGGCCCCAGCCTTAAACCTTACTTAATCTTGATTTATTACAAGATTAAACATTGAGGATCTTTTTAGATTTATAGTTTTCGAGAATTATATCATGAAACTTGCATTACATTCCACATTTAAACAAAGTGGTTACATAAAAGACAGTATTCATTCTTCCCATCAATAGAAACATATTTAAAATAAAACACAGATTCTTTCTTGACACATCCTTGACACTATCATCACATCATGTACCTTTCCCTTGACCTGTGAAAAACGTTTCAAAAACTTGGGATGAGCATAAAAAGCTCAGTAAGGGATATAAAAATATGGAACGAAAACATGAGTTCATATATACATAAGAATGAAATCATACATTACCCATAAAACATAGGCACTTTATCATACCTCATCAAATCATGAATAACTCATAGAAATCAGAAGACATAAAAGGTTACTTGAGGCATTCATAACATTCTTACGTAGGGAGTAACCCTCTTGGTTACGTTTGGAATACCCAACACAATATATTCCCTAAATCTCTTCGGAGAAACCTTAACGTTTCACTCCTTCATGTTACCCAATGCATTGGAGAGCTATATCGGGATCACCCGCCCTTAGTTTATCACGGAACCACCCATATTCATAATAATTCCCAAGAACCTCAACATAATAGTACCACATAAAACATGCATAAAGGAAACATAACATTTCCACCTTTCAATCACAAGATATCAATACAACACATTGATATAAAAACATTATGAAAACCATTTTCAATACCAAAGTAAAAGAAAAGTAAAACATGGTATTTATTTTTCTTTTAAAAAGAAGGTATGGCTTGTAGAGGAATCCAAAACTCAAATAATTGTCACGACGGCGGAGAAGTCATTGTCGCCGCATACGTACGACAAAAACATTCCCTTTTGCCGTTTAATAAACACTTCGTATAAAAAATATTCATTTTGAATAAACATAAAAGTCAAAGGGGTTTATACACCATATAAAAGGAGGTTGTGTATAAAACAGAATATGCCTCAATGAAGGGAGATTGAGACGAAGTCCCTTACAAAGACAGTATCCTTTGTTTAAGGATAAATCAATTACATAATTATGTGTGACAAACAAATACACCAAATATAAGTGGATATTAAGTGTAAAATAATCAAAGGTCATTCACACATATTCAAAGGATGACATATTCAATAACTACATGTTGAACCCAAAGAAATCGAAATTGGATTAAGAAGTTCCCTTGACATTCTAACGACGTCACATCAAAATGAGTTGATGAGAGATAAAAAAAGGGTATCTCATCACTTGGAAATAAAATTTAAATCAATAAGGATATATTAGAACATATCCCAGCATAACAATATGTAAATTAAAAGACCCAACAAAAGAACTATTTTAAAAAGAGGAGGGTGAAAGGTTCCCTTACCGACATGGGTATCTTTCGAAACATACACCTTGTGAAAGACGGACAATAAAACATTGATGTAAATAATCATAAAATAAAGTATATTACACAATGAGTAAAATAATGGGAAGTACATACACAACTCAATGGAAATTGTGGAAAAAGTAGCATAAATCTCACGGGAATAAAAGTGAGATGAAAAATCCCTTACGAAAATGCAGCAGCCTAACGACGCCACTTAAAACTTCCAAAAATGGATTGATGAGATCAAATACGGTCTCTCATCATATTAAAATTAAGTTTATAGAAAGATTAATATAAAAGAACATCCCCCAACATAACAAATAAGAGCTTAATATTATATATCATATATAAATATAGTGTCATATTAATGGACACCTTTTAAGGTGTTAAAAGAATGTTGAAAAATCATCGTTTCGAGAGGCATAAATTCGCCATCCACAGAAACAGTATGTTCTTTAACCATTAGATGTATGTGTGTGTAAGTATAGCTCGAATACTTCTTATAAAAACATCCCATTATATGGAAGATACTGGTGTTGTTACAAAAGAAATGAATAAAAAGAGTTTAGGGGGTTGGAGAAGAAAAATAAAACAAAAGGACACAAGTGAAGACATTACCTTAAAATCGGGTAACTCCCTTTGGTTTGTGCTCAAAGGATTCCTTGGGAAGGATTCTGCCCAATGTGAGGCTTCAAGGAGTTATAGAGGGACGTGGAGAGACATACTGGGCAGGGGTTGGCCGACCCAAAGGCTTTGGAAGTGTGGGTAAGGAGGTAGAGGTGGGGGCCTTTTATAAGAGGAGAGGAGGGGCACTCCTGGAAAGGTATAAAATGTAACTTTATTTTCAACTGAGTTTCGGATTTTAATGGTCCCACATTGATGTGTTTCGAGTATAAGGTGATAAGGGGTCTAAATACACACATACAATAGGTTTTGGATATGTTTAGGTCTTATATTTTTCATTATCTTTCCATTTTATTTAAATCCTTTATTAATGAGGTAATCGCTGCATCATCATGACGTCATAAATAATTTAATAAATTTAATGTCTAAAAATTATAAAAAAAATTCATGATATAGGAAATATTTTTAGCTTTATAATGAATATTTATAGTCTAAAATATAATTTATGTAGACAAAAATAAAAATATTTTACTTAGGTGATACATTCTTTGTTACATTTAACATTCTTTAAAAATAAAAAGATAAAAAGTCACTTTCTCACAAAAGTGATTCCATGGGGCCCCCAAGTTTGGAAAAAGGAATCCCATGGTCGGCCATGAGACAACCAGTAGCCTTAGGACACATGTTGTGGTCATTTTGTATTATTATTATTATATTATCTTATTATCATTAACTACCCGATTACTCATTAATCAAGATAATTAAAGATAATTACCGTCTTTACTATTCATAATGTCCAAAAACAAAAGAGTCTTAATTACATAAATTGGAACTTCTGATTCCAAATATTTAATTCATTTTACCGAATTCCAAACACATAAATTGCAATAATTAATTTAAATAAACTTTCCGTTGTCAAAAGAAATAGCGAGTTTTTTAGAAACAATATTTATGAAAAGTTTGGCACCTGTTTATGCCTAATTACAAAGCGAAATTAATCCCAATGACCATAATTGAATTACATGGTAAAAATATATTCTAATTACACTTTAAAACAAATTAAAAAGATAATATAACCATGTAATTATATTATATGAAAAAGCAGTTTTGATGTAAAATGCAGTTTTTTTCACTATTCATTGAAAAATGAACATTGTCAGGAAAATACCAAAAATTAACCCAATGTAAATTTCAATGTCCCAATCATAAATAATATGTTTATTTTTAAAAATAGAGCTCATAAAATTTTCAAATGTTTAATTTAAAAATGGTTTTCCATCAAAAGGGTAGTAAAACAATCTTTTAAAACTACTAGTGTATTCAATGCTTAAGATTGGATTCATTTGTATTTTAAGCCTCTAAAATTTATTGGATAAAAGTAAAAACATTTAACAAACATATTTAATCGTAAATTAGTTATTTATATTCACTTCTATCAATACAACGGCTATGTTTTAACTACCATTTAAAATAATATTATTTTATTATTAGAGTGCAACATATGATTTCAAAGGAACATGTTGTTTCATATTGGGGACACCATCAAGCATAGCATTCCCTTTAAAGTAATATTAATATTTTATTCACAAATATGGATAAATGTGAAAATGTCATACTATTTATTTACATGGGGTGTTACATATCATACCCACGGTACTCATCAGGGATGAGTAACATAAAAGTCCATGGTTAGTGGGAAGCAGCTTCTATGTGACCCCACATGCACACCGTACTCGATAGAGTAGGAGTTCTCCACCAGACGAGGTGTTCGATGATGGGACTAATGTTTCTACTATCAAAACCCTAAATATATACCTAGTGTGGGATATCTTGTTCTTCTTTCTTTACATTAAATATTACTATGTGGTATTTCCTTTATATTTTTGGGTCACTACTGAGTATCGTGGTGCTCACCCCTACACAGGCTCCACTCACATGTGTCGTGTCCCATATAGGCGATTAGCTTTTCGATAGAGAATTTTGTGAACTAGGACCAAGAGGTTCTCAGGGATACTAGACCGACAGATGCTGTAATAGTGGGATTGGTGGCCTAGGACCAAGCAGGTCACAGTAGGATTAGGTGGACATGATGTTCTACTTCGTCTTCCAGTAGCTACAATAATGTTTCGTTAAGTTGGGGTTTTCCATGAATGGCCACTAGAGTTCCTTTTGAACTTTTCAGTTTTTAGTTCTTTTGTTGGGTTTGTATTCTATATAACATGTATTAGTTATACTTGTACTTATCTTTTTTTGTGAAACATTTTTACTTTTTAGTTTGTGGAACTTGGTTGGGAATGTGTGTGTATACAAGTTCTCAGGTAAATTACTCCCACTTGTAGGTCAAGGCCTTTAGTTATAGTCACCGTCCCCTAGCCTTCTGGGGGCAGTATTGGGATAGTCAAAATATGTGCCCTAGGGGATGGGTCATGACACATAATTTTAATATTATTTAGTAAGAAAAATATTATTTTTTGGCATAAAAATTATATTACTAGGGTTAATACAAATTACAATGTTTATCTAAAATGGTTAATTTTAATATATTTTAATAATTACACAAAATTTTTATCTAATAAATTATATTAATATACTTTAAATAATGAAAATAATATGATTTAAAAAAATAAATGAATCTATTAACAGACATTTAATGTATAATCAATACTAAACAAGGCTTAGAATACTTCATGATGAGAACAAATTTTTTTACTATAAAATAGTTTTTCTATACATAAAATGTTATAATGTAAAAGTAAATATTCTCTCATTTAGAAATATAAATGGATTTAATAGCTATTATATTTGGGTTCATAACATAAGAATTTTTTACTATAGGTTACATTATATATCTAATAAAATACAAAATAACTTAGTTAAAAACTATTTACCACACTAAAAGTTAATTTTGGTTAAAGTGTTAAAAGTAAAAATAAAATCAATAAATGTAATATTCCTTAACCAGCACACCAGAATCAAATTCTAAAACAAAATCTATAAATTTATGGCTCTGATAAAAAACATGACCCAATTTCAACTATCAAAAACATAAAAATAATAAAAATAAATATTGTATTACATATATACCCAAAGACTATTTAGGAAAATATTATTAGATAATTAATAAAAAATCTTACATTAAAATACCCATGTATTTAAGTGCGAATATTCTACCACTATAAAAATATTTTCTTATTCATCATTTCTTTTTTAAATTTATAAATATTATTATTCACACATGAATCCATTATAGATATAATTAATTTAATATCATTATTTGTAAACTAAGAGAATAAAAAACATAATAATGGTGAGATAAAATATTCAGAAAGGGTAATCATAATCATTAAGAATTAAATGTCATAGTGAGCATAATATGAGAATAAGTGTATGATGAAGTAATAAATTTCATGATCATAAAATAAGATAATTTTTACCCATAGAAACGTGGATCACAATACATGAGATATGTAATAATGATTTAACAAACAATTTACTAACATGATTCAATAATCATGATTCATATGATGTCAATATTGATCAAATTAACCATAAAAATTTCATATAATAAAAGAATAAAATGTGTTAGTATCTTGGAACATAAAACATTAATCATGGAATCGCCTAATGTGATAATTATATTATCTATTAGGAGTGGCCTATCTTTTGTAAACACAACTGACTCTTAGGAGTAACACAACTCATTCATCTTTCAGGAGTAACCTTCACCAAGTTAAATCTATCTCATTACTCAATTCATTAGAGGGATATATTAGAACCACCCATCCTTGGTTTATAATGGAACCACTAGTCCTTATTTTATAATGATACCACCCATTCTTAGTCTATAATAGAACAAATAGTGAATCATCCATACACATTTCCATGTAACATTGAAAGAAAAAAAATTGTGAAGCTTTCACTTTTCAACATGTTAAGAACCATTTCCCTTTCATAGCTCGATTAACCAATGGAAAAGAAATGAGTTCAATGAAAATATCTTTTAAATAATCATAATCCATCTTTATAAAAAATAATTATGGTATCATTACAACATATTCCTAATGGGGAAAAAGTAACATCAATGGAAATTGTCATTAGTGAATATAAATAATATTAAAATATCATTAAAAATATCATAAATAAAATACACATTCCACTATTAAAATCACTTTTAAAAATTAAAAATTTAAAGAATATTATGAAAACCATTTCCTTTGAAAATCACCTTGGAAAATTATGAATGAACTGTACATGAAAATTGTAGTGAACCCAACCCAAGTTGCCTAGACCTAATGGTTACTTAATTACACTATCACTAGATAATAGAAATAATATCTCAAAGGATTGAATAGTTTAATAGTCTTAGTAAAATATATTCATACTTGAAATTTAAATAAATTTATAAAATATATAATACACAATAAATTTTCTTTGATATCGTTGTTATTCCCCTTAGCGTATCCCTACATATAAATCACAAAACACTTCCTAATATCCAGGAAAAAATAAAACATAAGTGTTGAGATCAGATGCTCGGTAAGGGTATGTTTATAGTGGAATCTAGGAATAAATAAGGAATAATAAATATGGAAAGTTAAATAATAGAATTAAATTCCATTTAATAAATATTATGACTATAATATTGCAATAGTAAATGTAGAAAAAATAATTCCATATAAATAAAGAAACAAGATAGAAACTTAACCACATATATTTTAACTAATTGAGTAATCACGTGGAATATAATTGAATGATTTCATAATGATGGAATGAATAATTATAGACATCTTAAACACACCATCAAGGCCCCATTCTAAGACTTCTTACCATCATAGCATCATTCCCAGAAATCCTATATAAATTAGTAAGTCCTCAAAAAAAATAACCAAGATAATTTATATCACGAGACCTACTGATTCATCGAGGGGCTATATAATTTCGGGACCCACTTGTTATTTAACAGGTCTAATGAAAAACTCATATAAAATGGGTGGAACACAATAAATATAAATATTCATATTAAAAAATTAAAATACAAATGGTTAATACCTAACCTAGTCAATAAACATAATAATAAACTATCTATAGTAATATAATGGACAATATTAAAGTGCACATCCCCTGAAAAACTAATCACAAACCATTAAGATAAATAATATGGATGGTGTTAATATAATAAATACCAAATGAATCATAATTCTAATAAAGGCTTAAGGCCCTTAATAAAAATACAATTAAAATGTTATTAAATTTTTTCTGATGGAAGTAAAAGTTTCACTTTGAAAATATTTTTTTTTTAAAAAAAATTAAAAAATAATTTTATCTGATAATGTTTTTTGAAAAATATGTAAAATAATGACTAAAAAATTGAGTGTTCTTGATGGAGTAATACATTTTAAAACACTAATTCCTTTTAGTTTTTCAGTAAAATCAAAACATGTCTTATTTTGAAAATGACATGAGTATTCCATTAAAATGAAATTTCTAATAGTGAAAATTCATAAAAATGGATACAATAATTTATTTTTAACAGGTTATAAAAATTGTGATTTTTTTTGAAAACATGGATTTTGATGGAAATGTATTTTCGACCGAAGACAGAAATAAAGTTAGATTTTCTTAAAAATAATTATAAACCATTTTAAGTACAAAAAATTAGGAAAATGGGATTATTACATGAAAATTTTTATGAATAACCATTTGAGAATAAAATATATTGATTTTAATACACAAATATAAAATAATTTCCCAAAGGTACTCTTAAACAATACTAATCTCAAAACATGATGAGATTGTGAAATAAACTCTTATCATTTTTTTTAAAATTTGAATCATAATACCAAGGAGATAAATAAATTCGAATTATAATTTAAATAATATTAACAGATATAAATTAATAACATAAAGGAAATAAAATTGGCTGGAGATACACCACATAAAAGGAATAAGTGGTGAATATGGTTTATGTCTCATAGAAGTAAAATTCAACGAGAAACACTTACCACATGTTAGAGTTCCTTCGTATGTGTACAAAACTATTATATAAAAAATATTTTATTATTAAACAAACATTAAAGAAAAATATTGTTATATATCATATCATATTTCATTTAATTTTATTATTTTACCACTCATTAATTAGTAATTTTTTATTGAAATCAATATTTTGGGTGATAATTTATTCCTTTTTCATGTATGTTTTGGTGTGGTAATTTTATTTATCATATTTTAATAATTATTTAATAATATAAATAATTTAAAAATGATATAAATAAAATATATATTCACTATATATTTATTTAAAGTAATCTATAAATGTTAGAAATTTAAAATGTATTACACTATTCATAAAGACAGTATATCGTACGTACCCATGAATGTTGTTAACATTTTTATCAATGAATGAAACAAAATGAAAATAAATATTAATATACCATTAAAGAATAATTATTATGTTATACATATCATTTATATTAATAAAATATAACCTTATTTTCATCCATGCAAAAATCAAATAAAAAATATTCCACATCACTTTGTGGATGCGGCACTCCACATGTACGCTTGAGCGTTATTATGTTTTATAATGGATTGGATAGTATAAAGTTTTATGTGATATTTTATTTAAATAAGTATTTATAGATCATAAATATCTCTCATATTTATTAAATTTTATCCTAACTACCTTCTATGTAAATTACAAGTGAAAAATGAATCACATCACTTAGTGAGCTCGTAGTCTGTCGTACACACGAGAGATATTATTGTACACCTCACAGAATGTAATTTAGGAAGGTATATGTGATATTATAATTATAGGAGTATAATAATATAAAAAATATAATATAATAATGTTAAATCTATCATTACATCTGTCATTGAAAGGTGGCGATGGAAAATAAACTACATTGGTTCGTGAGGTGGTAATTCACTGAACCTAAGATCATCTATTTAATTTTCCATTTTAATGAATTGTTTGTGGGAATTAGTGATAAAATTTAAATAATAATATCTATGTATATATTAGTTACTATTTTTGTTGTTTTTTAATAGTTTGAATATATTAGGAGTTACAAGAATTAGAAAAATAAAAAACACATAGTTAAAAACTTTACCTCTTCTTCGAGAAACCTCCTTTGTTTTAAGCTAAAGCTTTACTAGATTAGATTTCTGAACAAATATTGGAATCTAGGATGTGTAGTGGGATTTAATGAAGTGAATTTGGTAGGTATATTTATATCCAATTGTATTGGGGAGTTCTAAGAGGGGAGGAGAGGGTGTTGCCTTTTATAATTGGGGGAGAGGACACACTCGGTATTTTTGGAATGAATCATTGAAACCGACATTTTTATTAATCCAATATCTAATAAATGGACCATTGTTGAACCATAAATATGATAATGTATAAATATGTCTATAAAATTGGGTTTTTACATGTTTTATATTTTATTTCACCCTTTAACTTTTTAGTTTAGCCCCCGATAAACCCATTTGTACCTTAACCAAAGTAATTAATTTTTACTATTTTCAATATTAATTATGGTCAAGAACTAATTTTTCCATAATATATAATATAAATTATGATTATTTCAAATATATAATCCATTTTTCAAAATTAAATTCACATATGAGGTAGAATTAAATTTAAAATTAGAATTCGAGACGCGACGAAAAAGGGGGTTTTCAAAAAGATATCATTAAAAAGATTAAAAATTTTTATATAACAATTAATTATTAAATTGATTAATATGACCTAAATTAACTATATTTTATTATAATTGAAAAACATACAATAAAACCAATTTAAAATATAATTAAAATGTGTAAAAAATTTAAATAAAAGAATATTTTCTATAAAAATAATAATTTTCCTTATTCATAAAAAATAAATATTTTCAAAAAATTATGACAAATTATTCAAAAGATAATTTTAAAATGTATACTAAAAATATAATCTGTATTTCATCAATTTTTTTTTCTAAAAATAGTAATAATAAATATTAAATTATATGTGAAAAGGGTTACTAAATAGACATTCATAAAAATTCAGTTTTTCAGAAAAACCTTCAAATGATTATTATTTTATTTCTAACCAATAGATAAGAATTGAAAATATCTTAAAAATGTGTAAATAATATCATTTTTATAATTTATTTATTACTATTCATTATCATCAAGTGAATCGATATGTTATAATGATCACATTTAAAAAATGATATTTTAATAGATTATCGTGTTTCATTTAAACTTTGGTTTGTGTGCTCTAAAATATATTAAAGAGATTGGATTTATATAAAAAACACATTTAATAAAATATTTGTGTGTCATATTTTCTTCTTATCAAGGTGTTGTCTTCCATACATGATATTGAACATGATATTGCTATTTTAAAATATTAGGGTGTTACACAATTAATGGTCATAAAGGAGGGACGATTTGTTAATTTCGCAAACATTAAAAATGAAGATTATTTTTAAACATTTGGAAAGAGAGTCAAAATTTACCTAAGAGGAAAATGTTATGAAATTAAATTTTTAAAAAAATTTAAAATAAATTTAAAAATCATGAAAATTCACATTATTAAATAATTTATGTATAGAAAATAACATTGTTCAAATCATTTTAAAAAACATGGATATAGAAGAGAAATATTCTAAATCTAAAAAGTAAAAGATCTGTATCACTTAAAAAACAATATTTATTTTTCTATAATAAATATGGGATGAAATGTATTTTAAATACATAAACCACATTATTAAATAAATGATATGAAAATACATGTGGTTCAGTAAAATAAGATTATACGATTTTTCCCGAAGGAACCTCGATCATAAACCATTTCAAAAAGAAATGAGATTGTAACATAAATCCTTTACCACTTTTGAAAAATTCAAATTAAAATTCAATGAAATAAATAAATTTATATACCTATAAATCTTGTGAATTTCATGATGTAATATAAATAAATATATTTATGAGTATGAAAGTACAACATAAAAAATTAGTCATCATTCATGACACGAATTGTGTCTTAAGAAAGTGTGAATAAGATAATAAAACAGTTATTAATATTAAATACTTTTAAGTGATAATTGACCCATAAAGTGATTATGTTAGAATATATAAACAAAAATATTATTTTTATAAATGATTAATAAAATTATATTCAGATCAATTTATGAATAATAATTGAATAACAAATTCAATTTAGTAGAAGTATAACCCGATGAATGAAAATTGTGTTACAAAATTCTTTACTATAAGGTAATTTTCAAGTAAAATACAATTCGATGAAATAATTTTAATTGAGACATAAAATACCATGATGTAATAAGGATTAATTATATATCATTTAATGGGGTTTTATATGCACAATATAGAATAAATTATGTTTATGTAATTAATATATTCCCTAGTAAAGGGTAATTGTGATAGAATCCCTTAAATTGAGTCCAAAATTTCCATGTATATCCTTTTACTCATGTATAAAAAGTTTATATTAATTATTTTATTTATTAAGAAATTTTTTTAGGTCTAATATCTTATCCTTAAATCATTTATTTCATTTATTTTAATGACTTATTTTTTTATTCAATCAGTTTAGACTACATCAGATGCTTTGTCGACGTTTGGTTCATAACTTCATAACTATTTTAGTGTGTTGAACATGGCTAAAGGGTTAAAAATTAAATTATCTATATAATAATTATAATTAAATAATTATCATTTTGATACATCATTTATACTTTTAAAACCAACAATCAAATATGGTTATAAAAAATGAACTATGTTATAATCATAGGGAATGTTGGTCATGCATATACATGAATAACTTTTCCATTTTTCAACAAACATTGAGAAAGAACGTAGGAATAATTATATATTTAATTAATTTTGATAATATAACAAATATCATATTATATATTTAAATAAATTAATATATTCCATCTATGTGATGCGTGGAGAAAAAATGAATCACAACACTTCATGGAGGTGAGGATCTCCACATACGCATGAATGACATTATCATATTTATAGAAAAGGAAAGGTAATAAAATAAATGATTTCTTATATTTACAAAATAATAATTAACTCATGAATATTATATATATATATCTTATATAAACCATTATAATCATTAAATAAATGTAGTGATGGAAAACTAATTACACCAATTCGTGAGGTTGTATTCCGCTGTACACATGAATGATGGATTTATTTCCCATTTGATGGAAAAAGAGATATATATAGGTTATTAAATTAATATATTATCATATAAGTATATGAAATATATTTATTTTTTTATTTCATCTTGGATTAAGAATATGTAAAGGTGGTATAATAAGAAATAAATATAAAAAATTATATAAAACATTATATATTTCTTCAGAAAACCACCCTTTTTCTTACCCCTTAATCACTCTAAGTTTGTTATTTGAAAAAAAAACCTCTAGAAGATGATCAGGTATGTTAGGAAGGTATTTTTATGGGGATTTTCTGAGAAAAATGGTATTGAAGTGTCGGTAAGAGGGGAGAGTGGGTTCCCTTTTATAAGTGTGAGGAGGGGCATTCTTGGAATTAAATAATATAATAAATTAATTAAAATTAACATTCCTATTAGAATGAATAAAAATTGATATAATTATAATATATTATGAATATTATTGATAAAAATATCATCTAAAATTATTTGTACAATTTAGATGACATTTTTCACATTATCGCTTTGTTTTACCCCTATTAACCCTATTGATGTTTTTCGTGATATCAATAATTTTTATTATTTAGGATATACAAAAGTTACTATAAATGGGAAATGAAGTTATAAATGTAAAACATATGAAACTGTAAACCATATCTCATTCACTTTACTAAATATTAAATATTTAATAATTTTAAATTATTTAATAAAATATTGTTTATTATAAAATATTATTAATATAATTTTTGAAAAAAACATGAAATATTATAATATATTATTGTTCTTGGTCATGTATAATGATTCCAAAATGAGTTGGATTCAAATATAAAATGGATTTTTTCTTAATATAATCTTCCATTCAAATTGAGAAAGGTTTATAAATCATTTCAAAATTTATATTTGGATTAAACCCTTGGTCAAACAATTTTTTCTTAACATTAGTAATGATTATTTCTTTCAATATTAAAATTTTATAATTTTACTTATAAGAATCCAACTGTCTCATAAAATAAAAATTTATGAAATTTTTATGATTTGTCATTATGATTCACTTATTTAAACATTTTTATGATTTTAAAATAATCTAATAAAATACAATTTAAAATAAAATAACATTGATGTCATTTCAAAACTATTCATTCATTTTGACTTTAAAGACATCAATATAGTAATGAAATTCAAATATAAACCTTTAACATAACCATAATAAGGTATATTGATCTTTAAAATTCATGGTACACTATCAATCACCCAAAAAATGTAACTTTTTGAGTTTTCAAAATCATTTACTTAATTTTTGTACTATTTTCAGATGCCTTGTGTCGGCGTTGTGTAAAAAATTTGAGAATATTAATTAATCAAAAAAAAATTAACAATATAGAAAGTTATATATCTTTAAAATTACCATTTATAATGAAAAGTAAGTTTTTTTGTCCATTTCAAAAAATATTAGAAATATTAAAATCAAGAGAGTGACATTTTTTACATCTCCTTTGCTAAATATATTATTATAGTTAAAAATAAATGTTAATGAATAAAAGTTATATATTAAATTTTAGGATGTATATGGATTATATATACTCATGAAATGAAATTAAAGAATGTTTTAGAATTTTTTTGAAGGCTTATCACATTATTTTTTACCTAAATTAACTGATTTTAACTTTTCTGTGGTAACAAATACATATTATAGTTGTTATTTAAATAGAATAAAAAATAAGTTGATATTATTACATATTATTAATTTTTATGATTTCATGTATGGAAATAATTTTTTTTCAAATTCAATTCATATAATGGATATAATATAATTTAAAATTAAAACCGCAAAACGTGATGAAAAAAGATTTTATGGAAAAGTGACTTTTAAGTTTAAAAATGTTTTTATACCATAATAAAGTATAATTTTGTTTCCGATAACATTTTTGATATTTTTATAATAAAAATAAAATTTTGAAAATTTAAAACTAATCTAAAATAGAATTTGAATTTGTAATTAATTGAAATGAAACGACACTTTTCAATTAATATTATTATTTTTCACTAATCATTGAAAATTCTATATTTTGCAGAAATTCTAAAAACCTAGGGGTAAAATAATTTTTAAATATTGAATTAAAAATTGATATCCTTTTTATAATGCACAATTTATAAATTATCCAAAAAAATAATTATAATATTTATAAAAAAAAGAGTAAAAACAATTTTTAATAAAACTCATTCTTATGCATAAAATGAGTTTACTAAAGAATTTAGCCTTTATTATATGATAATTAATAAATTTTTATTAGATATTTACCCTGATATATAATTAAAAAAACGACAATATTATTAATACCAACAATTTAATTTCTATGTTATAATAATAACATTTATATAACAATATTTTATTATTTTTTCATGCTCCGTGTTCCATGTTTCATACACTATCAAAAATTGGATCCTTTCAAAATATTGGGTTGTTAAATTCTCCACAAATTTAATAAATTACACCCTTAAATTTTGTTCATGAAATTAATAATCATGATTTTTTCATTTAGAAATACCTTTGTTAAAATCCCATTTCGTAAATTTTACGACCCATCCTCGGGGCCCGTGTAGTGACTACCCCAAGTCCACCTTCCAAAGGCCAGGGGCTGGCGACTAGCACCAAGGCATAATTACTGGTAAAAAGGGAAGGTATTGGCTTTGTAAAATAAGCAAACACCATAGAACAAGAAAGTAGTACAAGTAAACACTAAGTAAAATTGGGTACAACTGTAAGTGCGGAAAAGTAAGTGGGACAGAATACAAACCCAAACTAAAAGTAAATTACAACTCGAAAGGGAAAACAACAACTGAAGTAAAGTCATAACCTCGAGCCGTCCGCTGGAAGTCCCACCTGAAGGGTGGGTACAGATAGCCTCCACAGCACCTTGGGTCCAACCATCTACTCCGAGTTCGCCCCGCCCAGTGGTCCACCTCCGGGTACTGTCCTACTCTGCAAGCCTCAACCACGATCAGTGTTGTCCGTCGTCTGCAACCAACACAACGTAGTGTGGGAATAGCCCATGTAGGGGTGAGTATAAGCTACTCATTAGGGACCCCGAGACTCCCATAGGTCTCCCAGAATCCACAAAGGATAATCCACAAAGGAAAGATACTATCACGAAGAAACATCCAACACTACTTAGGTATATACCCATATATATACCTAAGTCATCAATTCTCGTTCGGCTCCAATATCTGAACCCAAGTACAACCCAGTCCACATAGGAAACCACAACCCAATCCACAAAGGAAAGCATAACGTAATCCACATAGGAAAACAAGTAAATATTCATCTCACACAGGTATACTTCTTCGTATGACGATAGAGACGATCAGATATAGCCACTGATTCATCTAAGCCGTCGGACCCACAAAGGATCGATAGGTTCTAATCCATGCAATGACCCACAAAGGATCATACCCACATAGGATCGATATGTAACTAACCCCCGTAATGACCCACAAAGGATCTGACCCACACAGGATCGATAGGTAACTAACCCCCGCAATGACACACAAAGGATCTGACCCCCATAGGATCGATAGGTAACTAACCCCCGCAATGACCCACACCGGATCGGACCCACACAGGATCTGTAGGCGCTGACCCACGCAGGACCGCTGAGCACTGACCCACATAGGATCTGACCTACATAGGATTGGTAGCACTGATCCACGTAGGATCGATGAGTGCTGTAGTCGTCACCGTCGAATCCACAGAGGATTTCTGTACAGTCGTCATCGTCGTCGTAGTCGCAGCCAGCTCTAGGGTTCCCGCACACAGCAAGCTCATTCGGGAGGGTCCGCTCCATGAGCTGAGGGGATGATACATCAACTAAAACATAGTCCGAATTTGATGTATCCAGAAGTTCCGTATCGTCAACAGGAACTCAATGTCAAAAACGGCACGTCAATTGGACGCCCGGTCTGAGAGTTATTGGCTTTTTTGTCCTAGGGGCCTGGTTGGTTTTTAAGTCAAAACAAACCCAACCATACTCCACCCACGTCCAAACCTCGATCAAATTAAGCCAACAGGTCCGTCTCACTAAGAGGAATCCATCAAAGTCGACAGCACATCAATCGGACGTCCGGAACTCAAGTTGTAAGCGTTTCCGCTCCGAGGGCCTAGTGCGTTTCGTGTACGAACCAACCCGGCCGAACCCAAAGTACTCTGAAACCATGAGTGTAATATACTAAAATGACCATCTCGATCCAAGGATTTCTTCGAAACTGACGGTTCATCGATCAGAGGTCCGCAGCTCAAGTTATGGGTAACCGATCGAAAGACGTTCGATATTAAGGGGTTCGGGCCCGGTCCGACCCCGCCCGATACCCCCAGGGTCCGCCCGAACCGGGTCGACCCAAACCGGGCCCGGGTCCTGCCCGCTTGGGCGCGGTCATCTTGGTCATGGCCCGGCCTGGGCGTGCTGTCGTGGCCAGCATCCCGCGGGTGGCTCAGCCGTTTTGGCCGAGCGAAGCGATGCGGGTGGGGGGGGGGGGGGATGGGATGCCCCCCGCTTTCCATTGTAACCGCGACCCCATGTGGGGGAATATTTGCTGGCCAAATGGGGGTTACGGACCCCCGGATTCCCCCTGACCGGGCTGCCCGCTCCGGCCGGCCGGCTGCTGCCGCCACGGGACCGGCAAGGGCCGGTCCCCTTTCTCAGACACCGGTAGCCCGGAACCGGCCGCAGGTCTCCCCGCTCTGCTGCGGCCCAAGCCGCGGCCTTGATCCATCCGGCGCGGTGCGACGACGCCCCGCCCCTCCGCCGTGACCCAAATCCGTCCGCGGTGCTTTCGTAGTTCTCCGGTGCGGCGTGACAGTGCCACATCTTTGGTTCACTTTCAATGGCGTGGTGCGACGACACTACATTTCTTCCCTTTCTTTAATATTTTCCACGCGGTGCTTCGGCACTGTGTTGCCTTGCTCGAGCCGCAATCAAAATCAAACCAACAAGGGGGAGGAGGGTTGGCCGTGTTCGTGCAGTACGACCTCCTCCCGTTATTGCGATATCAGGCGGCTCACAAAGAAAGGAAGATGGAGATGGAAGTAATCACAAAATAAACCCATACCTCGTCAAATTTGATGAGCGATAATTCATCGTGGAAACAACCATCGCGGAAGAAGGCATCGCGGAGGGAGGATCGTTGCATCGCGGAGAAGCGTCGCGGAAGAAGCATCGTGGAAGAAGCATTGCTGGCATCACGGTACATGGCGTTGCGTAGTCGATCTCCGAGGATTTGGTGTTCTTCATCGGAGTTCGGTGCGTTCATCACGTTCTTCGCGTTCTTCGTCGAAGAAGAAGACTTTTTTCCAAATCCTCTACATGCAACAAGTTCCAACAGAAATAAAATAAGAGTTGTCTTATTTTATTAACGCACATTCCAATGTTTGAATTTCAAAAGAAATGAAATGAACAATTAATTCAATGAATTAATTGTAATGATTTAACCACCCAAATTAATGAGGCGTTTCTTAACCCGAATAAACGCATGGTTTAACTTCATTAAAAGGGGGGGTGCAGGTGCATTACTTAGAAGGAAAGAAATGGTGGGGATCATGCGGGCCCCACCTCACAAATATCCTACCAAGTGGGTAGAATATTGTGGGTCCCACCTTATCCTCTTAACTTAGGTTAAGCCGCTTAAGTAAAATAAAATAAATTGTCGCACAACTTTTATTTTATTCCTTAACTTAACCCCAAAAATTAAAAACCACACCTGAGAAAAAGTTAGTAAAACCTGCTCGTTCGTTCACTGAACATACCCATGATAATCTTCAGAAAATGATTCATGACACACTGGGCCTCAGAATCAGCTGCCGTCAAAAACTGCATTCTTGTAAAAATCCCAAGAAAATAATGAAAAAAAAATTTCTTGAATTTTTCGGGTCTTTACATCACTCCCACCTCAGGGATTTACGTCCCCGTAAAGATACATAAAAAACATGGGAAACAAATATGGGTACTGAGCACGCATCTGAGCCTCCCGCTCCCAAGTGCTCTCCTGGATGTTCCCGTGCTTCCATATGATGCCCGCTATAGGAATCGATTGTCCATGTAGGACCCACTCCTGTCGATACTCAATCTCCATAGGGACCTCCGCAAAAGTCACCCCATCATCAACGTCCAACTCCCCATGGTCAATGATATGCGTCAGTTTGTGCACGTATCTCCTCAATTGAGATACGTGGAAGACGTCGTGCACCCGGTGCAACTGAGGTGGTAGAGCCAGGCGATAAGCCACCTTGCCATTCCTGTTGAGGACCTGGAATGGTCCGATGAAGTGAGGAGATAACTTTCCGCCTCATCCAAATCTCCGTAATCCACGTCGAGGTGAGACTTGAAAGAAGACGTGGTAGCCATCCTCGAACACTAGTGGCCTCCGCCTCCTGTCAGCATTAGACTTATGCCGGCTCTGAGCTGTCCTGATCCGCTCCTGGATGGTCTATACCTTCTCTGTCATGGCCTGGACCATCTCCGGTCCCACAAGTGCTGACTCCCCTGGGTCTCTCCAGCACAACAGTGATCTGTAATGTCGGCCATACAATGTCTCGTATGGTTCCATCTCGATGGTGGAGTGGTAGATATTGTTGTACGTGAACTCCACCAAGGGTAGGTGGTCCTCCCAGTTGTGACCAAAGATGAGGACACATGCACGAAGCATGTCCTCAAGAGTCTGTATGGTCTTCTCTGTCTGACCATCTGTCTGAGGGTGAAAGACGGTACTCAGACGTAGCTGCGTCCCGAATGCCTCCTGCAACCCCTTCCAAAACTGGGAAGTAAAGCGAGCATCTCGATCGGAGACGATAGATGATGGAAAACCATGAAGCTACACAATCTCCTGAATGTAGAGACGTCCCATGCTCTCCACTAAGCCCTGTTCTCTAATGGGTAAGAAGTGAGCTGACTTGGTGAGTCGGTCGACAATCACCCAAATGGAGTTGTGTCCTCTGGAAGTGCGTGGAAGTCCAGTCATGAAGTCTATAGATATCCCACCCCACTTCCACTCCGGGACCTCCAAGGGTTGTACCAAGACTCCGGGTACCTGATGCTATGCCTTCACCTACTGGCAGGTGAGGCATCGAGAAACGAACTCTGCCACAACCTTCTTCATGCCCGGCCACCAGTGCTATTGTCTGAGATCCTGGCACATCTTTGCCACTCGAGGATGTACTGCCAAAGGGGAACTGTGAAACTCTCTCAGCACATCCTCCCTCAACGAAACTGGTACCAAGGTATGTCCTCTGAAAACGACATTGTGCTCTCCTCCTAAGGAGAAACCATCAGGTGCCTGTCCTAAGGATATCTGCGCACGCCGCATCTCACAGTCAGCGTCCCCATGTTGTGCCTCTCTGACCCGCTGCAGTAGTGGAGGAGTGAATGTGAGTGACTGAAGGAAGGGTGCTCCATCTCTATCCACAAAGGATATCTTCAAAGAGGCTAGCAGCTCTATCACCTCCCCAAGTAGCTGAATGCCTTTCCTCTTGCTAAGAGCGTCGGCTACCACGTTCCCCTTCCCAAGGGTATAGAATATCTCAAAGTCATAGTCCTAGAGGAACTCGAGCCATCGCCGCTGTCTCAGGTTCAGGTCCTTTAGAGAGAAGATGTACCTGAGACTCTAATGGTCAGAAAAGACTGTAAAGCGCTCGCCTATCAGATAGTGTCACCATTTCTTCAGAGCGAAGACCACTGATGCTAACTCCAGGACATGGGTAGCGTAGTTCTTCTCATGTGTCCCCAAATAACAATATACATTGGTGATCACTGCCCGCTCCAACATGGGGACACATCCGAGTCCAGTCCCTGATGCATCACAGTAAACTACGTACCAAACTCCCTCCTCCGGTAGCCTCAAGATGGGGGCATTGGTCAAACTCTGTCTCAGCTTCTGGAAGCTCTGCTGACATCTATCTGACCACACAAAGGGTTTCCCCTTCTTCGTCAAAGCTGAGACTGGTTCCGCAACTCTGGAGAAGTCTGGCAAAAATCTCTAATAGTATCCAGCTAGTCCCAAGAAACTCCGCACCTCTGTCACGCTCTTGGGTGGCTCCCAAGCTAGCAATGCCTTGATCATCACAGGATCCCCCACAACTCCCACCTTAGAGATGACGTGTCCCAAGAAGTCGACCTCACGTATCCAGAACTTGCAGTTAGATAGATTTCCATAAAGCTGGTTCTCTCGGAGTGTGTCAAGTACAACACGCAAGTGGAAGGCATTCTCCTCCTCAGTCGTCGAGTATATCAAAATTTTGTCGATGAAGACCACGACAAATAGATCGAGGTATGGCTGAAATATCCTGTTCATGAGGCCCATGAACACTGCTGGAGCAATGGTTATGCCGAAAGGCATAACCAAGAACTCATAGTGGCCATACCGACATCTGAAGTCTGTCTTCTGCACGTCCTTGTCCCAAAATCTAAGCTGATGATAGCCTAACCTAAGGTCTATCTTTGAGAATCACTGTGCTCCCTTGAGCTGATCGAAGAGGTCATCAATCCTCGGTAGCAGATACTTGTTCCTCACTGTCACCTGGTTCAGGCGACGATAGTTGACACAAAGTCGCCAGCTCCCGTCTGCCTTCTTGGCGAACAATATCGGGGAAGCCTAGGGTGAAACACTGGGTCGGATGAATCCCTTGCCCTGCAAGTCCTCCAACTATACCCACAGCTCTCGAAGCTCGATGGGAGCCATTCGATATGCTGGGGTGAATATATGGGCTTTCTCGGGGTACAGATCAATATAAAAGTCTACCTATCTGTGAGGAGGTAGTCCTGAAACGTCGTCGGGAAAAACGTCTGCATAATGATCCACCATTGTCAGAAAACTAGGACTCCGCACGTCAGCTGCTCCTAGGATGAGGCTAGCCAACTGATGAGTGATGGGCTGTCTTCTCCTCTGTGAGAGTCCATCCTGTGCTGCGAAGGCTCCCTTCTCCCTGGTGAAGGTGAAACTGATCTCGTCGGTGCGTACACATCGCACCATGCGCCTAATACAGTAAATCTGAGCATGGACTGTAGATAACCAATCCATGCCCAAGATGATGTCGTAAGGCCTTGACGCCGCTACCAGAAGATCCTGACTGAAGCTCTCACCTCCTAAAGTAAGCTCACACTACCGACACCAGTGCGTAATCGTCGAGTCTACTCACGTAGGAGTCTCTAGTCGTAAGGATCGAGCCAACGGCTCTGTCGGAATCTCCGAGATCCAAACAAGGGCATCAGCTATGAAAGAATGACTCCCTCATGTGTCTATAAGAACTGCAACAAGGGTGTAATAGACACAGATAATACCTCGAATCATCTTAGGAGCGCCGTGGTCGTAGGCCTCCCCTGCCTCGAGCTGTGCCTGTCTCTGCCCGCCAGCTCCTTATGGTCGGGGTGGACCTCTTGGTGGTGGTGGTGGTAGATCCTCAAAGCGTCGCCCACCACCTGCTGCTTGGCCATCTCATCTGCCTCATCCGCCTGCTCCCTATGGACTGCCACGGTCGACCCTCTACATCTGCCTGGGTGGTCCCTCAACCGTCTGCTGCTCCTCAGTACAATGGTTTGGGCAGTCACGAGCCATGTGGCCCTGCCCACCACATGCGTAGTACTTTCTGCATATCGAAAGACTTTATCCGCGCTGTATGGCCCGAACTGCTGAGCCAGTGTCCTGAGGTCGTTTTCCTGAGGGTCTGGTCTGCCTGGACCCATGAGTCATCCGTCGACTCCCTGCTGCAGAAGACTCTGCTACGTGCTGCCCCACAGTAGGTCTTGTTACTGATGAAGGCTCAACAAGGAAGCTCTCGATCAAAAGGTCTCTCTCCAATACTCCTTCTTGATTCAGAATGATGAGGGAGATCAGCGATGTCCTGATCTCATGCCTCAATCCCTGCTCAAAGGTCCGAGCCTGGAAGAATGGTTCTTGTACCATGTTAGTCGAGTAGCGCGAGAGATTGGTAAATCTCACCGAGTACTGGGCGACCGTCAAGCTACCCTGCTATAGCTGTAGAAGCTCCTAGATGGGCACCGCACGGAGGGTGGCTGGGACGAACTCCGAGCGAAAGAGGCTCTCAAAGTCCGTCCAGAGAAGAGATGAATCGTCATGCACCTGGATCATCAAACTCCACCATCTGCCTGTTACCGCATGTAGTAGGCTTGCTGTGAGGATCATCATGAGGTCTGCTGCTGTCCTCACTAACCTGAAAACCCCTAGAACTGCTTCCAGCCAATCATCGGCTGCCTGGGGGTCCATCTCTCCATGGAACCTGGGAGGTCGCTGGCACTGAAACTCGTGAAGTGCACTAGGGCGACGTGCATCATCAGTAGCTGGGGTTGGTAGAATCGGTGGCTCGGTGGGTAGAGGTACCGCCGGTGCCTCTGCTGTCGAAGGGCCCTGTACCGAGGCCTCGTCGTTCGGTGGGCTGTAATCACGCACAACTCTCAGAACCCTAGCTAGCTACCATCGTGGGGCCATCCTGAAAAGAATCAGGTGTGCCACAGTCAAACAGTATACCTAGTGAGCTGACATAAAGTATTCACAAAGAAAACTTGAAACACACAGGAAATCAATGTTTTCGTGCATTATGTCGAAAATCAGAAGTCAGGGTCCTGGTGTACAAATACGTCGGCCGCCGCACCAATACTAGACTCCTTGGACTGATAACCACACTCAATAATCTTAACACTTTTTCTTTACATAGAAAAAGATCAGAGTCCTAAGTTTTGCCATATAACTGAACTCCTCTGATACAAATTTGTCACAACCCATCCTCGGGGCCCGTGCCGTGACTACCCCAAGCCCACCTTCCATAATCCTGGGGCTGGCGACTAGCACCAAGGCGTAATTCTTGGTAAAAAGGGAAGGCATTGACTTTGTAAAATAAAAAAAACACCACAAACCAAGCAAGCATTAGAAGTAAACACTAAGTAAAACTGGGTACAACTGTAAGTGGGGAAAATTAAGTGGGCCAGAATACAAACCAAAACTGAAAGTAAAGTACAACTGGAAAGGGAAAACATCAACTGAAGTAAAGCTGCAGCCTCGAGCCGTCCGCTGGAAGTCCCACCGGAAGGGTGTGAACAGATAGCCTCCACAGCTCCTTTGGTCCAGCCATCCGCTCCGAGTTCTCCCCGCCCAGTGGTCCACCTCCAGGTACTGTCTTGCTCCACATGCCTCAACCACGATTGGCGCTGTCCGTCGTCTGCAACCAACACAACGTAGTGTAGGAATAGCCCATGCATGGGTGAGTATAAGCTACTCAGTAGGGACCCCGAGACTCCCGTAGGTCTCCCTGAATCCACAATGGAAAGATACTATCAAGAAGAAACGTCCAAAACTACTTAGGTATATGCCCATACATATACCTAAGTCATCAATTCTCGTTCGGCTCCAACATCCGAGCCCAAGTACAACCCAGTCCACACAGGAAACCACAACCCAATCCACACAAAAAAGCATAACATAATCCACATAGGAAATAAATTCAAGATTCATCTCACACAGGGATACTTCTTCGTATGAAGATAGAGATGATCAGATATAGCCACTGATTCATTTAAGCCGTCGGACTCACAAAGGATCGATAGGTACTAACCCCCGCAATGACCCACAAAGGATATAACCCACACAGGATCGATAAGTAACTAACAACCGCAATGACCCACAAAGGTTATGACCCACACAGGATCGATAGGTAACTAACCCCCGCAATGACCCACAAAGGATCTGACCCACACATGATCGATAGGTAACTAAACTCCGCAATGACCCACATAGGATCAAACCCACACAGAATCTGTAGGCACTAGCCCACACAGGACCGCTGAGCGTTGACACACATAGGATCTTACCCACACAAGATTGGTAGCACTGATCCACGTAGGATCTCTGAGTGTTGTAGTCGTCGTCGTCGAATCCACGGAGGATTTCTGTACAGTCGTCATCGTCGTCGTAGTCACAGCCAGCTCTAGGGTTCCCGCGCACAACAAGCTCGTTCGGGAGGGTCTGCTCCACGAGCTGAGGGGTTGATACATCAACTGACACATAGTCTGGAGTTGATGTGTCCAAAAGTTCTGTATTGTCAACGGGAACTCAACGTCACAGATGGCGCGTCTATCAGACGCCTGGTCTAAGAGTTATTGGCTTATTTGTCCCAAGGGCCTGGTGTTTTTTAAGTCAAAACCAACCCGACCACACTCCACCTATCTCCAACATCGAGCAGAGTAAGCCAAAAAGTCAGTCTCACTAAGAGGAATCCATCAAAGTCGGCGACACATCAATCGGACGTCCAGAACTCAAGTTATAAGCGTTTCTGCTCCGAGGGCCCGGTTGGTTTCGTGTACAAACCAACCTGGCCAAACCCAAAGTACTCTGAAACCTTGAGTGTAATATACCGAAACGACCGTCGCGATCCATGGATCGCTATGCAACTGACGGTGCATAAATCGTAGGTCCTCCACTCAAGTTATGTGCAACAGACCGAAAGAGGTTCTGTATTAAGGGGTTCGGGCTTGGTCCGACCTGGCCTGATACCACCAGGGTCGGCCCGAACCAGGTCGACCCGAACCGGGTCCAGGTCTGGACCACTTGGGCGCGGCCGGGTCTGGCCCGACCCAGCCGGCGCGGCTTGGCCCGGCCTGGGCGCGTTGGCGGGGCCAGCGGCCAGCGGGTGGCTCGGCCGTTTCAGCCGAGCGAAGCAATGCAGGGGGAGGGGGGCACTGCCCCCCGCTTTCTTTTGTAACCATGGCCCCATGTGGGGGACGCTTTGCTGTCCAACCGGGGGTTATGGACCTCCAGATTCCCCCTGACTGGCTGCCCTGCTCCGGCCGGGTAGCTGCTGCCGCCACGGGACCGGCAAGGGCCTGTCCCCTTGCTCCGACGCCGGCGGCCCGAAACCGGCCGTCGGTCTCCCCGCTCCGCTGCGGCCCAACTCCAGTCGCGGTGCTTTCTTAGTTATCTGGTGCGGCACAACGACACCACATCTTTGTTTCGGTTTCAACGGTGTGGCACGACGATGCTGCACTTCTTCCCTTTCTTTAATATTTTCCGCGCGGTGCTTCGCCACCGCATTGCCTTGCTCATGCCACAATCAAAATCAAACCAACAAGGGGGAGGAGGTTCGACCGTGTTCGGGCGGTCCGACCTACTCCCGTTATTGTGATATCAGGCAGCTCAAAAAGAAAGGAAGATGGCAACAAAAGTAATCACAAAATAAACCCCTACCTCGTTGAATTTGTTGAGCGAGGATTCGTTGCGGAAAAAACCGTCGCGAAAGAAGGCGTCATGGAGGGAGGATCATCGCGTCATGGAGAAGTATTGTGGAAGAAGCATCTTGGAATAAGCGTTGTTGGTGTCGCAGTACATGGCGTCTCATAGTCGATCTCCGAGGATTTGGCTTTCTTCATCGGAGGTCGGTGCGTTATTCGCGTTCTTCGCGTTCTTTGTCGAAGAAGAAGGATTTTCTCCAAATCCTCTCCACGCAACAAGTTCCAACAGATATAAAATAAGAGCAGTCTTATTTTATTAACGCCAATGCCAACGTTTGAATTTCAAAATAAACGAAACGAACAATTAATTCAATGAATTAATTGTAATGATTAAACCGCCCAAATTAATGAGGCGTTTCTTAACCAGAATAAACGCATGGTTTGACTTCATTAAAAGGGGGTGTGGGTGCGTTATTTAGAAGGAAATAAATAGTGGGGCTCGTGCAGGGCCCTCCTCACAAATATCCTACCAAGTGGGTAGGATATTGTGGGTCCCATCTTATCCGCTTAACTTAGGTTAATTCGCTTTATGTAAAATAAAATAAACTGTCACACCACATTTATTTTATTCCTTAACTTAACCCCAAAAATTAAAAACCACACCCGAGCTAACGCAACTCCGAAATAGGTGTTTCTAAGAAATTATCTGCGCTGTGATTCCATTGGAGCCCTCAGAATTCGATTCCAAGCACCGGTTCAAATGTTAGTAAAACCCGCTCGTTCGTTCACTGAACGTACCCGAGCTGAACTTTGGAAAATGATTCCGAGCACACCGGGCATTGGAATTAGGTGCCGTCAGAAACTGTGTTCTTGTAAAAATCCTAAAAAAATTAAGAAAAAAAATTTCCTTGAATTTTTCAGGTCTTTACAGTAAAAATTCTTAATAAAACTTCCTCTTGAATGTGGAAAAGGGAAATATGATGGTCATCCAAAATTACACATTACAGGGTTTCAAAATTGGAGAAAAATATTGGGATGTAAAAATATATTCATTAATAGATGGAATAAATATCTAAATAATGATTTATAGTGACTTAAAAGACCACTCATATGAAATTGAGTAATCATGTGAAATTTAATTATTATGAATCCCTAAATCTTTGAAGTGTAAAAAGGACCATCGATTCTTAAAAATGAAGTTAATAAGATATTTTTTTTGTTTCAGGATACATTTCGTAGAGTTGGGAAATTTTTTTACCATATATACTAATAATATAAGGAAATATACTTACTTGGCATGTTTAATTTCATCCTTTAATAAATTTCAACCACTATCTCATCAGTTTCTCTAAATGATGGGTATTCAAGATGAGTTTTTTCATTCTTGAAGCACTAAAATAAACTTGTAATAAACCATATGATCTAAAAATTGGATAAAAAGATATTAATCATATATTTACTAAAACCAAAATGTTTGACACATGATAAGATAATAGTAGAAATTAATAAATCTTCATATGGATAAATAATACGTTAATATCTAAAATGAAACAATAACACAAAATTAGGAACATAGATCATTACATAAATAAATAACCCAATATCCCAATTAGCTTCCATAAAATCAACATTAATAAATTCTTTAAACTTAAAGGTTATCATATAAATTTTATCTTAAGACCCCCAATATTTTGTAACATTTTTCCTAAAAATCATTAATTTTAAAAATATGGGGTACAAATACAAAAAATCTCCCTCAATAATATTAGTTTGCTTAAAATCATATCACATAAAACCTAAAAATTATTGGCTTTAAATTTGATCTTATGATCAACCTTAAAATTATAAACCCATTATGGTGTCCATAACTATTAGTTTAACCTAATATAAAAACATTAAAATCTTCAATGATTTCTAAGATGACCTATGATACGAACTATAATAGCCCCAAACTCTTACTTCTAGATTTGGTTCTAAAAACATAATATTTATGTTTATAGATTTGATAAAAAAAGTGTTCAAATTTCAACCATTAGAAACATTAAAAATCAAAAATATATTGGATCAATTATTTATCCAATAACCATTTTTTAAGAGTTTTAAAGAATTTGGAAAAACTCTTACATAATGAAACCCATGTATTTAAGTGAGCATTTTTTCCACTATACACATCATTTATTATTACTCATTAATTATTCAAAATATCCAATAAATATATTCACAGATGAAATATTTTTTTGAATAATTCATTTATCATCATTCTCTATAACCTAGGTAATGTGAAATCATAAGAATAGAAAGCTCAAACTCTTAGTATGGGTAAGAATAAGTATTAGAAATTCATTTTCATTAGTTAGAATTAGACGAGAATAAAGTTATGGTGAAATAATATTATACTTGAGAATATATTAATATAATTCAAACCAATTAAAACATAGATCATGAAACATGAGACATGGATTACATATTTAACACGGGAAAGAGCTATAAAATTCAACAATCATGGTCCTTATTGTATTAATCTCGATCAAAATAACTATTAAAAACGCATATCCAGAATTGATAAATTGTGTTGGTATTTGGGGACATCAATCATTCAAAATTAAATAACATAAACATATTATTACTATATTTATGAAGAGTAATATATAACTAGTAAAATTTTTCATATCTTAGGAGTTGCATAACCCAATAATTGTTTTGGTGTAACTTCCAATGGTTCGACTCCATCTCATTACCCAATGTGTTGGTAGGATATAATGCACACAAACATTTTTTTTATAACCAAACCACCAATCCTTGATTTAGAATAAAACCACCCTACCTTGATTTATAGAAAAACCATCCATATGCATCAATACACATTTCAAAGTATTATATAGGGATAAAAATAATGAGAAGAATCATCTTTTTAATATAAAAATAACCATTGTTCTTTTATAGAATGATTGACCCATGTAAAAGAAATGAGTTTCAGAAAAGTATAATTTCAAAAAAATTATATTTCATCAAGAGAAATAATAATTTTGGTATCATTAAAATATATCCCTAGTTGAGTAAAATTAATATCAAGTCTTATAGTTTCTGGTGAATAGAAATATTTCTATAAGATCATTAAATAAATTGTTGAGTAGAATACCCTTTCCACATAAAAAATAAATGTAAAAATTAAAAATTAAAAAAATATTCTGAAAATATTTTTCATTTAAAACAACCTTTTGAAAATTATAAAGGAATATTCAATGAAAAACTAGTCATGATGTCAAGAAATTCAATCATTTCATAATTTCTCAAAATAAATATAAGTTTCAAATTTTAAAAGTGTGTCAAAAGTTACCAATTTGAAAAATTATTAGAAATTTCCTTAATAACCATGTAAAATATGGTCAAAATAATGTAAAATAAATTTAGTAAAGAATTTATGTTTTAAAAAAACAATATTAAAATTATTTTAGAAAACATGTATATGGACGGTAATTATTATCCATCTAAAAAAAGATACAAGATCTTTATCACTTATAAAAACATTATTGATGTTTCATTAATCAATAAGGGAGAAAATAAAAATTAAACATGTAAAACACATTCATAAATACATGATAATAAAATACATTCCATTCAAGAAAATAATGGAATATGATTTTACATTTGGGAAACTTTCTCATAAACCACATATAAAATAAATCATATTTTAACATAAGGACATTATCACTTTTGAAACTTTCAAATTAATAGAAATTACACGGAAGTGTATGATATAGATCTATAAATTCCTTGAATTTAATAAAGTAATATCCCAAAATTCCTTTATAAGGTGTTAATTACACTATGATAAGAAATCATAGGGCATGACATGAGTAATGTCTCAAGAAAGGGAGATTAAGGCAAGGAAAATCCTTGTAAATATCATAACTTTTGAACTAATAATTAATTCATAAAGTTATTATGTGAAGATATTTAAATCGATAAAAAAACATTTCAATACACGAAAAAAATAATTTATAGATAAATTTAATCCTAATCCTCATATAAAAAATTCAATAAAGTATAACTATAACCTAATGAATGAAACTTTATTGATGAAATCTCTTACAACATGCGGAATTTCATGTAAACTCCCAAATGATGAAATAATTTGATTTGAAACATAAAATATCAAGAAATATTAATTATTCAGGATATAACATTTAAAAGGATAACTATGTACACTTTTTGAAATAAATTTGGTTCAAATCATTATAATACGACACAATGTTGGGTAATTAAGACGAAACCCCTACATTATGTCCAAATATTCAATCTACATCATTTAATGCAAGCATAGTAAAATTATATCAATTTTTTTATTATGTAAAAACCATCCATAGAATTAATAATTTTACTTAAATAATTTATTTAAATTATTTTAATAACTTATTTCAGTACTTTATCATTTAAGTCTCGGAATATTTTTTTGAATACTTTAATTCATTATTTCAAAACATGTTTTTCTATGTTGAACATGGTCAAAGGGGTTGTTGTTAAATCATAAATATAATAATAAATATGAAATGATTATAATATTTATTGATAAATTAAAATTTTAAATACAACCATGAATGATGGTTTTGAAAAACAAGCTATGTTATAGTCATGGAGACAATAGGTCACACGTTCACATGAGTAACGTTTCCATTTTTATATAAAATTGTTAGAATGAAGAAAAGTATAATTTTAACATTATAGAAATATAAATATGTAAAGAATATAGTATTATATCTAAATAAATTTATATATATTAGTCCTATGATGAAATGATTAAAACCAAATCACATCACTTTATGGAGGTGGTAATCAACATATATGCATAAACAAAATTATCATTTCTCAATGGATAGAAATGTAAGAAAAATAGATAATATTATAATATAATTTTAATCTAACTCCTACAACATGATTAAAAATGATATTTGTTAAATGAAATGTATTATTTAATATTAATATAATCATAAAATCAAATATTTATAGGCATGGATATCATTTTAAAACCTGTATTTTGTATTAACCCATTTGTTAGAAAATTAAACCCCAACAGTGATAATAAATTTTTTATTATTAATGGGTTAAAAATTGAATTATAAGGGTAATATTTCATAATAAATTAATAATAGATGAAATTTTAATATAATGATACTATTTCATTAGTATTATTATTTTTAATTAATTTCATAAAATATTAGTTAATACAAAATTTGATTAATATCATTTTGATATTATTCGTTGATTTTGACTTTAAAGTTAGCAAGATAGTAATGGAATTATAATTTAAACCTATTAAACAAGAATAATATGTCATATAAATATATAAAATTTATTAAAAACTACATGTAACCCAAAAAAACATTTCTTTTAGTGTTTTTAAATTAAATACATGATTTTGTTTTTCATAATTCATATGCACTTTTTCAGCATTGCTTAATCATTTTAGGAAATTATTTACTCACTAAAAATTAAAATGAAATAACCTTGATAAAATTTAATTTTTAATTAAAATTTCCATTTATAACTTAGAATATTTTTTTATTGATTTCAAAAAATATTATTTATATTTTAATCTAGAGTGTGACATTTTTGATTTTATCCTTAGAAAATTATAAAAGTAAAAAATTAAAAATTAATTTCAATAAAAAGGTCATATTTTTTATGATTTAATTATTATGGAAACAATTTAGTCATAAATTTAATAAATTAATGTTTTATTGTATTTTAATCCATATAACATTATTTTTAACCCTAATTAACCCATTTAACCTTTATCTTGACAATAATAATTTACTCTGGTTATTATTCATATTGACCAAATATTAAGTTAACCTTATTAACTAATATTAATTATTCTATTTAAAATTAAGGAATAAATATTATAAAATTAAATATATATAATTGGTAGAATGTAATTTATAATTAAATCAGAAAATATTGATGAAAAGAAATTTTCTGGAAAAATTATTTTAAGTATAAATTTATTTTTATACTAAATTAAAGAATAAACTTAATTCCAATAAAATTTATTAGATTATGTTTAATAAAAATAAATTAATGAAAATTTAGATATAATTTAAAATATAATGTGAATTTTATTTACTTTTAATTAAATGATAGTTTTCAATAAAAATATGTAATTTTTAATATTCATTTAAAAAACAATATTTTCAAAAAAAAAATGAAATTCATCTAATGGTAATATTTAGAAGATAAATACAAAATTTTTTTCACGTTTATTAAATAAAATTCCTAAATATTCCTAAATTAAATTTTAATATTCACTCCTAGGACAATAAAAACACATATTTGAAGAGAACATATTTTTGTTGAATAAAATGACTTTATAGAAAAAATTTGTACTTATATCCTAATAATTAGTTCATATATTTTTATTTAATAGTAAAATTGTTTATAATTAAAAATAATATTATTTTTATTCATAAAATATAATTTAAAAGATATATTATATGTATGAAATTTTAATAATAACATTTCATAGTTTCTTTAAGCTCAGTGGTGCGTGCTCTAAATACTATCAAACATAGTGTTCTTTTAAAATCTATAGATATTACATTAAATCAATCTTATATTGTCTAAAAATGAATTTTTTATTGGATTTTATACCCTATATTTTTTCAAACTCCATATTTTTATACTTTTGATCCATTAACCCTTAAATAATATCATGACAATATTGAGAAATGATGGGCGTTTCCAAAAGTTCCTCGTTATTCCCTTATAAAAGGACAAAACTTCCTCTATTTCCATTCAACACAAAACCATATAACTTTTATTTAAAAATAAAATATTTTTATCCCTCTATAAACCACTCCCATTTCTTATTGTTCTTGACCAAACTAATTTTTCAAAAATCCCTTTGATTTTAAAGTGTATTCTAGGGAAGTTCAAGAATCTAATATAAGTATCATCCCCTTTTAGAATGTTTCTTCTTAATGCTGTTCCTAAAAATATATTTCACCATAATAATATTATGAATTCAGTATCACTATGATATTTATATTTTATTATATTAATTTAAAAACTTTTATTTATTCATTTTTATCCACTTATAAAACAAGGGATGGTCAATGCTACAATTGCGCATACCACCACTTCTAAAATAATTTTTTTTTCTATTTTTACTATAACTTTTTCATTAATTAACCAAAAATATTTAAATATAATTCTTTATTTTGAAAAACTAAAGTAATATCATAATTATAATTTTAAAATGATATTATGTCAAAATAAACATCTTTTTAACTGTAATCACTCATTAATTTAAAGTGTATCCAAGTTTTGTTCAATTCAACAACCTACAAAATAAATACTATACAACTTTATAAAGTATGACTAAGGGAAATTAAATAATAATTTAAATAAAATTTATTAATAGAATAATTATTGGTTTCTATTTTTTCAAATGTTATATTAAGTATTTGACTTATTATTAAAATATCATCTTCGATCGCTAAATTACCAAAATAAGTTGGCAATGATTTTCAATTTGCATGTAATTATACTAAAAAACTATATAATAGATAATAAAAATATGATAATAAAAGGTTCTTATAAAATTAAATATAAAATAATATGTTTCTTAAGAAGTTATCTAAAAAAAATTAATTTAATTACTCAGGAAGTTAAGGATTTACAAAGAATGAATCTGGTACATATTAGTAATTTTCATATAAAATTATTATTTTTAACACATGTTTGGTAAAATGAAGGTAATTTATTTTATATGGTTTATTTAATTCATATGTCAGATATCATATAATGAATATTTTTCTAATCATCATATTTTAAGTTCAATTTCAATCCCTATATTTCAAGGGTAATGAATAAATTATAACCCTATCCAAAAGATTTCTTTGACTCAGGTTTTAATTCAATTAGGCATGTTTATATTATGTACTATTTTCCATAGTTTTATAAATATTAAATTCCATTGGATTTATATTTTTCATATAATTTATTATTAATGATAAATAATAATCCAAATCAATCCCATTTTTCAAATAGATTTCACTCAATTTTTACCCCATCTATAAATATTTTGGGAACTGAATTATGATTCATTGAGTTATGACAACCCTCTTGGACTAAAAAGATAGATAAGTTCTTAAAAGTAATTATTTTATGTAGTATTTTATTTTTTCAAATTAATTTACCTTGCTACCATATAATACACCACATTGAAGTATTTCTTAATTAAAGGAGTCTGTTGGTCGTAAGAGATATTGATAACTTACGTCTCCTTTTCTTGAGTTATATTATCTCATCATGAAATTATTTATTAATTTATTTCATTCTTCCTCCATAATTGTTTATTATATGGTAATTTATAGTCCTGTTTTGGGAAATAAAATTTTAACCCAAAGATGTTTTTACTATTCTTTTTACAATGTGGGTGTTAAAAAAATATTAAGACATTTTAAAATATTTTCCCTTTTAAAACCATTTGGTTTATCTTCCACACCACACTTATTTTGGGAAACAATTATTCCATTTTTAAGGATCCATTATTAGATATTATTTTTAAAAGGAAATATTTTAAAACGTCTTCACTTTACCCTTTTGAATTTTAATTTATATTGTGACCACTAATATTTTCTCTTATGAAAATGTAAAAAAAAGTTCCAAAAAATATTTTATATTTTCACTTCCAGGTCCCTTTTCGTTTTAAAAATTATTTACCCTAATGGGTTTTATTCTTTATTATCTATAATGTAATATATATTTATCCTTTTAAGGAATAATATCATGGAACTAAACAATCCAATTCCTGATCCCTTATTGGGTTTTATCAATCATGTATTCTTTTTGAGGTTTTTTCATATATTTTAACATCCTTACATTTTTTTCTCTATAACACCTGGGTAATATTATATAGAAACAATCCATCTTCATCCTATATATGGGTTATGATAATGTTTTATCTTTTATTGGAATGGGAAAAATGGATGATGTTCTATATGTTAGTATCTAAGAATCGATGATTATGTGCAATACTAATTATTAGTTGTTCATTAATTTTCTTATATAATTAATGCATTATAATTAAACAAGGAAAATTTGGGTCCCAAAATTATATGAACCCTCGATTATTCAATTAGTCTTATGAGAGAATTGTTTTTGGTTATTTTATTGTTTTCCTGCACTCACCAAGATATTTTTTTATTGTTAAGTTCATGATGTCTGTGATAATGATTTATTGGCTTATAGTATGAATTAGAAGTCCGATATTATTCAATTTCTTACTAAGGAAATTGTTATTGTTATACTCGCTAACTATTTATTTTCATTACTATCCACACACACAAACACAAACACACATATATATATTATCCTCTCAATTTTTATTGATTATGGTAATATATTGATTACTTATTCCTAATAGATTATTCATGCCATGTTTATGGCATGATTTTTCTATTTATACATTTTCAGTTAATGATCATTTTATCTCACACATTTTTATATTTTTACTTCCTTAGGTTATGAAGAAAATCATTATACATTATATTTATAACAAGATAGCTTATAAGAGATATTGAAGTGTTTTTCATGACTAATTAGTTTATTATATATGGGAATAAATACATTTCAGCAGACAAGGACATTGATTTTAGTAGTTTATGTTTTTTCAACAAAAATTAATGATATAAAACTAAAAGGCATTTTAACTATTTTTAATGGAATATTTTTTAAATCATGTAATTATGGGAAAGTTATATATGAGAATCTATATTTGGTATCAATGATAATATATAAATTATGTGTTTTTAGCACAAAATCAACGATGTCACATTTGGTATCAGAGAAGGGTTTAAATAACATTAGAGATTAGTTTGTTTTTAGTATAATTTAAGTGTTGATAAGTTCAGGTTGTTAATAATTATGAAAGTAAATACCACCCTATTGGATAATATATTATTAAATGTTATGTAAATAATGAACATTTTATTTAGGGTTTAGTATGAACTAACTTCATTAAAAATCCTAGGAATGAGTATAAGTAGATGATTTCATGTGAAAGACTTGGTAATGTTTTGATTATGAGGTTTTCAAAGAAATTACATCCATGTATTGATAGTATAAATGGATAGTGGAGTTTCATCGATATAACTTGTTGTAGCAAACATAAAAATGGAGGATGGGGCATTAACTTGATCAAAACCTGGTTAATAAAAAACTGGCCTAACTGCGCACATAGTTTGGCACTCCTAGGGATATTATTTTATTAATAACAATCTCTTTACATTCCATTTTAAAGAATTTACTTCTTAATTATACAGGATATGGATATAAGATAACACAACATAAATTAACATATGTATAACTGAGAGATTTATAAGTAATATTTTGTGGCTTATTTAAAATGAAAGTTGCATAGGTTCAAATGAAATTGTCCTTAAAGAAGACATCTAAAGATTCATCTTTGTTTAAAATGATTTTGGGTTTTTGTATTTTTTTGAATCATGATCATAAAAACGAAGATGATAAAGTTATGTATCAAAAAACCATTAATTATTATAACATAATAAGGGATAATACTTAAATGGTTCAGAAGTCAAGTATAAGCATTTCATGATTGAAAAATGATAGTTTTTTAGTATTACCTAGGTTAGGGAGAATGAAAATTTTCAAAAACACTTAGCTATATTCATTAGTGAATTGTATTTATCAAGGATATTATGGTATATTATAAAATATATGATGATTATTTGAAATATCTAATTATTGTTCTTTAGTTGTTTTAAATTTTTTTTAAAAATTTACAATAAATGAAATTATTAACCTTGAAAATATATTTTAGGGAAAAAATTATTTTTTGGGGATAACTATTGAATAAAACATGATTGAGGAATGAATATGTTTTTAGTTCAATATATGCTGAATGTTTTGAAAATAAATGGTTCATTAATTTTAAAAAATTGATTTATATAATATTATTAACCTTGGTATTTAAAATTGATTAATGATATATTTTAAGTGCATCACATTTTGGGATTATTATATTTATTGACTTGTGTTTGGATTTATGACTAGTGGTTAATATTATTTGAGTAATAAAGATAATGTTATTTTTTTGGGGATAATATAACTTCTATGTTTTTTATCAACATTGAGATGCAAAAGGTTTTGGGAAATATATATTATGGAGTATATATGATTCAAGTATATACATACATGGGAGTATGATTTTTTGAATATGTAATGTTGTTTAAAAAAATATTGGAAACTTTATTTATCTTAAGTGAGTATGATAGATGTATTATTAGATATCATTCCTTAAATTATAAATATGTTAAGAATATGGTCACCAAAATTCATCAATTATTGATAATTGAAGTTAATATAACTTAATTTATTTACTAGGTGATAATTTAACACCCATATATTTTAATATATTGATACCTTTATAAAATTCAATGTATTCGATAGCTTTCTCCATATGCAACAGTAAACATAAAAGAAACCATGGTATATTTATGTATGGTTATTAAAAAATATCTATTAATTTAACAAGAATAAATAGATAAAATAATTTTTGAAATTTTTATAGAAATAAAGTAATGGATAATTTTAATATGACTGAAATTAATTTTGTTTGCATAAAATGAATAATAAGATCATTTATCATTTAGAAAAGTATTTTTTTTCTATTAATTTCCCTTTTTATTGGAATAATTTTATGATTAAAGATGATAAAATATTTTTGATGTCTAAAATGGTCAAAACCAATTTAACTGGCTTATGATATGAAATAATGATAATAACAGATAACATTTGAAAATATCATTTTCTATTAATTTTTTTAAAGTACTTCATGATTTTTTTAGAAAATTGAACATATAATGTTTATAATTTCAATTTTAATAATTCAGAAACTTTTTTGAATTTGTAATAAAAATATTATAATAAGATTAAATTTTTGAATTTTTTAGAGTTAAATTAATTTTAGGACGACATTGAAAAATACTGATTGTGTCAATAAAATCACTATTAATTAACTTAAATGTTTTTGAGACCTTTTTATATATAAAAAAAGTCTTTTTAGAAATTAGAATACATCATTTAAAAAGCAACATTAAATTTATAATACACATGAATATCATTTTTGAATATCAAGTAATATTTTATAGAAAACTCGTTTTTTCTATTATTTTAATTAAATTAATGCATGATAAAATTTTTTTAGATTTATTTTAAGGACACATAAATATTTTATGAAAAATAAAAAAAACATATTAATATCATTTAATCTACAAAATTGATATTTTTTTAATACATAAAACTTTTTCCTAAAAATAAATTTTATTTCTAAACATAGGTTTTACATGTTATATGCACTAACATTAAAATTGGTTTTCATAAATATAGAAATTTAATTTGGTATAAAATATATAATATTTTCAATTATTGATTTAAAATTACTTAATAAGAAACTTTTTTAGGAATAAAAATTAGATAACCATGGTTAGTGTCAATTACCAGAAAAATGGTAAAAATTTTACTTTTAAATTGTTTTAGTAGTGACAAATAATTTATATCTGATAAAATATATAAATATCTTATAAATAATGGATATAGTATTATGTTCAAACAAATATATAAATATATTAAAACTCAATTAGTGGTTAACAAATACAAAATAATATTAAGAACACTTAATTAAGAAAATAAATTTTTTTTACCAAAAATTATTTCTATGTATATATTTTGTGGAATTTTAAAGTTAATTTTATCTAATTTAGAAATATATTTATATTAAATAGAGTTAAAATTTTGTTTTCTCACATAAAACTAGGATATATGTGTAACCTTTTCTATTTAATAATATATAAAATAACTTAGTTAAAGATTAGTTACCATAGTAAAATTTAATTTGGATCAAATTTTTAAAAGTATAAAAAATCTTTAAATCACTCTTACATTATCTCAAGTTGAATGTATAAGAGGATTTTTGACCTTTTCATTTAAAAAAATAAATATTGTTTCCCTTATGATCCATTTAACCATGAATAGTTTTATAGAATTATTGAAAAGATAATCAGTGTTTCTTAAAGATCCATTTTATTCTTTAATAAAATGTTACCACTTCCACCCCATCATATTTAAAATCCAACTTCGAATTAGTCACTAAAACATTTTTTTTTCCAATACAACATAATACAACGTTTTAAATACCATGGTGACACTAATTTACTCTAATCCCTCTGATACCAAGGGGGTTTCCAAGGAAAGATCAAGTCTTTTACATAAGTATTATCTCTTTCATATGTTTTTTATTAATCTTAATCATCCAAATATCTTATCCCCATAATAATAGTATTAATTAAATGTTACTAGTATAATTAAATTCTGTTATATTAATGGAATAATCCTCATTTATTCATTTTCATTCTATTATATAAACAAAGGAACATCAATCATGCTTGTGCGTGGACTATCGCCTCCATATAAAATGTTTTTTTCATCCAGGTTTTAAATACTTATAAAATTTTTCAAATATGGTGATAAATTATAAAAAATTAAAATAAAATTAATTATTTTTCCATAATAAATATATTATGATAAATGAAAAAACTCTTTAACCATACTCACACATCGATTTAAATTGTGTTCATGTTTTAATTGGTTCAACCACTTACATAAAAAATACTGTAAATCTCTATCATGGGTGAGTATGGTAACATAAATACAAATGATTATATATGTTAATAATAAAATCATTAATATTTAATTTTTTTAGTTTCATATTATGTATTTAAATTAATATTAAATATCATCTTCAATAACTAAATTTTTAAACTAAGCTAACATCGATTCAATTTTCATAATGATGTAAGGAAAAAAATAGAATGAAATAAATATCACTTATGAATAGATTTTACTTATTAAATTATGTATATGAAAATAATGTTCATAAGAAGGTATTTAATGTGCTTTATTTTATTATTCAAGAAATTAAGTGCATGCACTGAACTAATCTAGAACAATGTAGGGGTTTTCTCCATAAATTTCTATATTTGAGACATGTGTATCTAATTTAAATTATTCAGTGTATACGATACATATTTGATATATCATATCATTAATAATATCTTAATCAAGTTATTTTAAGTTACTACATGCCCTCTCTTTCAGGGAGTTTTGATTAGAATGCTACTCTAGCTGTAAGGATTCATTGTCTCAAACTATAATTCCATAAGAAATGTTTATATTATAAAAAATGAGATCCTTTTAATGGTGTATTAAATAACCATGTCTTTATATTTACCACATATTTTTTATTCTTTTGAAATAATATTCGAAATCAAGTGTTTTTAGTCAAATAGATTTCACTCAATTGTTACCCAAATTGTAAATCTTTTCGGTAACTCAATTTTCATTGATTGTGATATGATCATCCATATAAGATTTAAAATATGGTTACATTTTACCAATTGATTATATTTTTTGGAATTATACATTTTTAAATTAATTTTCAATTCTACCTCATAATACCCATTTTGAAATATTTCTTTCTTTAGGGGGTATGTTTCTCATAAGGGATATTAATAACTTAACTCTCATTTCATTGAGTTGCATTGTAACATCATGAACATGCATCTTCTACTCATGGGTTATTCGTCCATAATATTTTATTATATGTTATTTTATAATCCTATTGGGAATAAATGATGTTCTAATACAAAGAAGCATTTATTACTATTTTTATAGTGTGGGTTTTAAATGTAGGAATTTTAAGAAGTTTTAAAAGGTTTTCCATTTAAAAACCATGTGTCATATCTTATACACCACACTTATTTTGGAAAACCCTTATTTTATTTTCAAGGGTAAATTAATAGAGATTATTTTCAAAATTAAAAATTTTAAATTTTTTTCACTTCACCCATTTGAAAATTACATTCTAAAGTGACCACTAACATTGTCTCTTACGTTTATGTTAAAACTGTTTTGAAAAAACTATTTAATATTTTAAACTAAATTTTTATTTTAATTTTAAAAATTATTTAACTTAATATGTTTTATATTTCAATATTTATACTCTGATATATAATTATATTTTGAGGAAATGATCTCACGGAACAAAAAATTCAAAAATCTGAACCCATATTGGGTGGTATCATTAATAAACTCATTTATATACATTTTTTCACCTTTATTAACATTATTATAGGGTTTATTTATTATAATATGGTTATGTTATTTTGAAACCATACACCTTGTTCCTATCGATGTAATATGATCATGTTTTCCTGTATATTGATATAGGAAAAAATATTGATGTTTAATATGATTTTATTCCAATATGGATGATTATATCCAATGTTGATAATGAATTATTAAATAATTCTTACATAGAATAAACAATTTATACATAAAAAAATAACAAGTTTTCCTTGGAATTATATACCCCCTTGGTACATTAGTAGGCCTCAAGAGACAAAAATGTTTACATATTGGAGTGCATTCCTTCCCAAAAAAGATGTTTTCATGATGGTAAGATAATAATGTCTAAGATCATGTTGTCTTATCTTATGGTAAGTATTTAGCTAACCAACATTATGAATTTCCTTAATATAGAACCTATTGTTATTTTCTATTTAATCTAAATATTTTAATTTCTATCCATGGATATATTTTTCACTTAGTTTTAGTATATTATTGAATTATGATGATTACTTATCGCTGAATAATATTTATGATTGTTTTAGGCCATGATTTCATTAATTGAATGTTTTACCATAAAAAAAATTTGATCTCACACCATCTTCTATTCACATTTACCTTGGATATGAATAAAACTGTTACACATGATATGTATAACAGAAGATATTTTATGAGATTTTGAATACTTATAATAGATTAGGTTATTTCTTATACATCAAAAAAATATGCATTTACTGAGGAAGAAATATGTTTTATTAGTTTATGTTTTTTCTGAATTAACTAAGTATATAAACAAAATAGGTATTCAAAATATATGTAATGTCATATTCTCTTTATGTCATGTAATTATGGGATTGTTATTTTGGAGAATATATAGTTTGTATTAAAGCTAATATGAAATGTTTTTGTTTAAATAACTAGATCTAACAGTAAAGGTTCTTAGAGTCACATTTACCACTAGAAATAATTATCGAATCCCTAAACAAAAATAAAATCTACCTTAAAATATAAAAAGTTAGGATAAGTTGTGTTTATATTAATTTAATCTCCCTCCAAAGGAAATATTTCCCTTTAAGTTAATATTTCTATGCCATAGTTATTTACACTTTATCCAATGTCCAAACTAAAAAAATAATATCTCATCACTCCAAGAATAAATGAATAATAGGAAAAACATCCAGGAAAACATTGTACTTAATTAGGATTTTCTTCGATTGAACCCATGCTTGAAGATCATAAATAAAACTCAAATGAATTGTTTTGAGAGAAACCATTTATATCAACTAAAATATATTGGTGGAAATTGACATAAACATTTCAGAATTATACTAGTTTTTTAGGAAAATTAATCAAATATAGAATATTTTTATTTTAGTTTTTTTCCAAAGAATAATTTTTTATTAATAATAAAATTATTAATTTTGGAAAACACTTTTAAAAATTATTATATTTTTTATAATGAAGATAATTATTCTTAATTAATTTGGGAAATTCTTAGTCATTATTCAAATATTATATTATTATGATCCTATATTAGGAACCCCCACACCAAATTATAAGCCACAAACAAGACCATCGAACCTAGAGGGTATATTGTTTTTAGTTAATTTTAGATTAAAATAATAATATATAAATATTAAATAATCATAAAGGGAAAACATTTATGGAAACTGAATTTTTTACGAGGTTCTATTAATTAATATTTTATGGTATATAGTGTGATATAAATGTTATCCAATCATGGTTTTGGGTATATTAGGATCAATGGGACCTATATTATTTTTCACGTTTTATTATGAAATTTAAAACATGTTTTATTTCCACTACTATCATGATATACATCTAGATATTTCATATTCTATTCCATTGTCCACTCCCTCTTAATAAAATCTTATTATTTATTTTTTATATTAAAAATTCAACCTAAAAAATAATAATATATGTTAATAATTTAATTTAATATAATTATCATATTTATGGAATGAATATGTCAAAATTAATAAGTTTCAAAAAAAATTGTTGGCGTGGAAAAATTGGTTCACCCCCTTAACACATATGTATAAATATGGATATTATTAAAATAACTAAAATATATATTTTTATGGAAATCAATAATCATTATTTCAGTTTGTATTCCATTAATTCCATGTACGACCATTCCTGATCCCATAATCAATGCTCATACATTTCTTTATGATTATTTGACCACAATAACAGTCAAAGTCATGACTATATTTTTTTTCTCAACCTTATCCATTACCATCTTCATTATTTTGTTAAAAACATATTAAATTATTTTCATTATAGAAACATAATAATCTAATCAATATTATTCCTTAAGACTTATTTTTTAACATTAATTCAATAATAATATCCTAATAGTGTACCATTATTTTTGTTATGAATACACCATAAATGTTAATAAATATTTATTGATATTTATACTGAATATATGATTAAACATTTCCATAAAAATTTATATTTTCCTCCTCAATATATCTATGATAATAGAATAGAATATATTATGATATTTATCTCATGAGTGTATTCATAAATCAATTGTTTAAAAAAATAGTTTTCCTTGTAATTATACTATACAGAGTAACAAATCATACTATATATTTGAATAAACATAAGATAATATTTGAACGTTAATATATTATTTACATTGAAACTCACTCTAATGTGATATATCCATCAAAACATGATGAATATACATTTTTAAAAAATATATTTATTTCAAATTTTATTTGACAGGAAAATTTCTGGGTTTATTCATGTTTGATTAAATCTAGACCCATTAAATACTCAAAAATATAAACATGGGTGTTATATTTAAATGTTATATGTAATTTATTGAACCATTAGTTAGATTGAATAAATAACTCATATCATATATTAGTGAAAAAACATCAAATATATTATAATGAGGATGGGTATCTAGTATCAACCAATATATTTTCATTATAAGTAATCTTTGGCTAATCCCTTGAATAATCCTATAAGGTTTCACTTATCTTTTTTATCTAATATCAAGCTTTTACACTATCAAAACCTCACAACTTATTCAAACATCCTAAACAACCTAGTTGTTTATTAATTTTTTTCATGTTTCTCAACCTAAGCCAGGTCCTAAGACATTCTATAAAAACTATGGTATTACACTCCCCAAGTAGGGGGTGAATCATAATGTTGGTTTTTTGAAAATAATACATTTATTTTGATCTGTTTTCAAAATTTAAATGTTTAATCAATCAATTAATATTACTTTAAAATTATTATAATATTTTTTTAAATATATATCATACAAAAAATAAGGATTTTACATGGTTCTCCCATATGCCTATTTCCATAAAGCATACACATTATGATCTTCATGGGTAAAAATTATCTATAAATAAATATTATGATTATAATACTTTTATTTAGATAACTAGTAATATTAAGGTTGAATTATTATCCTTACCTCTCCACTCACTAAATTTTAAATAAGGACCACATAATTAAATGTATTATTGTTTATTAAAATTAAAATATAATTATAATTATATGACCAAACATGATATAGTGTTTATATTCATCTACATGTCATTATGAATAATGCACATATATTTCAATGAATATTTTTATCATTAATTTGGAATAATAATGTGATAATATGGTCCTCACTTAATTAACTCAGTGAATTATATAAGTATCCCTCTATATATATGTGCATTTAATTATTATTGTTATTATACATTATATATTTATTATATAATATTCTAAATCTAGAAAAGATATAATAGATATTCTTATATATTCTCTATTATTTCATATGTATTAATGTGTTACAATGTATATGTATATATATTTGACCACATCTCTAATAGTTAACTCTATAATTTTTGAGATCACATTTCATATAAAAATTTATTTTTAATTAAAATAATCTAAACTATGACTTTGTCATTCTTCACCATTAAATCATTTACTTAGAAATTTTTTTATTTGATGATCTATGGTGTGAAATATATATATATAGTAAATTTTATTTATTTAACCTTTCAGAATATTATAAATTATATTATCCCCATAACCTAGTTTCCTAGACCATGACATGGGTTTCTTTATCCATGTGTTGAACTCTTTATTCTGGATGAACATTAATTTTCGACCACTTCACTGACTTTTTTCTTTCAAAATTCTTAATATCAATAAATTTCATTATTCCATAGTGTATATGGTCTCTAGAAAGAATATAAATATAATATAAATAGCTTATCATAATGAACCTTCCAACCATAAAATGGTTATCAAAGTATCCTTTTTTAATCGGTTACTCTCTATTATCTTAAATTAACTATAGGTAACAATTAACCTGTAAAATCTAATATTATAATTTAATTTAGTTCAATTATAATCAAAACATTGAAAAATGTATTAAAAAATGATGTTATATCACTATAAAGTCGTGGAATATATAGACATACAACTTCATCCAAATTTCTATGATCATTGTGTGATCCTATACACTTTGACACCATTCTATTGAAGTTGTTGTGGTTTTATTAATGAATTTATTTCATCTAAAATTTCTAAAAATATTCATGTGTTACACATAGTAAAACCCCATCCAATAAAACTTTATGATTCATGGTATTATTTAAAAAAAATTCCCAAAAACTATATCATTTTACTTCAATGACTCTTCAATATAATCTCGCCCACATCTGATAAATTCCAATGAAATAATAACAACAGATAATTTATGGAATTTATAATAAATAGAACATAAACATTCCTTCATTTAGAGAGAAATATAATTACAATAATTTCCTTATTTTTCCTAAATTTTCCGCATATTTTATCGATATAATTTTTTCTTTAAATTGCTCAAAAATAATATCATTCAGTATAATAACATCATTTAGAACTCCAAATGAATACAGAAATATTTTTATCAACTTTAATCTAATTTGAATCATTCTTGATATACGAAATATGATTTGATAGATGTAATGAAATGAAACCCCACTAAGTATTTTCATTAAATACATATTTTTTAAATATTTTTTCTATATGTAACATCAATCTAAATTGAAACTTTGATATGTTAAAATAAAACTTGACCATTAAATTATTGTGGTTATTTTAGTACGTATAGAAGGAGGTAATGATATTTTTAAATCTCAAAATGATTGAAATAACATTCGGTCCTAGAATTATTACATATGAAACTTATATTTCCATTATTGGAAATAATGTTTTCTTTTAAGGGGATTCTCTAGACCAAACACAAGATGAACTCAAGAAATTATTGTAAGAATGAAATTGTATACATGAAATTCAAGCTTGTATAAATTATCATGAGATCTATGTTAGCAGAATCACCTCCCTCAATTTCCCCCAATGAATAAATTATTCTTAGATATTATATATAAATATGAAGGGGATAAATAACCAAAAATTGTAATTAAATAGTCATAATTTAATAAGTTATCCATCCTATATATTTATCATATTATGCATTCATAATTCTAATGAAAAATTTTTTTTCCTACAAAAATAATTTTTTTTATATTTTATGTTAATAATAAAAATAATAAATTTTAAAATATTAATTAATCAAAATAATATCATTTTTTATTTGTAATTTTAAATTAACTTAGTATGAATTTTTGGGATTTTTTTGAGAGTATTGGTTTTAGGTGAATAGTGAAGAGATATCAACATTACAGAAAGTGTAACTTTTATGAAGCAATAATAATAAAAGAATGATATAATTTTATTCAAAACTTATTTATACAAAATATATAAAATTATAAGTAGAAAAATAATTTAAAATATCTATATTTTTTTTATAAAAACCATGTTTTTCATTTTGGAAATATATTAAATATTTTACTTTAAATACTGATTTATTAACATATGTAAGAAAATTAGTTTTATTCCATTGATAAAATTAAATCCAAAAAATGGATATCATATTGCAGATAAACTTGATAATATTATGTAATCATGTTTATTTTTCTTTTTAGAATATAATTATGATTAATAAAATCAATAACAAAGAATAAGGTAATGATAAAACTATTATATTAAAATGATTTTTTTAAACATTGCATAATTTTTTGATAATAAAATAAATTAATCACTTCACAAAATTTATTCTAATAAAATTTTAAAAAAATATATAAATATATTAATAATCATTCATTTAATAATCAATAATAAATACGAATTGGAACACTTAATTGGGAAAACTAATTTTATTTATTTATTTTCATTATATTAACTTTTTTAATTTAAAATTGTATTTTATATTATATGGATATTTAATTATATCAAATTTAGATTAGATATTAGATCATGAAACCCAAATTTAGTAATTTATATTATTTAATAGGTTTAGAAAAACATACGCAACATTGTTAAAAATAATTTACCCTAGTAAAAATGAAAAGGTAAAAGAAAAAATATAAGAACAAATTATTTCTAAAACATTTTAAAAATTGTTTGGGTAATTCATTGTTGAGGCATTCATTTCACCAGATTACCACAAAGGATATTATTTCTATATTTTTCAGTATTTGATCAATGAATAGTGTAATGATATCATTGGAAAGTATAGGGATACTCACAAATGTTCCTTATCTCCATAGTTATAAAAAGGGGACACTCACACCCCTTCATGTTCAAAAGATTTTGGTTTCAATTATTTAGCCTTAACCCATCATTTCTGAGGACACATTCAAGAGAAATATCAAGGTATCAAATTGAGTATTAGTTACTTATTTCCTTTTCTACTAAACATGTCTCTTCAAAGACTACCCTAACTATAGTTGTATAATGACCATTGTATAATAATTGTCCTTATTTTTAAATATATTATCTGAGAAATATTAATTTATTCCTTTATATCTTCTTATAGAAATAGAATAATGTTAACCATGAATTCTGTTGACAAACACCTCCATGAAGTATCATTTTTTAATGCTTAATTTTTTTATAATTAATAATCCAATGATAAATAAATATGACTCAGTTTAGTAAAAAATATAAAAAATATAATTATTCTTTTATTATATTATAATGTTTCTTAACCATACTCACACATCTAGATAAATCATTTTTATATTTGGGTTGGTTTAACCACCATATTTACAGATGAACATGGAAACTGAAATAAAAATATTAGTATATGTTAATAATAATTTTTTTTATTTTATTTTGTTCATGAATACTTATATAAACTATTTAACTTATTAAAAAAATATCATCTTCAATCTCTATAATTACCAAAATATGTGGACACTAATTCAATTTTAAAAAAAACATAAGAATTAAATATATAATAAATAATTATGAATTGATATGAAATTTTTCAGATGAAGTTAAATATTCAATAATAAATTTCTTAATGAGGTACCTAATAAAATTATATTGATTATTTAGGAAACTGAGAACATGCACAGAATGAATCTTGAAAATTGTAAGAGTTTATACTAAGTCAATTTTCTTCTAGTGTGTTAAAACATTCTTATTCAACTCTATTATTCCAAATTTTATTTACTCTCCCCAATGAAAAATTATTAATTTTATTTCATAATTATTTTATGGGGGTTCACAATTCTTCATTATTACCTCATTATCAAAATATTCTTACCTTAATTATTATGTTACCCATAATGTTTTATCTTCTCAATTTCAACCAATTGAGACATATCTTTCATTATACATCTTATTTTATTTATAATTGTTTATCAAAGCCCTATTAATATTTCTGACACATGATTATATTATATTTCAAGATATTAAATGTTTTAATTAATGAACATTCTCTCATTGGGTATTAAATAAAATTTTTCAAAAGTCATAAGGGTTTCCACCACTATCACCTTTCATTGTGTCATGTCTTGATATTATACAGAAATTTTATTTTGTATGGTTTAACGACTTCCTCATGAATTATAATATATTAAATAAATATTTATCATGAAAACATAACTTCAATTCATGTTCCTCTTTTCTTCAGACAATGATTGATATCTTTCTTAAAATATAATGGGGTTCTCATAATTCAACCTAATTTATTTAGTTTTAATGTTTCTCCCTGATAAATATATTTAATTTCACATGTTATTAAATATTTATATATATTTAGAAATCATTTTTGGTCCAAAATCGTCAATATTTTTGAATTATATTCCTTCATAATGATGGAACTATGTTAAGAACAATTATAATCCTCTTAAATGATGGTTTACCATCATTGTCATGGTTTCCATCTTTCCAAGATAGTTTTTTAATAATAATTGGAATACTAAGCATGTTTTATCTCCTATTCTAGTCATAATTCTCTTTAAACCATTTCTAAAAGTTGGATTTGTTTTATTTTCATGATGTGGGTTTTAAAATGAATATATAAAAGTGGATCTTATTCCACGTCATTATCAAAGGATTTTCTTCCACTCCATGCTTCTTCAAGATTACCTTTTATTTCACATTAATGTATCCATTAACGGAGTTTCTTATTAAAATCATTTTTCTTCACCTTTTTGAAATTGACCTCTTAAAATTACCCATAACATTTAATTTTAGACAATGTTAAATGTTTTTTCTAAAATCCAATTTATTTTTTTTTCTTCAAAATTTCTATTTTCATTTTCAAAAATAATTTCTATCCTTGGATTTTTGTTTCAATATTCTATCTTTAATTTTAGTGATGATATAATATTTTTTTGAGGAATTTATATCATGTCATTAAACAACTATATTTCTGAATCTCTTATGTGGTATAATTTTAATATTTATTTTTGAAAGGGTGTTTTCCATATATTTTAAGATCCTTTTAATTTTCTTTTATTAATTAGGGACATGTTCCTTTTCAACCATCAACCATATTTTTCAAGATATTTTATCGTTATTTTTTGTTAAAATAATCAATAAACCCATTTATTTTTAATGCACTCTTATAATTTCATGATTTAATGAATTTTTGAATTTTTTTATGTGACGTGCTTATTTTTTTACATAATAAGATTTGATAGGTCATCATGGAATTATATATCCCCATAATTCTTTGGGTAAATACTTATATCTCATTAGATGTAATGTTTGAGATCTATGAGTGAGTATAATCTACCTAGGAATTTTTACACTCATTGATGATAGTATTGGGAGTAAAATTTGATAATTCATATGATGTAATGATTAATATTGATGCCACATATTTATTATTCCTCGATATTTTGATAAAATTCCAATATGATATATTTCTATTTTTATTTAACACCTTTATCTCATGGCACAAATTTATTCTTAGAGATCCGAAGTCTTTCCTTCATGACTTAAGGAAAACCATTGTTTCCTCATGTTCCATTAAATAATAAATTTATCTCTTTATTAGGTTTTCTTATATTATTAGGAGATAACACTTGATGAAATTTTTTCCCTTTATAATATTTTTTGTTCACCTATTTATTATGCTTGAATTTCCTTGGCTATGAAGATATGTAGAACTTATACGAAAGTTCCAGTTAAAAATTCGTACAACTTGTTATTTAAAAACACAAGGCATTCCACACATTACACATTCCATATATGTAAACAAAATAATCTCCCCTTGAATGTTTAGCATTTGTAAAAATCTTGTTATCATTGTTTAAATAAAATTACTCCCTTTGGAATTTTCTTCCCACTTTTGTAATATTTCATACATTCATCAATGTTAATATCCCCAATGCGTATTTTGTAAAATATACACAACTTGATAATTTTTACCAATATATTACACCTTGAAAACCACATGATTTACCTTATTCTCAATCAAATAGAATTTTATCTGAATATTAATTATATTTGAATATTATAATTCATTATTAGAAAAAGTATTTTACTGTTTTTCTCACATAAGTCAAACAAAGGGAGCCATTATTAATTAACCAGATCATTGAACTATTGATTCATCCCAGGAAATTGGTCTCTATTTTATCCAAAATATAATTTTATTCAATCAAGGTAAGAGATGTATTTTCTTATATCCTTATCAAACCCCCAATACGTGTGTTTATAATGTAAAAAATATACCTTATTTTAATTATTTTCCCTTGAAATATCCATCCTATTACACATGAAATAATTCATAACACTTTATTATCTCTTATTTTGAAAATATATATAATTTTAAATGAATTTAACAAACCTTATTATTCTCTTATCATCCATGAGATTTTCATACTTTAAATTACATTAAAATAAATCGACAAATAATTATATATGTATAATATCTATTCGTGTTTTAATAATATAAATAATAATTACAATAATTCTATATAAAAATGTTGGATATGAAGAATTTATATTCTCAATTTTCTAATTTCATTTAAAAAAAATGGGAGTCAAAATTGGATTTCAATTATATACTCCAAATTTATTCAAAAAAATTGCAATACTCTTCGAAAGAGAATTGTATACTCAACTTATTTATTTATATAAATCTAAAACTATAAATGGTGATTTTCTATGATTGAAATTTTAAATTCCGATCTCAATAATCTCACAAACTCTACAATTGATTCAAAATATATCATAACAATTATTACATGACCAATATAAATGAGACCCATGGATTGTTTTTCTTTTTTATCTTTATATATCAAATATAATCAACACCATTTATCCTGAACTTTTCATTTTTTATATAATATTCCAATCATGTATATGAATATCAGAGTCCTTCCTTTAAATCATATACACATTTCTTAAGATGAAAAATATATTCATTATCCTTGATTATTTATTTCAATACAATAATATTCACAACCATTTTGAATATTTGGAATCTCATTTTATCTCCACCACCAATAATAAGAAAATAAATTCATGTATTGATAATAATATTAATGTTTTATCTACATGTATATTCTAAATTTTTGTGAATCCATTTCAAATAATTTGGCAGTTATTACTTTCCATATTTCCATGATCAAATTTTTTTTCTTAAATAACCAATTTCTTATAATGGCACTATGTTTATGTGGTAACTTCAAAAAATATCCCATTTTTATTTTCCTGAATTTTATAAAGATCCTAGATTACATCCTTAATACATGAATGATTTTTTAAATCACCTTTAAATGATCTAGGATCCAATTGAAATAAAAAATTAATCCCATCAATTTTATATATTCTACATTTTATATATGTTATTTTTTTCATCCAATATATTATATTCATTAACTTTGAATCTTTTATTTTTTTAAACTGATTTGTTATGTGATTCAACATAAATACATCATTAAATTATGATTCAATTTCAAAATACACATCACGATATGTATAATAAAATTTATCATGAATTAATTCATGATCAAATTAATCACTAAGAAATTCATTCTACTATGATTTAGTTGAAAATTTTATTATTTAATATTCAATAAACTACTCATTATTAATTTATTTTATTTTATTAAAACACATTATAGAATACTTTTAGCCTTTTTCGGTATAAAAACTAAGAAATATATATTCATCCACTACATCTCAATACTTTAATTGAGTGCCTTATCTGATATTGTTGAAAAAACATATAAAAATAGTAATTTTATTCATGTATGGTTTTATTCCATACCATATATCATATGTAATTACATTATTTTCTAAACTAAGTTGGCACTTTTTATGAACATTTTATACCACATTTACTATGAATTTTCAGTCATTACATGGATTAATAATCTTCTTGAGAAATTAATTTTTTATATTTTTTTCCATGTGATTACTTCTATCATCCACTCAACTTTTTATGGGGTAATTACCTAGGGTACATCATGTTTTATATCATGTTTCTATAAGGAACTATCTATAAAGAATGTGTAAACTTATATATCGTAATCTAATCATAATTTTTTTATCATTCTTCTACATTGATTTTCTAAAAATATTAGACCATCCTTGATATAATTTATCACCGCATTTTTAAACTTTGTGACCATGACCCATTCTATGTGACTATAATAACCAATAAACCTGACTTAATGCATTTTAAATTTACTCGTCTTTTATGTCTTGGGCCAACAAACATTAATATTAACCAAGTCAAGAAAATTTATTACTCTCTTCTTTTTTGGTTATTATAGATCATGTAAAATCATTCCATTTATGAAAAGATCACAAGTATTAAATAATTACCAATTAAATATTGGTATATTGTCATTTTTATAAATATTTTAGTGATTCTACAAGATTTACTTATTAATATTTCCATTACATAGGTTTCTTAGGTTTTTTATTTCATCTATAGTAAGAAAACATGAATTCTATTTGTTATGGACATCAAAAAGATTACCACTAATCCTCCAACATTAGATAAAATCTTCCACATTCTTCCCATTTAATAGTCGTTAACTCATAATGAATAACAAATTATGTCCAAAGTAACATTATTACCTCACATTAGGGATATTTTGTATAGGTACGTTTATAAAGAGTACATTTGTGTTCATCAACTCACATCTATTAATATTTCTCTCATAATATTTAATCTTTAAAAGATAATTATTTATAAAGACATTCCTTTACATCTACAATATTATTATTTAATAAATGAAATTTATCTTCTGATACAAACATCCATTGTTGGGGATCCATGTGTAATTATTCTTACATTCCTTTAATGTGGCATCAAACGAGGTTGAATTTTTTTATATACTATTTTTTATTCAATGAAATTCCATATTATGTGGAAAATATTTTGGGTTTATAAACATTTTTCACATAAGGTTCATTAGAATATTTTTTCTATTTAGGCATAGAGAATATAATCTTCAATAAAACTGTAGTCATAACCTTAATTTTTGCATTTCGTGAAGAATTTAATGTTTGAATTACAATCCTTCTCTACCCAAAGTAAAATTCCTTATGTCCAAAATTATAATAAAAACAATATCAATTAATATATTTTATATATTTATATGTAAGATATTCTATTTTTCTATATATTTTTTGAATTTCTAAAGTCATTTTTAAATACTTTGATCTTTCAAATATTTCATGGTGTAATCTAGATAGATATAAAATTTTAGCATTATCAATAGAAAATGATTATCAATTATTTTATAAAATTTATGAAAATAGATTTTTTATTCTTACAATACTTTCAATGATTTTTTTGTGATCCTAACTCAATAGTTTTCTTCATTTTTTCTATATCACATACTATAATTCACATTACTACATAAGGATTGGTTGAATAACTTTAATTTACAAGTCCACTCTATCCCATATAATGTTTTTTAATTGGTAATCATTACTAAAAATTACTTGAGTTGTCTTTATATTGTTAATTAGTATTGGTTCTCCTTAATCTAACTCATCTTTTTTAGCCCAAATAGAGACATATTTGAATAATAAGAGGAATGAGGTTTGTCCCATAATCATGAAATAGTAAAAAAAATTAGGGTAACTAAATATTATTTGAATAGGTTTTTTATCCATGATATATCACCATATGCCTGATTTGAATGGACAATTAAATTTTTATTTGTCCACAAAAAAAGAATATATAAAAATAGAAAAATGTTGGGGGGGGGGTTCTAAAGTAATGTATCCCAAGTTAATAAGTTATAAAAAGTTCAACATAGTTGGGGGGAAGGGACCCCTAGATAGAGATGCTCATATGAAGGTTATCTTGGATTCCCACTACCACCAAAAAATATTCCAATTTAATACATTCCCCAAAAATATAGAGTAGGATCATTCCATTATCGACAGATATCTTAAATTTATGATTGAGGTAGGTTATGGACCAGAGAGTAGAATAATAATTCATATTGTTTTGAACCACTAGTGATTTCATTTCAGTTACTATAAGGTTCTTGTAATGAGAAATTCACACCTCCAAATAAGTAAATTAGGCATTGCATTCATCCATGATTGCATTTTATCAACTATTAAAGACACTAAAATTCACAAGAACTAACCAATTATGGTTTCACACCATACCTCCTCCCCTCATAAGGCTAAGAGTGCATGGTCTATCCACATTGATTTTTTGACCCCTGACATTAGGGTGTGATTGAACCCATCTATAATGGTTGATTTAACCTAATTTGGATGGAAAATCCATTATTCCATCCATGATCCTCATTAATAAATCAATGTTATACCACTAAATCTTCAATGTATAAAACTCCATTATAAGACTTCTCAAGAAGAGCAGTATTCCTAATAGAAAACTATTTTTCCATCAATACATGTTTTAATTTTATCTATACAAATATTCAAAAAACTAATAACTAAAATAATTAACCTTATCATCTAATCCTTATTGCTAGAAATAAAACCATGGAACAAATAATGGAGAAAATTAAAACCATTATTTTCTTATAGATTCGTACCCATGAGAGAGTTGAAGCTTTTCTAAACCAATTTCACTGAGTCTCTAGAGAAAAAAAACTATAATCACTACACTCCTCCTTTCCCCTCAGGTATCACAGTCATCTAAAATAAATATTAATTCATTTATCTTTGGTCATTTAATCAATAGTAATTGAGTGATTAATAGTTATCCATGAAATAAAGTTGTGCTTGACATAGAAATCCTTGAACCATGTTAAAGATCCCCGTTCAGTAATATCACTATTATCATATAGAGAATATGATTCTAGGAGAAACCCTAGGAATCAAAGTGTGCAACTTTCCCAGTAGTGGAAGAAAAATCTAATCTCCCCACAACCCATGATCCAACAAGAGTGCTACATGAGGAACGAGATGCAGTTGTGTAAGTAAAACCAAAGATATGAAACCTTCCCCCTCATAAAATCAAGGTTTTCTCCATACATACCCAAAATACAATTTCCCCATTTGGTGAGACCTTCCAACACCTCCCAAACAAGGTTCACATGGAGAAAATTCATGGATACCTCCACATTATGAATATTGATCCCTCCATTAGCCACAATTTTAGCCATATGTTTTCAAGAGGCCTAGTGGCTTCTACCATCACCATGAGAGTACTAAATTACGGAGTCAAGACCATATCAATGTTTCTTAAGACCATTCTAAGAACCTTATGTGCAAAGAGATTACATATTGGGATAGAGGTTAAGATGTTGTTAATTAGGGTGATCTTACAACAAAAGTACATGAAGATATTTTTCTAACTATTAATATTAATCAGGATATTTCCAAATACCCCCTCAAAGGGTTGAATCCAATGAATTCTTAATGTGAAGTGATATCCTAGTTAATCCATGAGAAACTGTCTATATAAATTACCATCAGGTTTTCCATGATCTTCCCACAACAGTCTATTCATTTTCTAGAGGCAAATATGATTCTTTTATATCGATTAATGAATTATATTATATATTTAATATATTACCCTATGGAACTATTGAGGAATATGACATTCCTTCTTCCTCTATTGATGAATAAAATCATATAATCCAAAAAATATGGTGAGAAAATCCTCTAAAGTGTGTCATACTTTTGAAATAAAGGATGCTATAGATGTGAATTATCTTATCAAGGGGTATACTCAACGAGTACTTGGTCAAAATAAATAAGATATGTGAAAGGGGTTATCCTATTATAAGCCAAAAATTATATTTTAAGAACCCATAACACTTTCAAATTATATAAATTGAGATCCAAGGGAGAGGTTTCATCTAAAAAAAGGTCTCAAACCCAATTCGAGAAACCCAAGCAATCCATAACTCTAGCAATGAATCCCCATTCCATTATCTAATATTCATTGTCTATATCAACCTAGATCACCACATTTGAAATCAATGTTTTTTTGTCTAATTCACTGATCATTTAATGTTCTATTACAATGGCCTCTTGGTCAGACCTACAACTAATGAAACCATGTTGTTATTCTGAAACCAAAGAATGCAGGTAAGGGGAGAGCCTTTTGTTAAGTAAAATGGCTGGAACATTATACATGAAATCAAAAATATTTTTTAGTCTAAACCGTTTAAAGGAGTAGGTACCTTTCTCCATTGGGATGATAGTAAGACTAATAGAATAGGCCACCCGAGGTATGTACACCCCCATAAAATATTCTTGAATACATCAAATATGCCACCCATTCTTGAGTTCCAATAAGTCAAAAAATAACAAGCCTCAAGATCCATCTAGTCTATGGGAACTATCGTGATTGAGGGAGGAAAACACTTCCCATACCATTATTTTATCATTAAATATTTCAAAAGAACACACTGTTGGGGTTGGACACAATGATGGGAAAGTATTTGAAGAGGTCATGGTGACTTTCTGGATACCCCACTTTCATGAGTGGGTTATCCTCCTTGAGAATATATTAATAGAAGGCCTCATACATACCACATATTATCTCAGGATCATTTAAAAAAGATCTATCATCCTTTTTACTGTTTAAAGTGATGAATAACCTCATTTCATTAATGTTGGCACGGAGGAAAGCCATATTTATATCTCTTTATTAAGGGTATGTGTCTCTAATAATCTCTTTCTTGGTTATCTCTTATTCGAGGAGCCATTTAGAAAGATTATTTATCTTAAGAATGAGGGTATTGGAGAGGTCTCTATTCCTATTATACTTGAGACTAGAATTAATATGATCAATACACTCTAGATTTGTATGTTATCAAAGACTCAATTTCGATTCCAAGAAGTATAGTTCTGAAGGTTTGTTATGAGTTTCTTTATATTGTTGTAGATGGATGTCCACACATGGACATTATTATTCTTGATCAAGGACTCATGCACGAATGAATGATAAACGGGACTGATGAGGGACTATTTGTAGAATAAAAACCAACCTATACCATCATTACTTAAGGCCATGATGATAAGAAGAACAGAATGATTCTATTATTAAATAGCCTAGAATCCACACTCCATTATTCAGTCCTGAAATCATAAACTTTATATTTGGGTTTTTGGTATTAATGAAGGTGACCTAATTTTTGTGGTTAAAATATTAAATTATAAAAATGAAATATTGGATCACATATATTGTCAAGAACCTTTTAGGATTAGTTTTTAGAGAATTAGGGAAAACTCTTTCATAAACATTACAATTTTTTAAATAATAATTTTTCCCTCTTAACCCACATTATATTACTTTACATTAATTCATCACAATCATCCATATTAAATAATTCTAGAAATAATTTATTCAATATATTTTATCGATAACCTAGAGAAGTGAAAACCTAAGAAGGGTGAGACCAATTGTTCATTATAGGTAAACATAATCATTATGAGTTCAATTCCATTAGTGAGTATAATAAGATCATAAGAGTATGATGACAAAATTAGAGTACATTATCTAATCATAAATGAACTCATACCCCCAAATACCGAAATAATCAACAGTGAAACAAAAAATAAAACTTTAACAAAGAAAAGAGTAATAATAACCAATAATCATGAACCATTTGATAACAATCATGATGAAAGGAAAAATTGTAAACTCCTAGAAAAAATAGATAATACATGTTGGTCTCTTGGAACATCATATTAATAGAACACATAGATAACCCTTACAAATGGAATAACCATATAGTCAAAAACCAATATAATTCTTTTGGGAACATAATCATTACAATGTGAATCAGAGTTATATCTAGGTGAACCCATTAGTTAAGATATATTAGGCTCACCCAATGCTATTTGGGTACACCCATCGTATATGCTATTACATGCTCATCAGACACTATCTAGGAATATTCATTATATAAAATTTATAAGAAAAAAAATATGAATAAAGTATATAGAGATTTCATTTCATCATAAAACCCATTGAAGGAATCATTATTACTTTTATATCTTGATTAACCTATGTGAAATAAATGGGTTTCATTTCAATCTCATTGAAACATGATTAACCCGTGTAAAATAAATAAGTTCTATAACAAACTCATTAAAACATGGTTATTTCATGGAAAAGAAATGGGCTTGAGAAAAATCAATTTGAAACATGATTAGAACTTGGAAAAGAGATGTCTTCCAGAATAATATTTTTGATATAATATTATTCTATACCAAAAAATAATAAGGATAGTATCAATAAAACATATAATAATTAGAGTAATTAAAAAACTATTTTTTTGTTGATGAATAAAAATACAATAAAAATACTTTTTAAAACATTATTAATAAATTTATCCTTTTCATTTTGAAAAACACTTTTTAAATATTAAGGTTCACCAAAAAATTTTGAAAATATTTTTCTATGAAAATATTCATTGAATCTTATAAATCATGTTTTAAAACATTATAGATTTCATGACTCCATAAAATTTATTTTGTGCTATACATATTAAAATAATGATATTTTTACATTTATTTTAAATGGAAAAATGGAATTGTTTAAAAATAATAAAGATTACATTGTAAAAATTTGGAAAAGAGACCAAATTTGGTAAAAATGTATTTAATAAAAAATATTGAAGAGGTTATTTTTTTAAAACATTTATTTTGAAAACATGGTTTTGGAAAGAAATTAATTTCTAACTAAAGAGAGAAATTAAGATGGATTTTCTTAAAAATATGTTCTCAATAATTTTGAGAAAAAAAGATCTAGAAATAATTGTATTAATTAAAAATATCATTGATAAACATATAATAAGAAAATTAAATATTTTTATTATGAAATATCAAAATAATTTTATTCTTATGAAATCAATCCTTAGAAATGATCATATGGTGTATGTGAGGATTAATCGATGAATTGATTTTGTGTATCAAATATAAATCCACATAAAAAATTGGAAATAATATATAATATAATTTAAATTCATTTCACATATAATATTATAATATCAAAGATGATTATGAATTAATATAAACTAATTAAAATAAATTTAGTTTTAAAAGAAATTACCACTTCGTAAATTTTTATTCAAATCCCCTTGTCTAAAATAATTAAATGTAAAACATAAAATATCATGACATTGTGATTTATTCATGATAATACATGAAAAATAGGTATTATATACCCCATATAAAATAAATTATTGGTATAACATTAAAATATGCCTCAATGAAATGAAATGGAGATGGAATCTTTTATATCACGCTTCATTTTAGTTGAATGTGATTTAACCAGTTATATTGTGGTTTTAAACATGTTATTAACATAATAAAGAACCATATTTATATTTATAATGTCATATACGATCCTTTTATAACATATTATCTACCTTTCATTACTAATCCATTATTGTTTTCATTATTTTTGGTGTTAATTAACTTTTTTTATAATTCATGAATTATTTGGAACGTTATGGTTCTTATGAATATAATATAGTTAAATCATATAAATAATAATAATACTGATGTGATTATCATATTTATAAATCAATTATACTTTAATTTATAATTATGAGTGATGTTTTTGAAAAATTATGTACGTTATGATCATGGAGATGGTAGGTCGTACATACCCGTGAGTAAAGTATTCATTTATTCAGTGATCATTACAAAAAGGAGGTAAGTAATATTATAACTTTATGTGATTATCATACATAATATTATATTTATATTAATATATATATATATATAAATATATTATCCATGTGGTTTGTTGATGAAAATAGGGAGTCACGTAGCTTTGTAAAGGTGGTAGTCCATAAGTACATGAATGACGTTATTATCTTTCAGTGATTGAAAGGGTAAGAAAGAAAATTATATATTATACATTCATAACAAAATATATGTAATTAATATAATAATTATTTCATTTATAGCATAAAAATTTATTTACTTTATCTCATTACATTCTATGTAAATTGTTAGTAAAAATGAATCACATCTCTTTACGAGGATGTAGTCCGTCGTATACACAAGAGAGGTCATCATATCCCCTATGGAATGGAAAGTAAAGTGATACATTTGATTTATGACCTCAATAGGTATAATATTTTTATAAATATCATATATATTATTTATATATTTCATCATATTGAACAGTGAGAGGTGGTAATTGAAAAACAAATGACATCAGTTCGTGAGGCAGTAATCTGCCGTACACACGAAAAATGATTCTGTAACCAATTTGATGGTTGAGGAGAAGTGTTTTGTTTATTAAATTAAATTAATTATATATCATTATATTCATGTTAATTATCTTATTATATAATCATCATTTAAGAATAATTTATGGAGGTCGATGAATAAATAATAAAATGCTAATTAAGTAAACATACCTATTTTTCGGGTAACTTCATTTTATTTGCAAAATATCACTTATTTGGTTGGATTTATGCCCAAAATAAAGATTATATTAAGAGTGGGTGGCATTTTTTATCTTCGATGAGTGGTACACTTGTAAATTTTTGAAAAGAATGAATTACAATGACATTTTAATCTTGTCACAAGGATCTAATAATGAAAAATTCTAGATAATTGAATTTATATGGTCAAAATATAAATAAATTATAGACTTTAGAAAATTTTTAGTACATTTTGATCATCATCTTTGTTGTTTTACTAATCAATAAAAGAATTTTTACCTTAACTACAATAATATATTTTTGTTATTTTCCTTATTCATTTTTGTAAAAATAATTAGTTTAACTTATTAGATAATATAAATTATTATTATTCCCAAAATAGAATACATTTTCTCAAATTCAATTAACATAATTTGAAAAACATTATTTAAAATTAATCTCACAGACGTGATGAGAAAGCGTTGTTTCAAAGAGAAATTGATTAATTGTTTATAAGGTTTTTATATCCAGTTTCAATATGATGTTGATTAAAATGAAATAAAATATATATATATTCTAATTAAACTTTAAAAAAAATTAAAATATAATTTACCATTATAAATAATTTAAACAAAATGTAGTTTTCAATTAAAATTTAGTAATTTTCACTATTCATCAATAAATAAATATTTTCTGAAAATTATAAAATATTATCTTGAGTATAAATTTGGAATTATTAATTAAAAAATTTGTTATATTTTTTAAAATGAATTATATAATTCAAGAAAAAATATTAAAACAAAACCTACAGAAACAGTGAAAATGCTTCTTTTCTAGAATTTTAATTTTTTTTCAGGAACAAGAAGATTTTATATTAACTTTATGTCTAATAATAAAACTTGTATGAATATAAAATAATATTTATTGATATATAATATATGAATTTTAGTTAAATAATTCCTAATTAGGGTTAAATTTAATTAATTAAAATGGAGAAGCATTATGTACTATAAAATAGTTTTAAGAGAAATTGTGTTAAAAAAACAAAATTATACAAAAATACAATATGATGATGATTCAGATATAATTATATAGATAAAATATAAGTAAATAAAAATATTGTTTCTCTAAAGAATATTCAAAATATAACGATACTTATATATTAATGAATTTATTTAAATGAAATGATTTTTTTACAAAAATCGACATTTTTTACTATTGCATGAAAAATAAATATTTTTTTGAAAAACAAAAAAATTTAACCTAAATTAAATTTTGGTAAGATTATATAAAAAATTAATTTTATTATATAGAATAATTTTTTTTAAAAAAATAAATAAATTTAATCCAAATATTTTTTTCTTTATAAAAAACAAACTCATTTTTCACGAATTTTTTTTCGTGAAGAATAAAATCATTTTTCTAAAAAATTCATTGATTATTTGAGAAAAATTTATGAAACATTTTATTTGGAATAATATATATATATATATATTGCATAAATTAGTTAATAGTATTTGAAATGCCTCATCACTATTAGCCCGCAACTAATGTTTTACTTTATTACATTTGCATAAGTACATGCTTCAAATCATAGTGGACTGAATAGTTTTACAATTTTGGAAAACTAGATTACATATAACATTCCCAATATGCATTGGGAAAAGAAAAAAAATCATAACATAAGTAAAATCTCTTAATACCTGAAACATATTAAAAGGATTTCTCTTTAAAAATTTGAAAAATGGAATATAATAAAGGTAAGCTCAAATGACTTATAGGGGTATGTAAAAGGGAAAAAATATAAAATTTTAGAGAATAGATCAAGGGAAACATGATACATGAAATAAAAATTTACGGTTTTATTATATCACTACTAAGTTTAACTTTCTTGTATGGCGGATAATAAACCAATATATTCCTACAGAAGAGAATGTGAGGAAGATAGGAATTAGCCTACCTTCTAAATGTCATTGTTGCAAGCTATACATGGAGGAAAATGATAATAATCTATTCATTGATAGTTATTGGGCTATAGTAGTATAAAGTTTTTCTGGAGGGTTTTATGGTTTCTTTTCCATTGATCTTGCTGAATTTTTTTATGGAAATATGGTTTCATGGTATTAAAGGTGAGGGACTGAAAGAAATGGCTAGAGAAGTATTCTTAAGTGCATGTTGTTGGTGTATCTGGTGGTAAATAAACATGGCCAGCTTTGATGGTTTTCTTTCCATGGAGTGTTCCATTGTTATGAGGAAGAAATCCCGATTGATTGATCTAGTTAATGGTTTTATTAAATGGAATTATTATCCTTATTTAATCTCTTTGGAGGAGAATGATTTTATGATTCAGCAACCTATCCATAAGTTGAGAGGGAACTGGGTTCAGTGGGTGACACCAAGACCAACTCCTTGGTCAATAACCTATTCTATGAGGATGTGATAATCTTGCCACAACAACACCAACATTCTGGTTATTCATGTGTGGAGGAAGGGAAATATGTGTTTGATCATCTTGCTTTATTGGCGGTGGTAAATCCAGGTAATCATGTCATTTTTTATGTTCTCTTTAGTTCAATATGGAGGGGCTTAATTTGATTAGGGGGATCAATTGGGTCTACATTATTTTATCCCCCCAGACTGGTTTTTCTTTGAATTCTTTGTTGTAGTTTTTTTATCTTTAATAAAAATGAAATGTTGACAATGCGAATAACTCAACATGGAAATGTAAATAACTAATAACACATTCAACTTCAATTACTATATATGGAGTAATGAATATGTAAATTTATGAAAATAAAACACATTGTAATAATAATACCAATTTGATGAGAATATATATATGTTATGTACAATAAAATTATCATAATGAAGTGAGTGTTTTTTGAGAATGATAAAAATCACAAAAGAATGTGATATTTCAAAGATAGCTTTTACCGATTGGTAATTTTCAAGTCAAAAATCCCTGTATGAGACAATAAAAGGTAAAAAAATTAAATACAATAAAGATAGAAGGATTCATCATAAAATATATCAAAAGGTTTAATATATTAACCACACAAAAGAAGTAAGTAGTGTAAATGGCGTATGCCTCATGGAACAAAAAGTTAGAAAAAAATCCTTTACCTCGTATCCAACATGTCACATGTGTAATTATCTTCCTGAATAATAAACACATATAAATTATTTACTTGATTTAGAAGATTTTAAACATTTATTTTAACATTGAATTCAATTATTACAAATTTTGAAAAAACTACTTAAAATGAAAATATTATAAATTCATTGGTTGTTACATTCTCCCCACCAAAAATAAATTTCATCCTCACTATTCAAAATTGATTTCGATAATCAAGGGATTAATATTTAAAAATAAATTATTATTGAAAAACCCACACTATTAATATTTTTAATAAAAAGACTTCTTAATAAGCAATAAGGATAATTACAATGGTCACGTAACCATATTCCCTAGTAGGAAAACATATGTGGGAAATGGAAACATGGATAAAAAAGAAAAATATGACAATCATGTTTTGATGAAGAGTGATAGAGAACATCATTAGTTGAAATATGATGAAAAAAATACATAACCCAATGTTATAAAAAAGGTCATTGATGTTATAATAATTTATGAAAATATGAAAACATTTTTCTTTCAAGACCAATTTTTTTGTAGTTAATAAATTTATTCACAAAATATTAATATAAGAAAATTTATATTTCTATAAACAGAATATTTTCCTTTGATAACATGTTGAACTATATATAATTCCTCTATTAGAAAAATATACTTCATACAGTGAAGTAATATGTCAATCAGTAAAACCACACCCAAATTTTATCTTAAACCATCGCCTAAATGGTTATTTTGTTGTAAAATATTACGATCTAACTCTTTATAAGGAAGGATTATGAATTTCTAAAATGAACTTATAAAATAACATGGAGGGGATTTTTATCGTCACATACAAAACATTTGAACTCCTTAATCATGTATTCTCCTAAAATATGGTAACAAATTGAATTACTATAAAACCATTGTTGAAACATGCATTCTTCCTTATTATTTAATTAGGAAACATGTTTTTGGATTCATTCCCCAAATTAAAAATTATTTTAAACTCCATTAATAATATCATAACCTTTTGAAAAAAATAATTATTTAGTTCCATGTTAGTGGAAAATTAAATCAACCATATATTTATTCCAACATCATTAAGCCATTGTCATAGAAATATTAAGGGTTATATTTCACTCAACCATATGTTTCCCAAAATGGTAAACTATTTACAAAGTAACTTATCTTCTTACATTTTAGCATATGATCATAAATACATAATGAAAAAGTATTGTAGTAAAATTATAATATATTTCATGATTCTTATTACCAATAAATAATCGATGAAATACATAAATGACATAAGTCTTGAATCCAAATATTTTTAAATTATTCATTCGTATTCATTAATGGTAGTATCATAATATTTACCCCGATCTATTAGCCTCTTTTGGGGTATATTCCTTTGATTCATGAGACATTGATTTGAGTATTGTCCCATATTATTGTACTGGAAACATTGAAAATTGGATTTTTATTTAGTTCCCTTTCAAACAGGAAATTGGAGAACTTTTTCTAAAAACTTATTACAAACATCCATTCTCTTAAAAAAGTATTAGGGTCTTTCTTTCCACAATTATCACATGTGAAATATACCTCTTTCCCTTATTCCATTTATACATATCTTGACATGAAATCCTCTTCTTTTCATTAATTCCTTCAAATCCATAAGACTTGGATATTTATTTAACAATAGTTTAATCATATGATATAATATCCTCATATGATTAGAATTTTAAAGAGATTATTTCCCTTCATAATATTGGATTAATTCCATAAAATATATGATCCTTCTTAATCTTTGGATCATATACACTGGTGAGGTTGATGTTCCTTTTTCTAGATTCCACTTATAAATTAAAAAATAAAATAAATTAGTTCATATCATTGTAAAACATAATGTATAATTCTAGAAATAGAAAATTACTTAACTTGAAAAGAAGAATTTATTCACAGCTAATATAAAAATAAAAAACATTATATCATCAGGAACATTTTTACTTTTTAAAATACCACAATAGTTTTTAATGGAAATGTAAATTATCCTATGTGTATCCCCCAGAAGTGTCAAAGTAGGTACATAGTAAGGACCTCTATCATGTACTAGGTTACGCTTGAGTAAGTCCCAATGAACCGAGATACGGTTTTGACCCTTGGGAACATATATGTTAGAGACACATTAACCTGTAATATCTATGAAAGGATGTATTTCTAGGATAACCCAAATATTCTATATATTAGCAAATTTTTTGGATGTTATTCTATAGTTATTCTGAATGTATATATTAGGATTATGTTCCCTAATTTGGGATTTCTAAATCTAGTTTCCAAGATTAATGTTAACTTCCTCTAATACAAATTGTAAGGCCCCAAACCGAGTAGCTGAGTGCCAGTGCAATAATTTGTTACATTGGCATATATATAAGATTCAAATACCAAGGGACCGAATAGTCAATTTGCCATAAAAAGCATATTGTATACATGATATCCATAATAAATTTGGAGAAGTATATAAATTATAATATAAGTAAAATCTCTTCATCATTGAAACTTATTTAAAGTATTCCAATTTATAACCTGGGGAAAATAAATATAATAATGGTGAGATAAAACTCTTATTAAGGGTTTGAAAAACAAATACAATTTTAATTTTTTGGGAATAAATCTATATTAGAAAGGTAAATAACAGATAACATGTTCCATTCAATAAAATATATAATCATTTTTAATATGGAAATGTAAGAAACTAAAACAAAAGTCATTTAATCAATATATTTTGTGTAACATCTGATTACCAATTTATCAAGTGTATCCTCAAACATGTTGTGGTTTTCCCTTTTTCATTGTTTGTTTAAGAATAATAATAAATTGGGAGGATAATAATAATGGTGAATTCAGATATCTGTTATAGTTTTAGCTTTACCTGGATTATTCAACAAGTTGAAGGATGATTCCACACCATATAACTAGGTTACATGATGTGTAAGAGTTATTGGATGCATGTTTTTAAAGTCTTCAAGCTGGGACATGTTACCTGATGTGAAGAGACTTTAAACATAATGAGTTAATTAATGGTCAATTTTTTTCCGAGGCGATGGGTTTTCCAGCATATGTGGGGCTTTCATGGGGACACATCATATAACCAGGTTACACGTCATGTAACAACCTGCATACATTTTTTTAAAATAGGTGTGTGACTATTTTGTTTTGATTACTTCTCTATACTCTCAATATCTTTTCCTAGGACAATTACCATTTGATTTTGGGAGACTCCTCTCATTCTATAATGATCCAATTGGTGTTAAATCTTCATTGTGTTCATGGTGCATCTCTCCAAGTGAGAAATAATTCCATTTCTTTGTTGTATTATATCATGGTAGTGACATTGGGTCGAATTTTCAGATTCAATGTTCTTAGTTGGTGTTCCTTCATGACTTCCTCATGATCTGCTATGTAATATTATTCCAAAGGCCATTCCTTCTTTGGTCATGATGTAATAGGCGTTCATTCCTGAGGTATGTGCATTTCCTCATTTTGGATGACCCCTTGTTTTTTAACTTGGATACATATTGTGATAATGATTAGATTTTAGTTTCTTCTTTGTCATCATTTGAATTTCGTCGTGGGTGGATACCGTTGCTGGTGTGTGTGACCCGAGTTTTTTAGTAAGTTGTTCGTCTCTATCCAATGTCGATGAACATAATTATTCATTATTTATAATTTGATTTATATAAGGAATTAGAATGATTGATTAATGTGTGTTGAAAATCATTTTTATTGTGAAATGGGTTTTCCCTTTTATTTGATAAATTAAAACAAATTGGTGTATTTTTTAAGCATCAAAATGTGTATGAGAAATATTTTTCAATTCATTATATAAAATTTTGAAAATTATCACATTTTTTGCCTTGGGTAATTAAGTAAAAGGTTTATATTGAGTCCATCATTCATTTTTTTGTAATTATTATGTGTTTTTATTATAGTAATTTTCTCTATTTCCTTGGACCATTATTCTTGGGTACTGATGTTGACTTTGTTGGGGGGGGGGGTGTTACTCCTGGGGTATTCCATTGATTTTTAGGCCTATTTTCTAGGAACTAGATTGTGAACTTGATTTTATGTGGTATGAATAGCCTACTAGTATGACATATAGAGATCCATGGTGATGAGAGTTGTGCTTCTATTTTGGTTTGCTATATTTATTTTTTAGAATTAATATACCTGTTTATTCATATGAAAAACGATATTTAAAACATTATTTGAAATTCATATACCTTCTTTTTTGTTTGAATTGGGAAAATGGGGAATGATTACAATTTTTTCTATAAAAAATCATTTTGGATTATCACGCCATGTTTTATTTAAAATGAGAATATAAGATTTTTTATACAATGAATTATTATAGAAAACATGGGTGGGTTCCTGTTGAGGCTATTATCTTACACCCTTCACACCTCTTAAATGGTTCATAGACCTTTATACATATTATATTGTATGGAAAGAAAAGGATCCACAGTGAGGTGAGAAGGTTTTTTGTCAGTTGTTATAGGAAGCTAGTGGTGAGATAGTTGGGTTCATCTGCATCATCACATGGAATAGATGTTTCATTGTGGTCTTTTTTAGTTGTCTTATTTCTGATATCTTTTTACGTTTATAGAATATATTTATTATACTTTTTATGACTTTAGGTTTCTATACATTCCATGATATTTTATATGATGGTTGAAATTTTTCCCTCTTATTGTTGTTCAATGTCTAGGTTCATGTCGCCAGCATATGGGGATTGGTATCACTCTTCAGGAATGTGTTAGACCGAGTTGGGTGCTAGTTTTTTTGGTTACCCACATCGGTTTATTACACTAGGAATGAAATAATTCAATAGATATATCAACACAATAATCTCATGGAAAAAATAATTAACTAATTATCAATAATGATAATTCTTGATTATTGGATATCTAGTTTCATAGGAACATGATACCTTTACAATCGAGATAGGAAAATCTAAACTATTCTGATTTGGCCAACTGATTCGCCTCATCGGAGTACCGATGCATCATGCAGATTACATTAACTTGAAAATAACTCATCGTTCTTGTATTAAGTGATTCCCAACCCATGTCTTGAATGTTGAAAACATTCCTCAAATATCAAATGATACAATTAAATAAAGAACAACATGCCTTATTGAATGTCCGTATTAAAAAAAGATATATAAATAATTCACTAGTTCATCAAATAAATAATGTTAGCCCAATATATAAAAATTTTATATGGTTTAGTCAATAATAATATCCATTTCATGGTAATATTGATATGTCATGTACAATTAATTTATAATAAGGAAGTGATTACTTCAAGATAATTTTATCAATCACAAAAGAAAGTGACATTGAAAAGATAACTTTTACCACGTGTTATTTTTCAAGTAAAAAAACATTTACATTATAAAATTAAAAATAAAACATTAAAAAATCAAAGATAAAAAGATTCATGATATAATATATAAAAAATGGATAGAAGATACACCACATAAAATTTGTAAGTGGTGTAAATAGTGCATGCCACACAAAAAAAAAGTGAGATAGAAATATCTTTCCCTACATCTGACTTGGCACATGTGTGTTTATCTTATTGAATAATAAACATATATTAGCTTATTTTACATTAAATATACTAATTTTAATTTTATTATTACTTTTACTTCACTTATAATTTTTTTGTAATTTTTTTTTATCAAATTGAGTTTATATCTTGTGTTTTGACTATATTCTCTTTATGTGTCAAAAAGAAAATTGATGGTTCTACTATAGTAAAAGGGGTCATTATATAAAAATATAAAGAATAATAATAATTGTATAATTATCATATTTACAGATCAATTATACCTTTAAACTAAATCATTAAATATGCTTATGAAAAATGAACCAACATTTCAATCACAGAGATGGTAATCCATACATACGGATGAGTCACATTCCCATTTTCAATGATCATCACAGAAAGAAGTTTAGTAATATTATGTATTTAAAATATGATAATTATTTAATAAATACCATTTAATTTAATCATATATATTATTATATATAATTATTTTTATATAAAAGGATTCACATTGCATCGAGAAGGTGGTAGTCCACATGTCCATGAACAAAATTATCACTTTTTTACTGTCCAAAAAGTGTACAAAATAAAAAATATATATATTTATAGAAATTTAATTATGTCATTAATATCTTATGTATTTAATTTATGTAACATATTTTTAATTAAAAACAACTTTAATATAGTCCATGTATAGTGTGAATGAATCACATCTCTTTGAGGAGGTTGTAGTCCACACTTCGAAAAACAATATTATCATATTTCCACAAAATGGAGTCTATAAGGTCATGTGTTAAAAAATAATTCCAGAAGAAAAAGTAAAGTATTAATATCATATAAATAATATAAAACTAATTTTTTTCATCATAATTACCACCATGATAGGTGTTAATGGAAAAAATGAACAGTCATCGATTTCCATGGCGGTAGTTCATTGTACATTAATGAGAAGATCATTACACATTAAATAGAAGTGTGTGTTAGTTTAGGTAAATCCCATAGAATAAAAAAATATCAGTAAATTTTAGATACTAATTTTATTATATTATCATGATATTAAAATAATTAAATGGGTTGATAATTAAATGATATAAAAGTCATTGTTGGAAAATGTTACTTTATAATTGGGTAACTACATTTGGTTTTCACAAAAGAGATTCCATGGTTTTATTTCATAAAAGGGGGATACATATAAGATTATGTAAGGGATGTTGGGATATTATTTTATCATATATTTTGTGACCCAAATTTATTGAGATTTATGTATAAGGGGGAGGGGTGAGTGACTTTTTATAGTGGAGGAGGAGTTGCATTCTTGTAAATTTTGGAAAAATAAATTCAAGCCCACTTTTTCCTATGAAACATTGATCAAATAATGATAAAATTTGTATAAAATAGAGTTTAGGTTCAAAATATGTCTATGAAATAGATTTTGGAAAAGTTTACATGTCATTTTTTCCCTTAGGTTTAATATTTAATTATTTGTTAATTTGACTTTTTTTCTTACTCGTCATAATTAATTTTATTTACTTTTACTAATATTTTTCTTCAAAACAATATTTAAATTATTAAAAATTATCAATTATTATGATTAATTATATGGAATCATTTTTACCAAATTACAGTCACATAAGTGGTAGAAATTAATTAAAAATTAATCCCACGGCCAAGACGAAAATGGAGGTTTGAAAAGTAAAACATTCAATGGTTTTCTATGTTTTTATTTACAATTTTAATAAAAAATTGATTAAAATGACCTAAATAGGATAAATATATGTTAAATATATATATTTAAAATTTTTAACCAATAAAAAATCTAATTTATTCTTATACAAAATTATCCAAAAAAATAGTTTTGAATTAAAATTTAGTAATTTTCCTTATTTAGCAAAATAATGAAACATCCCAGAAAAATACCAAAAATTCACCCTAATATAATTTTAAAATTTTAATTTAAAAAATGAAGTATACTTTTTATATTAAATTTAATAAAGTTCCAAAATTTAAATTTAAATTAGGTGTGTCATTAAATGGCCTTGAAATTGTTATTATTAAAAAATAGTTTATTATGTGCTATATGATTTTTCTTTTTATCTTATGCTTATGAAATATATTGGATGAATTTAAAAAATATTTTCATAAAAATAAAATACACATATTAAATTAATATCACCAAATTATTTAAATTAATTTAATTTATTGAGATAAAGTGACTTTGTGAGCATAGAAATAGTTTTTTATAAAAACATTTCCTTCATATTAAATTTTTTTATATTTATTTCTAATTACATTATAACCAATGAATTCAACCATATATTTTCCTTATTTAGTTAATCTAAATCAAAATAAAAAATTTAATTTCTAGTTTTTACCTTATTATATTAAATAATAATTTTAAGAATATATTCTTATTAAATAAATATATGGAATAAAAATTAAATTTATTCTAATAGGTAAATATTGTAATGTTCTTGGGTCTTACATTCTCCACTCATTAAATAAATTGTATCCTCTGAATTCAAAAATTTTCTCGATAATCAAGGGATTCATATTTGAATAAAAAAATAGTTATGAAAAATTCACCTTGTGAATATGTTTCATAACACATTTTATTAATGTGATATAAAGGTATGTAAAATAGTCTGGTAAATAGGTTCTCTAGTAGGATAACATAGGAGGAAGATAGAAACAAATACACTGAAGAAAAATATAAAATTCAAGTTCTGATATAGAGTGATAGAGAACATGTTCAGCTAATAGTTTATGCCTAAAAACCCTTTAACCAATGTTATGAAAATGGTCATTAATAAAATAAAAATTTGACAATAGGACACCATTTTAGTTTTAATAGCATTTTCTTTGAGTTTATAAATTCTTTCACACTCTAAGAATATGTGTACATATACATTTCTATAAACATAATATTTTACATTGATTATGAATTGAACTATTTTTATAGCAACCCTGGAATTTTACATATAACATTACATGATTTTAAGAATATTTATACATCATAGTACAGACAAAGGATTGTAACATCCCATTATGTTTTTAGGCACATTTGATGTTTCTACGTACTTCCGTTTTGGATGAATGACTTGGGGGTGTGTTTGGGTGGACTTTTAGAAAAAACAAAAGGGCAGTGGCTTGTGCACTGTTTGCGCACGGTTTGACAAACTGTGCGACCAAACAGTGCCAACCAAGCAGCACTGGACAAGGGGGTACACACGGTGCGCGCACGGTTTTACAAACTGTGCGACAAAACCATGCAGATCGTGCACCTTTGGACATTGAGGTCCGCACGGTGTGCGTACTGTTTAACAAACCATGTGCCTTTTCCCAGAAACCATGTGTGTGGGTTTTTAATTTCAATAATCCCTTTTAAAACCACCCAAACCCCTGGTACATCCATTATTTAGACCTTGGCTTGGGCTTCGCTCTTTTTAGGTCTCTCCTAAGCTTCTTAGAGAGATTCCAAGGCGATCCAAACATTGTTCTTCGAGAGTGAAGGCCTGAATTGATGATCTGCTCTCCTCCCGGGAAGTGATTTTCATCCCATATCATTTCTCATTCTTTCCTCTATCATTCCTTGACCTTTTCATGGGAGTTTTCCTTTGTTTCCATGGATATATACCTATGAGTTGAGGTATAGATCTAGTTTTGTGAATCTAGATCTAATCTTTCTAGATCTTGATCCCTTGAAACTGAATTTTTGTTTTAGGGTATTAAATCCAGAACTTGATCGGTGACGTTGTGCAACTTGGTTTTTGGGGGCTTCTCTTTGGATTATCTTCCTACAATAGATCGAGGTATTTGGTTCCGTATCGACTTTCCAAACTGATTATCTTTGTATTTTCTTGGTTTATTTCAATCATGGATTTAAATTCAATTGCTTAAGTTTCTTTCAATTAAATTGATAAAAACTCGATTACATTGAATTGAGATATTTGACATGGTATTGGCATGGAATTTTGGAAAACCCCAATTCTATTGAATTGGGTGTAGTTATGGAAAATAGGTCGATGTAAATTGTTGGATTTAAATTATGGATTTGATGGAAATATTTTCAATTAAATTGTTGACTTTAATTGTGGAAATGAATTTGTGAAATCATGGAATTGGTTTTTAATGGATTTCAAAGATATAAAAATGGCTTAGAATGATTTGATAGAAACCCATTGGTTTTATCTTGTGAAATAGGTATGTTTTGAATAAAACCTGTTTTAGTATTAAAGGGAATGAGATTGGAAGTTTGAAATGGAAGAATGGGAATGTTCGTATTTTAAGCTTTCTTAAAATAGTTCTCCCATCATGTAAGAGAGAATGAAAGCCTTAGATAGTTAGTGAGTTATTTGGATACACTCTACACTATGAAAATGTTCTAAAACATACATGCGGTAGGTCACATCCCCGATGGGTTGGTGACAAGTATCCTTTTTTCAGTGTCATAGGGGCGTGTGTATACACATCTTGCTAAGTTCACTTAGAGCGTACGGAATCCTATAACTGGTGAATACTATTGTAAATCCTTTCTTGATTAATTTTCCATCATTTTAAAAATTTATAGCATGATTTGTTAAAAATATGATTTTGATTTTCCAAACCTGTTTATTTAAAAATTGAAAGATTTTCATTAGATAATATATATTTGGCATCTGTTATGGAATCTTTAGTGGTATCCTACTGGGCATAGGCTCACATCCTACTTTTGCCTTCGGGTGTTTGTAGACTTTCTTTTTCCAAGATCGAGCAAAGGGAAGGGACCTCTTGGAGGTGGTTCGAGCTACTGATCTTTAGACTTGGTGAGTTGTGTCCTTAGGGACCTTAGGACTGTTTTTCCCTTTATGGTACTTGGGTTGTTGTACTTTGGCCTTTTGTGCCTCTTTATTTTCTGGTACATTACTCCCAATGGAGTTTCTTTTGTTATGAATACTGTTTTGTTTCACTCTTACTTTCACATTCTTGTGGAAAATTCGTTTCCACTTGTATGTTGTACGATGCCATATGCTAGTCGCTGACCCATGGGGATCGGGAATGCCCTTCAGGCTATGTTAGGGCCGGCTCGGATATCTGGTTACCAGGGTACCTGGGTAGGTTCGTGACAAATTGGTATTACAGGTAGGTTTGTTGAATATCATTCCTTGATGATAGTATGTATTTGAGTTTTCTTGTAGGGACATAGGAGGTAGTTGTGACTGAGTGCATGTCCATCTCTCACTACAATGAACCTTAATTTACCAGGGTTAGTTAGGGAAAGGCGACTTGTGGATTAATTCTAGTCTTTTCCGTATTTTGATTTGGATTGAGTTGGATCCAATTATTGTTTATTCCTTCATTAAAGAGTAGTTTTCCTTGTTACTCAGATGGTGTCTTAATCTCTATCTCATTTGGTGTTGTGTAGCATCATGCCTCTAAAAAGATGTGGGAATAAAATCCAAAAAGAGGCTACTGCTGAATCTCAGCAAGAAAGTACTGTTGTGGATCCCAGTCTGGTAGGGGTGATTGTTCACACTGTCCATGCTCTGGGACAAGCACCACCTCCAGTCCCTGTTCAGACTCTACATTTATATCCTCAGATTGATATTCTCCGAAGTCATTTTCAAGAGTTCCTACGCCTAAAGACACCAGTTTACATAGGCTCCACTGACCTTCTACATGCTCAGGAATGGTTGAGTAAGATTGAACATTTATTTGGGTTCTTGGAGACACCTGAAGTGATCAAGGTGAAGTGTGCCACTTTTGTGCTGTAGGGACCAAGCAAGAGATTGTGGGACATGATGGTGACGACAGAGAAAGATGAGGGTTTGTAGTAGAAAGAATTTAGGTTTCTTTTCACTGATCAGTTCTATCCAGAATCTATGTTGTTGGTCAAGGCTGTGGAGTTTTTCAAACTTGAGCTGGACAACAAAACTGTGACTGAGTACTCAAATCGCTTTGTTGAGTTGGTACATTTTGGTCCTGAAATTGTATCTATTGATAGGATAAAGGCTAGACTATTTGAGTTGGGGCTTCGATAAGATATCTATTCTCAAGTTTTATTATTGAAGCTACCCACTTATGCAGATGTGATGGATAGGGCAATGATGGTTGGGATGGATTTGGCGGGAATGTCAGGGTTGCAGGAAGTTTCTTTTTCTTCTAGTGGCAGTGTTGGTTCTTTTAAAGGAAAACAGATGCTTGATGTTTCTCATGGTGGTTCTCGGCAATAGAGTCACTGCAGACCACCAGTAGAACCAGGAGGGGCTTCCATGACTTTCTATCAATATGGAATGCCAGGACATTCTAAGAGGGTTTGCACTGAGGCACCCAAGAACTATAGATCCTACAGACGTTTAGGGAACTTAGAGATATTCTACTATCACTTATCTTCTCTGTGTATTGGAATAGGATCATCAGAACCTCCAAATACTACGGGAAAATAAAATTTTTCACGTGAAAAGGGTTCCAGCCACATGCATCGGGAATAAAGCTTCTTCACGTAGTGGAATAGTCACCAGAGGTAGCTGATATAGGTCCTGCAACTATGAGAGGTACCATTACTATAGCTTCGTCATTAGTGACAACTCTTTTTGATACTGGTGCATCACACTCTTTTATTTCTACTCATCTTGTTAATATGCTTAATCTTCCTATGGAACTTTTATCTTGTTCAATGGATATTACTACACCCCTTGGTGTAATGAGAGAGAAAGTTCTCCATAGTCCTGCTTGTGTCTTCTCTCTATGAAATGTTGATCATTCTTGGAATTTTTGGTTCCCGACATGAAATCATTTGACGTCATTTTTGGGATGGATTGGCTCATCGCTAATAAAGCCCATATTGATTGTTATCTTCGACGGGTCTACCTTACTACACCTATTGGTGTGTCTCTCATTTTTCAATGACAATGGGACCTAAGGTCAAGTAGAGCCAGACCTTTTTTCCCAGAGTTGGAGAAAGTTATATCAGTGTTTTCTTTTGACCTAGAGAAAGATTCATTGTGTGGTGATCTCCCTCCAATCGTCGCTGAGTTTCCCAACGTGTTTCCTTCAGACTTCTCTGGTTTTCCACTAGTAAGAGAGGTTGATTTTACTATTGACGTAATGCCTAGTAATCAACTGATTTTCATTCCCTCTTACCAAATTGCACCAGATAAATTAAAAGAACTGAAATCTCAGTTGGAAAATCTTCTTGAGAAATGTTTTATATGCCTGAGTGTGTCACCTTTGGCATCACTAGTTCTCTTCACCAAAAAAACTTATGGTTCTCTTCGCTTATGTGTTGATTATCGAAAGCTTAATCGAGTTACGATAAAGAACTTATATACATTACCACAAATTGATGATTTGTTTGATCAATTGAAAAGGGAAAGGCGGTTTTCAAAAATTGATCTTCGATTTGGTTAACATCAGTTGAGGATAAAGGAATCTGACATTCCTAAGACTACTTTTCGGAGTACGTATGGCCATTATGAGTACCTTGTCATGCCCTTCGGCCTAACAAATGCTCATGCAGTTTTCATGGCATTGATGAATCAAGTTTTCCATGAGCATCTAGATACTTTTGTGGTATTATTTTTGGATGAAATTCTTGTCTACTCCAAATCTGAGGAGGAACATGTGAATCATCTGAGAACAGTTATGAGTCTTCTAAAGAATCACCAACTTTATGCCAAGCTTTCAAAGTGCGATTTCTGGATTCGGGAAGTAATATTCATGGGATATGTCGTGTTAGAACAAGGAATATCAGTTGATCCTAAAAAGGTGAAGGCTATTATGACTTGGGAACAACCATGAAATGTTTTCAAGATTCGGATCATCTTGGGCATAACAGGATATTATCACCGGTTTGTTAAAGGATTATCAAGGTTAGCTTCTCCAATGACTGATTTGACTCGAAAGGGAGTGACGTTTTCCTAGAATGAAAAATGTTAGAGTTCTTTTGTTAAGATAAAGCGTCTTTTGACTACTGCACCGGTGTTAACTCTTCCTATGCCACAGATAGCTTATGTGTTCTTCTGTGATGCATCGAGTTCAGGTTTGGGATGTGTACTCATGCTGGGTAATCATGTTATTGCCTATGGGTCTCAACAGCTTAAGCCTCATGAGAAGAACTATCCCACCCATGACCTCGATCTTGCGGCTGTAATGCACACACTTAATTGTTGGAGACATTACCTTTATGGAAAAATGTTTACTGTGTATTCAGACCACAAGATCTTGAGTTATATCTTCTCTCAAAAATATTTGAATCTCTACCAAAGGCGTTGGGTGGAGTACCTGCAGTCCTTCGACATTGACATTGCCTATACCTCGGGGAAAGGGAATGTCGTTGCAGATGTGTTAATCAGGAAACTTCCAACTCAGGATGTGAAAGAATCTACAAAAGAGTGGAGTTTGATGGCTCTTTTTTCTCAGTTGCATATTGGAGTTCAGTGGAAGGAGAATGAAGTTTCTTTAGCCATTTTTCAATTGAATTCTTCTCTCCTAGAGTTAATTATTTTGGAACAACAAATGGATGATGAATTTGGTGGCAATAGGGACTCTCTTTATGGTGGGGAGACAAACACCTTGTGGTCGTTCTCCAAAGAGGGTGTTTTTTGTTATCGAAATCATTACGTTGTACCGTTATCAGCAAGGAAGGATGTGATAGGGGATTGCCATAACTCCCGGTGGGATGTTCACTTGGGAACCACGAAGATGTTCTACGATATGATGCGGCAGTTCTGGTTTCCAGGTATGGGATGAGACATTTCTGAGTTTGTATCTCGTTGCTATACATGCTAGCCGGTGAAAGACGAGCACCAGAAACCTTCGGGTTTTCTTCAACCACTTCAATTCCCTACATGGAAGTGGGATGAAATATCAATGGACTTTGTGGTTGGGTTACCTCAAAACCCGAGGAAGAAGAACCGGATATGGGTTGTGATCGACAGACTGACCAAGTCGTCTCACTTTATACCTATTCAAGATAAAACCAAAGTTGGGGAGTTGGAAAATATCTGTGTGAAAAAATTGATCATTTTCACAGAGATCCATCTGCAATAGTCTCTGATAGGATCCATGGTTTACTTCTGCTTTTGTAGAGGCCTTCAGGAGGCATTGGGATCTCAGGTCCATTTGAGCATGGCCTACCATCCACAGTCAGATGGTCAGACAGAGAGGGCTATTCAGATCCGTGAGGATATGCTCCGCTCATGTGTTCTTGACTTTGGAAGGTCTTTGGATGATCATCTGAGGCTAGTTGAGTTTTCTTATAACAATATTTATAAATATAAGATCAAAATGGCTCCTTTTGAGGATTTGTATGGCTGTCCTTATAAATCTCCTTTATGTTGGTCGGAGATTGGTGAAAGCTCATTGGTAGGACCGAGTTTGGTCCAACAGACGACAGCTAGGATCTAGTTGATTCATCCGAGAATGTTGACATCACAGTGTTGCTACAAGTTTTATGTTGATCTTCGACGTAAAACATTATAATTCTCCGTTGGTGACCAGGTGTTCCTGAAACTTTCACCCCAATTAGTTCATCGATGGCTTGGGAGGCAAGGGAAGCTTGATCCTTGTTTTATGGGACCTTTTGAGGTTGTTGGTCTCATGGAGAAAGTTTCTTACCATTTAGCTCTACCACCACAACTGACGTCGATACATAACGTGTTCCATGTATCACAGCTACGAATGTACATCTCTGATCCACCCCATGTTGTGAGGTGGAGTGATCTTGAGATTGAACCAGGTTTATCTGTTACTGAACGACCAGTCAGGCTTGTTGTTTCTGATACCAAGGTACTTCGTGGGATAACGATAACTCTAGTCCATGTAATATGACAGCATAGTTCTGATTCTCATGAGACATGGGAAAGGGAGGCACTAATGAGAGATTAGTGGCCTCATCTTTTTGACGTGGAGGTTTCTTCATAGGCTTTTGGGGATAGAAAGGTCTTATGGGGGAGAGGTTGTAACATCCTGTTACGTTTTAAGGTGCCTTTTATGTTTCTACGTACTTCTATTTTGGAAAAATTAGTTGGGGGTGCATTTGGGTGGATATTAAGCAAAAAAAAGGGTAGTGGATTGTGCCCGGTTTGTGCACAGTTTGACAAACCATGCGACCAAACCGTGCCAACCAAGAAGCACTAGACAGGGGGTACGCACGGTGTGTGCATGGTTTGAAAAACCGTGCGACCAAACCGTGTGGACCATACACCTATGGATAGTGAGGTCCACACGGTGTGCAGACTGTATAACAAACTGTGTGCCTTTTCCCAGAAACCATGCGTGCGGTTTTTAATTCCGAAAATCTCTTTTAAAACCACCTGAACCCGCGAGACATCCATTATTTTGACCTTGGCTTGGGATTGGATCTTTTTAGGTCTCTCCTAAGCTTCCTAGAGAGATTCCAAGGCAATCCGAACATTGTTCTTCGAGAGTGAAGGTCTGAATTGAATATCCACTATCCTCCCATTAAGTGGTTTTCATTCTGTTGTGTTTCTCGTTCTTTCCTCTATCTTTCCTTGATCTTTTAATGGGAGTTTTCCTTTGTTTCTATGGATCTATACCTTTGAGTTGAGGTATAGGTCTAGGTTTTTGAATCTATATCTATTCTTTTCAAGATATTGATCCATTGAAAGTTATTTTTGGTTTTAGGGTTTTAAATCTAGAACTTGATCGGCGACGTTGTGCCGCTCGGTTTTTGGGGGCTTCTGTTTGGGTTATCTTCCTACAATAGTTTGAGGTAGGTGTTTCCATCCCAAATTTCCAAATTGACTATATTTGTATTTTCTAGATTTATTTCAATCATTGATTTAAATTCAATTGCTTAAGTTTCTTTCAATTAAATTGATAAAAACTCGATTCCATTGAATTGAGTTATTTAATATGGTTTTGGGATGAAAATTTTGAAAACCCCAATGCCATTGAATTGGGAGTAGTTATGGAAAATAGGTCAATTTAAATTGTTGGATTTAAATTGTGGATTTGAAGGGAATGTTTTAAATTAAATTGTAGAATTTAATTGTGGAAATCAATTTGTGAAATTATGGAATTGGTTTTGAATGGATTTCGAACTTATGAAAATGGCTTAGAATGATTTGATAGAAACCCATTTTTTCATCATGTGAAAGAGGCATGTTTTGAATAAAACCTATTTTGGTTTTAAATGCAATGAGATTGGCACATTTGAAATGGATGAATTGGAATGATCTTATTTTAAGATTTCTTAAAATAGTTCACCCATCATGTAAGAGAGCATGAAAGACATAGATAGTTAGTGAGTTATTTAGATACTCTCTACGATACGACAACGTTTTAAAATATACATTCGGTGGGTACCATCCCCGATGGGTGGGTGATGAGTCTCCTTTGTCCAGTGTCATAGGGACGTGTGTATACACATCTTTCTGAGTTTACATAGAGATTTTGGAATCCTATAGCTGGTTAATACTATCGTATCTTTTGGCAGATGACCATGTTGCTTGCCTGAATATTTATATTTGTGATATAAATATATGCCAATGCTTTTGAACTTTTTTACATGCCTGTTGAATTTATATAAACTATTTTATATAAATGTTTTACTTAATCCATTGTTTTACAAATATTCTATCACTGTAAAGCCTTGCATGATGAATTTTCCATCATTTTGATAATGTATAGCATGATTTTTTGAAAACATGCTTTTGAATTTCCAAACCTATTTATTTGAAAATTGAAATATTTTCTTTAGATAATCTATATTTGGCATCTGTTATGGAATCTTTGGTGGTATCTTACTGGGCTTAGTCTTACACCCTACTTTTTCATTAGGGTGTTTGTAGACATTCTTCTTCCAGGATCGAGCAAAGGGAAGGGACCTCTTGGAGGTGGTTCTAGCTACTGATCTTTGGACTTTGTGAGTTGTGTCCTTAGGGACCTTGGGACTGTTTTTCCATTTATGGTACATGGGTTGTTGTACTTTGGACTTTTGTGCCTCTTTGTTTTTCGGTACATTACCCCCCAGTGGAGTTTCTTTTTTTGTATACTATTTTGTTTCACTCTTGATTCCGCATTCTCATGGAAAATTCGTTACCACTTGTATGTTTTATGATGCCAGTTGCTAGTTGCCGAACCGTGGGGATCAGGAACGCCCTTCGGGCTATGTCAGGGCCGGCTCGGATATCGGGTTACCAGGGTACCCGGGCTGGTTCGTGATAGGATCCTTAAGTCTAGTGACTTGGAATACTATGTAGATAATACATAAACAAAGGATAAAAAAATTTCATTATTTAACCATAAAAAAGTGATCCTAATTTCATTGAGCCATTAAATATACATAGGATAAAATAGGTTTATCATCACTTATAAATCAAGAGGGAAGTATGGAGGAGGTTATAAATTATACCCCATCATTTTCTATTATAAATAAAAAATCATATCATAGAGGACAATCTTGATTAAGAGTGAAATGGAGAGGATCCCTTACCTAAATTTCCACTTAATTCATCACTTTTATACCTCCTAAATATTAGATTTATTTTTATTAAAACAATAATATAAAAGTGAATTAGTTTCAATTTATATGTTTTTTTCAATTATATTAATTGTATTTTTTTCATAAATTTCATTGATAAAAATGAAGCGTTTTGATATCATATTTTACATAAAAAATTCACATTTTGTGACGATTTCAGTTTTTATCAAATGTAATTTATAAATTAATATAATTAGTTACAAAAGAATAGAATTCATTTAATTTTATATTAATATATTTTATATAATTTATATTGTTCATACATGAAGGTGTTTATAATAATTGTCTTAGAAATGTCTCTGTAGATGGTTAATCGACCTTTAACAGGACGTTGTCAATAGTGTGGGAAAAAGAAGTATGAAATTTATATTTTTAATTAATTTTATAATTATAGTAGGTTAACATCATTAATATAATTTTAACTTAATTCATAATCATTTTTTTCATTTGTTTTTAAAAGGGATAGGGTAAAATAAAAAATGAATAAAAGAGGGAAGATTTAATAGAGTCTTACACTCTCCTCAAAGTAGCTCCTCTTGCATGAAACTATAAATCCATTGGTGATTATATTTGGAGGGCTCCAGAATGACCTTGAGTACTCTAATAGTATTTGGAGGGAGAATATGGGAAGATATTAGGGTTATTAGAGGATGAGAGGTGTGGTTTCCAAAGGGGAGGGAGATGGGTTATTTATACTTGAGGAGGGGGGGGGGGTTAGAATAAAATACTAAATAAAATAATATATCCAATGTTAGACTTGTAATAAAAGTTTTTTTGAAAAAATAAATACTATATTAATATAATATATTTCATTTTAGACGTTAAATATTCTTTATAATTTGTATTTAGTAATTTATTAAAAACAAATTGAAAATAAAGAGAAAATGATTTTTAAGGAATCGTTTTTTGACTTTAGGTTTCGGAAAGTTCTTTTTTAGGCTTTGAAATTGAAATTATTGTATTTTAAAGAACCATTTATGAAATTAAATATAACATGGCCGAAAATAATGTTATATAAATTTTATTTCATCACTACATCATGAATGATGCAATTAAGGATATACCGTTTATGTGAAAAAATTGTATTTTTACTATTCACTAGAGAATTAAAGTATTTCAGAAAAATCCCAAAAAATATCCCTAACCGTTTTTTGACCTGTAGAATCCAAAAATAAATTCCATTTTTGAAAAATAAATTTTTAAATATGATTTATTTAATTTTTAATTAAAATCATATTTTAAGAGAAAAATAAAGTTTTTAAAATTAAAACTATCTTTATAATGCATTCAAATATTACATATGGTATTATAAAATTATCTTCAAAACAGGAGAAATATAAATATAAATTTATGAAATTTTGTAGGAAAATTTATTTTATTAAAAAATAATTAATTATAATTAATTTTTTATTACTTACAAAAATACATATACTTTTACTACATTCAAATTGCCACTTATTAGTCTCCTAGATTTTTTTAATCATTAACATGTATGGTTATTATTATTTTGGATGATTTACTATTCATAAGGGTCATATTACTATTCATATGGGTATATTACTATTCATAAGGATATGTTACTATTCACTAAATATAATGTTTCTCCTATCGGACTCCAAATAACATATTGATCACAACCGTGTATGTTAGATATTCAACATTCAAATCATAGAAGTGGAAAAATTGTGTTTAATTGTCAAATAGTATTTAATATCAGGATATTTCCTTATTCTTCCAAATAATACAAGGAATAATTATATGAAGGGAATTCCATTGATAAAACATTTTTTCATTACATTCTTCCCCCTTATGAAATTTCGCCCTCGAAATTTCGTTTTACATATTCAGGTGGGGGTACTTCTCCTTCATTGCGTCCTCCGGTTCCCAAGTTTATTCTTCAAAATTATGGTTCCTCCATTACACATTGACATGGTGGGTTGTATTATTACGTAGAACATTATCTCTATGGCGCAAAATCTTTACTGGCTGCTCCGTATAGGAGTGATCATATTCTAGCTGTACCACCTTTGGGTTTAGTACAACTGAGGGATATGGTATGTAATTCCTCAGGAGTGATACGTGAAACACATCGGGAACTTGATCCGTTTTTTGAAGATGTTTAAGATGATAGGATACAACTCCTATGCAGTCAAGTATATTAAAGTTACCAATATACCTTGGTCTTAGCATCCCTTTCTTTCCAAACCTCATTACTCTCATCCATTGTGATATTAAAAGGAATACTTTATCTCCAACATCGAACTCCAAGTCCCTTTGACGGTTGTCAGCATATCTATTTTTTCGACTCTGAGCATATTTGATTTGTTTCTGGATGACATGAACCTTCTCTATCTTCTCTTGCATAATATTTGGTCCATGTAGCTTTTTTTCTCCAACTTTGTCCCAACAGATTGGGGTTCTAAATCGCTTCCCATATGATTCTTTATATGGAGCCATCCGAATAATCGAGTGGAAAATATTATTGTATGCGAAAACAACCAATGAGTTATATGGATCCCATCCACCTTTGAATTAAAAAGAGAAGTATCTTAGAATGTTTTCAAGTGTCTAAATAGTATTTTCAGATTTTCTATCAGTTTGTGGGTGATAGGTCATGATGAAGTTTAATTCAATACTCAAAGCATGTTGAAGACTCCTCTTGAATTTAGATGTGAACCCTGGATCAAGACTAGAGACAATCATGAGTGGAACACCATGTAGTCTCACCACTTCACATATATCTTTGAAAATTGTTCAACATAGAGATTTTATTGAATAGTGATAAAATGGTAAGTCATGGTGAGTAGGTCAAACACAACCCATATCAAATTATTTCCCTTGGATGTGTTTTGGAGCCCCTTGAAAAATTCCATAGTGAAACTCTCCCATTTCAACATGGGTATAGTTAATGGATTCATCATCCGTTTTGAATTTTGTCGCACTAAATTAACTTGCTAACATACAAAGAATCTTTTCATATATTGTACAATCTCCTTCTTCATGTTTTCCCACCAGAAGTTTTATCACCTATCATGGGGTAACATTGTAGTACCAGGATGGATAAATAATATTGATCTATGTGAATTATCCAATAGTGCCTTCTTTATCCCAGGTGATGACGACACACAAAGTCATGCTCCAAACCGAATCACACCATCATTATCAATATTTAACTCATGAAACTTCACTTCCATTACTGCACTCACCTTCTTTTGTAATTCTAGATCATCCATTTGTGCCCCCTTAATCACATATTAGATTTATGGTTGAGAAATAATTTGGAAAAGGTAGGATGAATCCCTTACCCTTATGATTTCGAAATGCATCCTTTGCATATCCTAGAAGATAGTGTCTTTTTCAATCCGTAGCATGGATTGATTAGCTAGTTTTTTTGTTTTTAGAGAATCAGCTACCTTGTTCACCTTTCCTAGATGATAGAGAATAGAGAAATCATAATCGTCAATTAGCTCTAACCATCTCATTTGATTCATGATGGGATCCTTTTCTGTCAATATAGACATTATAATCTTATGGTTGGTGTATATGTCACACTTCTCACCATAATTTTAGTGCCTACATATTTTCAAGGAAAAAATCATGGCTTACATCTCTAGATTATGCATTGGATAGTTCTTCTCAAGGATCTTCAACTGTCTTGAGGCGTAGGCTATCACATTATCATTTTTCATGAGTACACAACCAAATACGTTCTTTGTCACATCACAGTATATCATAAAATATTCTCCACTTTTTGGTAGTGTGAGTACTAGTGCAGTGATCATCCTTCACTTCAGATCCTTGAACCTTCCCTCACATTCTTCCGTCCAAACATACTTTACCCCTTTTTATGTTAACTTATTTAGTGAGCATGACAATCCTGAGAAATTTCTCACAGAATGTCAGTAGTACCTAGCTAATCAAAGAAAACTACAGATTTTTGTGACTCTAGAGAGTCTAGTCCATTACTCAATCACCATTATTTTGGAAGTTTCCATAGAAATACCCTCACTTGGGATCACATGTCCCAAGAATGCGACTTGCTTCATCCAAAATCCACACTTTCTGAACTCAGCGTACAAAATATACATTCATAAAGTTGCTGTCAAAAGTCTTAGATGTTCATTAGGTTCATCCTTTTTCTTGGATTATATGAGAATATCATTAATATACACTACCAAAAAAAATTTGAAGTAATTTATAGAGACTATATTCATCAAATCCATGATGATTACAGGAGAATTAGTATGTCTGAAGGGCATCACCAGAAACTCATAGTGCCAACACCTTGTACGGAAGGCAGTCTTCTGAATATCTTCATTCTTCCCCTTTAGCTAAAGATATCCAGAATGAATATCCACATTTTAGATGTATTGAAATCCTCTTAACTTATAGAACAAGTCTTATATCTTTTAAGGATAATACCTTTTCTTTATGTTGATCTTGTTAACTTCCCAATAATCGATACACAACCACATTGTTCCAGCCTTCCTCTTCTTTATAAACAGCACTCGCGCACCCCAAGGTGATGCACTAAGGCATATGATCCCTTTGTCCAAATTATCTTTAAGCTAATTATCTAACTCTTCAAGTTTGATAGGATCCATCCTACAGAGAAATTTTTTTATAAGAGTAGATCCAGGTAAGTGTTTTATTTATAACTCTACCATATCATCCATGGGAAGTCTGGGTAACTCTTCTGGAAATACATCACTTTATTCCCTCATGATAGGAATTTCATCAAGCATGATTCTCTCATTCATCTCAATAATTTGAGCTAGAAATGATTTATCATAAGGTAATAATATCTTCACATGGTACAAGAATTTCAATGGAGATTCATCTTCGTCCTTACATTAGTAAGGAATTGGGGGATGCTTTGAGATGTGAAGAGAGATCTCCCTTTCCCAACAGTTGATGTTGGATTTGTATAAATGTAGAGAAACCATTCCTACAGTAGTATCGAACTCCACTAAAGAAAGTATAACAAGACATGCTAGGAGGTTTAGTCTCTAAACATTAAATGGGGAGGAGTTATAAACCATGGTTGAAGTAATTTCACAGTTCGTTGTTCTCACAGATCACTTGTCCAGCAAATTTTTAGGTGGTGTTTGACTAGTTCTACTAAACTTGAGAGATATGAAAGAATTCATAGAAAGAGAATCAAATAGTAATTTCTCTACTTTTGAATGAATAACTAGCATACCAATCACCACATCATTGTTCGGATCCACCTCAACAATAGTTATAGCATAATCCCTTCCTTTCTTCCTTGGAGGTTTTTGTTGACTTCCTCCGCCAACCCTTGGCTTAGTAAAACTATGGGCATTATGGCCTTGCTACTTGTAGTTGTAACACTGCACCATTGGCTGAGAGTTGATCTAAAACTTCCTTTATTCTTCAATATTAGTGGGATTTTTCATATCCCTTTTTCAATTCTTGGTAAGATGACCAAACTTTCTACATTTGAAGCAATTCTTGGTTCTCTTTAAACAGTTCCAGGTTTCTTCTACCCAAAAATTTTACAAGTGGGATATTCAGTCTTCTTTCTATCATGGGAATTTTTTTTCTGAACCACCCATGTTGTTCTTCATTTTACACTTCCTTTCTCCAGGCCCACATGACCATGAAGAGTCTCCAATCTCTATTTCAACCATGAGGGCACAATGGACAATCTCCTCATAATTGTCAATGTCTCTAATCTCCAATGCATTTTGTAGACTCTAATTTAGTCTGATTAAGAAGAGATCCAATTTTCTATAGGTGTTCATGAAAATGCCAGAGGTGTACCTTGATTTCCTTGTAATGTTTTATTCATACTCCCTGATGGACACATCTTCCTTCTGGTTGAGTCTGAGGATGTCTCTTTCCATTTTGATATAGAGTGTTTGAGGAAAATATTTTCTGAAAAACATCCTCTTGAAGTCCTCCCAATCCATGGAATCAATTTCCTCTTGGGGATTTATATTCTTGATTAGTGTCCACCAATGATCAACTTCCCCATTAACACGATAGACCTCCAGTACAACTTTCTCTTCTTCTAAGCAATGGAGGATGAATAATATCTTTTCAATGGAGTTAATCCACTATTCAGTGGGGAGGGGATAATAGGATCTACTAAACATGGGAGGCCTTTGCCACATGAAAGGATATATGGAAACTTTATCTTTCTATAGAGGAGGAGGGACTTCCACCTGATTCGATTAATTATTGATAATGTGAACTAGCTAAGCAAGTACTCTCATAATGTTTTGAGAACCAGTTCCCTTCATATCAGTAATATCATTATTTAAATATTCACATTTTATATCATGTTAGTTGTTGTAATTTATTCTTCTATTTGTCTTCATTAACTAAAGAAAACAACGTACAACTTGAGATCTTGAATACTTATGTATTGATCATAAAAAATTTACTTTTAATGTAAGAGGATAAACTTGTAAAGGTGAATTATATCATAACATGTGATTCCATATGTTTAAATCTAGGTTATACATGATCTACTTCTTAAATTAAATGCTTTTGGGATTTTTTCCCATAATAATGATTTATACTATGCTCATGATTTCACCAAATCATATCCCCTAGAAGTGTCGTAACCAAGAGTGTTGCAAGGCCCGTTGTCGTGCACCAGTTTATTTTTTGAGTCTAGCTCAAAGCAGCATTTTTGTGTTTTACCCCTGGATACATTTTTTCTCGAGATTCCTCTACCTTATCTTATTCACATAGGGATGTATTTTCTTGATATACCAATTACTCAATATTCACCAAAATTTAGTGATTTTTTCTAATACATTGTCTGTAAAGACCCGTAAAAATCAAGGGAAATTTTTTCTTAATTTTCTTTGGAATTTTACAAGAGCACGGTTTCTAACGGCACCTGATTCTGAGGCCCGGAGTGCCCGGAATTAATTTCCGAAGTTTGGCTCGGGTACGTTCAGTGAACGAACGAGCGGGATTTCCTAACTTTTGATCCGGTGCTCGGAATTGAAATCTGAGGACACCGATGAACTCGTAGTGCCGATATTCACTTAAGGAGACCTTTCCCGAAGTTGCGTTTGCCTAGGAGGAGATGTTTAATTTTCTGGATGAAATGAAGAGTAAAATAAATTTGTTATACAATATTTATTTTATTTAGCTTCTTAAGTGGTTATATCCTAAGTGTGGAAGTTGGGGTGGAATCACAAGTTCCTAACTAACCAAGTGAGGATTAAGGTGAGGTGGGGCCCACACGATCCCCAACCCTTCACCTCCCCCTTAACTCTCTTCTACCCCCTTAAACTCCCTTGCACTTAATGTGCCAAAACCAATCAAATTCCCTAACTCCCCTCTCTCCCTCTTAAAGGCTTGACAACTTAACTTTTAATTAATTATACAACTCATGTATAATTAATAAGTGAGTTTAATTTTGAGTTTTTGACATTCAAACTCTTGAATTCCAAAGGTTGGGTTGTGTTAATAAATTAAGTGTAAGCTTGACTTATTTTTGGGTTAGTTCCTTTGTTACTTGAGAGGATTGGGAGAATCGTTGAGAATCTTGAAGATCTTCTTCGTCTTCGACGAAGAACGTGAAGAACGGTTCTTCTCCGACAAAGAACATCGATCCCACGACCATCGAGACTCGGCGTCCCCGATTCTTCCGTCTTCCACCTCGATAAGGGAGAAGTCGCCGACTGTGGAAATCATCGCCAACGTACCTCTATTATTCGTCCTAAGCGACAAGTGAAGAGACGTCGTTCCCTCCTCGGACGCACCCCGACGTCCACAGAATCTACGTCCGACGCCGTGACGCCTTCCTCCGCGATAACCGACGTGTGACGTCAATTTTCAAGGTAGGGGGTTTGTCCTTTTAAATTACGTGTTTTCATTCCCTCGAACATGAAAGAATAATCCGTTGGGCGTAGTTCCAAATTTTATTAAAAATTGTGAAACATTCATTGTTGTGTTTATACGATTGGCCAACTGATATCGTTATAACGGGAGGAGACCGGACCGCACGAACACGGCCGATTCTCCTCCCCCTTCTTTTCTTTCGTGTTAATTTAGCGGAGACAGCGCGGTGTCGTCGCAACCGCACAGGAACAAAAGAATTAATGGCCGGAGCGAGCTGCGACGAAGAAACGCGGTGCCGACGCACCGCGTCGTTGTTTACGAAAGAGACCGCGGCCGGAGACGGGCCGCGGCGGAACAAGGAGGCGACCGGCGGCCAGCCGGGCCGCCGGTGCCGGAGATCATGAAGGGCCGCGGCCTTACGGCCGCGGCGGAGCAGCCAGGGGCGCCGGCCTTGCCGGCGCCGGAGAACAGGAAGGCCGCGGCCCTACCGCCGCGGCAGAGCAGCCAGAAGGCGGCCGACCTTGTCGGCCGCCGCAGATCGAGGAAGAGCCGCGGCTACAGCCGCGGCGGAGAAGAAGAAGGCGGCCGGCCGCGCCGGCCGCCGGTTTCGTTAGGAGGCGGGACCCGCGGGTCCCGCGTGAGAAAGAAACGGCCGGCCTTAGGCCGGCCGAGATCTGAAAAAAGGGGGGGTTTACCCCCCCCCCCCCCCCCCCCCCACGTGCGGCACATGCGCGACCCCCTGGCCGCGCCGCCACCGGCCGGGCCGGGTCCAGCGGACCGGGTCGGTCCGACCCACTTCGGGTCGGATCCGGGTCGGGTCGACCCGGTTTGGGTCAGACCAGGGGGGTCGGTCCGGGTCGGCCCGGACCCGGACCCCCCGTTTTCGAGACGACTTCGGTCATTTGGCCATAACTTGAGCCACGGACCTCCGATCGATGAACCGTCTGCGGCAACGCGATCCTTGGATCGAGACGGTCGTTTCGGTATACTATACTCAAGGCGAACCTTCTTTTTCGGGAGACTACGTGGTTAAAACTCCGTAGTTAAGCGTTCTTGGCTTAGAGTAGTGATCAGGATGTGTGACCTCATGGGAAGTTTCTCAGGGTGGGTGTCAGACGGAAAGGCTGATATCTTTCAGACTGGACGTCCGATTGAGGAACCTTCAGTGGCGATGTGATCCTTGGATCGAGACGGTCGTTTCGGTTTATCGCACTCAAGGTTTCGGATTAATTTGAGTTCGGCCGAGTTGGTTCGTTCACGAAACCAACCGGGCCTTCGGAGCGGAAACGCTCATATATTGAGCTACGGACGTCTGATCGACGTGCCGTCAGCTTTGTGGTGTTCCTCTTAGTGAGACAGATCTTTTGTCATACTCCGCCCGAGGTTTGGACGCAGGTGGAGTACGGTCGGGTTGGTTTTGCCTTAAAAACCTACCGGGCCCCGGGGACGAAAATGCCAATAACTCTCAGACCGGGCGTCTGATCGACGCGCCGTCTGTTGCGTTGAGTTCCTGTTGACGATACGGATCTTTTGGATACATCAACTCTGGACTTTGTGACAGTTGATGTATCAGCCTCTCGGCTCGTGGAGCGGACCCTCCGAACGAGCTTGCTGTGTGCGGGAACCCTAGTGCTGGCTGCGATTGTTACTGTGACTACTACTGCTACTACTGCTACTGTGACTGCGACGACTACAGTACAGAGATCCTGTGTGGATTCGACGACGACGACTACAGCACTCAGTGATCCTACGTGGATCAGTGCTACAGGTCCTGTGTGGGCCCGATCCTGTGTGGATTCGACGACGACGACTACAGTGCTCAGCGATCCTACGTGGATCAGTGCTACAGGTCCTGTGTGGGCCCGATCCTGTGTGGGTCCGATCCTGTGTGGGTCTTTGCGCTCAGCGGTCCTGTGTGAACCAGCACCTACAGGTCCTGTGTGGGCCCGATCCTGTGTGGGTCTTTTGCGGGGGTTAGTTACCTATCGATCCTTCGTGGGTCCGACGACTTAGATGGATCAGAGATCATCTTTATCGTCCTTGAAGATGTATACCTGTGTGAGCTGAATCCTGTTGCTTTCCTGTGTGGATTATGTTTTGCTTTCCTGTGTGGAATACGTTTACTTTCCTGTGTGGACTGAGTTGTACTTGGTCTCGGAGGTTGGAGCGTATTTAAATTTGATGACTTAGGTATATGTATGGGCATATACCTAAGTAGTGTCGGTTGTTACTTCGTGATTGTACCTTTCTTCGTGGTTTATCCTTTGTGGATTTGAGAGACCTTCAGGGGTCTCGGGGTCCCTACTGAGTAGCTTATACTCACCCCTGCACGGGCTTTGCCCGCACTACATTGTGTTGGTTGCAGACGACGGACAGCGTTGACCTTGGCTGAGGCTTGCAGAGCGGGACGGTACCCGGAGGTGGACCACTGGTCGGGACGTGCTCGGAGCGGACGGCGGGACCCGTGGAGCAGTGGAGCTATTTGTACCCACCCTTCAGGTGGGATTACCGGTGGACAGCTCGGCGTAGCGGCTTTTACTTTTCAGTTGCTGTTTTCCCTTTCGAGTTGTACTTTACTTTCAGTTTGGGTTTGTGTACTGGCCCATTTACTTTTCCGCACTTTCAGTTGTACTCTACTTTTGCTTAGTGTTTACTTTCCTCTTGCTTACTCTGTGGTGTTTGTTTACTTTACAAAGGAAATACCTTCCCTTTTTACGGGGATTTACGCCTTGGTGCTAGTCGCCAGCCCCTGGCCTATGGAAGGCGGGCTTGGGGTAGTCACGGCACGGACCCCGAGGGCGGGTCGTGACAAATTGGTATCAAAGGAGTTCGGTTCTACCGCGAACTCTGATCTTTTCTCTATGAGGCAATAATGTTTAGCGTATTGAGTGTGGTTATCAGTCCAGGGAGTCCAGTGTTGGTGCGGCGGCCGACGTATCCGTACACTAGGACACTGACTTTTGATTTCCGACTTAATGCACGAAAACATTGATTGCGTGTGTGTTTCAAAGTTTTCTTTGTGATTACTTATATCAGCTCACCAGGTATACTGTTTGACCGTGGCGCACCTGTTTCCTATTCAGGATGGCCCCACGACGGCAGCCAGCTAGGGTTCCGAGAGTCGAGTGTGACGACAGCCCACCGAGCGATGAGGCTTCGGTGCAGGGCCCTTTGTCAGCAGTGGCACCGGCGGTAGCACTACCCGCCGAGCCCCCGATGCTTCCAGCAGCAGCCGCTGACGATGCACGTCGCCTCAGCGCACTGCATGAGTTTCAGCGCCAGCGACCGCCCAGGTTTCGCGGGGAGACGGATCCCCAGGCAGCAGAGGACTGGCTGGAGGCAGTAGTACGAGTGTTTAAGCTAGTGAGGACACCAGCAGACCTCATGGTGATCCTCGCTGCGAGCCTACTACACGCAGCAGCAGGACGATGGTGGAGCTTGATGCTCCAGGTGCACGATGAAGCATCTCTACTTTGGACGGACTTTGAGAGCCTTTTTCGCTCGGAGTTCGTCCCAACCACCCTTCGTGCGGTGCGTATCCAGGAGCTTCTTCAGCTGCGGCAGGGCAGCATGACGGTCGCTCAGTACTTGGCGAGATTTACCGATCTCTCGCGCTACTCGACCGACATGGTACGGGACCCCTTCTTCTGGGCCCGGACCTTCGAGCAGGGATTGAGACACGAGATTAGGGCATCACTGATCTCCCTCAGCATCCCGACCCAGGCAGGAGTGCTGGAGAGGGCCCTTCTGATCGAGAGCTTCCTTGCTGAGTCTACACCAGCACAGCGACCCACCGCAGGGCGGCACGTGGCAGAGTCATCTGCAGCAGGCAGTCGACGGATGACTCAGGGGTCCAAGCAGACCAGATCTTCAGGCAGACGACCTCAGGGCACTGGCTCAGCAGTGCAGGGCACACAGCGCGGAGCCAGTCTTTCGAGTGGAAGAAAGTGCTATGCATGCGGCGGGCAAGGCCACATGGCTAGTGACTGCCCGACCCGCCATACAGAGGAGCATCAGACGGTTGAGGAACCACCTAGGCAGAGGCAGAGGTTCGACCGTGGCGGTCCGCAGGGAGGAGGCGGATGAGGCAGAGGAGCTGGCCGAGAAGTAGGTGGTGGGTGACGTTTTGAGGCTCTACCACCACCACCACCAGGAGGTCCACCCCGACCACAGGGAGTAGGTGAACATGCGAGAGCTCAACTTCAGGCAGCCGAGGCCTTCGATCATGGAGCTCTGGGAGCCTATGGACAGGAGCTGAACTAGTGGATACATCCTTTGTACTTCTGGTTCATTGTTGCATTTGTGTAGCGTCTTGTATTATGAGCTGCAATAATAAAAGACGCATACCTTTGTGATATTTTCATTCTCGTCCTCTTTCGTGATGTTACTAAGAGGTTCCAATTTTGTCTGTTGACTTGACCCTCACTTGTGAGACATCTACTGGAGGAGACAAAGTTACCACACACTAATGCCGACAGTGTGACTCAACCCTTGGAGGCGAGAGTAACGGTTAGATCTCTTAGTAGTAGCATCGAGGCCTTACGACGTCATCCTTGGTATGGATTAGTATCATCCATGTTTGGATTGACTATATTAGGCGAAGAATGTGGTTCATCCAGGGGATGAGACCAGATTTATCTTATCGGCAAAGAAGAAATCTTGCAGCTCTTGTGGGACCTGAGATGGTCCAAGTCATCCAGGGGTGGATGAGTACAGCTCAGAGCCGGCAGAAGCCTTATGCTGACAGAAGGCGGAGGCCACTGGAGTTCGAGGGTGGTGACCACGTCTTCTTGCGGGTCTCACCTCGACGTGGTATTCGGAGATTTGGCCAAGGCGGCAAGTTATCTCCGCGCTTCATCGGACCCTTCCAGGTCCTCAGCAGGATTGGCGAGGTGGCTTATCGCCTGGCTCTACCACCTCAGTTGCACCGGGTGCACGACGTCTTCCACGTATCCTAGCTGAGGAGATACGTGCACGACCCGACGCACATCATTGACCATGGGGAGCTTGATGTTGACGATGGGGCGACTTTTACGGAGGTCCCGGTGGAGATAGAGGATCGACAGGAGCGGGTCCTGCGTGGGCGATCGATTCCTCTTGTGCGCATCAGATGGCAGCACGGGAATCTCCAGGAGAGCACATGGGAGCGGGAGGCTCAGATGCGTGCTCAGTACCCTCTTTTGTTTCCCTAGTTTTTGATGTATCTTTACTGGGACGTAAAGCCCTGAGGTGGGAGTAATGTAAAGACCCGTAAAATTCAAGGGAAATTTTTTCTTAATTTTCTTTGGAATTTTACAAGAGCACGGTTTCTGACGGCACCTGATTCCGAGGCCCGGAGTGCCCGAAATTAATTTCCGAAGTTTGGCTCGGGTACGTTCAGTGAACAAACGAGCGGGATTTCCTAACTTTTGATCAGGTGCTCGGAATTGAAATCCGAGGACACCGATGAACTCGTAGTGCCGATATTCGCTTAAGGAGACCTTTCCCGAAGTTGCGTTTGCCTAGGAGGAGATGTTTAATTTTCTGGATGAAATGAAGAGTAAAATAAATTTGTTATACAATATTTATTTTATTTATCTTCTTAAGTGGTTATATCCTAAGTGTGGAAGTTGGGGTGGAATCACAAGTTCCTAACTAACCAAGTGAGGATTAAGGTGAGGTGGGGCCCACACGAGCCCCAACCCTTCACCTTCCCCTTAACTCTCTCCTACCCCCTTAAACTCCCTTGCACTTAATGTGCCAAAACCCCTCAAATTCCCTAACTCCCCTCTCTCCCTCTTAAAGGCTTGACAACTTAACTTTTAATTAATTATACAACTCATGTATAATTAATAAGTGAGTTTAATTTTGAGTTTTTGAAATTCAAACTCTTGAATTCCAAAGGTTGGGTTGTGTTAATAAATTAAGTGTAAGCTTGATTTATTTTTGGGTTAGTTCCTTTGTTACTTGAGAGGATTGGGAGAATCGTTGAGAATCTTGAAGATCTTCTTCGTCTTTGACGAAGAACGTGAAGAACGGTTCTTCTCCGACAAAGAACATCGATCCCACGACCATCGAGACTCGGCGTCCCAGATTCTTCCGTCTTCCTCTTCGACAAGGGAGAAGTCGCCGACCGTGGTAATCATCGCCAACGACAACGTACCTCTCTTCTTCGTCTTAAGCGACAAGTGAAGAGATGTCGTTCCCTCCTCGGACGCACCCCGACGTCCACAGAATCTACGTCCGACGCCGCGACGCCTTCCTCCGCGATAACCGACGTGTGACGTCAATTTTCAAGGTAGGGGGTTTGTCCTTTTTAAATTACGTGTTTTTATTCCCTCGAACATGAAAGAATAATCCGTTGGGCGTAGTTCCAAATTTTATTAAAAATTGTGAAACATTCATTGTTGTGTTTATACGATTGGCCAACTGATATCGTTATAACGGGAGGAGACCGGACCGCACGAACACGGCCGATTCTCCTCCCCCTTCTATTCTTTCGTGTTAATTTAGCGGAGACAGCGCGGTGTCGTCGCAACCGCGCAGGAACAAAAGAATTAATGGCCGGAGCGAGCTGCGACGAAGAAACGCGGTGCCGACGCACCGCGTCGTTGTTTACGAAAGAGACCGCGGCCGGAGACGGGCCGCGGCGGAACAAGGAGGCGACCGGCGGCCAGCCGGGCTGCCGGTGCCGGAGAACATGAAGGGTCGCGGCCCTACGGCCGCGGCGGAGCAGCCAGGGGCGCCGGCCTCGCCGGCACCGGAGAACAGGAAGGCCGCGGCCCTACGGCCTCGCCGGCCGCCGGAGATCGAGGAAGAGCCGCGGCTACGGCCACGGCGGAGAAGAAGAAGGCGGCCGGCCGCGCCGGCCGCCGGTTTCGTTAGGAGGCGGGACCCGCGGGTCCCGCGTGAGAAAGAAACGGCCGGCCTTAGGCCGGCCGAGATCCGAAAAAATGGGGGGTTTACCCCCCCCCCCCCCCCCCCCCCCCCCCCCCCGCGTGCGGCACATGCGCGGCCCCCTGGCCGCGCCGCCGCTGGCCGGGCCGCGCCGCCACTGGCCTGGCCGGGTCCAGCGGACCGGGTCGGTCCGACCCGGTTCGGGTCGGATCCGGGTCGGGTCGACCCGGTTCGGGTCAGACCAGGGAGGGTCGGGCCGGGTCGGCCCGGATCCGGACCCCCCGTTTTCGAGACGACGTCGGTCTTTTGGCCATAACTTGAGCCACGGACCTCCGATCGATGAACCGTCTGCGGCAACGCGATCCTTGGATCGAGACGGTCGTTTCGGTATACTATACTCAAGGCGCACCTTCTTTTTCGGGAGCCTACGTGGTTAAAACTCCGTAGTTAAGCGTGCTTGGCTTAGAGTAGTGATCAGGATGGGTGACCTCCTGGGAAGTTTCCCAGGGTGGGTGTCAGACGGAAAGGCTGATATCTTTCAGACTGGACGTCCGATTGACGAACCGTCAGCGGCGATGCGATCCTTGGATCGAGACGGTCGTTTCGGTTTATCGCACTCAACGTTTCGGATTACTTTGTGTTCGGCCGAGTTGGTTCGTTCACGAAACCAACCGGGCCTTCGGAGCGGAAACACTCATATCTTGAGCTTCGAACGTCCGATCGACGTGCCGTCAGCTTTTTTGTGTTCCTCTTAGTGAGACAGATCTTTTGGCATACTCCGCCCGAGGTTTGGACGCAGGTGGAGTACGGTCAGGTTGGTTTTGCCTTAAAAACCAACCGGGCCCCGGGGACGAAAATGCCAATAACTCTCAGACCGGGCGTCTGATCGACGCGCCGTCTGTTGCGTTGAGTTCCTGTTGACGATATGGAACTTTTGGATACATCAACTCTGGACTTTGTGACAGTTGATGTATCAGCCTCTCGGCTCGTGGAGCGGACCCTCCGAACGAGCTTGCTGTGTGCGGGAACCCTAGTGCTGGCTGCGATTGTTACTGTGACTACTACTGCTACTACTGCTAATGTGACTGCGACGACGACAGTACAGAGTTCCTGTGTGGATTCGACGATGACGACTACAGCACTCAGTGATCCTACGTGGATCAGTGCTACAGGTCCTGTGTGGGCCCGATCCTATGTCGATTCGACGACGACGACTACAGTGCTCAGCGATCCTACATGGATCAGTGCTACAGGTCATGTGTGGGCCCGATCCTGTGTGGGTCCGATCCTGTGTGGGTCTTTGCGCTCAGCGGTCCTGTGTGAACCAGCACCTACAGGTCCTGTGTGGGCCCGATCCTGTGTGGGTCTTTTGCGGGGGTTAGTTATCTATCGATCCTTCGTGGGTCCGACGACTTAGATGGATCAGAGATCATCTTTATCGTCCTTGAAGATGTATACCTGTGTGAGCTGAATCCTGTTGCTTTCCTGTGTGGATTACGTTTTTCTTTCCTGTGTGGAATACGTTTACTTTCCTGTGTGGACTGAGTTGTACTTGGGCTCGGAGGTTGGAGCGTATTTAAATTTGATGACTTAGGTATATGTATGGGCATATACCTAAGTAGTGTCGGTTGTTACTTCGTGATTGTACCTTTCTTCGTGGTTTATCCTTTGTGGATTTGAGAGACCTTCAGGGGTCTCGGGGTCCCTACTGAGTAGCTTATACTCACCCCTGCACGGGCTTTGCCCGCACTACGTTGTGTTGGTTGCAGACGACGGACAGCGTTGACCTTGGCTGAGGCTTGCAGAGCGGGACGGTACCCGGAGGTGGACCACTGGTCGGGACGTGCTCGGAGCGGACGGCGGGACCCGTGGAGCAGTGGAGCTATCTGTACCCACCCTTCAGGTGGGATTACCGGTGGACAGCTCGGCGTAGCGGCCTTTACTTTTCAGTTGCTGTTTTCCCTTTCAAGTTGTACTTTACTTTCAGTTTGGGTTTGTATACTGGCCCATTTACTTTTCCGCACTTTCAGTTGTACTCTACTTTTGCTTAGTGTTTACTTTCCACTTTCTTACTCTGTGGTGTTTGTTTACTTTACAAAGGCAATGCCTTCCATTTTTACAGGGATTTACGCCTTGGTGCTAGTCGCCAGCCCCTGGCCTATGGAAGACGGGCTTGGGGTAGTCACGGGACGGACCCCGAGGGCGGGTCGTGACATTGTCTCATACTTATGGTTCTCACAAAGGTTATCTATTCCTAATATCCAAAAATAACTAGACCATCCTATGATACCAACTATAGTGACCCTAGCCTTTAACATATAATATTTCATGAATTTAAGAATAATTATACATTAGAGTACAAGCCATGGATCGTTATGTATAATGTCTTGGAAGACAAGGTACATAATACATAAACATGGGATTAAAAAACTTCTTTATTTAGTCTTCATAAAGAGATCCTAACTTTCTTTGAGAACTTATATCTGTATAGGATAACCAGAGGCTAACATGAATAAATGGATTAGATAAAAACCCTAGTACGGAACATATGAAATAATCTTAAGAACATGAGTTTGGAGTCATGACATAATGAAACCAAAAGCATAGAACATATGAAATTATAACATATAATCATGGGACCATATAAACATGGAATCATATAAATGTAAAATAAACATAAAAAATGACTTTATTATGAGTCCATGATAACCTCCAATCTCTTTTCACATAGTATAATGGGTCAAGGATCACCGGAAACCCCGTTTCTCATAGAAGTACAAGCCATGGCTAATCGCCAAGACCGTTTCACATAACATCTCATGAGACTTAACTTTACCCAATGAATTGGAGAACTAACTGGGTAGCCCCATATGACATTTCATGAACATGTTTTACACATAAAGAATCATACATAATCATTATTACATAAATAAAGCGGTTACCCATGAAAAGAATTGGGTATCACAATAATGGCATTAAGCATAAATAATGGGTGCATCATGAAAGTGTCCATGAAAGAATGAAATTAGAAAAATACAAGGAAGTTTATATGGTAAAATAGGAATATATCAAGGTAATTTATGTAAAATATAAGTGAGAACATGTAAGAAATGTATTTAAAAAATTTATCATTAAAACATTTTTATGTTTGTTTATGGAAAATACCAAAGAACCTTTAAAATATACAAGAGAACAATCTTTAATATAAAATCTGAAGTAAAAAAAATCTTTTCAGTTTAAAAATACCGATTTTATGAAGAAAATTATTTCTTAAAATAGAGGATATAGTGCACATGATGTTGGGAACAAAATTGGGACGCCCCTTTAAACGAGTTTGCTTATTGGGAAATATCTAGGAGTGATTCACTTAAAAGAATGTATATCCCCGAAAGAGAATGAGAGATGGATCTTGTAATATTAGTTTGAAGCACATAAATAGCATGTATATGTTATACATAAAAATAAAAGACAAATTTATTTTGTAAAAAATAATGATAGATAATCTTGAAGGAATAATGGAGGTTCAGTTAGAATTCATTGCGGATTATCATCATGTTATCAGGTGTACCCAAAATGGATTGATGAGAAAGAAATATAGTTTCTAATAACTTATAAATCAAGAGAAAATTACGGGGGAAGTGTAAAATTATACCCCATAATTTTGTATTACATATAAAAAGGGATATTATAGAGGACATTCTTGATTAAGAGTGAAATGGGGAGGATCCCTTACCTTAATTTCTGTTTAATTCATCTCTTCTACACCGTCATAATAATGAATTTATGTTTATTAAAACAATGATATAAAAATTAATTGTAGTCATTTTATAAAAATATTAATCAATTATATTTATTGAGTTTTATTTTATAAATTTCATTGATGAAAATTTAGTGTTTTGAAATTATATTTTACCTAAAAATTTCTCGTCTTGCGACGACTTCACATTTTATTAAAAATAAAATATAAATTAGTATAATTAGTTCTATAAGGATAGAATACATGTAATTTGATAATAATACTTTTTATATATTTTATATTGTCCATAAATGAATGTTTTTATAATAATTATCTTGGAAACATCTCTGTAGATGGTTAATCGACCTTTAATGGGACATTATTGATAGTGTGGGAAACAAAAGTATTACTTTTTTTATTAATATTATTATTATAATTGGTTATAATTTTTAATATAATGTTAAATTACTGCATAATAATTTTTTTTCATATTTTTCTAAAATGGATAGTGTGATTGAAAAAATGAATAAAAGATAGAAGATTTAATAGACTTTTACTCTCTCCTCGGTGTAGCTCCTCTTGCACGAAACTATAACTCCCATGGTGATTGAAGTTGGTGGACTACAGAATTTCCCAAATAATTATAATAGACATGAGAGGGAGAATTTTAGAAGAGATTAGGCTTATTAGAGAATGATATTAGTGGTTTCCAAAGGGGAGGGAGAGTGGTTTTTGATATATGAGAAGGGGTTTTTTAGAATAAAATGTTAAATAAAATAATATATCAAATGTTAGACATGAAATAATATTTTTTTGAAAACATAAGGTATTATAAAATTATCTTCAAAGAAAAAGACATATAATTGTTAATTTATGAATAAATATTTGTAAAATAAATTTTATTATAATATAATTAATTATAATTAATTATTTATGACTTATAAAAATACCAATACTTTTACAACGGTCAAATTGCCACATATAATATTCCTAAATTTTAATTAATCATTCAATGTTAAGGTTATTATTATTTTGGAAGATTTACTATTCATAAGGGTCCTGTTACTATTCATAAGGGTATGTTAATATTCTTAAAGGTAGGTTACTATTCATATGGGTAGGTTACTATTCAGAAAAATTATGTTTTCCTATGAAGTCCAAATAACATACTGATTGAAAATGTGTATGTTAGATTTTTGAAATTCAAAGCATAGAAGTGTAAAAACTATGTTTAATGGTCACATAGAATTTAGTATCGTGATATTTTATTGTGATTTCTAATACTATAATGCATAATGTAAATAAGGGAATTCTATTGACAAAACATTGGGTCATTACAATTTTGACTTCATTTCATAGAACATGGTGCTTCATATAGTGAAATAATATATCAATCATGAAAACCAAATACAAATTTAATCTTAAACCATTATATAAATGGTTATATTTTCCAAAATATTACGTTCCAACACATTATATGGATGGTCTTCAAAATTCCAAATGAACTTACTAAAAATCATAAAGTGATTTTTAATAATAACATAACAAGCATGTGAATACCTTCCTCATGGGTTCTCTTGAAAAATGGTAATATGTTGACTTACCATAATATCTTTTTTAAAATATGAATTCTTATTTATTTCTTAGGTGATACAAATGTTATTGTATATATTCCTTAAATCATAAAGTGTTGTAAACTCTATTAATGATAGAATAACCTTTTTAAAAAAATCATTAATCAGATCCGTTGTAGTCTGTAATTAAATCAATCATCTATTTATTACAACATCATTATCAATGTATCATGGAATTATTAAGGGTTATATTTACATAAACCATATATCTTACAAAATATTTAACTTTCTATAGATTTTGTTTTCTTATTACAATTCTATATATGATCTCAAATCCTTAATGGAAAAGTAATGTAGTACAATACATGACTATTCCAAGATTCTTATAACTAGTACATAACTAAGAAAATAATCAAAAAACATAATTATTGACTCCAAACATATTAAAATAAATCATTCATCTTCATCTGTGGTTGTAGAATTATCTTGACCATGATACATTAGCCTCTATTGGGGTATATTCCTTTGACACATGAGACATTGATTTGCATAGCGTCACATATCACCATAATGGAATAATCTGAAATTGGATTTTTATTTCTTTCCCATGAAATCATGATCTTGGTGACCATTTTCTACACACTTATAAAAAACTCTCATTACCTTAAAAAATCCACCATGGTGTTTCTTTCACAATTATCACATGTATGAAAATACTTCATTCCACTTTTCTATTTATACATCTTTTAACATGTCATACTCTTATTTTATTTCTTTCCATCAATTATATAGGACTTGTGGAATTATTTTCCTCTGTAGTCATCACATTAAACTATTCCCTAAGATGATGACAATACATGGGATATTATTTCCATGTGAAATATTGGCCTAAGGCCAAAACATATATGATTTTTAATACTCTTTGGATCATGTACATTGGTGAGGTTCACATTACTTCTACTAGGAACCATTTCTAATTGAGAACATACACTAAATTAGTTAATATCACTACAAAACATAATGTTTAATACCAAAAGTACTTAACATAAATTAAAAAATTATTCACCGTTAATGAAATAATCATAAACGTGGTTTCTTTGGGGAAATAATTTCTTTTAAATCATTCCTAATAGTATGTAAAGAAAATGTGAATTATTCAAAGTTTATCCCTTGGGAGGGTCAAACCATGTGAGTATTAAGGCTCGTTATCATGTACAAATTTATGATTGAGTCTATCCTAAAACACCTTGTCAGAGTTATTAACCCTATGCACATATGTGCTAGAACCATGTCCACTTGTAGTATCACAGGTTTTATTTCTAGGATGTGCCACATAACCTCTACCATATAAAAATCCAGGATTGATTTCTATACCTCTATACAAAGTCTACCTTGGGGTTATGTACCCTATTCAATGTTCTATAATTCTAGTTTCCCATATTTCTACTAAAATTCCTTTGATAACAACTTTAACACCACAACCCTAGTAGGCCAGTTCCAGTGAATTTCATTATTACGTTGGTATAGATACAAGATTTAAATACCATGGTGTAGACTAGTTTAGTTGATTTTTATTACTATATTACATACACGATACCCATAATACATTGTTAAAATATAAAATATAATAAAATAATTAAAATCTCAACATCCTTGAAACTCTTTCAAAGGATTCATCTTCATAACATAGGGAAATAAAACATAATATGGGTGAAAACAAAATATTATTAAGGGAAGGTAAAATGGAATGAATAATTAATTTATAAAGAAAAATTAATATTTAAAGGTAAATAACTAATAACACATTCCATTCTAATAACTACATAAGGAATAATTAATGTTCCATAGTAAGAAACTGAAGCACATTCTATTTAATCAATAAATTTGGAATGAAAGGCTTCCTTAGATATTCCTACATAATAATCTAATCGATAATAATAGTAAATTAATTATCAATAAATCCTTTGATTAATTATTTCATTTCATGTTTCCCAGGAACATGATTCCTTTACTGTCAAGATAAAATAGTTTAAACTGTTTAGATTTGGACAATTGATTTGTCTCATGAGGGTACCGATGCATCATGGGGCTTGCATTAACCAATATCCAACCCAGAGGAATTTTATTAAACATTACCTAACCCATGTATTTCATGTAAAATTAATTACACATATATATAATTATTTTTCTAAATAATGAACAACATTCCTTGTCAAATATCTATCTTAAAAATAAACGATACAAATTGTCTATAATTCCCCAGTTAATGAAATAAATGTCAAAGTGAACACTATAGGTAAATATTGTATACACATTAGGATATAATAATATAAATTTAATGAGAATAAATATATGTTATTTAAAATACAAATAACACATGTAAGTGAATTTTTTAAGATAAAGATAAAGATAATAATAAAATAAAGATATATTGTGGAGATAACTTTTACCACTTTGTAATTTTCAAGTCAAAACCCTTTAGATTAGATAATAAGAATTAAATCATTTAATACCATGAATATAAAATGATTCATTCTATAATATATCGATGTTTTCAATAGATACACCACAAAAAAATTTAACTGGTGTAAATAACGTATGTCTCATGGAATGAAACGTGATAAAAGTATCCCTTACAAGATGTTTTACTTGTAACATGTGTCTTTATCTTCCTAAATAATAAACTTATGGTATGTTTTTAATAACATAAGAACCATTCCCAATTTTATTATTACTTTTACTTCACTTATTATAATTATTTGAAAAACAATTTAATCAATTATGTTTATGTCGAGTGTTTTGACTATATTCAGTTAATGTGTCAAAAATGAATTGGGTATGTAAAATATGGTCAAAGGGGTCATTATATAAAAATTTACAAAATAATAATCATGAAAAAAATTATTATATTTATATATCATTTATACTTTGAAAACCAATCAGTAAATATGGTTTTTAAAATTTTACCAACGTTATAATCATTGTGAAGTTATGTCGTACATACACAAGGGTAACATTCCTATTTTTTAATGATAATTATGGAAAGAGGGTAAGTAAAATTATATCATTATATAATTATAATTATATAATAAATTACATGCCATTTATTCATATATATTTATAATTATTGTTGTATAAAAGGATTCAAATCGCATCGGGGAGGTAGTAGTCCACCTGTCCATGAATGACATTATCTCTTTTTAGTGTACAAAAAGGGTAAAAAAGTTAATCATATATTATATTTCTAGAAATTTAATTTTTCAAAAAAACAATATATATTTCATATATTTCACATATTTTAAATTAAAAACAAACTCAATCACTACCATGTATAGCTTGAATGAATCACATCTTTTTGAGGAGGCGGTAGTTGACACTTTTAAAAACGATGATATCGTATTCCCACAAAATGGAGTGAAAAAAAATATGTGTTACCGAATAATTCAAGAATAATAAGAACATTATTAATATAATTTTAATCATATAAAAATATTTTTTCCACATTAATGAACACCATTGGAGGTGGTAAAGTAAAAAAACTATCATTGTTTTGTGAGGCTGTGGTTCATCATACACGATCTGTAAGTTCATTACCCATTATGGGGAAGTGTGTATAACTGTAGGTATAAACCTTATATTAAAAAAATTTAAAAATATTTAGGATTAATATTTTGTTATATAATAATTATTTAAAAATAATTTATGTGTTTGATAAGTAAATGAAAAAAAATTGACCATTGTAAAATGTTACCTCATAATCAGGTAACAACATTTGGTTTACACCAAAGGGCATCCAAGGACTAATTTATGACCATGGGGTGGATTCTATAATTAGGGTAAGAATTTTAGGGAAATTTTTTATCAGATATTGGGTAAGAAAAATGTCTTGAGAGGTGTGAATAAGGGGGACATGTGTGTGTGCTTTTATAGTGGAGAACAAGTTGCATTCATGTAAATTTTGAAAAATGGAATTACAACCATATTGTTTCTATGAAAAGTGGATCCAAAAATGTTAAAAATAAAATTAAATGGAGTATAGAATCTATATATGTGCATAAAATAGACTTTCGATAAGTTAGTAGGTAATTTTGGTTCTTAATATTAAGGTCTAGACTGTTGTTAAGTAGATTTTTCTCTTAATCTTCGTAATTATGTTTAATTACATTCACTATTATTTTATTTCACATTTTTGACCTTATTATGTATTATAAATTATGTTTATTATAAATATGGAATATATTTTTCAAAATTAGAATCATATATGTTTTATAAATTATTAAAAAATTAACCTCGCAGATGGGATGACACTGTAGGTTTGTAAAGTAAAAACATTCAAATGTTTGCTATGTTTTTGTATCCAATTTAATTGGGAAATTGATTAAAATGAAAAAATTGGATATATATATATATGTAAACATTATCTAATTAATACTAAAAAGTAATAAAATATTTAATTTTACCATATAAATTAATTATATTAAAAATTAGTGCTAAATTAAAATTCAATATTTTTCACTATTCATCAAAAAATGAAACATCACAGAAAAATAAAAAAAATCACTCTAACCAAATTTTTTTGTTTAAATTTAAACAAATATGTTTTTTTGTCATATTAAATTCATAAAGTTTTCAAAACTCAGATTTAATGTTGGTGCACCATTAAATGGCTGTAAATTGGCCTTTGTAAAAATATAGGTTTTATGCATAATATTTTGTTTGTTCTTATCATATTATTCTCAAATATTTTATATGAATGTAAAAAATATTTTATTGAATATATAATATATAGAATAAATTAATATCACTCCCTAATTTTAATTAATTTAATTTATTGGTATAAAATGACTTTGTTAGCATAGAAATTGTTTTTTAGAAAAATATTTCTTTTATAATAAATTTTCTCTTATATTCATTTCTAATTAATTTGTAACCAATGAATTAAAAATATATTTTCTTAACTTAATGAATCATATTAATAACCATAAATATTATAGATATGTTGTATCTTATTATATTTAATAGTAATTTTAAAACATATTATTATTTATCAAAAATCAGTTTGTTGTCTGGAAATCCATCAAGGAAATTCAGTCTTGCGTATAACGAAAGCTATCCTCTATGTTATGTGTACGACAATGAAAAAGAATTTACTGGTAAATAATCTTAAATTTTTGTTTTGTATAAATAAATCATGGATCAAAAATAAAATTTATTCTAAAATGAAAATATTTTAAAGTATTAGGGTGTTACATTTGAACCACCTTAAATAAATATTGTCCTCGCAATTAAAAATTTTTATCGATATTCAGGGGATTGATTTTGGAAAATAAATTATTATTGAAAAACCCAAAAAATTAATAGGGTTAATAACACATATTCTTAATAGAAGATAAATGGAAGTACAATGGTCACGTAATTGGGTTACCAATTAGGAGAAAATTGGTGGGAAATGGAAACATGGATATAGATGAAAAATGTAACAATCATGTTCTAATGGAGATTAATAGAGAAGATGTTTACCTGAATGTTGATGACCATAAATCCTTAAACCAATGTTATGAAAAATTCTATTAATATCATAAAAAATTATGTCAATAGGACAAAAATTTTTAAGAACATTTTTCCTATAGATAAGAACAATTATCACACACATAGAATATAAGTAAATATACGTTTCTTTAAACATAACATTTTCCTTTAATTAAAAATTGAACAATTTCTACTACATATCTTAGAGGAAGATGCTTCATATAGTGAATTCCTATATAAATATCTAAAACTGCATCTAAAGCTCATCTTAAACCATCATATATATGGTTAAATTTTACAAAATATTATGATCAAACACTTTAGAAGGAAGGACAACGAATTTACCAAATGAACTTATCAAATAACATGAAGTGACTTTTAATCCTCACTTACAAAACATGTGAATACCCGCATCATTTATTCTCTAGAGATAAGGTAATATGTTGAATTACCCTAAGAAATTATAGGAAACATGATTTCTTACTTATAATTTAAGTAATACACATTTTATTAGATAAATTTCGCAAATTAATATTTGTTTTGAACTCAAGTAATGATAAAATAATCCCTTAACAACAAATAATTAATCAGTACAATGGTAGTTGGTGCATAAATCAATCATATATTTCGTCAAGAATCATTATCGCTGTATCATGGATATATTAAGGGTTTTCTTTCCCTCAACCTTATGTTTTCCAAAATGATAAACATGCTACTGATTGACTTTTTATGGTATCATTAAGAATATTATGTCAAATACACAATGAAAAATAGTTATAGTATAATCCTCATATATTCCATGATTCTTATAAAATGTACATCATTGATAAAATACTCAAATTAAATGATTAATGAATTAAAAAATAATTAAATTATAGATTCCTATTTTTGAATGGTTGTAGTATAATCTTGACTATGATCAATTAGCCTCTTTTGGGGTATATTCCATTGATTCATGAGACATTGATTTACATAGTGACCCATCACCTCGAAGTGGAGGAATTTCTAATTGATTTTTTTATTTTATTCCCTCATAATCATGAACATGGTGGCCCTTTACTCCACAATTATAACAAAATCCCATTCTCTTAATTAAAGTATCATGGTGTTTCTTTCCACAATCATCACATATTGGTGGCCCTTTACTTTGGGGATTTTTTTGATCCTTACTACTGATTTCTAAAGAAAATGTGAATTGTCCTATGTGTACCCACTAATATTTTCAAAATAGGTGTGTAATAAGTCATGTTATCCTGTGCTAGGTTATTCTAGAGTTAGGCCCAACACACCTTGTAAGTGTTTTTACCCCTAATTAAATCTCTTCCAATACCATGTCTACTTGTAGTATCCATGAATGGATTAATTTATAGGAATACCCATATAATCATTACCTTGCCGAAATTAAATGACATTATTATATAATTATCATTAAAGTCTGTATTATGGTATTGTTTTCTAATTTATGTTTTTTAGATCTAGTTTCAATGGTTGTTTCTAAACTTTATATAATACCAAGAGTAACACCCCGAACCCAGTATCCCAGAGCCAGTGCATTACTGCATTAAATTTTAATAAATACAAGGTTCAAACACCAAGGGACCAAACAATTTATCATTTTACTTAATCTTGATGAAACACATGATACCAATAATACATTGGGAAAAGAAAATAAAGCATAACATTTGTAAACCCACAATATCCTTGAAATTCATTAAAAGGATTCCACTTCATAACATTAGGAAAGAAAAAATAATATTTGTGAGCTCAAATTATCTATAAGGGAATGTAAAATGGAATAAATAATTTATTGAAGAAAATAAATCATCATTTATGTTTAAATAACTGATAACACATGCTATTGAAATAACTATAAACGACATAATCAACATGGAAAGGTGAGAAACTGAAACACATGTAATTTATTCTATAAACTAAGAAAGAAATGAATACCTAGATATGTCAACACAATAATATCATGGAAAATAATAACAAATGATTTCTCAATAAAGGAAACTCTTAATTTATAAATGTAATATTAACCATGAACATGATACCATTACTTCAAAATAAAATAATTTAAGCTATTAAGATTTGGACAACTGGTTCATCTCAGGAGAGTACTAATGTATCATGGGGGTATACATTAACTGGTCTACAACACCTAGAAATTATAATAAAAAGTCCCTTACCTATGTCTTTCGTGTACAAATAATTCCTAATATATCTAATGGTCGTTCTATATAATGAAAAACATGCCTTACCAAATATCTGTATTGAATAAAAGTTATCAATTTATCAATAATTCACTAGTTAATCAAATAACAGTCAATGTGAACACCATATGTAAAAATATAATATGGTTTATTAAATAATTAAATCCATTTAATGATAATATAGTAATGTTATTTATAATAAAATGATCACAATAAAGTGATTATTTCAGTATAATGTTAACAATCCTAAAAGAAAGTTTTGTTGTAAAGAAAACTTTTACCACTTGGTAATTTTCAAGTCAAAACCATTTGGATGAGATAATTAAATGAAAAATATTAATTATAATGAAGATAAAAGGCCTTGTGATATAATATATCAAAATTTACAATTGATACACCACACAAAAGAAGTGAGTGGTGTAAATGGAATATGCCTCACAGAATGAAAAGTGAGATAAGGATCCATTACCATATGTCCACATTCCTACACGTTTCTTTATATTCATGAATAATAAATTTATGTTAAGTTTTTTATTGATTCATAACATTTACATGTTTATTACTACTTTAATTCACTTATTATAATGCTGTAAACAACTATTTAAACAATTATGTTTACGTCGGGTATTTTCACTATATTTAGTATATTTGTCAAAAAGGCACTTGGTGGGTCAACTATGGTCAAATGAGTAATTATATAAACCAATAATGAATATTAAAAATGAAATAATTATCATATTTAAACATCTATTATACTTTTAAAACCATTCATGAATGATGGTTACAAAAAATTCACTATCATTACAATAATGGAGATAGTAGGTCATACATACATATGGGTAACCTTCCCATTTTTCAATGATCATTATATAAAGAATTTATGAAACTTTGTATCATTAAATAACTATTATTATATCATAAGTAACATGTAATCTAATAATATATACTTATAAATACAATTCTTGTGATTTAAATGGATTCACAACCCCTCAAGGAGGTGGTAGTCCACACATACATGAATGATATTATCACTTTTTCAGTGTATGAAAAGGGTTATAAATAAAATGATATATTATATTTCTTGAAAAGGGAGTTATGTTATTAATATCATAAATATTTATTTTATGTAAAATGTGTTTAATTAAAAATATCCCTAATACATTCCATGTATAGCGTGAAAAAATCACGTCAGTTGGGGAGGCGGTAGTCCGCACTTCAAAACACATTGTTATCGTATTCACAAAAAATATAGTGCATACGGGTATGTATTAAAAAAGAATTATAAAAGGAAAAAATCGATTATTAATATCATATATATTATATATTTTATTTGTTATTCATAATTCCCACCATGAGAGGTGGTAAAGGAAAAATGAACAATCATGGTTTTGTGAGGTGATAATTTACCATACACAAACGGTTAGTTCATTACACATATATGGAAGTGTGTGTAGGTGTATTTGTAACCGATTTAACTAAAAAACTATGTATATTTACAATAGTTATTTTATTAAATAATCATGATATAAAAATATTTGTAGTGGTGGAGAATAAAATGAGTGAAAAGCGATCATTTGAAAATGTTACCTCTTAAACGGGTAACCCATTTTGTTTTGCGTGAAAGGGATTACTTAGTTATCTTTGATAGCTAGAAGAGTATTCTATGATTAGTAGAGAGATGTTGGGATATTAATTTATCATAATTTTTTCAATCCAAATGGTTTTATATTTTTGAATAATAGGGAGGGTTGAGTGCCTTTTTATATTGGATGTGGAGTGGCATTCTTTAAAATTTTTGAAATCGGAATTCCATCCATGTTTTTCATATGAAAATTTGGCTCCAATAATGATAATAATTGGATAAAATGGAGTATAGGGTCTAAATATGTCCATAAAATATCTTTTGGACAATATTCTAGGCCATTAGGGTTCTTATGTTTAAGGTTTAGTCCTTTGTTAAGTTAATTGATCTCTTAATTGGATTAATTCATTTTAATTACTTTCAATAATAATTTTAGTCAAAAATTAAGATGAAATTATTAGAAATTAAAAATTACTTTTATTCAAAGTATTTTGCCTATTTTTTGAAATTACAATCACATAAGTTTTTTAAATTAATTCAAAATTAATCCCATAGATGGGATGACAAGGTGGGGATTTAAATAAATTTGATATATGTTGTCAGAATACGGTAACATTAGGTGCCCCATTAAATTAGTAAAATTTAAAAAAATCATAATAAAATTAGGTGCACCATTAAAAGGCTGTAAAATTTTATTTATTAAAATATCCGTTTTTATGAGAAATATTGAGCTTGTTCTTATATTATGGTCATAAAATTTAATTGTTGAATGTAAATAATATTTGATTGGATATATAATATATATATTACATTAACATCACTATATAATTTTATTAAACTTAATTTAATTTTTGATTAAACGACTTTGTGTGACTATAAATATTTTTTTATAAAACAATTACAATTATATTCAATTGGTTCTTATATGTATTTCTAATTAAGTTTTAACCAACAAATTCAACCATATATTTTCATTTGTTATTGAATAATATTCATAAAAATTAATTTAACATCTACATTGTATCTTATTATATTTAATAATATTGTTAATAATATATTTGTTTTTTGGTAAAACTTGGTCTTGCACGTTATGCAAGCCACTCAGGAAAGTCAGTATTGAGTGCAACACATGCTGACATCAATGTACCATTTAGACAAAGCTAAAAATTATGTTCTGTGTAACATATGATTAATTTAGTGTTTCATATAAATCAATATTGGAATAAAAATAAAATTTATTCTAAAAGGAAAATATTGTATAATATTTGGGTATTACACTATTCACACCCACCAATTTAATGGCTAGGTTATTATAGGTATATATATATCATGGGTTGTTTAAGTTTAGTGTTTCATGTTGAATATTAAATATAAATAAGAATCCCATATTTTCATATACCAAAAGTTATCAAATAGATAAAATTTATTATAAATTAAATAGATCATAAAGTCTTAGGGAGTTAACTTCTCGTCTATGTTCAGTGTTGTGGGTTTTTTACGCTACTGAACATAATTTTCATCTCTTAAATTCTAAGGTTGTTACATCCCACCAAAAATTTATTAAATTCTATCCTCAAAATTTTAACATTATCTTAATAACAAGAGTTTGGATATTTTGCAATACATTTGTTGGAATCCCACATTGTAAAAAGTGTTTACAAATATATCTATCAATTTAAAAGAATGTGCAGTATGATGGTCATCTAGAATAGTACATAAATAGATTCACAAGTAGAAGAATATTGGTGGGAATTGAATATATAGACATGGAAAAAAAATAATATTTTCTAAATAATGATAGAGAGTTATAGAGATCATTGACCAGAAAAGTTTAATGATCTATTGAATGTCGGGGGCCTTATAACTATAAATATGCAATGAGTAGAAATTCCATAGTTTAATCAGAAATAAATGTATTAGGATAACATTTTTCAAAGATCCTTTTCTAAGATTTGAGTAATTATTTTACCATATATATGTAAAACATATTTAAATATACTTAATTAACAATTATAATTTCTTATATTATCCAATTTTCCCCAAAATCATATCTTCTTCTCCAAATAATGAGTATTCGAGATGATGTTTTAATGCATGAAGAACTAAAAACAATTTTTAACTGCCATATAACCATTAAAGGGTAAATCAAGATATTTAACATATCTTTATACATTTACCAAAAAAAAATGGTTAGAACATGATATGATTTTTAAAAAATGATCGAACCATTATATGATTTAATAATACATTAATATCATAAATTAAAAAATAATTCACAAATTTTAAATAAAATAACTATTAATGCCTCAAAATAAAAGGGTGTTTTAACCTAAAATTTTATCTAATATATTTTTCTTTCAAGGCCTATAATTATAGCGACATAATTTTTTTAAAATATCCTTAACCAGTTAGTCAATATATCCATTTTCAATATCGTGGTTATCTATGTGATGAAACATGCATTCCCATAAATATCTCAATATCCAAGATCATAAAAGATGAAAATTTTATCAATACCTTAAATATTATCTCCAAAAAATTTAAATTCGTAATAATTTTTATTCCAAATATTTAAATACAATTCAAACTAACAAAACATCACCTAAAATGTCATTGAACACTTTATGATGTTATCTCTTAAAACCTCAAAGGCGTGTCTAAAGACATTGAGATTATGATTATCCATATCATTATAGACCTATGATGGTATCCATACATATTTAGAAAACCTCAAATGATAAAATCTGATTATTCAATTTTATATATAACATTTCTCTAAACCAACTATTATATCCTAGAAATTCCACTCAAGGATTTAGTGATGAAATCAGAAAAATCAAATTTTCATCTTTATTATTGATGGGGTGACTCAATTCTCACCGTCCAAAACATTTTTAATCAAAAGGATATATATTATCACTTATATTATTAAAATGTATTTAGGTTTAGCCTTTTATATAATTAGGTAAAAATCTCAAATAAAAACTACCCATGTATTAAAATGGGAATTTCTCTTACTCAACCCAACATTCTATACTTCACATTACGTAAACATCATTATACATATTAGAGAATTATACAAAAAATTAATTCAACATTGTTTCTTGATAACATGTGACAAAGGAAGCATAAAAAGTGTGATATAAAAATCGTACTAAGGGTAAACATAATCATTAACAATTGAATTTAATTAGTGAGTATAATAAGGGTATAAGAGTATGATGAGAAAAACATAGTTCATAATAAAATGATAAAAGAAATCATACCCATAAATACTTCATGTAATATGGAATAAGGCTTTAACAAATGATCGATTAAAAATAATAAATAACCACAAGCCATGTGTTATCATTCCTTATCAATGGAATCATTATAAAATCATGGAAAGCAAAGATAATACTTTTCGGTTTCATGAAACATCATATTCATAGAACCCTTTCTAAACCTTTATAAATGGAATAACCATACAGTTCACATGCAATATAATTACCCAGAGAACTTCATCATTACCCAATGTGTTGGAGTGCTATATGGGTTCACCCATCATATAATATATTTTAGGATAAATTGGTGCTATTTGGGTTCACCCATCATATAATCTATAAAGGGATCACCTAGTTATATCTAGTTTCACCAATCATATATAATTTCTAAGGACCACCACATGAATAAATTACAAATAGCTTTCATTTCATAATAAAACTTATAGAAAAAATCATTATACCTTTTATAGATTAATTAACCCATAAATAAAATGGGTTTTATTTCAATCTCTTCAAAACATGATTAACCAATGGAAAATAAATGGATTCTATTAACAATATCTTTGAAAAATGTTAAACCCATGGACAATAAATGGTGTCTATTATAACCTCTTTTCAACATGATCATTATATAGAAAATAAATGGGTTTCATAATAATTTCTACGAATTTTTTTAATATATCTATATAATGAATAAGGATAGAATCAATACAATATATATCCATTGGAGTAATAATAATGTGTTGTTTTCATTGATGAATATAGATTCCACAAAAATATCATTAAAAAAACTTGAGGAAAATATCCGTTTTATTTTGAAAATTACTTTTTATAACTAAATGTAAAAAAATTTAAAATATTTTTCATTGAAAATATTATTTGAAAAATACAATGTTAATTTTAGAAAAATTTCATAGTAATGATGGTTTGAAATTTTATTCATTCCATACATGTTAAAATAAATATTCCTTTCACTTTTTCAGTAAAAGATAAAAAGGAATTAATTTTAAAATTACTTATTTTTTTTTCAATTTTAAAATTAAATATTTGGGTTAAAATTTATTTAATGAATAATTTTGGAATATTAGTGGAAAATATCAATAACCATAGGGGAATAAAATTAATTTTAGGAATTAATTTTATACTCTTTTTTAGTGAAAAAGAGTATAAAATTGTAATATTAGTGGAAAATATCAATAATAACCATAGGGGAATAAAATTAAATGGATTTATAAAGAAATTAGAAAATAATTTCATTCATATGAGATTTAATAATAAACCATATTGATTAGAATGAGATTGTTAAATAAACCATTAAAATGATCATAATGTTTAAGTGATTATTAATAAATGAAACAATTGTGTGTATCAAATATAAATAAAATAAAAAATGGAAATAAAACACAATATAATGAATTTTCATTTCACACATAATCTCAGAATATCAAATATGCTGAAGAAGTAATATAACCCCATGAAAAACAATTGAGTTTCAAAATTCATTAAAACTTGGTAAATTTTATTTCAAATAAACATAGATAATATTATTCAAATTAAATACTAAAATATCTTAAATTATTATATATTCATGATATTACATGAAAAATGGATTGTATATACACTATAAAGAATAAATTAATTTCATAACATTATAATATGACTTAATGAAATGTAAGTGAGATGAAATCTCTTTACAAATGCTTCATTTTCATTGAACTTTGATTTAACCTCATATAAATTGGTTTAAAACACATTATTAACATGTTAAAGAAGAATATTATCATTTATAATATCATATATTATCCTTTTATGAAATATTATCAACCCTTTTATAATAATCATTTATTATTTTTATTGTTTCTAGTTTTAATTAACCCATTTTATCATTTTTTCTTTGTTATCAAAGTTCTAGTTCTAGAGAATATAATATAGTTAAGTCATATCATGAATAAAAATAATGAAATAATCATATATATTTATATTATTTATGTTAATAATGATATATTCCAAATATATATTTTTATTTTATTTATGATATAATTATTATTCTAGAATGAGAAATTGATATTTATCTTTCCTTCCATTTATTCATCAAAAAATGAAAGAAACATTCAAGTGTTCGTATGACCTACTGTCTCTTTGTATGTTGTAAGTCATTTTTATATCTACAAATTTTATGTATTATTCTAAATATGTATATATAGAATATAGATGATATTTAAATCACGAATTACAATATATAAATTTTTTAACCACTATAAAAGTATAGGTATTGAACTGCTGAACTAATGATTCCTTAAAAAACAATATAGTTAACACCTAAAAACGACCATTCTAAAGAGAAATTATTAATAAATGGGTGTTGGAATCTAATAAGTGGATAAAACATGATATTATAAGTATTCACATAATTTTTTTATATAATTACAGTATATCATATTTGTTTACATAAGCTGGGTCAATTTCAAATGAATTTAGATTTGTGTTAATAGATTTATGTTTCAATCCCATTTTTATTGGTATGGTTTATGCTTGAATTTACATTAATGGAAATTATATGATCCATATTTGATAAATCTCATAAAATGTATTATATTATTGTAATTTTTAGTGATTATATGTTTTCCTTTAATTATCCCCACTTTTAGTATTCTAGAGATCAAAATCATGCTTTTATGCAAAAAGCCACCTATATTTTTCTATTCAGTTTGGGATATTTTTCTTCCATGAATATATTTTATTTAAAATGTTTTAATGAACTATTATTCAATTATCATGATATTTTTTAATATAATTCTTACTCATTTTTTAATTTCTATAAAAATGTATCAAAGGAATGTTATTATTTTATTCTAAATGAGGCACTTTTAACTTTTTATAGGAAATTTCAACATAGTATTTGTTTTAAAAAAGACAGAATGAAAATAATTTATAAATTTCACTTATATTAAATACTTTGAATTTTTATCTGTGAAATTCCAATTTAATTTTCAATGAAGTTGTTTTTCATAATATTTTAGAAATGTTTTATATTTTAGATAAGTAATTTCAATATAAAATGGCTATCATACTCAGGAAATGTTCACGATATCTTTTAAATACATTTTTCATCTATGATAACATCTTTTTAGGTTACGTATGTTTTTCCAAGGATATTATACCTCGATATGATCATCATTATTTCACTGAATGGTTTACAATTTTTCTGATGATATGTTTACAAAACCCATTTATTTCCCATGGGTTATGAAAATATTATATAATTAATATTAAATGATATTTTGAAATATATTTAAATTGATTATAATTATGAGAAATGTTGGGATATAATTTTATATCCCTCTAATTATTTGCGTGAAGATTTATATTCATTGAGATTGAATGATACACAAGAGGTTATCCCAATACTTAAAGGGGGTTTATTTGAAGTTATTCGAAGCCTAAAAGATTATATAGAAGAGGTTTTAAAAATCATATAAGAGTGTACATGGGAGGTTATCCCAAGACCGATGTAGATACATGGGTGTTTATCAAACCCAAACATGTGATTAATATATTATTAGATATCCATGACATAATATTTCTTTGAATATTATTTTTCTATAGATTATTCCATAATTTTAGGAAATAATATTATTATAATGTTATGTTCTCATTGATCATGTTCTTTAGTTAAATTTTGATTCATGTCTTATAAATTTCATTATTTCTTAAATTTCACATGTTTATGATCTAATAATGAAGGGTATGGTTTTAAAATTTTATACTCATGTTATCATACCATTTATGCTCTTATTATGTTTAAATGATCATAGATATCTACCTTTCTTGACATTATTGAGTATCTAAGCTCACTGATTATTAGGATTTCTTTTCCTTATGTTTTGAAGAAACTTGTTATGTTGGATGAGTATATAAGGGTGCTAGTTGTTAATTATAAAGTGGAAGATGATGTATATCCTTTATATTCTATTTTTTTATGTATCCATGTTTTTAATGATACATAGCCTTTAGTGTTTTAGTATTGAATAAAACAAAATGTAATTAATATTCAAATAATAATATGGAATATTTATGTTTATAAAGTATGGGTATCTATAAAGATTAATTATAAAAGTTAAAATAATGTATATAAAAATAATGTTGGAGAAGTAGTTTTAGCTCAATAGAGGAAAAAAATAAACCCATTGAGGAAGACTGAAGCTTCACTATAGAGAATCATTAATTCTATTATTACAATTCTTGTCATTTTTATAGCATTAGGGGCTTGTTAATTAGTGAGTTTCAGGTGATTTTAAATTTTTATCACTATTAATGCTTCCAATAATTGATTACTATTTCTTTTTTTTTTCTGATTTTTAATTAGCTTGATCATCTAGTAAATAATATTTGAGGATTTAGAAAAGTTTTTTTATTGGAATTCTATCATGCACACTATAGAGGAATACATGGTTATCTAATGTGTGATAGAAAAAAATATATTCCAAGGAACATATAGATTATAGATCTTAAAATATAACTCTTTTAATATATTTTATATATCCAACATTTCAAGAACCTTGGGTTGTACTAGAGAGTGAGATAGTATGTTGATGTAATACTTAAAGGAATGAGTTATTATAAAAGTATAATATCCAAAAAATCATGTATAAATACTATTATTCAACAAAACTAACACCAACACTATCATTATCTCTTCATTTATATTTTAAAAACTACCATCTTGATATTTCTCACACCACCATGCTCACTACCTTATTTGGATGCCATTTTTTTATTTAATTATTCAATATAATACCAGTAACATAAAACATCCAAACAATATTTTATATTTTATTATTATAGTGAACTATATTTTTTTAAGTGGATTATCAATTTATGGACACTTCAAGAGGAGTGGATTAAATATTTTTAAAAAATTTAATATGTTTTTCCATTTTTGAAATTATAGTTAAAAGGATCACTCATTATAATCTAATAAAAATAAAAAAAAAATACAAACCATGGTGAAAATAATAAATTTTGTGCATAATGACTATCCAAATTAAATTAACTAAGAGAGGCAATTAGAATATAATGTAAAAATCAAAATTAATTAATACATTATGGATTTATAAACAAAAATACATAAAACCATAACCAATATTTACTAAATAAATGATATTTAGGATATTATCTCTAGAATCTATTATATTTTTACCCAAATTAAGAAATCAGATGAATTCCATATCTATAATCATGGTAGGTTTTAGAATAGAGCCTCATCAATCAGTAGATTAAATGTTTCAAGTCCTATCCCTTTATTTTTTCATTTTAATATCGTAAGAACAATCCCTTACCCAAAATAATCATTGAACATGAAGATCAGTAACATGAAATCCTTATATGCAAAACATATTCTATTATAATAAATTTAATGTATAATAATAATAAATGAGACTAAGTTAATTTATATTAAATCATAACAATCAATGAACAAATATTTAATTGGTCACGATCATCTTATCCCATTTATTTGTGAGTTTTGGGAGTTATATGTGGTATATGGAGTTTTTAGAAGATATATATTTTGTTAAGAAGATTTTTTATCTATGGGATATTTTTTTATGTGGAGGTGCGTACTATGCAGTAAGAGTCTAAATAGAATGCATGACTATGACATAGTGATGGTTGTTGTGGTGTAGTGACCTAAAGGTGAAAATTCAATATGCCTTTAAAATTTAGCGACCTTGAGGAATGAGTTTTGGTTGGTCAATAGTATTTGTTTGAGGATCTGATGTGAAAATGGAAATCCATATGATTGCAATGTAGTCCTCAAGGATGCATTGTAGAGATTGTGGTATTGAGTTTTAGGGACTCATCTTTCATAAGGGTATTTGCATCCTAGTGCCTTAGATGCACCAAGATCTATCCTTGGTGTATGGGATCCTTGAAATATCTATGGAATAATTTTAAGGGTCATTTTTTCAATCCCCTTCGTTATGAATAAAATTATTTTGCGTTGTGGTTTTTTGAAAAACATAGAAGTTATAGAATAACCCTAAACCTTACACCCTGATTTTCTGTTTTGTATTATGTGTATACATTTAGAGGCTATCTTAAATTTTATTCATTCAATTATATTTCACATAACTATAGGTAGTATCGATGACTATTTTAGTAGATCTATCATTATCTCTCTCTTGGCTCTAGACTATGGCTTCAGTAGATTTTATATTAATGATTTAAGGTAATTTATTTTATTTTCTTATTGGTTTTCACATAGTTTATAATACAAGAACATTATGGATGTGTTATATAATCAATTAATGAGATTTTAATAACATTTTTTATGATGGATGCTGTTCTGAGGTTGTTAATGGTTTCTCAAGCATGATCTTGATCTTAGGAACATATTTTCCTTTCTTTGTTTTTCATATCTAATTATGAAACCTTGGTAGAGGTAGGGGTTTCATGAACTCTTTTTATTATGTGTAAATTATAGTATTAGAATTATTTATATTTCCTTAGATAATATATTTTTATTATCCTGATGAATATAATAAATATGACAATGAAAATGAAGGTAGGGGTGTTACACATGTGGTTATCTACTTTTATGACATTAGTTTCGTAATTGTTACTTGTTAATAGTTATTAATAAAAAAAAATTTATTTAGACTTGTTTTTTTCTATTATTCTTATGATGTGGATCCAATTTTATAAAATTCAATTACTTTAATATAGTAATAAATAGTTTTTATAAAGAAAGGTAATTGGTGTGAAAACATATTTTATATATGTGAGAATATGGTAATACTTGATGAAGAAATAGTTGTTGGGTGTTTTGATAAATCATATTGGCGGTAAAAATGCTTGGCTTATTTTTGTGAGTTTTATTATAATATATTGAAGTGGATTTAGTGTTAGATTCTATGGGTGGTATAATAGGGATGAGGTTGAGATAGAAATATAGTGATGTGAGAGGATCCTTGGGAGGTATAGAGATTTGTTATTGAGGTTATGGACTATTAACTAGTTTTTTGGATTTATTTCCATTTTTATCAAGAGGGTATGAGTGGAGTGTTGTCAGATGTGGCCTGGTTGGTTGATGTGGTTTTCTTTTATCAGTGTCCAAGTGGCATGAGATATAGTCATTGAAAGTTAACCTAAAATGGAATGGCTAGAATTGAATAATTTATTGGATAAAAATATAGTATTTATGTTTGAAAAAAAATGATTAATGGCTAGTATTAATGTGGGTGATATAATTAGTGGACTAAAACTATGTACGAAATTAAACATATTAATATTAATTGGTCTGTTGGTATACAATAAATTTTATAAAGGACCAATTTTATGAATAATTAGCTATTAAAATTGTATTTAGTGGTGGTTTTCATGGGATGTGGGAATGATTGTGATTTTATAGTTGGTTTAAAAAGTATAATGGGGTAGTGGTGGTGTGTCGATGTTTTTGTGATGTTTTCATGCCTGTTGGTGTGATCTTACTTAGGCTGAGCTTAATTGTTATATATATATGGTTTATTTCATTTTTATTTCTATATTCACCCCACCTAAGTCAGATAACCATTTTAAAACCTAATATTCATTTAATATCATATTTTTTCCCCAGACACCCATGTTGAAGAGGGAATAAATGAATAAATTCTCCCTCTACCCCACTTTATATTCCAGGTGTTGTATGATATATGATGGATCAATGTAGGTTTGATCATAATACTTGATTATATTGTTTACAAGAAAAATATATATGGTTTTTATTTGATGATGGGTACATGATGTGTTGGAAGACCCTACAATCTATCGATGAGGATGTATATACGGTCGTCAAGACTTTGTGGAGAACTGAGATGTGGATATGGGATTAGTCCACAAGAATACTTTGTAGGGGATTATAATAGATAATATTATATGGTGGAAGTCGAGTATGGTATGAGGAGGGTGAAAGGTTAATGTTATTCAAGTTTAGAATACCCTACTACACTGGATATTAGACATTTTGATGAAAATGGTGTAGTATAATGTGGTTATGGGAGGGATTGAAATAATATTACATTTTAATTTGAGGTATGAGAGTAAAAAAATAGTGGAGAAGTTTTTATCAGGTATCATATCATTTTATAACTTTATATTATTTTATTATGCTTGTATGTGATATTTTTTGAGGGATCCTTGGTGATTTTAATTTGTAGTTGAGCAAATAAGTACTTTTAGATATTATATTTATTCACTAATTTATTTGTATAATCCTTCGAAATTTTAATGAGAGGTCTTGGGTTTGATCATAATATGTACACATGTTATTATCACCATTATATCTATATAATATTTTTCCATTTTTCGGGCCATGATTAGAGATTAAACTAAACAGTACTATATTTGAACTTGGGTTCTACCGTAAAATCGCTATCTGGGTGTTTTTAGTTAATTTTGTTTGGGATTTATATTTTTATAACATTATTGATGAATTTTAGAATTATAATAGATCTTTATTATTTAAATTATCATATTTATTGGTTTTTTGTTTCTATATTTTTAGGATATATAAGGGTAAAGACTCTCATTTTTTTATACCGTTATTTCTAGTTGTCAACCGATGGCCTATTTGAGGTAAGCCTTGAGGGTTACTCCCACATTCACTGTAGTCCCAATAGGGGATCCTTATGGGGGAATGTAATTATAGATTGGAACCAAATCTTTTAGTTGAGAGATAATATGAAGAATAGAGTTTAGAATTAGTGATTATTTCATGGTATGTTATGGAAATAGTTCTTTTTGATTGTAGTGTTCGAGATAAGCCTGGGAGACCATTTTGGAGACATGATTTTAGGTACTCACATGATTCATTATATACATCTAGATTTTACCTGATGAATAAGTGAGAGATTTCTACTTAAAGGGTAGAGACCCAGTAGAGGTACATTCATCATTCATGGTTGAACTTTTGTTTAAAATGAGTTGATTTTTTAGACATTAAATGAATCTAAATAAAATTACTCGATTAAATGAAATTTCTATTCCAAGATTAGATGTTATTTTCACTGTTTTCATATATGTTAGCTGGTCATAATATGTGTATCATTTTGGATGGTGATGTTCAGCATAAATAATTATCTGACTATAGTAGGGTTAAACGGGATAAGGATGATGAAATATAGAGGAGTAAGATAAGTTAGTTCTATTTCTTGGGTATGGATAGTAATTAAGGTAGTGTCATTGATATGGGGAAAAGTCACTTGTTGGAGAATCTAAAGATCACTTTTTGTTATCTGATACTGGGCTATGTAATTTGTTTTGTTTTCCGTTAGTCAGATTTGGGGATCAAGATGAAATGTATGGATCCTGTGCCAAGGGGTAAAAAATGAGGTAGATGTCTCATCAGATGATTTTCAATGGAGGTTTCACACTATGTTCCTATCATTGATGACGAGGGTGGTGAAGAGGTAAGATCATATCACCATTCAATAGGGGATATTGAGTGTGAAATAGATATAGGTAAGGTTTAAGTACCTCCTTCAATTTTCACCTAATATAATTCTGAATTGGTAGTCTAGAGATCGAGCATTCAAGGAGGATTTGTTTCCCTTGTCTAATATATAGTCACCGATATTATTTTTCCAATGTACTTATATGTGCAGAATAAGTTTTAGGTGATTGAGTGGAAACAAACTCAGCCAGTATTGTCTTGATAGTGGAGTGATAATGGTAACATGAGGAGAAATGATATTTTGGGGTGGATAATAGGTGTTGGGGTTGTTGAGGATTCGGCAATATGGGACTCAACCTCATAACATTTCATCCTAGTATTTCTCAAGGGATATTAGCTTATGTAATCCTATCAGGGATATAGACCTATTTCCTATACTTATAGTAGTTATAATCATCTAATATTTCTACGAACAACCCTTTTTAGATATTATTATGGTGCGGTGGGTCATGTTTTTTATTACGCTAAGTATAAGTTTTTATTTAGAGGTAATTTCAGCCAATGGAATAACATGCTTCTGTTATATCATGATGATATGTGTCTTTTAAAGTACACCCCTATAATATAACTCTCCCTCGAGGACATATTAATAAGAATTTCCATGGATGTGGAACTTTGTAGAGAGTCAGGGGATCATGACATAGATTCCTTAATGATATGGATGTGCTAGTTTTAGAGTGACTAGAGTTCATTCGCAATACCATATTCTTGTCTTCAAACATTGATTATGCATTTTTTATTCTATATCATCGAACATCTTTTTTCACCCATGTTCTCTACATTGGGGTGTAATGTGGAGTGGATTATAGTGATATTGGTGGTGAATGAACTTTTTAGTGGTCACATGAAACTACATGATGTGTTTGGTGGTTGTTAGAAAATTTTGGGGTAGCACAATTCATCTTGGGATCTCCTTCTGCTCCATATATAACATTGTGATTTCATTATTATCCTTTAATAATTGAATTATATACATGTGGTTATTGATTTAATCCAAAATAAAGAATTATTATAAATTGTGGAGCTCTACTGTGTAATTTTAAATTGAAAGAGATAATATCAAATGGTTCAAAGATGTTCAGAGACACTATTATCCCAGTTAAGATTTTTTTATTGGGAATGATAGAGGGACATGAAATGAAGCATCCAAGAGTCATGGAGGAGTTTCCTAACATATTTACTGAGGAGGTTTTGGATTTACACCATCTTTATAATATCAAGTTCAGGATTAATTTTTATCATAGTTCCTCTTTGATTTTTATTGTTTTATATTAGATACACCATTCGAGTTATGAGTGTTGAGGATTTAGGTTGATGACCAGTTGTAGAAGGAATTTATCTTGATCATTGTGTTTACCATAGGGATATCTTGTTTAATTCACAAAAAATTTATAAGGTGGACCATTTTTTCTTATAATATATCGGTGGTTTAATCAGTTTACCATCAAGAACTATTATGATCTACTAAGGATTGGTGATATTTTTGATCATTTAAATGGAGGAAACTAGTTTTTAAAGGCTGATAGAAAGTCTGAATTTAATTGTATGGTAGTTAAAGGGAGGAATAAATCCCAATGTATTTATCTTATTGTTGTTATGGGAACAACAATTTTATGGTCATATTATTCTATATAAAGAACATCTAGAAGTTATATATTGTATTCAATAACTCTATATTCCATGGGTGTCTAGATAAATTATAGTCATGCCCAATGATGAAATTCTTGTATACATGAGGTCAGAGGAAGATAATGATAAGAAATTTAGTGTCATTATATATTTCATTTTATACCATCATCATTAAGAGAATATGTATAAGTGTATATTAAGAAAACAGATGGTTCACTGGTATAGATATGTGGTGTCTAAGTATGGAGTAGTGGTTGATTCATTTAAGATTGTACACCTTTATTTCTTTTGAAACAACCATAAAAAGTTTAGATTTTAATTGATTACTCCTTATTTTGGGTTATTATTAGAGGCTTATTTATGATATCTCTTAGTTAACATCCCCATTAAAATCCTTTACTCAGAAGGACCATTATTTTTTATATATTAATCAGTCTAAAGAAGCCTTCAACTATATAAAGAATTGGATGATCAGTTCACCTATGAATTATTTTTTAGAGGAGGGGGTTATGTTTGAGGTGTTTTGCAACCCATGTGATCTTATTTTTTGGGTTTATAGTAATTCATTAAAGATTAGTGGTATCTTATGCCTCTATTTAGTTACATCCCAATGAGAGTCATTATAGAAATGATGATCTTAGGTTGGATGGCGTGTATTTTTCTCTAAAATTTCTATGATATTTCCTCACTTGTGAGATCTGAAAAGTATTTACATACCACAAGATCCTAAGGTATGTTTTCACTCATTAGGATCTAAATCATTGATAAAGTAATTGTGTGGGATTTCTCCAATATTTTGATTTTATGATATCTTACACCCCTGAGAGGAGGAATATAGTTACAAATGCACTAAGTAAGAATTCATAGGGGTTTGTTGTTTAGGAAGTTAGAGTTTCTTGGAGAGGTATGGAGGATATCGTATTGATTCTACCTAAAACAAAATAGGATGGAGACATAGGTTTCCTGTTTCAATTGATTGTGAAATAATCCTGAATGAAGTAGGTGTAGGAGTGTCAATGGGGATACATAAAGTATGAGATGACGTGGGATTGAATCTTCCAGGATGATACTCTAGAGGGATGGTTTGATGATGACTAACATTAGATGAGGTTATAGGAGAGGTGATTTTTCCCTCATGGGTATGTGAGGGGATTTTTCATGAGTTTCGCAGATCAGTAGTGTTAGCGAATCCTAGTTTGGCTATGATTTATCTTTCCATGATTGGTCAAAAAAAATTTCCAAGATGAAGTGTCCAATATTATGTTTCGTAGCATTATTCGTGGACTATCAACTAGTGATGGTTGAGAATTGTTTCGTTATATGTATTTTGTTTCCTATATACATCCATTTGTGGAAATGGGAGGACATCATAATGGATTTTGTCAGTGGCCTACCACAAGATGATGGAGGATGAAATGTTATATAGATGATCATGGATATATTTATGAAATACACCATATTACTAGAAATTAGAAAGTTTTGCAATTTAGAGGTCTAGATGAGGATTTATTTGGATGAGAGTTTGCAGTTTCGCAGGTTACTAGGGATCATCATCACTAACTAAGATCCTAATTTTACTACACAGGTGTATATAAGATTGTATAGTGATATTGCATATTTATTGATCCATATAACTAGTTTTGTCCTCAGATGGATGAGAATATGAATACTACTATCTATATTTTAGAGAATATGTTGTAGGCTTCCATCTTAGACATTGATCATTTTTAAATTAATTATTTTCTATTGATTTTTTCTTGTAATAGTATCTTACACTCTACCTTTGGAATGGATCCATTGGTGTTTTGGTATAAACAACCTTATTATTCTCCATTGGGTAGGTCTAAGGTTAAGGATTCAATGGTTCTTTTTCAAGATGTGGGGCATAGTATGAAAGATAAGATTCATATATTTTGGTCAAGGATGAAGACATTATTAGACTATAAAAAGGTTTATGATATTTAGGGGAGGAGGGATTTTGAGTCTCAGATTAGGGACTATGTGTTTTTGAGGTTTTCCCTCCTCATGGGGAGTATAGGTTTTGTTATTGGAGTATAATTTGTCCCTAGTTCATCAGATCTTTTAAGATATTGTATCACATAGGTGGGGTATAATATTGGTAAGGTTTTCCACTACTAATGAATTATATCAATGAGTTATTCAATGTGTCACTTCTCTGGAGATATATTCATGACAATTATCATATCACTAATTAGAGAGAGCTAGATATTAAGAATGAAGTGTTTCACATAGAGAAGTTAGTTGATATTTGACATCATTAGGAGAATGTGTTGTGCAGTTGTGACATTCCTTTATTTCCAGTACCAAAGAGACATGAGGGTGTGGAATGGAATACAATGTTATATGAGTCTTAGACGAAATTAAGTATTAAAATTTGTTTTTAGTATATTTATTCCCTTGTTCATGAGATACATTATTTTCCTTTGGATTGAATGATTTTTTTCCCATTTTTTTTTACTTGATTTGTTTCACCCAATTTTATTTCTAGTTTTATAGAAGACGTAAACTTATTTCAGAGTTATCACCCAAGTGGTGATTGGGTGGTGGTTCTTGTGATTTTTTCATCTGGGATCAATTATGATATTCAGAGAGGAGAATTTTTTTATAGGAATATAATTTAATGGTTTTAACCTTCATAGGCCATTTCTTTAATAGTTTTGGAAGTTGGAGGTTCTAAGAGGAAGTTGAATAAAGAATAGTGGTGTTGAGATAATCATTTGGCTGTGGAGATTATGTTTTTGGTGAAGAGGTGTGTATTGTTCCTTAAGATACTAGTTAAAAAAACATGGTAGTAGAATAGTGATGGTGTTTACAACATAGGGACCCAATGGGAGTTGGTACATACCCCTTTTTTGTTTAGTGAATAAGTTTTCCCCATGAACCGGTAGAAAACCCTTGATGTTGTGGCATGTAATTGTATATAGAATCCTGGTCTTCGGTTTTATATGTTTGGGATAAATTTTTAGGGTCCCATAAATTTCATTCTTTAAACCGTCTTCCCCTCGACTCTTGGTAGAATCCAATGAGGTTTCATTATATCTTTCACTGAGAAACTATAGTCTTTTGACCTTGGATGTTAGCGATCATGTATAGGTGATCTGAGGCGCATTTCCCTCGGTCATTCTCATTTCTCTCTTTGTTCATCATTCAAAGTTTTTTTTTCAATGGGATAAGTTTAATTTTTATATTTTGGGCAATTTAGTGAAAATAGATTTTTTTTCTTAGGTTTCAAGAGGATTTTATGTTTCTATCTCTATATTGGGATCAAGATTTCTATTCCTTGTCCTGCAGAAAAGATTGTGATTCTCATGTTGTGGTAGGGTATTTCAAAACTCTTTCTTATTGTGTAAATTATGGAATTAGCATGTCTTTTTCTTTTTTATTCAATACTAATTAAAATAATAAATATGATAAATTTTGATAAATTAATTTTTTAGGAAATGGTTTTTTTCATATGGTTATTTAATTTTATGACAGTTTTTTCACACATTGTGCATTTTCACTTATATTTTAATAAACTGAGATTTTAGTACCTATATTTATTTTAATACACAATGTATTTAATATATTTCATCTTAAAAATTAATGACCTTAAATGAAATGTTTCAAATTTTAAAATTTAGATAAACATTAACACATCACGATTATAAAATGTGAAATACCATTGAAAAAAATAAGATTGTTATAACTCATGGAAAAATAGATATAATAAAATTTCCTTTTATTAATACAATACATAAAATAATTATTATTTTATATAATAAATTAATTAATTATAATAAAAATTAATTAAATAAATTTAATGGTTATATTTGATTAAAATCATTTACCGTTAAATCCATATTTTTGAGAAGAATTGTATTTATATATATTTATTGTTTTTATATTAAAATTTTAAATTGAAAAGACTTAAATTATTATTTTAATTAAATGATAAAATTTACAAACTAATATGTCAACACTCATTTAATTAGTAATTAATATGAAATATGATTAAAAAACTAATTGTTTAAAAAGTCATTTTCTTTAATATAAATAGTTTTCATTGTATTATATTTTGGAATTTAACTATAAAATTACTTAATTTTAGAATTTTATAAATAGGTATTCAATTTTATAATTATAAAAATTAAATTATCTATGTGTGATTTGTTTATATTGAAGATTATTTTTTTGGTGAATAGTGAAACATTACAGTTTTTAGGAATACTATGATTTTTATAATGTTATTATGATGTTAGCATGACATAAAAAATAATGAATATTTTTTCAAAAAAAAATATTTTAAGAGTAAAATAATTAATATAAAAATATTATGATTATTTTTTTGATACATTTTATATTTTGGAATCTATATTACATTTTACCCCCATAAAAACTATTTTTGGATTCTTTTCAATTTATAGAGTGTCTGGGATGATTCATTTGGTTTCTTATTGATTTAAATTTCAATTAACACTCATTTTTTAATAATAATATAACTAATATTGTTTTAATAAATTCCACCCAGAAGTTGTTTATCAATATAACAAGATAGTCAATATTTTATCCCAAAAATACCCCCTTCTCAATTATAAATACCCACCCATTCCCTCATTCATCTCCACTCAAAATAAATTTATTATGAATTCCCATTAATTTTCTCTCTCAAGAGTCTCTCCAATGAGTCTATAAGGTTCTAAAAAGTTTCTATAAATATTTTATTTGTTACATTGCATGATAAATGTTTTTAACCCCTTCTATAGATTTGTTTTTCAAATACTTCCAATTCATTTTGTTTTGGATGAGAATTGATATTATAATTCATTTTTATAAAGTAATAATTATATTATAAATGATATATAACCATTACCTTGCAATAAAATACTTTTATAATCCACTATAATACTAAAACACCCCTGAATCCATGAAGCAATATATAATGTTGGTAAAGTAAAGAGGGTGTGGTTTCCTAGAAATGATGTCCCACTATAGAAACAGACAAGATGATGTGGGAACTTTTTTTGATTTGCTTAGGGATAACAACCCAAATTTTTTTGTTATGTACTAACTCAACCTTCACTTAGTGCATGAAAAGATAGCCGAATTGCACACGTAGATTGGAAAACCTGGTTGATATGCTTTAGATAATTCACGAAATCTTTAAAACAAAAAATGAAGGGCTGTTTCTTTTTGATACTGTATATATGGAAATAAATTTAATATTTTCTAATAGAAATTTATTTTTATATATTCGAATCTCCTATAAATAATTTTTCAAGATGATAATTTATATATAATCAAATTTTTAAAATTGAAACAGGATAAGATAATTTAAACAAAACATATCTTCAAGCACTTATATATTCAATAATACTAGTAATAAATACTTTGAAATGATAATAAATTATAAATAATAATAAAATTAATATAATTAACTTATTTATTATGGTTTTTATAAAAAAGATTATTTTATAGGAGGTGAAAACATGAAAAAATAAAATGAGACTTTTGGTGAGGGTTCTTACCTCAATTTAAGAACTCCAAATTCCACGTACATTCTTTCATTACCATTTTCGTATGGGTTGTTGTAAAAAAAATTGGCTTTTATTAAATCATAACATTAATTATTATGCTTTATCCATATAATATTGGTATCTTTAACCCAATGACTATATTATATTGTATTTCCAATTTTTTTTAAACTTTTATGAGTCTTTTTAAATTTTTACCACACTTTGGTTGACAATATTACAAAACAATTTCTTGTATGTGGGCCCTTATGTATCTATTCTTTAGAGTTGGGAAAATTTTTCTTTCAAGTACAAATTATATATATTTTTTGAAAAATGTTCATTAGGTAATTTAGAGATTGATTATGTTTATTTCATACTATTTTGGACCTTATTTCCAAAAGTTTAAATGGTATATTTTTAATGTATTATTTATGGGTCAATTTTTGGATTTCCTTTTCAAAATGTTAAAATATTTTTCTATTAAATATCTTCCATGTGAATTCATTTTCTTATCATCATGAAAATTATTCATAATTAAGCCTCCATTTCATTTTTTCTTGTGTTTTCAATGATGATACTATTCCCATTATTCTATTAATATTAATTTTAAAAATAATGGTTAATATTTTTGAATAATAGATATTGGGATTTCATTCCACCTATGTATATTTTTATCTTCCATTAAAAAATGCATACTTTTAATTGTTTTCTTTTTTAAGATTAAATGCTTGCAATTATTTTAAAATTTAAAATTTTAATTTCCACTAATCACCCTCTTAACATGGATTTTATAGTTTACCAGTAATTTTTTTCACATTTATACTACAAAATATCTATTAAAATTATGTTTATAATTTCACATTCATTTTTCTCTCAATCAATAAAATATATATCTACTTTGAGTTTTAACTCATGTATTACCCTATAATTTCTCTTTTGAATTTATAGGTCATACCTACCCGTGTTCATAAATTTTGTATTATATTACACTCTTCATATCTCTGTTGAATTTATTTTCCTCATTCATGTCCTTATTTTTTAATTTACTTCATATATTATATATCAATTCCACAATTGATATATTTTGTTTTCTAGTATTTACATAACTATATTCCATTTACTCTTTATGATTCTAGTTTTATGGATTCTTACATGTAAAGAAGGTCATATTTAATTACTAGGGACATATTGAAATTAAATATACATATTATTTCAATATGGATGTTTGTTTATTACTAAGGAATTTTTTATGTATTTAATTGTATATATATTATTTATATTATGAATATATTAGACATAATTCATGATGGGTGGGTCCTTAAATTATCTATCCACTCGATGCACTGGTAGGTCTCAAGAGACATTCTAGATTGATTATTTGGTGCATTACTATGAAGTTCTTTATAATGTATTGGTATGCAACCGTGTTGATCCCTTTTTAGTGTCTTGACATGATGTCTGGATGATATATAAGATTTAATGTCATAAGGAATCAAATGTAATATTGTAATGTCCTGTAATATTCATTTTTTCGCTATTAAAATTTTTATTGTTATCCATGGGCTTATTTACATTGTTATATTATCTATGGATATGTTACTTTTTCATCTTATCGGTTATAGGAAATTTTTTGATTATTAATTATTCATGACTTATAATTAATTCCTTGCTTATTCCCTGATATATTCTATTATATGGTACACCATATAATGTTTTCAATCTCAGCCGGTACTATGTTTCCAATTCCATCCGTTATAATGTGTAGTATTATATATCATATTTTTTTAGTTAATGTGTGTAGAATATTTTTGAAGATGTTGATGACATATTTTAAAATTACGATTCCTTGGTTTAATTAGAAAAATTTCTATTGAATGGTAAATATATTGATTTTATAACTTTAATGGGTTTTCCAATTCTTTAAAATATAAATCTAAAAGGTCCTTCATATATAATTAAATCAATATTGTTTATTAAAATTATAATTTTTAATTATTAAATTATGATCAATTCAATTACTTTTTCAAATTTCATATATATAAAATATGTTTTTAGCACCAGATCTGTGAGTTTGGGTTTGAGGCATAACAATTATTACTAAAAGAAATTGATTTTTTAAATAATTTTATGTTGCTGATTTCCTTGTGTTATGGATTTAAAATCATAAAAGGAAAATCACATCAAAATGGAAAAAAATTGTTCATATAGAAAATAAGATATTTGTCGGAAAATATATTTTTTGATTTTCTTCAATTATCATTGAATTTTTTTACAATCAGATAGATCATCATATTCAAAACATAAAACTCACAATGCTTAAGAAAGTCCATCAATATGAGAAGTTATTTTTTTTGAAGAAAGGATATCATAATCACCTTGGGTCCATAATGAATAGATGATCATAATGGGAAGTATATTTGGAGTATCCATGTATCCTATAAAAATATGATGTTTCTTTTCTATTTTTTGATTCAAAAATTCATAATTTGTCTGAAAACTTATTGTTTTATTGTTATTAAGGAATGGGGGAGTGTTTCCAATCATAATGGTGTTTATAATGGGGAACGAAATTAGTTTTTGGATGTATAGTAAGTTACAATACATTCCATTTAATGAAATATGGTGATGAAGTCAATCATAAAAGTTATAAAAAGTTATGAGGAATTAATTATACAAGATGTATTTTGGTTATAGAGGAAGTTGCTAAAGAAAAATGTTTCCAGTCTTATTCCATATGATTGAGATTACTGGATGTTTAAATTTTTGAAGGTTGGGATGGTTTTTATGAAATTTAATGACATGAAGATGTTGGTTTTTAGTCATACCAATAATCCATAATATTTAAATAATCAGTGAAAGAATTTGGTGTGAATACTATTCAATGATGGAATGATGTTGTTGAAGTGGAAGCTGCTAAAGACGATCGATCACATGATATATTCCAGTTATCATTAGAGGTAGAGTTTTATTCATTGGGAATTCGATGGGACCAATCTAAAATTAAAAGGAAGGTCCAAGTTTTTGGGACTAATTTAAGTAAGAAAAAAGAGATTGGTCTATCAAAAATCTAGTCAACCATTTTTATCATGATGAATTGTTGGTTGATTAAATGTTTCTATTTGATTTTTTTTAAATTGGGCCAAGAGAGAGAAAACCACTCAATTTATTGGTTTCAATTGGAGAAAGATCGTCATAATGTGGGTGTCACTGATAAAATAGAGTTAATTTGAGATCAATCCATCAATCTTAGGCTTAAAATGTTAAATTATTCAAATGTAGGGTCATAAATCATAAGAGGAGAAGATAAGGAGGTTTTCTTGATACTTGTTTAATTGTTAAATGGAGGTTCATCGATGTGTTTGAAGAATTTTGAATAATGGTTTTCAATTTTCACTTATATTAGTTGATACAGAGTATTAGAATAAACATATGGTTTTGATCACCATAATAATAGATCATCAAGTTTTCCAATGTTTTTTGGTGTAGATATATGTAATGAAGAATAAGATGTCTTCATCATAATGAATAAGTAAAAATGGGGAGACTAGTCTTTCAATTGTTGTGAAGAATCATAATGAGAAAACTAGAATGAAAATTGGAATCTGACTAAATATTTCAACGAAATTATGAATGTATCAAGAGTTGTGATAATGTTAAAGAACATTTGATAATTTTTTAAGAGTGTTGAAGAAGTTAAAAATTTATACAAAATTATTGTGAATTTTATGTTTTTAAAACATTTATTAACATGGAATGGTTTTTAGAATCCCACTTAAACCATATTTGGGTTTCTTATAAATAGAAGAGGTATTTTGTACTATTTTTACCATGTAATGTTCAAAAAATAAGAGAGAGGGAGATGCTTCGAAGTTATAGGGAGGTGACATTTACAGATTGTGCTTTCATGAAGAATATTTCTAAATAGGATAAGGATAGAAGAAAAGATACGACCATAATTAGTCTTTCTCGAAATAGACTCAGTAATCGTATTCGGTTTTTTGGATTGAGGATAATGTTGTTAATAATTTTTTCAGTGGTATTCTGATAGTATTATCACTTTTTATTGAGAAATCAAACTTTAATAAAGTCCAGAATACATGTTTTCCTCATACTGGGTAAGAAAGTTAGTAATTGTTTTCAATATTTTATTTTTTAATGTTTATCAAGGAGTATCATAATGTATTTGTTACAAAAAAAAGTATTACATCATTTCACTATACTTGAAGCACATGCACTTTTTTATTGAGCATAGTTCTAGACAAGTGTAAGGGTATATACTACTAATTTTATTCTATAAAAGGATTTTTTCTAGATTATTCTCTGGTTTTGATTTGTTTACAAATCATAAAAAGACGTATCTAATCTTGTTGATTACTGATCCATATATATTATTATGTTCTTGTGGATGTGTGATTGTTTTATTTTTCAAAAAGGCGATAACTCTTTAACATGAGGAAATGTTTTTTTTCAAAATTAAGGAAACATAAAAGAAAAATATATCACTTATTCACCCACTCCCCTTCTAATGATATTTAGATCTATGTTGGGAAATCTATATTAGTATTAGATTCAAAGGTACCCTTCATTTAATCTTTTATGGAGTTTTGTAGAGAATTTGATAGAGAGTTTCTATTTTTTCAATTATAAAGGTATTATGGTCTTTGATGGTAATAAGTATCATAGCTGGAAAAATATAATTTTTCATATCTTGGGTATTTCCTGAAGCTACAATATATGGATTTCCTCCTATTTATGAAAACATTCAGCTTACATATATTGAAAAGAAAAATATTTATAATGATGGAAGAGCTAAGAATGCATTAATCTCATTAATTTTTGAAAATGGGATCTTAACAGTAAAGTTTGTATTCACTACCAATGTTATTTAGGATAAGATCAAAAAACAATTATGAAAGAAATACAAAAGTGAATAAAGAAAAATTATATATCTTGAGGGTAAAGTATGAAGATTGAAAAATTGGTTGGTATGAAATTACTGGGTAATTATTTATTAGGGTATATTACATTGTTAGAACTATTAAATATCATAGGGACAATTAGGAGGATTCTACAATTTTTGAAAAGATATTAAGAATTCACCAAAATATGTCCAATGCTAAAGTCTCCTCTTTGGAAGACAGAGATCCAAAAACTCTATCTCTGGATGGTTTTTATAGCACTCTCATTACTTATGAAATAAGAAGGAAAAAAGATATAAATGGAAAATAAATGTTTTTCTATAAATATCATTCAAATATTTCAATAATTAAATTTATAGTAAGGTTATTGAATAATATTATATTACTGACTCTGATTCAATAATTATGGAATTTAAAAATATTAATTAATTTTTATCCTTGTTTTTTAAAAATGGGTTAAGAGGTATATGTAAATATAAATAATAACATCTCATGAAGTGTTTTGAATGTGGATTCATTGAACACTATGTGTATTATTTTCCTCATTGAAGTAAATAAGATGATAGTGATAAAGAAGAAAGAATGATAAGAAGGTCATGGAGGAAACAATGTGATAAGGCTAAGTCTTTTTCTAGGAGAAAGACAAAAAAATCTCCAAATCTAAAAATAGAATTTTCTTATCTAAATATGTTAAAGAAGAATATAGTGAAGAGGAATACAAAAAATGTACTAAGAATTTTGGTGAGAATACATTCATTTCCATAATTAAAAATGAAGAATTTATAGGTATCTATTAGGAATAAGAATATACCTAATTTGGATTTAATCTTAAATAAGAATTGAATGCATGTTTAAGGAATATTGGGTGGCTTGAAAAAGAATTTAGGAAGTTGAAAAGTGAAAATAATTTAACCAAAATGTAGAATATATTCTTGATGGTAAAGTTAATATGTTATAATATATTCTTGATTTTAATAAATATTTTGAGAAAGAAAATAATTTTATTGAATAGTTAGAAGTTAAATTAAAGGAAAAATAAGAAGAGTTTGAATTTTTCCAATAACAATTCCAAAGATGAAAATTGGTATTCCAGTTTTAAACCTCTATTTATAATGTTTAAGAAAGATTTGGAAATGGTAGGACTAAGAAGGATCAATAGTAACTTTCGAAGGATGACTGTAAATATTTAAATGTTTCAGAAAAGAAGAAAGTAGGGAATGTTATATATGTGTCCAGGACCAAAAGAGTTGTAAAATTAGATGATTTTAAAAATTATGGTTCCCAAAAAGTTTTTATTAATTTTTTTCAGTAAGGATGAAAATAAAAAATAACTAAAAACAAGATTCCATTAGTTAAAAAATGTTTGGTGTTCAAGAAATTTTTTATAACAGATATAAGAAGGTTTCTAAGAAACATGATTAAAATAATAGTTCGTATGGAAATTTCAGAGGAAAATATTGTTTCCATGGGTAAAATTGGTATTTTGGTAGATTTGGATATATAAATAATATTGGTTGGTTTAATCAACAACATTACAAATATTTTAAAAACTATAGAAGTCAATGTTTGAAGAGTCAATCTTGTCAAAGGAAGAGTTCTGAAAATAATGTTTAAAAGAAACCTGAGAAGGTTTGCGTGAAATCTAAAAATAGGTTCCAACTTTTGGACACTATTTTTGGAATATGAGAACAACTAGAACATCTTGAAAAAGTATGTATTTAATTGTTTCCAAAAAAATATTTGTTACCAATTATTAGAAGCTCAATATGAAGGATAATGGAAGATAAAAAACTCATATTATTGAAACAACTCTTAGAACAAGAAAAGGATAAGGACCTAGAATATTGTGTAATGGGTGCTCGTCTCATATAAAATTATATTTAAAATTGTTTAAGAATATAAAAATATTCAAATAAAGAACAATGACATTTGGAAATGACGAATCTCTTAGAATATAAAGTGTTTGGTTAGATATCATTGGGAAATAAAAGTTAGAGTACCTGAAATCTTTACTTGTTGATGTAATGAAAAAATACCTTCTATGTGTTTCAAAAATTTATGTTGGAGGAATCAAATTAATTTTCTAAAATATGGGTTTATTTTAAAAATATAGAGAGATGTAAAGACAATTACAAGAGGCAAACATACAAGAGGAAACTTCTTCCAAGTTGGTGAAATAAAAAACTATTATTAAATTGGTATGGTGGAAGATAATTAGTTTTGGAATAAATGGGTGGGGAAATGCACTAATAAAAAATGATAATTTTATCAATGAGAGGCAATGTTCATGGTATTCTTGATATGTCAAGAAGAATATATTGGTGCTGCACTATTTTTCAGTGACGAAGTTGAGAACATAAAATGGTGGGGAAAAATGAATAATTGAAATTTATCTTGCAAATAATGAAAATTAGAATGAGTTTAAGACACCTCACAATCATCATAATTGTTTTTTCTAAAATGAATAATAGAATCGTGGTGGAAATGGGGTAAACTATTTTACTTGAGCATGTATGAGTCATTACTTTTGGAGAGAATCCATGAGCCCTTCTATTTATATTAAAAATAAATGTTCTAGAAGAAATGTTTTGATATAAATCTATAAAAACTTTTTTACAAAAAACTCCATGTTTCAAATAGTTAATTTATTTTTTGATTCCATGAATAAAAAAATGAATGGTGGAAACGTTGGAATGTTTTAACAAAGAGGTTAAGATGGAATTTTTCTTGGCTATTCTCCTAAATTAATAAGATATAGATGTTTTGAAATAAAATAATGGAAATAATTGTGGAATCTATTTATGTGAAATTTATTTAAATTTATGAGGAAGATAAATATAATCATGAAAATAAGGAAGAAAAACAGACACATGCCGATAAATAAGGTGAACATGATGAATGATTTTTTTTACAATTCTGATAAGGATACTAACAATGGTAAGAATACTTTAGAATTAGAATCTCACTCAACTATCACAAGTGATAAGGATGAATGTTAAAAATATTATCTCATGATGAGTAATAATGAAGAGGATTATAATATTTTTGGTCATCAAAATGAAATGGTTCAAACAAGAAGAACATAAAATGTTATTACACATACTTATTTTTATTCAAAAGGTGAGCCAAAAGATGTGAATTAATCTTATGAGAATCTGGAATGGTGTTAGGATATGAAATAGGATATGGATCATATAGAAAATCAAGATACTTGGGAAATCATACCTAATCCAAATAAAAAATTTATATTGGTATAAGATGGGTTTTTTGGAACAAGTTGAATGAAGAGAGTGAAGTGATAAGAAACAAAGAAAGATTAATATGAAATGTTTACTCATAGATATGGGGAATTGAATTTTATCAATCATATTCTCAAGTGGATATGTTAGAAATAGTATGATTTTTTTCTTTTCTTATAACACAATTAAGATATTTTTTATATGAATATAAATTCATCATTTCTGAATGGTGATATGGATGAGGATGTTAAGAGTGAACAAACACGTGGATGTGTTGTTAGGAAATTTGAATGTTTTGTGTGAAATCTGAATAAATCCTTGTGTGTGATAAAAATAGTTTTTTTGGGCATGGTAATCCTAAAAGGATACTTTCTTTTGGAATATGGGTTTTAAGAAAGGAAGAGTTTATATTAATGTTTATATAAAATAAATTCAAGTGTTTTCCATAATCATAATTTTTTATGTTTAGGACATAATATTTTTTGGGGGTGAAGAAAATACATTAGAAAAATTTTCTAAAGAAATGAAATGGGTTTATAAGATGTCCATGATGGGGTTAATGTAAATATTTCTTAGGTTAAAACTTTTAAAAAATAAAAAACACATTTTTTTTTTCTCAGGAAAATTATGGTAAAGAACATCTTAAGGAGTTCGGCATGAAAAATTCAAAACCTGTTTCCACCAAAATTTTAGTGGGAACCGAGTTTTCTAAATATAGATAAAAAATGAATGTTTATACTAAAGTGTTTCAAAATATTATTAGATGTATTTTATATTTTACATCTTCAAGGCATGAAAATTTTTATGTGTTACATTATGTGAAAAATTTCAAAGTGCTCCAAAAAAATAACACTTGACTGATGGAAAAATAATTATCAAATATATCAAAGGTATAATAAATTTTAGAATCTAGTATGATAGATTATAATGTGTTGACCTGTTTTGGTATTCAAATACTTGATTGGGTAGGAAATTTTGAAGATATAATATGCACATATTATAGAGTTTTCTTTATGAGAAAAAATTGTGTTAGTTAGTATACAAATAAATAGAATTCAGTATCCCTTAGTTCATATGAATCCTAGAATGTTGTTTCCACTCATGATGCTACCCAAATTTTGTAGAAAAATACTTAGTTAAATGATTTACATGATAATGTGATATTAACCTTGCTCTTAATCTAGGATAATCAAAGTGAAAATGAACTTATGAGGAATCTGGTACAAAAATATCGTTAAAAATGTATCGATATCAATTATCATTTAATTAAAGACCATGTGTAAAAAAATGAACTGAAGCAAGAGTATGTTCCTACATCAGAACAAGTGGATGAAATTTTTAAAAAAGAAATTACCAAAGAAAAATTATTTTAAATTGTTCTTGAAAATTGGAATCCACCCTTTTTCTTATCAAGGCTATGGTATGTGCTTCTATAACCACTCCCATCTAGTCTTTAGGTGTCATTTTCAAAGGGGTACAATTGTTTCACACACATTTCCATTGAATATGTTCTATAAATTTAAAGGAATTATGGAGAAAGGGGGAGTTCTAGGTAAGCTGTGAATTCCGCATGTATGTTGTGGAACTATTAAACTATTTGTACGGGTGGTTAATATAATGATCAAGAGGTGATGATATTTGTGAAGAACAGATAAAGAAGTATCACGATTTTCATATTTTTGAAATCACGGGTTTCTATTAATAATTCATATTTCCTACAATTATTTAGCTCAGGTAGTCTTATAATTGTTGATATGTAATCCACAGATTGAGGTACCAATGTTCATTGATTTATGATTTCTTGTTAAAATAAAATCTAAAGGGGATATTATTGGGACCAAGTTGGATGGAGAAGGTTTTCAAAGGCCAAAAGAAGTTTTCCTAAGTATGTATCATTTTGTTCTCAATGAAAATAATTCAGTTCAATTTTTAAAAGTTAACAATCAGACTAACCATTATATTCAAAACCTTAAAATAACAATGCTTAAGAAATTCCATCGGTATAAGAATTATTTTTCTAGAGTAAAGTCTCATCCAAATTACCTTGGGTCTAGAATAAATGGAGGATAATAATTAGAGGTAGCTTCATAGTATACTTGGGTCCTATGAAAATCCAATGATGCTTTGTTGTTTTTTAATTCAAAAAAATCATTAGTTTCATAAAAAGTTATGGTTCTATCCTTACGATGTTAATGGAGAGTGATTCCAATCATAATGGGGTTTAGATTGGGGATCTAAATGTGTTTCTTGACGGATAGAAAGTTATAATAATTCCCATTGGAAGATAGATAATTCTAAAGTAGATCTTAGAATTCTAAAAATTCATGAGGAAATCATGATAAAAACAAATATTTGTAAAAGGAGAATGTCTCTGAAGTAAAAGTTTTCTGAACACATTCCATGAGTGTGAGATCACCAAATGTGAAATTGTTTAAATGATGGAATGGTTTTCTTGAAAATTTAACAATAAGAGGATGGTGGATTTTAGTTAGACCAGTAAGCTAAAATATTTAAATCTCAATAGAAATAAGTTGGTTTGAATCGTATTCAGATAAAAAATTATGTTGTTGAATTCAATGTTATTGGAACATATCCATCTGACACACTATGCCACAGATCATCGGAGGAAGAATTTTTTTCATTGGGAAGTTGATGGTACCAATGAAAAAAAAGAAAATGAAGTTGATTTTTTTTTGGGACTGATGTAAGTAAGAAATGAAGATACCGATCAATCAACAATGCAATCAACCATTTTCATCATGATGAATTGTTTGTTGAATTACATTTTATCCATGAATCGTTTTTAATTGGGTCAAGGGAATATAAATACCTCATTTTTTAGTATCAATTGGGTCAAGACCGTCATTCTATCGGTGAAATCAATCCAATAGAGTGAAGTATATACTGATCAATCTGATAGAGCATGCCACTAATAACTTCATCAGATCTAAGGTCTTCAGTTTAAGGGGACGAATAAAAAGATAATTTATTAATGCTATTCAATGTGTTGGCAAGGAAGCTCATTGAAGTGGTTGAAGAATTTTGAAGAATTATTTTCAATGATTACACTTATCTTTTGATACAGAGCATAAAAAGGTAGAGATGGTTTGGATTACTATATTGAAAGATTATATGGGGTTCATATGATTCATTTGGGGCAGAGAAACATAATGAATAATCTCATGTATTCGTAATAGTGAGGAAGTTAAAATTGGAAGATTGATTATTCAATTGGTGTGGACTATCATAATTAGACAACTTAAATGATAATATGAATTAGAATGAAGATTTCAATGAAGGCCTAAAGTGATATGAAGTTGTGAGAAGGTCAAAGAAGGTTCTATAATACTTTATGAGTGTTAATGAAGTAAAACATTCACCCATAATTTATAGTAATTTTATGTTTTAGAAAATTTGGTTTAGTAGGAATGATTTTCAGAATCCATCCTAAAAATTATTTGAGTCACCTATATATAGAGGAGGTACTTTTTACTTTTTGACACTTATACTGTTCAAAAAAGAAGATAGAGAATCCATGAAGTTATATGGAGTAGTAATTTATATATATTTTTCCTAATGAATGTTTCCTGAAATAAGAATGAAAAGAGAAGATACAAGATCATGACAAGATTTTTTGTAATCAGACAAAGGAATCAAACCGAGCAATTGGACTGGGATTTTCAGACTGAGGTAGAAGCAGATCAAAATTATTTCAATGGTATTTTGATTGAATTAACATTTACATATTGAAAAATTTTACTGGAATATTGGTTTGGGAAATCTGAATGAGTGTCATTAAGATGTCTATAAGATGTTCTTTCCTACTTCTGGGTATCAATGTGAAGAATTTTTTTGTATATCTTATTTGTGAAATTTGATCAACATCCACCATAACATGTTTGTTACAAAAACAAATATTACATCATTTCATTAACTTTGAATCACATGCACTATTGTATTAAACATGGTTCTACATGAGTTTAAGGGAATATCCTAATAACTGTATTCCACATAAAGTATTTGTTACTATTGGACTTTGTGGTATTGGAATGCTTCAAAACCATACCCAGGATATGGCTACTCTTTTTGAGCAGTGAACCTTATAAATTTTTACATTCCTATGGATGTGTGATCATTTTGTTTCAGAAAGATGATATCTCAATAATAGGAGTAGAATATTGTTTCAAAAGAATTTAAAAATAAAACAAAAAGATATCACTAATTCACCCCTCCCCATATTAGTGATACATACATCAGCGTTGGGAAATCTCACTCTATGGTGGCTATGTTTCTATTATTTTTGTGGGGTTAACCATGATGATACACATATTGTTTTGTGATAGACATAACAAATGGGCTGGGGGTGGGGTTAGATAATGGGTTTAATAGTTAGTGTTGAGAAAGATACCATGAGTGACACAATGGGATATGATTAATGTTTTTGATTGTGTAGTGGGGTTTTTGCTTCTCTACCATGGTTGGAAAGAGGTAATGAGGGGCATGTTATGAGAGATGGATTGGTTGGTTGTTCTGGGAAATTTTGGTAGTGTTCCAATAGTGTAGGATATTATCAGTAATAATGAACATAAAATGTCGTTTGATGGAATTGAATAACATGATGGATACAAATGAAACATTGGGGTTCAAAAGGAATGATTAATGTTTGGGAATAATATGGTTGATCACATGGGTGGTCTGAAATTAAATATGATATTTAATATCGTATTGAATGTAAATTGGTTATTAAATTGTTAATCTAAAAATGGAAAACTTGTATGATTAACTGGATATTTCAAATGTTTATTTTGGATGTTTACATGTGATATGGGGCTCGTTTTCGTGCTTTAGTTGGTAGTTACTATAACTGTGTGAGATTTTAAATTATATTCTCATTTAAAACCTAATTTGTTATATAAAATGTGTTACATGCAATACTAAACATCATTGTACCTTGAAATAGTATATAACCTTTAAAATGTATCTATAAAGTGGAGGTAAAAATATAGGTAACTAAATTATGAAATATATATAGAAATTAAAAAAAATGTTATTCATAATACTAAGGCACTGATAAAATTCAATTTCTGTTTCTAAGTAACAAATAAAATTGATTTACAATTTAAAATTTTACCTTTCTAAAATTGGATTATATTCGCTTTATATTTTAAATAATAAATATTATATATATAAAAGAAATTAATTATGAAATTAACACTAAATTGGGTAAGTAATTAGTAGGAAATGAGAATAATAATAATTAGTAATTTAAACAGTTATTTTATTTTGATTTTTTTATATATTTATAAATTAATTTTAGTGTAAAAAATATCAGATTTTAGAAAAGTAATATTTCCAAATTAACTAAAATTTAAAATATTTTATTTCAAAATTATTATACGATTAAATTCTAGTATTTTTCATTAAATTAATGATTTATTAGTTAATAGCAAAAAATACGGTTTTTAGAAAATCACTGTATTTTTTACTATACTAGGAAGTAAGTGTGACCTAAAACATACAAAAAAATCATGAACAAATATATTTTACTTTATAAAACTATAAATTTTTAAATACACTTATAGTTATATAAAACCTATGTTTAACAACCTAAGAAATATTTTCAAATAAAAGACGCCATTTTGTCTTTTATTTTAAATTAATATTGTTTTTTGAAAAATTATGTTCAATATTTCTTTTGAAGAAAAATATGTTTTATTTATTTTAAAAAAAAAATATATCATGAAAATAAAACACATTTATTTATTTATCCTATACATAAAGAATATTCTTGAAAATATACTTTTTCTAAAAATTAGTTTTTTTTGTATCACATATTCTTATATTAAAAATAATTTTTCCTAAAACTAGAAAATACTATTTGAAAATATGGACATTATATTTAAAATTAGTAGTTCAATGTTGAATGAAATTCATATATCACCATTAGGTATACAAATAAGATTACCAGGCTTAAAGAAAGTTACCGTGATAATGGTATAATTGTATCTTTCAGGGAAATGATTTATTAACAATTAGTAATTTTTATCTAATCAAAAAAATATATCTATTACTAAAGATAAATAAAAATAAAATTTTAATCTATATAATAATATATTACCATTTTTTCAATTGGTAATAAATACCAAATAATATTAACAACACTAATGGTGTAAACAATAATTTTCTAAAAAATAGGTTTCCATTATATTGGATGTTTTTGTTTAATAGGTTGTTGTAAATTATTTATAAATTGAAATATATTACATAGAGATAAAAATTAGGTTTAATAGACCCAAATATTGTAATAAGGGTTATCTTATATTTTTACAAAAACATAAATGGCTTAGTTAAAAAGTAGTTAGCAAGGTGAAAACAAAAGAAATGTAAAAATGAAAACATAAGAATAAATATCATGGAAGATGTCTTAAAATGCGTAAAAATGAGTTATAGATGATTAAAAATATTATATCACCCCAAAAATCTATTATTTATTTCTTTTTGTGCCATTTTAGTGGAATAATGTCATGCCATTATGGAAAACCAATGGGTGTTCTCAAATGTTCCATTTTCGTAACTTTTAGAAGGGGTCAATCCCCCCTCTCAAAGTTATACATATAATATTAATTTTCACTATACATATGATAAATTTAACTCCACTAGAAGTAAATTTTATGACATAAATCCCCTATCTAGTTTATTTTAGCATAATCCCTTTTTTTATAGGAAGACATTCAAGATAAAGTTCAAGGTCCCAAAATGAGTATTACAAAGTTGTTACGTTTTCATCTAAATATTTATCTTCCAAAACAACCATAAAAATATTCATATATTGAAATTATTATCATTATTATACCTAGAAATTTTTATATTAATTTTAAAACCCCTATATAATTCTTCTCATCAAGTTAGAAAAACATGTGAATGTCAATCATGTAGGTTCCTCGCGCAGCAGAAGCATGGTTGGGCCGAATCCCAACTTTAGTTTTTTACCATGATCAAGGATTATTCCAGGATCAATACAACGATGAATACCTATCTACACATAATAAAATCAATTATTTAGATAAATATGGAAGAGGCCTGAAAATTTTAGAGAGGATATTGCACATCAGGTTTATAATTTATTTAATTAATTTTATAATGAAAAAAATTCCTGCTTCTTTGGTATTTTCATCATTGATGATGTTGATCATATGGAATTCCCCTTTTGGACTATATTGTTGTGCTTGAAAGGATCCAAAATATAATCCCTCTAATGGTTATCCAGACATACTATAATGGCCTCCGATTAACACCACTCATTTTCTTGGTCCTAGCACGGTGAAGCGAGTGTCTTTTGTTGGTCGTTCTTGATCTCTTTTTTTCAGCCTGGAAGAGGGTCTTTCATTATTGAGAGGGGGAATATGATTCAAGAGAGAAATTGTTTAGATAAACAATTTCCAATTAACCTGGTGTGCAGTTCGGTTCATGTCATTATAGACGTATGTGTCTTTTTATTAACATATGACTTCTATTACAATATTTAATTATGCAACATCAATTAAATACAGTCATAACATTAGATAAAACCCATGATATTAATAATAATACTGCTTCATTATTTATGGTGTACCAACTTCTAAAAAATGGAATTATAAATAAAATTATGAATCACAATATAATTACAAATTTTTTTAATATGTTCTAACAAGTTAAATAATTATTTATTGTCTTGAAAATAATTATTTTATAACCAGAACAACCTTGGTCCATTCGAACTCCAATTCCATTTATTAAAAACTGAAATAAATAGATTAATAATTTATTCTCTTAAATAAATATTTAATTTAAAAACTAGTAAATTTATATTTGTTAAATGATCAATAAAATGAATATATATATTTTACCCACAATCTGGGGAATAAATATTTATTTAATTAATGAAATTATTTTAACTTGAATAAAATTATTCCACTTTATTAAGAATAATATTTATTAAAAAAATTCTAATTCGATTTAACTAGGACAACCAAAAACACATAGTGTATGACTGTCAAGGATTCGTTTTAGTTGGCATTTAGCTGGATTTCCTAAAGTCAAAGAATATTGTCTAGAATTGGGTCATGAGACCCAAGTTAAAGAACATAAAATTGCAACAATGACATCGAAATATGATTTATCTTTATATAATATAATTTTTTTGTCTCTATATCTCGTCAAGAAGGATTCATGATAGTGTCATCAAATTATATGCTTTATACATCATTCTTTGACTACCTGAAATAAATTCATCGTTACACCCTAACCATAGAATTTTTTTGTGAAGGTTCAATTTCAATAAAAGGGATCAGATATCAAATTCTATAAGTGGAAGATAAAAATCCTTCCTTGACTTATTAATTAATGACATTCCACTCATAACGCATCCAATATACCATACTTCCCATCAACTGTTTGTGTGATGGTTGTGGTCAGTAAATAAAAGTATGCAAGTCATGACACGTATTAATGGAAATATTAAATTCTAAGGATCAGTACACATGCTCGAATAAAAAAATATCTGATGACCCCAAAACATGTAGAATTCCTACTGGCATGTCTATCCTCATAATATTCTGTATTGGAGATTCCCAATTGTGAACTTTATGAGGGGAAGTCTCATCTTCTTATGAGTAGTTGCACATGAAAGTATGCAAGCTATGTGTCCCATCATAATATTTCATCCAATCATATAAGTATATTTAAGAATAATGTTATATCATTTCAAGTTTCTCATCATAGTGGGGAACCAATTTGTCCATATCAGAGAAAAAAATACTCTAGGAAATTATTAAATTATGGTCAAGAAGAACAATGAAAAATATTTTATAAGATATTTAATATTTAGAAATATTAAATATCCATGTAATAAAAGTAAAACCAGTTGATTCTGGGACAACAAATCTTACAAAATCCTATTTGGACTGGATACAACTGCTTATGATTTTCATTACACTAGACCTCACATGGTGATCCTGTCTCTGCTGAGCCAAGGCTTTAATCAAGGGCTCTACCACATTTTCTTCCATAGAAATACTGCTCACTACAGATTCTCCTCTCTGAGAAAAATCCCTCAAGAGATTATACTTCCGATGTATGTGCTTCATCCACTTAGATGACCTTGGATATTTTTCAAGATCCCCCCAGCATAGTATTATCATATTACAGTGTGATGGGATCCTTAATTATAGGTATCAGATCCATATCATGAAAGATTCTTCACATTCAAACTATTTCTTTACAACCTTTGATGCTGTGATATACTCAGACTCTACTGTATAATCTGCGACCACACTATGCTTTGAGCTCATCAATCTCACTACACCACCATTCAAATTGAAGATGTATCCTATTCGAAACTTCATATCATCTTGATTAGTCTGAAAACTAGCATCTGCATATACTATTATGACTATTTCATCATCTCTTCCATAAACTAGGAACATATCATGAGTACGCCTAAGATAAATTAAGATAGTTTTGACTACCATCCAATGGAGTTCACATGGGACAGCTTTATATCTACCTACTACACTCTATGTGTAGGAGACATCCAGCCTAGTACACAACATGGAATACATGAGTGACCAAATAATTAATGTGTATAAATTCCTTGCCATTATATTTCATTCCACATATTTCTGAGGACACATTTCCCTAGAATGATGAATGCCATATGACCCTGGAAATAATCTCCTATTGGATTGTTCCATACTAAATCTCTTTAGTATCTTATCAATTTATGTACATTGACATAGGCCCTACAATCTCTTGGATCTGTCATGATGGGTCTTGATCTCGAGAATATTTGTTTCCTCACCCATGTCTTTCATGGAGACGCATTGATTCAACAATTCCTTAATAGATTGTAATACTGGTATCTCATTTCCAATAAGTAATATGTCATCAACATATAATACTAAGAAAATGACTTGACTCCCACTGAACTATTTATAAATAGATGTCTCACATTCATTCTTGATAAAACCAAATTTTTTTATAGCTTCATAAAAATGAATGTTCCGTCACCTGGATGCTTGCATTAATATATAAATTGATTTTTGAAACTTCCATACCTTATTGGAATTCTTTGGAGTCACAAAACCTTCAGGATATGTCGTGTAGACATCTTCTTGATGGTTACCATTAAGGAATGCTTTTTTTATCTCCATTTTTTAAATCTCATAGTCATTGTATGTGACAATGTCCAATATAATTCTAATGGATTTCAGCATTGAAACTAGTGAAAATGTTTTTTCATAGACAATGCCTTGATGCTATTTGAACCCTTTTTCAACCAGTCAAGACTTATATATACTAATGTATCCTTCCATTTATAGTTTTTTCTTTAATAATCCTTTCCAACCAATAATCTTTACATCTACTGGGGGATCTACCAAAATCCAGACATGGTTTTGGTACATGGAATCCATTTTAGAATTTATGGATTATTTCCACTTAGAAATATTTGTGCCACTTATTACTTCCTTGTAGGTTAGAGGATCATTATTATTAACTAATATCGAGTCACCATCCTCGGTAACTGGAAAACCACATCATTCTAATTCTCTAACCTATCGTGTACTCCTACACAATTCTTGTGTCTTTGGAACAGTTCTTTCTTCCTTGGGGCTTTTTGGAATCTTCCCATATACCAAATCTTGTGTACCTTGAGCATCAATGTCATCAATGTATATCTTTCATTCACTATCACTTTTAGATATGTGCTCTCTCTCATGGATTATGGCATGTATTTCCACTATTACATTTTTGTCTGATGGGTTGTATAAGTAATATCCCCTTGTTTCCTTGGGGTATCCTATAAAGGTACACATTATGCCTTGGGGGGAATGTTTGTTCCCTAAATATGCATTTACAAATTCATTGCTTTCCCACAATGTAATTTCTAGAACATGAATTTCATTCCACTCTAGAACTCATATGTAGTACCATTTATTGATTTTGTTGGTACTTGGTTTAGTATATGCACCGCTGTTATTAATGCATATCCCCAAAAGGATAATGGAAGACACTACTACAAAAACGGGCAATAACAGCGCTAAAATCGGGCTTTAACAGCGCTAGAAAAGCGCTGTAAAGCTCAGCGCTGATAAAGGGGGGGTCCTTTAACAGTGCTTTTTTAGCGCTGTTAAATGTCACCTTTAACAGCGCTAAAAAAGCACTGTTAAATGTCACCTTTAATGGCGCTAAAAAAGCGCTGTTAAAGGATACCTTTAATGGCGCTAAAAAAGCGCTGTTATATGTTGCCTTTAACAGCGCTTTTTTAGCGCTGTTAAATATCTCCTTTAACAGCGCTTTTTTAGCGCTGTTAAATGTCGCCTTTAACAGCGCTAAAAAAGCGCTGTTAAATCCCTGCCTGCTGCTAATAAAAAACCATCACTAGTACAGCCAGCCGAGCAGACCTGCACAAAAACCAGTATATCAACCACAGACCTGCACAAAAACCAGTATATCAACCACAAGCATGTCATCAACCGATCACAACCCAACCAAACAGTGTTCTTACCATGAGTTAGATACCATCTACCCAGAAAGCAAAACTACCTCATTACATAGTATCACAAAATATTCCTACACAACTCAGAAGATAAATACTAGAACATTCCACTATGCATTGTTTCTCCTTGGATTGCCACTTGGTTTTGACAAATCGTGCAGAGCCCGTGCTCCTTGAATCATTCTGCAATACATAAAAAGGATATCCTAACTCTCCCAACCATCACCCTTAGTAATTATGTATATTAATACAAAAAAGGTAACATATCATAAATTGGGGTACTGTAATGAGACATCATGATTAACATTCTATATATAGGATCAATGTCTGGTAGGATTGGTTGCGTTGATACATGACTCTACCTGGACCTCAAAAATAGATATATGATCTCACTCCAGGACTTTCAGAGAGACTCCAACTATGTCTAGGACGTCCTGCTGAAGCGATCGTACTACCGTAAGTCGGAAAAGATACCAAAACCATCCTAGGAAGGATCATGGGAGCCAACCCTAATGAAATATGTCCTTGATATAGTGTTCAAAGAGATCAATCATGGTACATAAAATTATGTGTCATTTAAAGGGTCACATGCCTTGTCGCTTTACCCTGGGTAACTCCAATGTTCAGCTGCCTGTGTGAATATACATGTCATATCAATAGGAAATTACATGGCATGTTAAAAAACATATACGTGTTACCCTTTGATCTTGTGTCCTCTTATGCACCCTTGCCCTATGTTAGTACATGATGTCGATCTCGTGTGATTCTTCCTGTGTATCTGTACAAGGGATAAACTGCGTAGCTGGCTCATTAAAGACGTGTAGTGGGATATATTCCATGTAGGAAAGCCATGTAATCCACCCCAGGTTTGACTCGTACACGTCACATATGACCCATGGATCATTGTACTAAATTGTTAACACAATCCTAAGGCGTTTGGTCGGTTTCCCGTATGTCAGTTGTTGATTTCACTTAAAAATAAATCCATTTTGAACAAAATAGAGGCACTTTGAGTGGTGTCGGCCACACCGGGCCTCGGATTGAGTCGGGGTTGACTCTTACACGTCAAATTTGACCCATGGATCATTGTCCTTAAGTTTCAACAGAATCCAAATGCGTTTGGTCGGTTTGCCGCATGTCAGTTGTTGATTTCACTTAAAAATAAGTCCATTTTGAACAAAAGAGAGGCACTGTGAGTGGTGTCGGCCACACCGGGCCTCGGATTGATGCGATGTTATGTCACACATGAGTCATTGGTCATTGTGAAAAAGTATCAACGCAATCAGAAGCCGTTAGATTGATTTGGCGTATGTACGTAAAATATTGTCCATTTTAAACTAAATACATACACTTGGAGTGATACCGGTCTCACCGCGCCTCTGAATGAGGCGGGGTTGACTCGTACACGTCACATTTGACCCATGGATCATTGTCCTTAAGTTTCAATAGAATCCCAATGCGTTTGGTCGGTTTGTCGTATGTCAGTTGTTGATTTCACTTAAAATTAAGTCCATTTTTAACAAAACAGTGACACTGTGAGTGGTGTCGGCCACACCGAGCCTCAGATTGATGCGGTGTTGAATTGTACACGTCACACATGAGTCATTGATTGTTGTGAAAAAGTATCAACGCAATCAGAAGCCGTTAGATCGGTTTGGCGTATGTACGTAAAATATTGTCCATTTTAAACTAAATACATACACTTGGAGTGATACCGGTCACACCGCGCCTCTGATTGAGGCCGGGTTGAATCTTACACGTCACATTTGACCCATGGATAGTTGTCCTTAAGTTTCAATAGAATCCCAATGTGTTTGGTCGGTTTGCCGTATGTCAGTTGTTGATTTCACTTAAAATTAAGTCCATTTTTAACAAAACAGTGACACTGTGAGTGGTGTCGGCCACACCGGGCCTCGGATTGATGCGGTGTTGAATCGTACACGTCACACATGAGTCATTGATCATTGTGAAAAAGTATCAATGCAATCAGAAGCCGTTAGATCAGTTTGGCGTATGTACGTAAAATATTGTCCATTTTAAACTAAATACATACACTTGGAGTGATACCGGTCACACCGCGTCTCGGATTGAGGCGGGGTTGAGTCGTACACGTCACATATAACCCATGAATCGTTTTCCTAATGTGTAAACACAATCCGAAGGCGTTTGGTCGGTTTCCCGTATGTCAGTTGTTGATTTCTCACTTAAAAATAAGTCCATTTTGAACAAAACAGAGGCACTTGGAGTTGTGTCAGCCACAACAGGCCTCAGATTGAGGCGGGGTTGACTCGTACACGTCACATTTGAAGGTGAGTATGCATACACGATAGTTGACCTTCATAGAGAAGGGTTTCTGGAAGAGTATAAAAGACATGAAGCAATGAAGATCATTAGAGTGTTGGAGCAAATGTGGTTGCTACAAACAATGTGGAAATCGGCTTGTGCAAAGCGACCTAAGTTACAACTTGCAAGTATTCTACTCTATTTTTTTCTGGAAGGTTTCAGTTTAAATGCATTTTGGAATGATCATTGCTAGCCATGGTCTTTTAGGTTTTTTTGACAGCCGAGGGGAAAGGGTGGGGTCTGAAGACATTGTAGGATATGTCGAAGGGTGATTTTGTGTGTGAATATGTTGGAGAAATGTTAACTCCCGCAGTTCTGAAAAGAGTCACTATTTGAAAGAAAGTCACAAGTTTAGATACATCTCAAGATGGTCAGTTTAAAGACATTTTGAGGGACACTACTAAAGACATGCTCAGATATGCACTCATCCCCCACTTTTAGATCGTTGTCTACTACAATGATCTTCCAAACAAGATATGCATTAGAACGCTCATGATACATAGAGAAATTCACTGGCCACCTTCGAGAATGATCTGAAGCACAAACCATGACAGCATTATGTTTTTAACTTCAGCACCTCAATTGAGAATGTGACACCTTTCAGGACTTGGCGCCATTGTATGTCGTTTCGTCCACTGAATGGGTCTATCCTTTTATTTAATTTTTTTAACTTCAGTCAAATATTCTAGAAAGATGTCGCGGCAGATCCTTCACCATTTTGTTTTGCTGAACATCTCATTACATTGTTAAAAAAAAGCAGGGTGTCTTGCATGGGAAATACGTTCGTGTATTGAAGATGATGCACTCCCATTTTAATGGACTAGGTTTACTCCCTAATCTCATACATAACATCTCATGAGACAATAGATTTAACCAATGAATTGGAGTCCTATCTGGGTACAACCATCATACGATTTTCATGATTATGTGTTCCACAATAATTAAATCAATCATTAGGCTTAAACAAAATAATTAACCATGTGGGTTCGAATAAATGGGAGTGCATCATCTTCAATACAAGAACGTATTGCCCATGCAAGACACCCTGCTTTTTTTTAACAATGTAATGAGATGTTCAGCAAAACAAAATGGTGAAGGATCTGCCGCGACATCTTTCTAGAATATTTGACTGAAGTTAAAAAAATTAAAGAAAAGGATAGACCCATTCAGTGGACGAAACGACATACAATGGCGCCAAGTCCTGAAAGGTGTCACATTCTCAATTGAGGTGCTGAAGTTAAAAACATAATGCTGTCATGGTTTGTGCTTCAGATCATTCTCGAAGGTGGCCAGTGAATTTCTCTATGTATCATGAGTCATTGATTGTTGAGAAAAAGTATCAATGCAATCAGAAGCCGTTAGATCGGTTTGGCGTATGTACGTAAAATATTGTCCATTTTAAACTAAATACATACACTTGGAGTGATACCGGTCACACCGCGCCTCTGATTGAGGCGGGGTTGAATCTTACACGTCACATTTGACCCATGGATAGTCTTCCTTAAGTTTCAATAGAATCCCAATGTGTTTGGTCGGTTTGCCGTATGTCAGTTGTTGATTTCACTTAAAATTAAGTCCATTTTTAACAAAACAGTGACACTGTGAGTGGTGTCGTCCACACCGGGCCTCGGATTGATGCGGTGTTGAATCGTACACGTCACACAGGAGTCATTGATCATTGTGAAAAAGTATCAATGCAATCAGAAGCCGTTAGATCAGTTTGGCGTATGTACGTAAAATATTGTCCATTTTAAACTAAATACATACACTTGGAGTGATACCAGTCACACACAAAATCACCCTTCGACATATCCTACAATGTCTTCAGACCCCACCCTTTCCCCTCGGCTGTCAAAATCACCCTTCGACTATCTGGTTATGATTTTTGACAGCCGAGGGGAAAGGGTGGGGTCTCAATCCGAGGCGCGGTGTGACCGGTATCACTCCAAGTGTATGTATTTAGTTTAAAATGGAAAATATTTTACGTACATATGCCAAATCGATCTAACGGCTTCTGATTGCGTTGATACTTTTTCACAATGATCAATGACTCATGTGTGACGTGTACGATTCAACACCGCATCAATCCGAGGCCCGGTGTGGCCGACACCACTCACAGTGTCACTGTTTTGTTAAAAATGGACTTAATTTTAAGTGAAATCAACAACTGACCATCTCGAGATGTATCTAAATTTGTGACTTTCTTTTAAATAGTGACTCTTTTCAGAACTGCGTGATATGAAGGTATTTTGGAGATTTTACTGGTTCATGCATGATATGAAGGTATTTTGGAGATTTTACTGGTTTTTTTTTCCAAAGGCCAAAGAAATGTGGTCCATCATTCTTGCATGTTACTCGTACACGTCACCAAGGACCCGTGGATCCTTCTCCTAAAGGATGAAGGCAATCCGGATGCGTCTGGTCAGATTTACGTAGGTCAGTTGTTGTTTCCAATTAAAGTGGTGTCCATTTTAAACAAGAGAGCGACCCTTTGGGTGGTAGCGGTCACACCGTGCCTCGGATTGCGGCGGGGTTGACTCGTACACGTCACCAAGGACCCGTGGATCCTTCTCCTAAAGGATGAAGGCAATCCAGATGCGTCTGGTCGGATTTCCGTAGGTCAGTTGTTGTTTTCAATTAAAGTGGTGTCCATTTTAAACAAGAGAGCGACCATTTTAGTGGTTCAACATTCTTGCATGTTGCTGGTGCATATCATCTGTTAAAATGAAAAAATGACTCATTGGAGAAAGAATGTTTTATTTAATAACAATTACAATTTTGCTACGAACATTTACATACAACAATATTTTATCTTTTGATCCCCTTAACCCCTCTCAAAAATGACCACCAATTGTACATGTCCCCAAGTCAGATCATCATTGTATTTGTGTACAATCTTTCATCAGGTATGCGGCCCACTCGTTTCTGAACACATCTATATCGTCTTGTGAGTATGAGGCTTTTCGGCAGTCATAGTAGTACTGCAAAATAAAAAAATAAAGAATTAATAAATAACTTAAACGAACTAGTAATTGTTTTTGAAAATACCTCTTTAGGGATGCTAGTTTGCTGATGAAAAACGATCTCTTTCATAAATTTACAAACATAATAACCGCAATCATTATCGTTTGTTTGTTTTGGACACTGCAAAAAAATTGATCATTAGGATAATAAATAACTTGTGTTGAGGTGTGTTTGGATAGTGAAATTTTATTATATATACCCTGATATTTGTCCAGACGTAGTACTTGCTCGGCTCCTTATGCTTAGCCCCTGTCCTCATACCATGATTTAGACGATATTGGTACACCGCCCTATCATAACAGAATCCTCAGTAAAAGATAATATATATTATATAAATTGATGTTTAGACCTAAAACGTAAGATGTAGTGTCTTACAGATTCACAAACTCCATCATGTATGGTCGGTTTGATGGATATCCTAGCTTTGAATCCAGAAAGTAAATCTTCGGAGTATCCAAGTTCACCGCAATTAGCAACCAATGTTGCCTAAAAACACAAAAAGGAATAAGTAATAAAAAAAGTGAAAATATAATTGATATGCTTTAATCGTAGATTATTACCCCTGCATGGTTGGTATTAGGAAAAGTCTGTCATCTGTAATCTTGCGTTCAAATGTTTTCAGCAAGTCCTTCACTATTGCATCCCTTTTTGATGACTCTATTTTTGTTTGGTGTGTTGATGTGATATGAGGACTAACCAGTCCAAATCTTGGCTCATGGGAAAATCCCTTCAACTGTTTTTCATAAATGCGTCTGTCAACAATATAAAATGCATTTAGTCATAATTTGCACATTAGATCAGCTTTTAGAAAATCAATTCATGGAAACATACCTCATATATACATTTACAACAGTGACGCCTAACCAACCGTTTTCAAGGATTTCATTTACATTTTCAGCAGCAACGAAATCTTGACTTTCCTCTCCGTATATATTATCTTCGAAAATCACTATATGACTATTACCATCTTTTAGCTTCGTATCCACATGAGTCTTCAATGCTAGTAAATGTGGAAAGAGAACAGGTGGTGTTATTGTGCTTTCAGTAGCTCCTTGGGATCGATTGGTCGATCCTTTAGATGGTTTCGAGCCGATGTTAGTCACCCCCTTTCCTTTCTCCGTCTATAACAACAATCATTGATTCAGACACTCTTTTCATTAATTGTTAAGGGTTTAGCTTGAAAATAAAAGGAAATAAATACCTCTTTGTCTGCATGTACTCTTACAAGTTCTGCCGGCCATGCAATGAATGTCCCAATAGCCTTTTCAACCGTATGAATATCATCGTCATCAAGTGGAATAGGTAGCATTGCATTTGGCTCATGAGCTACAGTAATCGTCACTTTCAGATGATCTTTTGAAAGTGGTCTATTATGCAGTGTGGCATCTGGGATATTGAACACTGTAGCCCTCGCTACGAGGTGATAGGTGGGTGTTGACAGATATAAATCACAATCATTATCACCCTGTAGAAGATCAGTACAGATAAATTATCAGTGTTTGTCTGATTCATATTTAATGGGAACCGTTATTAGAATATTGATTACCACGGCTAAGACATTTTTTTTAGGTGAATGGCTCGCCTCAAAGCTGGTGGGGGGTGGGGCAGGATGTTCATGCGGTGGTTCTTCCTGAGTTGTGTCCTCCCTTTGCTTCCCACCCATAAAAGTTGCTAGCAACTCTCCCTGCCATTGCAATTTTTCTTCAAGGGTTGCTATTTTTTCGCTCATTTGTTCCAATTTTTTCTCTGTATCATCTATTTTTTTCTTCTTCTCAAAATATACTCGGGGTGTCACCCCAAACCCTGCACCTCTGACACGACCGTATTTTTCCGGCTGCTTCAAAGCCGTCGATAATAGGTCTGTATCAGCTACAGGAGTAGCAGATTCCTGTGACTGTCAGATATAGGAAAAAAACTAATTATTTTTATGTAATAGCAATTTTAAACAAATCTTTTTATCATCATGTCATACTTACACATATTTCCCACACTTTTTGTGTGTTCTCATCTATTAACATCCCTTCTTTGTTCACACGTGCCTCCTTCCATAGCACATGACGTGGGATAGAAGTGCATTTGGTTTTAGATTCATCAATCTACATATAAACATAGAAAGATAATTATGATGTTGTTTATTGGCACCTAACAATATTACTGTAAATTTACAATACGTACCATTTTCTTTTCTAATGAAGCGTACCCCATCCTTGCTTTACGATAGGGGTATGTTGGATTTGATGCACGTTCCTTATTTTCAGTACAGAGTTTCTGTTTCATAAATGAAATATTGACAATCAAAGTGATGAATACAGGTATCCTAAAACAACGTATTATCACTCAAAATGTACATGAAACTTCTCATCCCCACGACGGCCAATAAATGCATCCCATGCTTCTTGGGATATCAGGTGCGCATAGACAATGGGTGGGTGCGGGTTTATTTTACCTTTAGAATCTTTCAGGTGACATCTTGTTAAAATAGTACGAAAACCTCGATGAATCTTTCCTGCAAGCCTTAGTACATAATCCTTGTGTGAGTCGTCTACTATAAATGTACTCTGCAAGAGATTGAGAAGAGTAAGACACTGTTTCATCATTTTATTTGCTAGTTAATTAAAAAAATAAATTCATAATGTTACCGCAATTTCTTCCCAGATCACAGCCTTCAACCCGGACACAACATGGTGCCATGAATCTACGTCAATCGGCACGCGTTGCCGAGTGACAACTCCAATGTAACTGCTAAACATAGCCTTGTTGGGATTCACATGTTGGCCTCGTGCATTCCATCCGACTTCAAATTTGATGCATTTGCTTTTCGCCTTAAGAATTTTGGCTAACACTGTCAAACTACGACGCACCTGTGATTTCTGCGACTTCGGTCCTTCATTCCTGACCATTTCATCGATATCAACATCATCTATATGTTCATCTACTATGATATCAACGGCATGTGCTGATGGTTGTTGGACCTCAACACTAAGAGAAGGAGCCGCAACAACAAGAGCAGCAGCAGGAGCAGCAGTAGGAGCAGCAGGAGCAGCAGCAGGAGCCGCATCAGGAGCACCAGGAGCCACAGCAGGAGGAGGAGTATGATTCACAGCAGTAGGAGCAGCAAGAGCCGCATCAGGAGCAACAATAGCAGCAGAATGAGCTGCAGGAGCAGCAGGAGCAGCAGCAGCCGCAGCAGCAGCTGCTTGAGAGACTTGTTCAGTCTCAAGGTTAGGAGCACCAGAATGTGCAGAAGTCATTATCTGCAAAAGTGGTTGAACAGTTCATTCAAATTACATAAATTCTGTAATGATAAGATAATAACATGAGATAACAAGATCTATATTACAAACAAAATATAACCTGTTTACTGAACTCTCTTTCTTTTTTTCAAAGGTTGAAGAGATTTGACACCTCTATCGACAATCCAAATCCCTTCATTGTGGTCTCCTCTAACATACAAAACATCATCTGCATTGGGACCGCTCTGAATTGATTGTGACGTACCACTAAAAGGATCGTCCTCAACTGAATTTTCATCGGAACCCTCAATAGTTTTGGACGATAACAGAACAATCGACCACTTTCGGTTTGCAGGATCTGGAACATAAAAAACTTGTACCGCTTGTGATGCCATTATAAACTGTTCGTCTTTGTACCCTTCTTTACTAAAATCAACTTTCACAAATCCCCATTCATCTATTTTATCACCACTATTGTTATCAATCCATTTGCATTGAAAAATCGGCAATTGAAATGTCGTATAATCCAACTCCCATATTAGTTTGATAATGCCAAAGTATGACATATTTGCATAAATTGGATTTATATCCTTACTACCAGAAACATGCATCGCTTCAGCCACTAGTGTAACTCCACTATTTTGCATGGTACTCTCTTCATCATGTTCATCCGTATAGAATGTATAACCATTAATTACATACCCACTGTAAGATAATACATACACACTTGGTCCAGCGGCTAGCCATCGAAGTCGTTCTGAAATTGAATTCGGATTTTCATCCAACTGCTTAAAAATATGGTCCTAAAACCATCCTATAAACTGGTGATTATGTGTATCTGCTAACCATTTTTCAGCCCTCGATGGATTCAACTGCCTAAGAATTTCTTTGTGAGTTTCAATATATGGAGCAACCTCCCAACTGTTATGCAAAACATAAAGATGAGCCTACTCTCGATCTGTAATACTGATTGTTACAACTTCTCTTCCAGAAATTCCCTCACCCTCAATGCGTCCAGTGTGACGAGATTTCGGGAGACCAATGCTTTCCACATCAGATAGGTATTCAATACAAAATTCAATGGCTTCCTCAACAATATATCGCTCCACTATACAACCCTCTGGCTGACTTCGATTTTTGACATATCCTTTCAAAATCTTCATATACCGTTCAACAGGATACATCCATCTATAGTGCACAGGACCACAAAGTCGAATCTCTCTCACCAAGTGAATCATCAAATGAACCATCATATCAAAGAATGTTGGCGGGAAGAACATTTCTAATTCACATAATATGATGACAATTTCTTTTTCCATAGCTGGCAATTTCCCCGGGTCTAAAACTTTGCTACATATTGCTTTGAAAAAGAAACAAAGTTTGGTTAACGTATGACGAACATTCTTGGGTAAAATGCAACGTAAAGCTATAGGAATTAGATCTTGCATCAAAACATGGCAATCATGTGATTTCAAACCTTTTAACTTCAAATCATTCATTGACACAATGTTCTTGATATTTGATGAGTACCCCTCTGGAACCTTTACATCATTAAAGAAGTTGCAAAACTGATATCTCTCTGCCCTAGAAAGAGTATAAGCAGCAGGAGGAAGAAACATTCGATTTTCACCTTTCACGGGAGCCAACTCTTCTCGTATTCCCATGTCAACCATGTCCAACCTTGCCTTAATTCCATCTTTTGTTTTGCCAGGGGCATTTAGCAACGTTCCAATAACACTATCACATACATTTTTTTCCACATGCATCACATCAAGAAAATGTCTGACGTACAAACAATTCCAGTATGGTAATTCAAAAAAAACTGATCTCTTTTTCCAACCGATTTTCGTAAGGTTTTTCGAAAATGGTTTACCAAAAACAGTGTTCATATCTTTTACTTTCTCAAACAGCTGATCACCTGTTAGTGGAGACGGTGTTGTGCGTTTTTCTGAACTTCCATTGAATGATGTCGTCCAAGATCGGTACTTATGCCGACGAGGTAGAAATCTACGATGTCCTAGAAACACAGATTTCGATGAATGTTTCAACCTAATTGATTCTGTATCTTCTTCGCACACGGGACACCCTTGAGTTCCTTTAATGCTATAGCCTGACAAATTTCCATAAGCAGGGAAATCATTTATTGTCCCATAAAACATCGCTCTCAACGTGAAGTATTCACTTTTATAAGCATCATACAACATTACACCTGAGTCCCACAATAACTTCAAATCCTCGATCAAAGGAGTCAGATAAACATCAATATCGTTACCTGGTTGTTTTGGTCCTGATATAAGCATAGATAACATGATGAATTTTCGCTTCATGCATAACCAGGGTGGCAAGTTATAATTTAGCAACATAACAGGCCATGTACTATGAGTGCTGCTTTGAAAACCAAAAGGATTCACTCCATCTGTAGATAACGCAAGACGAAGGTTTCTCGGCTCTTTTCCAAATTCAGGATACTCATGATCAATTTTCTTCCATTGAGGAGAGTCGGCCGGATGACATAATAACCCAACTTTATTTCTTTTATCTGCATGCCACGACAATTGTCTTGCAGTTTCTTTACTTCCATATAAACGCCTACACCTTGGAATGATTGGAAAGTACCATACAACTTTCGTAGGATTGGATTTATCTTTCTTGTATCGAGAAGCACCACACTTTGGGCATTCTGTAAGTGATTTGTTCTCCTTTCGAAACAATATACAGTCTTTCGGGCAGGCATGTATTCTTTCAGAAATCATTCCCATCGAGCGTAACATTCGTCTAGCTTCATACGTCCGGCTTGGGAGCTCATTATCTTCCGGAAGCATGTCATTCAAGAGAGTAAGTAGTTCCGTAAAACTGACATCACTCCATCCATTGCCTGCTTTCAATTTATACAACTTCAGTACAGCTGACAATGTTGTATACTTAGTGCAAGCAGCATACAATGGCGTCTTTGCACAACTCTTTAACTTCTCAAACAATTTTGGGCAATCACGGGGTTCATCTTGAATTGTCTTTGTCATTTCCTCAATACGATCTTCATCATCATTGACATCTGTAATCACATCCTCCATACGGTCTTCTTCATTATCTATATTTGTATTCATATCTGACGATCCATAAAACGCAGTTTTATCCCAGCCAGTAGCTACATTCGCTTTTTCTCCGTGTTTATTCCAACATTTATAACTCCGATCTATTCCGTGACATATCAAATGTTCTTCCAACTCCTCTGGAGTAAGTAGTCTAGAATAACAACAACGTAAACACGGACAAAGGATTTGAGAAGGATCCTTTGTGTGATCCTTTGCAAACTTGATGAACTCTTTCACTCCGTTCTCGTACTCTATTGTTAAACGATTAGAATCCATCCAATCTTTATTCATCTTCATCCTATTTGATTCTCAAATATTAGTATTTATGGTTCAAGTACACAAAAGAAGACTTCCAAATACAGTAGAAGGGAACCACTTCCTTGGAAGGAGATCAAGTAGTCTAACCTATAATCAAGATTCATAAAAAAGAATATTAGATTCACTAAAAAGATGATTATCTATCACTCTATTAGGAGAAAAAGATACGTATGCACCTAATGTGACATCAAACATGGTTTTACACACTTTGGGATAAACATGTGTTCATGTTCAGAAACGATTATAAATAATAGGATACCCCCTTAATTTAGTATCTCAACTTTTATAGAAAATATGAGGCTTTGAATCGCGTAGAATTGCATTCAATTGGAGTTTGTAAAGAGAGTTGCGTGCATGGTAAAAAGTTGCGTGCATGGACTTATTCTTATCGATTCGAGAATCCCTGGTGTCATAGTCTACACCTTTCTCCACCTTCATGTCCAGCGCATGTCAAATTATCTTAGACTGATTTTCCATTAAGTTACTCAGGATTTTCAAGGAATCAGTCCCCACAATATGACACTAAAAAGTTCTACCATAGTTCTAATTGCATGATTCTAAAATGCATGATTTCAAGTACTATAGTTGGTTTGATTCTATAGTAATGCCTAAGTCATTATGTTCTAGTCCAGACACCCCAAAAACTAAACATTCCCCCTCCCTTTGTGTGGGTTAGACCCATGCATGTAGTTTTAACTTAAAATATCTATGTACAGCTTGATTCTTTCCATCACAAGAAACATGGTGATACATAAACATCATATTTAGGGTCTATTCATGAGACATAAATTTCCCCATTGTCACTATGTCGGAGCCAAATCTACAGATGAAATTTTAAACACAATAAAGATTGTTTTCCCCTTGTGCTCCCATGAATTAAATAAATCTACATAGTGGAGTGAAATGTGAGGTTTTCCCCACTAGTGATATCTTATGAAAAAAATTATCCACTCCCATGAATAATCTAAATCTGTATGGGAGGATGTAATATAGGTAGGTCCTTATAACAAGACATTAAACTGTGTGGCCAATGTTCTATCCCTATGCATGGGTCGGTCCTACATAAGGGAACCTTACCACATCGTTATAAGAGAAAACATCTCTATCATTTTCACTAGGAAATCTTGACTTGCATCTACCCTTTCATGTTCAGGCCTCTTCCTTTCAAAAACCATACACTATGCACAAAAAGGTCTTAATCCTCATATCCTTCCATGGCCATCAGAAATGAGAGGTCATCGTCCTAAGGTCACCTTTATTTGACTAATCATAATATGCACTGGTGGATCTGCATATGTTTCCCACTAAAAAGGCATGTCAACCAAAGACAATTTCGTCCTCAATAATGGATTTTACTACCATCAAACACCCTATGACATTTAAGTACCATATCAATCCTTGGATTCATGAACCCCTGGGTTAAAATTTACATCTACCACCCCCCCACCCTCATGCATGATTATGGTAGAACATTATTGGTTATACTATAGTGAAAAGGGTGAATCATTTCCCCTCCTTATCAGAACAAAATGGAAACCTGCAAAAAGGTCCTGGTTTTAGGACATTAAACTACACCATGCCTCAACTCTCCATTACATAAGACAAATTCTAGTAGGTTTTATACATTCCATAACAACTTGAAGGGATTCCATGAATGTTTGAAACAAATAAATAAAACTAGAATAGAATTCATACCCTTAGTTGGTCGAGGGCGTTGCGGGTTGCGGAAGGCGGCCGCGGAGGGCGACCGAGGGAGGCCGAGTGAGGCGGAGGGCGACGGAGGCGGCGGAGAGCGGCGGAGGGCGGCGGAGGGCGGCAGAGAACGGCGGCCGAGGGCGTTGCGGGCAGCCGAGGGCGGCAGGCGGTGGAGGTCGGCCGAGGGTGTTGCGGGCGGTGGAGGACGGCGACTGTACCGAGGGCGGCAAGATCCGGCGAAGCGAACACAGCAGCGGTATTCGGGAGAAGAGTAGCAGGGTTACGGTTCCGCGAGAGCTTTAGCTGCGATAAAACGAGGGCACTGTGCGACCGACTTTATAAAAAAGTCGACTAAGGTTTTATCAGCGCTAAAAAAGCGCTGATAAAGGCTACCTTTATCAGCGCTAAAATTATAGCGATGATAAAATCTAGCTTTATCAGCGCTTTTCTAGCGCTGATAATATTATGATTTATCAGCGCTAGAAAAGCGCTGATAAGGATTCCCCGTATCAGCGCTACAATTATAGCGCTGATACTGGGTCTCTTTATCAGCGCTTTTTTAGCGCTGATAAAGATAATTTTTATCAGCGCTTTTTGAGCGCTGATAAAGGATACCCTATATCAGCGCTGAAATTTGAGCGCTGATAGAGGTGTTCTGTATCAGCGCTTTTTTAGCGCTTATATAGGAAACCTTTATCAGTGCTCAAAAGGCGCTGATAAAGACCAACTGTATCAGCGCTAATATTTTAGCGCTGATACAGATCATATTTATCAGCGCTTTTCTAGCGCTGATAAATATTACTATTATCAGCGCTAAGAAAGCGCTGATAAAAATTAGATTTTTCAGCGCTGTAATATTAGCGCTGATATAGGGTATCCTTTATCAGCGTTTTTGCTTAGCGCTGTTATAAGGGCGCGCTTCCCTTGCCCGTTTTTGTAGTAGTGAGACTCGCATGACTCATAATTGATCACACCATATACAATAATGTGAGAGTTATCCTCTTTCTCAAACCAATCCACTGGAGTGTGTAAGGAGGATTGAGTTGGGATAGGATCCAAAAATTCATTATGTAATCAATGAAGTCTTGATTAAGATATTCTACACCTCGGTCTGAGCATAGTTTCTAAATATTCTTAACAAGATGGTTCTCAACTTCATTATTTTATTCTTTGAACTTATCAAAAGTGTATGATTTATACATAATTAAGTAGATATATCCATATCTATTAAAATAATCTGTAAAAATTATGATGTATGAGTGCCCTCCCCTTTCTTCAACTGGAAATGGTCCACACACATTGGTATAGACTAAATCAATAATTTCCTTATCCCTTTCAACTTTCCCACTAAATGTGATTTTTTAATTTTCCCAAATAGACATGCATGACATACATCAAGTGGTTTCAGTTCCAAAGAATCTAAATTTATATATTAATGTAACATTTTTAAGTATTTCTCATTTACATATCCTATCTGGTGATGCCAAAGTTTGGGTGTGGTGTGACTCATGTGAAGTATCTTTGTTATAGATTGTGATTACTTGGTTTCTGTAATCCAAAACATAAAGAACATTGTATAAATGGGCCCTACCAAAACAAATGCTATCTTCGAAAAAGAAGAAAAATTCATTTCCAAACATGAAAACAAATCCATTTGTATCTAATATGGATACAAAAAATAATGTTTTTAGTAATAATCGACACATAATAACATCTCTTTGACACCAAGATCATCATAGTTGGCACCATGAGGTGGTAATCCTATAAAACTACAGCAACAGGTATGGCTTCAATGGCTTCTCGTAGATCTAACTGCCCTCATTTAATAATACTAAATCTACCTGGTTCCTATATTTGGATATATATATATATATGATCACCACAAGTTTTATCTAATACCCAATTTTTAGAAATGTATAGATTGCATTCGATAAAAACCCACCTTAAGCTTCCGCATGATTCTTAGGCAGGGTACAGTTCTTCTTCAATAGTCCTTTATTTCCACATACAAAACAAATAACATCATGTTCCCTTGCCTCAAATTTGATCTTCCATTTCGTGGATGGTTGTGAATATTCATTGCGAGTTAAGCTATTCTCATTCCCTTTCTTCTTATTCACCATAAGGACATAAGGATTTTTTCACTTCATATCATTTTCCACTTTGATAATGAGGATAATAAAATCAAATAAAGACATCTCAATATTGTTCATGTTGAAATTGACAACAATGTTAGAGAATCTCTGAGGGAGTGATGCAAGAATGAGATCGGTGCCCAGTTCTATGGGGAGTTTAAACCCTAAAACCTCAATGTGCAAAATTTAGCCAATGATCTTGACTACATGAGGCCCATATGGTGCACGTTCTCCAAGCTTACTCTGAAAGAGTGACATGAATATCTGAAACCATTCCTATCTTTCTCCCTCAAGGTAAAGACCATAGAGGTGTTCGAGCATTCCATAAGTACGAAAACCATTCTTTTATTACAAACTTAAACATGATTTATTACATAAACTATTCACTTGATACAACATGGAATATCGCGAGTTCTAGTGTCTTTAGGGATTAGGATCATTACATAAAAACTTAAAACCTTAAATACAATATCTTTATTGAAAACATCTTTTACATGACCACTACATTCCGTCGTACTTAGTATTGCATGGGATAACCTAAGGACATGCATAAGAAAAGGGTGAGATATAAACCCCAGTAATGGAATAAATATGGAATACATGAGGATTCAAATACATGTAAGAAAATAGGCATATCAATAGATCACAAGAGAAACATGGACATAAATGCATGATAAATCATGGTAATCATAACAAGGAAATGTGGCAACAACACTTAACATGGAATTAGCATGAGCCAAGGCTCATTGAACATGGAGCAAGAGTAAATTCTCATTGCACCTGAAGCATGAGTAAACCCTTATTTCACTTGAAGTAGCATGATTCAACACTCATTTCACATTACGTATCATGATACTATACTTTACCCAATGCATTGGAGCGCTATAAGGGAACACCCTTCTTAAACATTTCATTTCATGCATAAGTGTGCCACATGGATCATAAAACATGGATTCATTAAACATAATCATTTATTCCACGATAAAGGAATATTGAATTCACACATGAAAATTTATAATAAATAAGTAAATGTTTGTAAATGTGAATACCCTTGATGGAGAAATGGGCATGGTATTCAATACAGAAAGGCATTGGCTTAGAAAATCGGTGAAATTTTGGTAGTGTAACGGCATGAAATAAGAATTCACAAAAATGGTTAATGAGAGAGAAAGGGGTGTCTCATAATATTTAGATGAAATGGACAGTAAGGTGGAGGTGTGAAACCATACCCCATCATTTATAATTTAAATTAAAATGTCATAACAATATTAAGAAAATTGGACAAAAAAAGTGAAAGGAATAAAAACCCTTAATTGGAAGTGTGCTTCCAAGGCATGAGAGAGGCTTTAGGGAGGAATCTTGGGAGCTTGGGGTACCATGGGAGGATTCTAGAGAGATTAGGGAAGAGGTTGGACAGACTCCGAAGGCTTTGAGTGAGGAGAAAGTGGGAGGTTGGGTGGGTTTATATAGGAAAGGTGAGTGAATTCTTTTTTATTTAGGTTTGGGACCCTTTACATTAAACTAATCCAAACCACAAATAAGATCATGGTTTTTGCCCATGGTTTTTGGAAAAGGGAAGAGGAAAAAAATATTTTATAAGGACAATGTCTGAACTTCTTAAAAAAATGGGGTTGCTTATGTGGAGGTGAGTCACACTCCCATGGAAAATAATTTAAAAAGACAAGATGTTTATTAAGTCTTGAGGGGTCCATTAATTCTTTGTAAAATAAGTCAAACAAACCCAAAATTACATTATTTTAATGGAAAACCATATATTTTCCGAACATAAAGCTTATAGTATTTTATTACATCACTATTGGGTCATTATGATGTCATAAAACACATTATATATTTAAACGGTATTTAATTTTTACCCAAAATATTTACTGTCTTAGAAAATTATGAAAAATTCACCATTGGATAATTTCGAAGTCCTGATTCTAGAAATAACATTTATTTTATCTAATTAATTTTCTAAATATGTTAATTTTCATTTTTAAAATAAAAACTGACATAAATTGAAAATTCACGGGTTTTGACAAAATGGCTTTCAAACCTTAATAAAAATTACAATTGCATTCATAAAATTATAAGATCATTTATATTTAATAAAAATTAATTAAATAATAATAATAATAATAATAATTTATTAAAATATCATTTAATTCAAAAATCCAATAATTCATCAAAATATATTTCTTATTTGAATTGTAACACTCCATGATTTCATAGTGTGTTATTTCTTCAAATTAATTCAATAACTTGCACTACACGCAACACCGAGTTCAAGCACACCATGACTTACCAAAAAAGCCGTTCAAAAGAGTTTATGAATAGTATTAACTAAATTTTAAACTTTATATATTCCTTAGAATTTTAGAATCCATATAATGAGTTTCATAGATATAATGTAAGAACAAATTCATTTTCAGTATTGCACTTTACAAACTTTTAATAGTGAACCCTTTTTAAATCCAATATTTTAAACTTTTATATATTCAATTTGACTAAATAAATTTAGTTTTTAGAATAGGTACATCAAAAATTTACAATGAAACATCCCAAGCTTCCACGATACGTTTCCTTTTGAATAATGCAATGGCGTGCATTGTACGCAACTTCAAGACTCTAACACAGCACAACCAATCAAACTAGCCTTTATGAATAGTAATACCTACGTTTTGAAATTTTATAAATTTTATCTTTTGAAATGGAATTCATTTTTGGATTCGTAATATCGAAATTAGCTTAGGGTGAAATTTTGGTACTATTCGGATAAATTTCATATTTTGATGAATAGTGAAAATTACTAAATTTTAATTAAAAATAACATTTTTAATAGAAATAATTAATAGTGATAAATTTTTAATTTGAGTGGTTTTAAAGTGTATTTAGAATATATTTTTACCATTTAATACAATTTTGGTCATTGGATGTAATTTCATATTTAAACCAGACATAAACAAGTGTCAATATTTTGATAGTTATTATCTCTTAAAAACATGCTATTTGTTTTGACGACGGGAATTATTTTTTAAATTAATTAATGAAACTTATATGTTATGAATTTGGTAAAATAGACATGATTTTTGAATTCATAATATCATATATATCCTAGGCCTAATTTTTGGTATTTTTCTGGAAACTTTCATTTTTTGATGAATAGTGAAACCACTAAGTTGTAGTTAAAAAACTGAATTTTACATAAAACTGAATTTTACCACTTCTATGAGTGGAATTTAAAAAATATTAGAGACATCGTTAATATTAAGGAGTAAAATTTGGTTCAATGAGATGAAAATAATTTTTGGTGAATCATAACTTTTTACTTTTATTTACCACGGTTAAAAGTAAATAGGGCAATTATGGGTAAAAATGATATTGATATTACCCTAACACATGTCCTTATTCTATTGGACAAGTGTATCTCTACCAAAAACAATCATAGAAGTAAAATATTATCATTTAGGTCCTCTTGTATTAGATTAGGAAATTTATTATTATTTAATTCAAAGAAGAGTTAAAAGAGTTAAAATCAATGATTATTTACTACAATATTTTTAATATAGGGTTATACATAAGATAAATTCTATTATAAATATTAATTAGAAATCTAAAAAGATTTCCTATATAATGGTATTTTATTTATAATTTTTAGACATTATATATGTTAATATATTTAGGACACAATGGTGATGTAGTAATTACCATAATTGTGACAAATTAAAATAATTGATATTATAAATACCCAAATAAATATAATTTGAGACTTTTAATGAATTAAAATAATTTTATAGGATAATATTACATATTATAATTGATTTAATTAACTTTGTTCTAAGTAATCATCCTGTTATGATTTTTACAAAAGTAAATTATTGAATAGTGTCAAAATTGGTATAAAAGAGTTTTTAAAACAAATAATATATTATTCATTGATATTAAATTCCTAAAAATCTAAGGTTCGGCCAAGAAACTTATATCATGATATTTGTATCATTAATGGACCACTTGGGTGTCGATTAGATGTACATAGTAAGTTTATTAACTATAAAATATAAAAATAGAAAGTGACATGGTAAGTGTCAAACTAATTAACTAAGAGTTAAAACTAAAAGATAAGGTTAATATAATGTCCCAAAGCTATCTAAATTCTATTGGTTGAGTAGTTTTCGACCCATAACCACCATAACCTTTAAATAATCCACTTTGGATCCATTATAAACTGAATATGAATTTATTATAAAATAATATTTCCAGCTTTTCCAAAGGTTCCCCTCACCCCTCTTATAAAAGGACACTTCCCCTTCTCATTAATTCACACCTTCAAAGCCTTTTGGTTAGGAACAACCCTGTCCAAATACTCTCTCAACTTCCCTAAATTCATCCTATAGGCCTTACTTTAGTCAGAAAGACATCCTAAGGAGCCATTTTGATCAAATCAAAAGGAAGAACCCGAAGAAGAGGTAATGATTTCACCACCCTTTTGCAATTTCCTTTATTATTCCACTTATTCTTTCTTTGTTATTACCATTCTAAAATAATGAGTCCAGTATCTACTATATAATGTAATATTATTATAAATATGGTACAGCCATATTCAGTATTCTATCCATCCTTTGAATGACATGTCACCATACGTGTGTACGTACGGCTTACTGTCTCCACGCCGTGGTGTAATTGTTATTCAATATATTATTATTTGGATGGGAATAATAATGATTTTTAATTCATGTAAATAATAAATATAACATGATAATTATTCTGTATATATGATATACCATCCAATTTTATATTATTTTAATATCAAAAGAATGACATATTCGCTCGTGCATACGTACGAATTACCGTTTCCACGACGCGATGAGATTCATTTCCAAGTTCACCATTCATCGACGATTATAAAAATATATATTACTAATAAGTATGTAATATATGACATAATAATTCTACTGGAGATATATATATATTTATATAAGGATTTATGTATTTACATATAACTTATTCACTTACTTTCGTTCAATACTATATGAAAACAGAAACATCGTTTATGCGTATATACGGACTACCGTCTCCATAAACGGTGTCTTCCATTTCATATATATGTCTATTATAAATAATTATATTCTAAATATATATGATATATTTATCATGTTTTATATTATGTAATTATTTAAATCATGATCTAAGTGATACAACCAAGAGTGACAAGTTAAAACACGTACGATAAAGAAATTGATTATTACCCGAAATTTTAACTTAACATGGAAATTATTATTAAGTGGGTAATATAAAGTAATAAATGAATCATGTATGATATCATAAATATTAATATGGTTCTGGTATAATTTAATAACATACTACTATTTTCGTACAGGAGGTTAAACGTACCCCCAACTAAAGGAAAGTGCAAGGTAAGGGGTTTTCATCTCACTCCTAATTCCCGTGAGATTCATGCCATATTTCCACTATTACCTTTTGTGTGGTGTATGTACTTCCCATAATTTTTTCTTTGTGTAATAAACTTTAATTTTTGTGTATTTACAAATTCATTGTATGATACCTCTTTCATGGGTTATATGTTTCGTAAGTTACCAAATTGGTAAGGGTTAATTCCTCAATCTCTTCATTATCCGAGATTGTTTATGTGTAAGTATTTACTGGGACATTTTTATCATCCATGTCCATTTTTCATGAAAATGATTTCAAAATTAAGATTTTAAGGATTTTTAATGGTACTCTTTATCATGATCAGAATTTCAAATGTTTTAATGATTTATCTTTCTAAATCTTTTTAATTAATGTCAATGTTTTAAAAATGATTTTAACGATTTATTTATATGGACATGAATGTTTTGAAATGATAATTCTTTTCATAAGTTTCAAATTGGTATAGAACACTTTGATTCAAAAATCTATCTTAAAATTACTTCCTTTATAAATGTGTGACTTTTAAATGATTTTACAAAAAGGATATTTCTCCCAAAAAAATTTACTCATCATTTTCATCTATGTCAACATCCTTTGATGGATTTTAAGCTCATTTGATGTTGATTTATTATAAAAAACAACCATTGATGGTTTTGAGATATGTTTGATTGGGGATGTGTTATTTTTATACCATTCATGGTTTATGGAGAAAATATTGACATTTCGTATGCAAGTTTTAATATGAATGTTTATGTTATGTTTAAACCTGTTCATATGAGGAATGCATTGGACTTAGTAAGTGACGGGTGGAGCCCGCTATAGCTTCTCGATGCATCGGTAGGTCTCATGAGACAAACTAGTGTCTTGGCACAAGACATTGACAGAATCTTATTTTTAGTCTTGGAATAAGGCCTTGGCTACGTTGTTATGATAGTCTAGCATTATGCATTCCATCATTATGAAAGTGGTTAGTGATGTGGCATGTAATTATTTGATTAGTATAATATCCATGTGAATAAGTAAATGACATTATTTCATTTTATTTCTGCCATATTATGCTGAATTTCAAGTTTAAAATGCTTTTGTTTTAGTTTTATAAATTTCCTTAAATTTTTATGCTTATTTATGAAAGTTTCCGCTGTATAGCTTACCCTTACTGAGCATTTGAGCTCACCCCTTTCTATGTTTTCTTTTTCCCAGGATTCCAAGAATTTTAATGTGATTGATATGAAGGGTTAATCCAAGGGTATAATGGCGTTCATAAAGATTATTTATGTTGTTTTGTACGTCTTAATGTGAAAATGTAACATTCATGTATGTTATATATTTTTCCAAGACTGCTAAACTGATCGGTCCTTCAGGATATGATTCCTTGTAATCATGCCAATGTATTAAAATAATGCCCCCACTCTGGGTAACTGGGGTCGGGACATTACAGTTGGTATCAGAGGAAGTTTAGAAATACCCTTGGAAACTAGATTTAGATAAACTCTGATTAGAGCACATAGCCCTAAGATAGACTTTGAGGATTAGTATAGAAGAACTTCCAAGAATTTTGGTATTGTAGAGATTTTGTGAGTTTTCTGAGCAATACATCCCTGTCTGGATATGAACAGGTAGAGGCGGCTCTGGAACAAATGTACCTAGGGGTAAAACCTGAAAACACCGCTTTAAGATGGACTCGAACGGGAACTGGTTCACGACAACGGGCCTTGCTGCACTCTTGGTTACGAAACTCCCGTGGGATATGCTTAGGATAATTGTCATTTTATTTACAAACCATTATGAAGGACTCATGAGTATATAATTACTAAAAGAAAACATTTTTATGATTATGGATTATATCCATAAACTGTTCAATTTGTGTTAGTTATTTTACAAGTTTGGTAATTATTCATTGCAATTCATAAACTGAACTAGATTATGGTATTTTATAGAAATGGCGCCTAGTAGAAGGAATGTGAACTCCTGTAATACATATGATCCAAAGAGTAAGAAGGATCATATCATTCATGGTCCTAAGACAGAATTTAGAAGGGAAAATAGTCTCCCATGTATTATCATCATATGAAGAAATAGTATCATGTGTTGATAAGATGAGTAAAGAATTCTCAAAGTCCTATGGATTTGAAGGGAATCCAGAGAAGAAAAGGATGGTAGAGAGAAGGATAGATAAATGGAAGAAGGTAAAGATGGGGTTTTCCCATATGTGGTAATTGTGGAAAGAATCACCTTGGAAAATTCTTGAAGGGAATGGGAGAATGTTATAAGTTTGTAGAAAAAGGACACCAAGTACGCGACTGCAAGTGTAGGAAAAAGGTTTCAAATGTACAATGCGTCATCTGCAAGGAGTTTGGACACTATGTGAACCAATGTCCCAGTCATCATAGTATGTCGCAAATGATACTATTGGATAATAATCACGTTATGATACTACCAGAGATGAAGAGGAATGAATAGTGTTGTTATGTTGTTATTTTATAATTATTTTATTTAAGTGTTGTATCAATGATGTTCTGGAAATAGATAAGGATTGTACTTCAGTACTATTTAATTAAGGATTTGAGATTTTGTGGTACTAAGAAAAGTGACTCTACAGTGAGGTTAAATTTTTGGAAATTACATGGTTGAAGGAAAGATAAACCTTAATATGGTCCTAATATTGAGGTAGTGATTTTGGAATAAGAGATGGTTTATTTTGGTAATTCAGGATGTTGTGGTGTTGTAAAGGAATATATGAGGAAGGCGTTCACATATTATTACCTAGAAAAAAGGATCCTCATTATGTTTAACTTCCATGTAAATTTTGGACTGTGAGTTTGGATAATAGTATTTTTGATAATCTTAATGGCTGGAATGGATTAAGTTTGAAAGGTTGTTTTTTTTATTTTTATAAAAGGACAACACGCAGGCCGTGTGACGACACATTGTGTCGGACAAAGCTGCGTGAATCGAACCCACAACCATAGTGCAATTGGGATTTATCGCCTACCATTATGCTACATGAATTTCCTGGATGGTATAATGTAGTTTCTCTACATAAAGGGTATGATATGTGAATTATAAATTCATTATATTTGGAACCTTATAACATTAGGATAAATAGAGTATTTTTGAGTTGTATTATGTTTTGGGGTGAATGATGAGTTTGTGTTAGAAATTTATTAATGGATAAAACTCTAATTATAAAGTAAGTATTTCTCATTATGATCTCTGCCAATCCCATAAATAAATTCCTCAACATTAAGAAAAGGAACTTAGAACAAAAATGTTGTCCTAGATGGTACCTTAGATCATCACTAATTTATGGCTTTGGGATTGTTGGCCTTTTTATAGCCATGTTCTCTACCACTATTCATCAGATAATTGATGGTTATATTTCTCTTCCATATCCATAGTTTCCTACATGGAACCCTAGTATGTGTTATTTTCAGTAATCTTCATACTTTCCACTCTTTATTTTAAATAGAGGCCTCGTTAATTTATTTTTCGATGTGGGATTTCAATGAAGATATTTTGAAATGTCAAAAATGTGTTATCCTCATACCTTATGTTTTTCTTAATCGATGGTAATCAAATCATCATAGATTGTTGAATTTAAGGCCCTCAATTTTACACTTGTTTTTGATTGATGACCTCAATCACTACCTATAAATATTTACGTTTTCCTCCAATTATATGTCTCTAATTTCCACCAATGTTCTCCTAATAGAGATCATAACTTGGTGGTGACCCCTTTCATTTCTCTTCTCCTTTTATTAAGACAAAATTTTATTAACCCAATTTCAGGTGTGGGTTTTCCCACAAAGATATTTTCTATATTCAACCTTTTATTTTCGAAAAACAATTTCAAATTGTGAGTATGCAATTTAATAAAGCAGGGGAGAATGTAACACCCCATGATTTCATAGGGTGTTATTTCTTCAGAATATTTCAATAACTTTCACTACACGCAGCACCGAGTTCAAGCGCACCATGACTTACCAAAAAAACCGTTCAAAAGAGGTTATGAATAGTATTAACTAAATTTTAAACTTTATATAATCCTTATAATTTTAGAATCCATATTATTAGTTTCTTAGATATAATGTAAGAACAAATTCATTTTCAGTATTGCACTTTTACAAACTTTTAATAGTGAACCCTTTTTAAATCCAATATTTTAAACTTATATATATTCAATTTGACTAAATAAATTTAATTTTTAGAATGGGGAAATAAAAAATTTACAATGAAACATCCCAATATTCCACGGTACGTTTCCCTTTGAATAATTCAATGGCATGCATTGTACGCAACTTCAAGATTCTAACACACCACAACCAATCAAACTAGCCGTTATGAATAGTAATACCTACTTTGTGAAATTTTATAAATTTTATCTTTTGAAATGGACTTAATTTTTGGATTCTTAATATCGAAATTATCATAGGGTGAAATTTTGGTACTTTTCGGATAAAATTCATATTTTGATGAATAGTGAATATTAATAAATTTTAATTAAAAACAACTTTTTTAATCGAAATAATTAATAGTGATAAATTTTTAATTTGAGTGGGTTTAAAGTATATTTAGAATATATTTTTACCATTTAATATAATGTTGTTCATTGGATGTAATTTTACATTTAATCTAGACATAAACAAGTGTCAATCTTTTGATAGTTATTATCTCTTAAAAACACACTATTTTTTTTGACGACGGGAATAAATTTTTAAATTTATTAATGCAACTGATATGTTCTGAATTTGGTAAAATAGACATCATTTTTGAATTCATAATATCAAATATATCCTAGGCCCAATTTTTTGTATTTTTCTGGAAACTTTCATTTTTTGATGAATAGTTAAACCACTAAGTGGTAGTTAAAAAACTGAATTTTTCATAAAACTGAATTTTACCGCTTCTGTGAGCGGAATTTAAAAAATCGGAGAAAAAAAGTTAATATGAAGGAGTAAAACGTGGTTCAATGAGATGAAAATAATTTTTGCTGAATAGTAACTTTTTACTTTTATTTACCATGGTTAAAAGTAAATTGGGTAATTAAGGGTAAAAACGATATTAATATTACCCTAACACATGTCCTAATTCTATTGGACAAGTGTATCTCGACCAAAAAAATCTTAGGAGTAAAATTTTATCATTTAGGTCCACTTGTATTAGATTAGGACATCTATTATTATTTAATTCAAAGAAGAGTTAAAAGAGTTAAAATAAAAGATTATTTACTAAAAAAATATTAATATAGGGTTATACATAAGATAAATTCAATTGTAAATATTAATTAGAAGGATAATACTATTTCCTACATAATGGTATTTTATTTATAATTTTTAGACATTAAATTAGTTAATTTGTGTATGACCCAATGGTGATGCAGTAATTAACATAATAGTGACAAATTAAAATAATTGATATTATAAATACCCAAATAAATATAATTTGAGACTTTTAATGAATTACACTAATTTTATAGGATAATATGACATATTAGGATTGATTTAATTTACTTTTTTCTAAGTAATCATTCTGTTATGATTTTTACAAAATTCAATTATTGAATAGTGTCAAAATTGGCATAAAAGTGTTTTTAAAACAAATATTATATTATTAATTGATATAAAATTCTTAAAAATCTAAGGTTCGGCCAAGAAACTTATATCATGATATTTGTATCATTAATTGACCACTTGAGGGTTTCTTGGATGTATATAGTAAGTTTATTAACTATAAAATATAAAAATACAAAGTGACATGGTAAGTGTCAAACTAATTAACTAAGAGTTAAAACTAAAAGATAAGGTTAATATAATGTCCCAAACCTGTATAAATTCTATTTGTTGAGTGTTTTTCGACCCATACCCACCTTAACCTTTAAATAATCCACTTTGTATCCATTAGAAACTGAATATTAATTTATTATAAAATAATATTTCTAGCTTTTCCAAAGGTGCCCTTCACCCCTCTTATAAAAGGACACTTCTCCTTATCCTTAATTCACACCTTCGATGCCTTTTGGTTGAGTCAAACCCTGCCCCAATACTCTATCAACTTCCCTCACTTCATCATAGAGGACTTCCTTTTGTCAGAAAGCCATCCTAAGGATACCTTTTGATCAAATAAATAAGAAGAACCCGAAGAAGAGGTAATGATTTCACCACACTTTTTCAAGTTCCTTTCTTCTCCCACTTCCTCTTTCTTTGTTATTAACATTATAAAATAATGAATCCAGTATCTCCTATATACTGCAATATTATTATAAATATCTTACAACCATATTCAGTATTCTATCCATCCTTTGAATGATGTGTCACCATACGTGCGTACGTATGGCTTACCGTCTCCACGTCGTGGTGTAATTGTTATTCAATATATTATTATTTGGATGGGTATAATAATGATTTGTAATTCATGTAAATAATAAATATAACATGATAATGATTCTGTATATATGATATAACATCCAATTATATATTATTTTAATATCAAAATAATGATATATTCGCTCGTGCATACGTACGGATTATCGTCTCCACGACGCGATGAGATTCATTTCTATGTTCACCATTTATCGACGATTATAAAAATATATATTACTAATAAGTATGTAATATATGACATAAGAATGATATTGGAGATATATATATATATATAAGGATTTATTTACTTACATATATCTTATTCACTTACTTCCGTTCAATACTACATGAAAACAGAAACTGTGTTTATGCGTATGTACGGACTACCGTCTCTATAAACTGTGTTTTCCATTTCATATATATGTCTATTATACATATTTATATTCAAAATATACATGATATATTTATCTTGTTTTATATTCTGGAATTATTTAAATCATTATCTAAGTAATACAACCAATAGTGACAAGTTAAAACACGTACGATAAAGAAAGTGATTATTACCTAAAATGTTAACTTAACATGGAAATTATTATTAAATGGGTAATATAAAGTAATAAATGAATCATGTATGATATCATAAATATCAATATGGTTCTGGTATAATTTAATAACATACCACTATTACCTTTTTTGTGGTGTAGGTACTTCCCATAATTGTATTCTTTGTGTAATACACTTTAATTTATGTGTATTTACATATTTATTGTTTGATACCTCTTTCATGGGTTGTATGTTTCTTAAGTTACCAAATTGGTAAGGGTGAAGTCCTCAATCACATCATTATCCGATATTGTTTATGTGTAAGTATTTACTGGGTCATTTTTATCATCCATGTCCATTTTTCATAAAAATGATTTCAAAAGAAGCTTTTAAGGATTTTTAAAGGTACACTTTATCAAGATCAGAATTTCAAATGTTTTAAAGATTCATCTTTCTAAATCTTATTAATTAATGTCCATGTTTTCAAAATGATTTTAAAGATTTATTTATATGGACATGAATGTTTTGAAATGATAATTCTTTTCATAAGTTTCAAAGTGCTATGGGACACTTTGATTCAAAAATATCTTTTAAAATAACTTCCTTTATAAATGTGTGACTTTTAAATGATTTTTCAAAAAGGATATTTCTCTCAAAAAAATTTACTCATCATTTTTATCTATGTCAACATCCTTTGATGGATTTTAAGCTCATTTGAAGTTGATTTACTATAAAAAACTTCCATTGAAGGTTTTGTGATATGTTTGACTGTGTATGTGTTATTTTTATAGCATTCATGGTTTATGGAGAAAGTATTGACATTTCATATGCTAGTTTTAATACGAATGTTTATGTTATGTTTAAACAAGTTCATATGAGGAATAAATTTGAAATAATAAGTGACGGGTGGAGCCCGCTACAGCTCTTCGATGCATCGGTAGGTATCATGAGAAAAACTAGTGTCTTGGCACAAGACCTTGAAAAAATCGTATTTGTAGTCTTGGCACGAGACCTTGGCTATGTGGTTATGATAGTCTGGCATTATGAATTTCATCATTATTAAAGTGGTTAGTGATATTTCATGTGATTATTCGATTAGTATAATATCTATGTGAATAATTATATGGCATTATTTCATATTATTTCTTCCATATTATGTTGAAGTTCAAGTTTAAAAGGCTTTTGTTTTAGTTTTATACATTGCCTTAAATGTTTATACTTATTTCTGAAAGTTTCTTCTATATTTCATACCCTTACTGAGCATTTGAGATCACCCCTTTCTATGTTTTATTTTTCCCAGGATTCCAAGAAGTGTAATCTGATTGATATGCAGGGTTAAGCCAAGGGTATAAAGGTGTTCATAAAGATTATTTATGTTGTTTTGTACGTCTTAAAGTGAAAATGTAACATTCATGTATGTGATCTTTTTTTCCAAAATGTTAAACTGATCAGTCCTTTGGGGCTTGATTCCTTGTAATCATGCCAATGTATTAAAATAATCCACCGACTCTTGGTAACTGGGGTTGGGGAGTTACATAAATATTAACTAAAAAAATACTTTTTGTGCTTTTAAAAAAACTATTTACAAAGTGTAAATAATGACATGAAGGAATATTCATTACTATATACAAGAAAATAATATTCATGAACATAGTACTAGTAATTTGTTACATAACCCCTTAAAATAGCTGTATAAGACCAAAGGGTAGGGTGTGCGATGGTGAAAGATTCTTGGGGTCGCTCGGATAACATCGCTTGAGTGGTAATCTCTATCAACTTCCACTTTTCCCGTAGACGGTCCCGTTCGAGCTTGACATGATGAAGCTCAGCTTGGGCTAGGTCAAGAGCGAATCCCAAGGATGCTACCTATTTTCCGATCTCTGACAAATGGGCTTTGTATGGAAAAATTCTACTGGATGAGGCCATCACTTCTTTTGTCTGAGTAAATTGGATTTATTAAAGCCCTATATTTATTCTAATCATCTGATCACTATTCAACAACTATATTAGCAACGGTCAAAATTATTAACATAAAACCAAAGAAGTTGACATTTATTCAGATCATGTGGGATTTCCATTAATGAAACTTTGGGTCGTTACAATAAGCATCCAAGTTTTCATGAGACCTCAAGAGCTCACCAAAAATTGATTATAGCATCAAACATTGAATGTCGACCATGTCGTTCATATGTTTCTCATAGACCATTAAATCATCACCACTCACCTATTTGGTAGGAAGATCAGGTAATAATGAACTTAAAATTTAAGACTTCCGTTCATGTCATAAGATAACTAGGATGCGTCTAAACCATTTCTAGAAGTTACTAACGGTGATGATGTGGAATTTATCTAGAATTGATCAAAGGGATAGTGTGTTTGGTGATATTGTCATTTTAAAATTACAATTAAAAGATCATATCATTAGTACTTTCGGGATTTTTATGAGAAATAATAAATTAATATTTTTAGGTATCCCACTATTTTATCATGTCCTAATGGCCCTCACCATTAAACTCAGAATGTTTAGTTTTCATGACATTATAGTGGAAAAAATCCGTATTACCCTTTTCATAACCCCAATAAGGGTTGGTCAAGTTATTTAAAGGTATTTTGGTAGGCAAGTCGTTTCCAACTACGGGCTTATAGATCCTCAATCTGTTGAGTGGACTCCCCAATCCTGAAATCCCATCCTTGGATTTCCTCAACTTTTGCCTCCAATATTACACCATGTCTAGCAAGGGATACTCCTCTTGATGTAATACTGTTAAGTCTACCATAAACCTTTCATAATGTCTTGATATACAAAAGTACGCGTCCCATTAGGGGTTGGTCAAACACGTAGTATTTTTTATGTTTTTACATTAATCATGTAACAGAAGGATTGGTCTGACTTAATATTTTATTTGAGTAATTTTTATCCCTTATGCATGAATTTCTTCTGATCATTATTGCATGATTGTTAATAATAAGTGGAACTTACTTTAGTTATTAATCATTTCTTGATAATATTTACGCATAATTATGGTTTATTTTAGTTCCATATCGCATTCTTGTTTAATTGATTAATTATGGGATCACGACAACACATCCATAATGATAAACCATGAAAATGGTAGAAATAATATATAGAAAATGGCATCATTATGAGAATTCATAAAGGTGAGTTTATCTTGCTCTTGATAAACTAACCATGAACTAGGGGAGGAACACATTGAACCTTATTGGTTTGGGTTTACATCTTTCCACCTATCCTCCTTTGTATCTAATGGTATTGGTTAGGTCTCGGACCCAGCTTGAAGTACCTCTTATAGATTGGGAGTTTCATCCATTACATATGATTTTAAACACACACATAGATGAGGGGTAAAAAGTGGTGTTTACATAAAAGTAACCATGGGCATGCATGCCCAACATATTAATGAGGTGAGATAGATATGTAGGCCAAAAATTAATTTAATATATAAATTAAAATGAAACCAATCACATACAAAGTTATTAGTCAGGATTATGGTCACCCACACATGTGAAATGAGTTAAAAATTTAATAAAACCAGTTTTCAATTATTTAATCATTCTTATTAAGATAATTTTCACTCAAATAGATTAATTATTATCATTAAATAATTGATCTTGTTCTCTTAATTCTTTTTTGTATTTCATTGAGATTCGGATCCGTCTTAATTTTAATCAAATAAATTCATTTAAAATTATCTCTATATTTAAATTTTACCTTTGAGGCAACCCAGTGAATTATCATTTATAACTACACAATGTTTGAAACAACCATTATAAAGATATTTAATTTAAAACATATACATGAAACACCTATCACTTGTTGTGCCTAATCATAACGCCTTCACCATGGTACACGTCTCAAGGTTTTTTTACAATATAATAATAAATTTTAATAAATATGTATAATTTGGATGAGTACATGGTGTGCAGTTCCAACTGCACATCATGTAATATCATTCAACATCCATCTGAAGTACATACTCGGGGATACAACATGTAAATGTACTTCAAAAATATTCAGAGTACACTGTGTGTCTAGTTGGCCACCCACTATGTAGTATTTTAGTTACACGATCTCTATCTAGGCAAGCCATGTATGGGGTACAAGATCTGATCCTAACTTAAAGAGAGTACATGCCATGTCCAATGGGCCACATGATGTGTAATCTGGAAACCATGTGCCACCAGTTCCTGGTCAACACACAAAGTCTTTAAGGCTCATACAAACTCCAATGACATAGCTTAGTTTGGAGGAACAGTTTTGATGCATTGAAACTTGATACACAACATTTCAATCCAACTACACATCATGTATTCTTGTGTGGTATGTCCATGAACCTTTGGCACCTCTAGATGAGATCCTAGATTTTATTTTAATTAAAATTTAATGAAAATAATGTTTCTATAAGGTAAATGAGAAATGAAAAGAGAGAGAATAGATCTGAAAATCCCACTTACAAGAACTATTTACCTTGAATAGAAAAATAAATTATTAAGCCCTAAATCATTGGAGAATTATTTAAATAATTATAAACTATGATATAACCACACTTTAATACCACATTTAGGTTCTGGGCCAAGTGGATGTGCAGTTGGGCTGGATCCTAAATTTAATTTTTACCATGACCAATGATTATTCCAGGATCAATACAAAGATGAATGTAGGTCTCCACAGAATGGAATAAAAGATTTAGATAGAGAAGGAAGAGGTATGAAACCATTATAGAGGATATTTCACATAATGTTTATAATTAATTTAATTAATTTCATAATGAAAATAATACCTTCATCTTCGGTATTTTCTTCATTGATGATATTGATCATCCAAAATGACCCCTTCATATTATCTTGTTGCACTTTCAAGGATCCAAACTAGAGTCCCTCTAGTAGTGATCTACATGTGCTCCGATGGCCTCGGACTGACACCACCCATTCTCCAGGTGCTAGTGTGGATAATATAGTGTGTTGTGTTGGTCGTTCATGATCACTTGTTCTTCATCCTTGAACAACATCTATCATTCCTAAGAGGGGATGGAAGAGGATTCAAGAGAGAAAATGTTTAGCTCAAAAATTCTCAATTCACTAGGGGTGCGGTTGGGTACATAGAACAATAAGATGTATGCCTCTATTTATTGACATGAGGCTTCCGTTACAATATTTAATTTCATAAAATCAATTAAATACCTTCATAACCCTAGAAAAACCCAATGATTTTAATAATAATATTGTGTCATTATTTATGGTGTGCCAACTTGCGCAAAACATAATTATAAATAAAATTCATCATCACAAAATAATAGTAGTGTTATTTTAACTAATTCTAACAAATTAAATAATAATTTATCATCTAGAAAATAATTATTTTACTACCAGACCGGCCTTGGTCCTCTCGAACTAGAATTTCATTTATTGAACACCTAAATAAATAAATAAATAATTTATTCTTGAAAATAAATATTTTGTTTAAAAACATGTAAATACATATTTATTTAATGTTCAAAAAAATAAATAAATATATTTTACACACAATCCGGTGAATAAATATTTATTTAATTTGTGCAATATATTTAAATGGAATAAAATTATTCCACTATATTGAGAATAATATTTATTAATTAAATTATAATATAATTTAATTGAGACGACCATAAATAGTTAGTGTGTTACCCTTTAAGACTAATTATCATTAGCACAAGGCGGGTTTTCCTAACGTCCAAGAGTACTGTCAAGAAATGAGTAAAAGAACCCCATAAAAAGAACTTAAATTCTCCAAAATGAAATCCTCATACGAATGCTCACTATGTAATATAATCCCACTGTTACAATACCCTATCATGTAGGTTTCATTATAGTGTCATCAACCTTTAAGCTTGATATATCATTCTTTGAATACCTAATATAAAATCATTGTTACACCATGGCCAAGGAATTTCGCGTGACAGTTCTATTTCAATCAAAGGTCTCAAATATCAACTTTCAAAAGTGGATGGGAAAAATCATTCCTCAACTTATTCATTATTAACATGCCACTCATGATGCACCCAACGTACCATACTTTCCACCAATAGTCTACATGAAAATTTTCATCAGAATATCAATGTTTGAGATTCATGATAGGTATTAATGACAATATTAAAGTCTAAGGATAATTACAAATTCTCACAGTTAGAAATATCTGATAACACCAAAACATGTTGAATTCTTACTTGTGAGACTAATCACATAATCTATTGTCTTGGAGATTAACAAATGTGAACTTCATGAGAGGAAGCCTTATCTATTTACGAGTACTTTCACCTGATGGTCTACATTCTATGTGTCCCATCATATTATGTCATCCTATAGTAGAACTATATTTAAGAATATTTTTATAACATTTCAAGGTTCTCATCGTAGCTGGGAACTGCCAAGTCCTTACTAATGCAACAAATACTCTTGAACAATATTTCATTAACATCATTAAGAAAAATAAACAATATGTAAAAAGAGGATTAATATTTAAATACATTAAATATCCATTTAATAAAAGTGTAACGTCTCGAACCCAGTTACCCAGAGCTGATGAATTTTTTTAATACATTGGCATGATTACAAGGAAGCAAGTCCCAAAGGACCAATCGGTTTAGATGTCTTGGAAAATAGATTACATACATTAAGTTTACATTACAATTTGACGCATAAAACACAGTATAGATAGTTATTTTATAATTCCATTTTTCCCTTTAGCATAACCCTCCATATAAATCATAATACACTTCATGGAATCCTAGGAAAATAAAGCATAAGAAAGGGGTGAGCTCAGATTCTCAGTAATGGTAAATAATTTAGCAGAAGCTATAAACTTTTAAGGAAAGATGTGTAATAAAAACAACATCCTTTTAAACATAATATTGAACAAAATATGGTAAAGATAAATGAAGCATTACCATATAAACATGCATATGGATATTCTACTGGTTGAATAATCACATGTAATAACTAATTTCACAATGAGGGAACGCCTAATACCGGACAAAATTACCACATAGTCAAGGCCTCGGGCCAAGACTACAATAATTTTTTTCAAGGCCATGTTCCAAGACCCTAGTTGTCTCATGTGACCTACCGATGAATCTAGGAGCTATTGCGGACTCCACCCGTCACTTAATAAGTCCACTTCATTCCTCATATGAAAAAGTTGAAACATAACATAAACATTCATATTGAAACTAGCATACGAAATGTCATTTCATTAACCATAAACCATGAATGGTATAAAAATAGAACATCCACAGTCAAACATATCATTTCTCATTCATTACAACATTTAATATTGTATTACAATAAATCAACCTATATCAATAATAAAATCCTGCAAAGGATGCGTAAAAAGTTTTGAGAGAAATATCCTTTTTGTAAAATCATTTAAAAGTCACACATTTATAAAAGAAGTAATTTAAATGATATTTTTTAAACAATGTGTCCCAAACCTATTTTATAATTTTGAAAATAATTATCAATTCAAATCATTCATGTCCATATAAATAAATCCTTAAAATCATTTTGAAAACATAGACATTAATTTAAATGATTTAGAAATATAAATCATTAAAACAATTAAAATTATGATCTTGAAAAAGATTACCTTTCACAAATCCTTAATATATTCATTTTCAAATAAATTTTATGAAAAATGGACATGGATGATAGAAATTTCCTAGAAGCTACTTACACATATATAATCTCAGATAATAATGAGATTGAGGAATTAACCCTTACCAATTTGGTAACTTGCGAAACAAACATCCCATGAAATAAGTATCATACAATGAACATGTAAATACACATAAATTAATGTTTATTACACATATAATACAATTATTGGTAGTATATACACCAAAAAAAGGTAATAATGGCAATATGGAATGAATCTCAAGGGAATAAGGAGTGGGATGAAAACCCCTTACCTTGCACATTCCTTTAGTCGAGGGTACGTTTATCCTCTTGTATGAAGACTATAGTATGTTATTAAATTATACCAGAACCATATTAATATTTATGATATCATACATTTTTCATTTATTAATTTATACTACCCATTTAATAATAATTTCAATGTCATATTAATATTTCGGGTAATAATCGCGTTCATTATCGTACGTGTTTTAACTTTTTATTCTTGATTGTATTACTTAGATCATGATTTAAATAATTCCAAAATATATAACAATATTTATATATCATATATATTTAGAATATAAATTTTTTTAATAGACGTATAAATGAAATTTAAAACCCTTTTATGGAGACGGTAGTTCGTACGTATGCAAAAATGCTGTTTCTGTTTTCATATAGTATTGAACGAAAGTAAGTGAATAAGATATATGTAAGTACATAAATACTTATATATATAAATATATATATCTCTTGTAGAATTATTATGTCATATATTAAATACTTATTAGTAATATATATTTTTATAATCATCGATGAATGGTGAACTGGGAAATGAATCTCATCGCGTCGTGGAGACTGTAAGCCGTACATACGCACTAGTGAAAATATGATTCATTTGATATTAAAATAATAAATAATTGGATGTAATATCATATATACAGAATAATTATCATGTTATATTTATTATTTACATCAAATACACATCATAATTATACCCATCCAAATAATAATGTATTGAATAACAATTACACCACGACATGGAGAAGGTAAGAAGTACGTCCGCACGTTGGATGACATGTCATTCAAAGGGGGATAGAATAATGAATTTGGATGTACCATAATTATAATAACATCACAGTATATAGAAGATACTAGAGTTATTTTTTTATAATGGAAACAACAAAGAAATAAAAAGTGGAAGAGGAAAAGAACTTGAAAGAGGGTGGTGAAATCATTACCTCTTCAACGAGTTATTCCTTTTTATTTGACCAAAAGGGATCCATTGGATGGAATTCTGAGCAAAATAAGTCCTCTAGGTTTAAGAGAGGATATTTTACAGGGTATTTGTGCAGGTTTTTTTAAAACCAAATGGGATAGAAGGTGTTAATTAGAGTGAATGGGAGAACCCTTTTATAAGAGGGGTGAGGGGCACCTTTGGGAAAACATAAAATATTATTTTATAATAAATTCATATTCATTTTATAATGGATCCAAATTAACTTATTTCTAGTCTTGGGTGGGTATGGGTATGAATCCTCTCATCCAATAGGTTTTATAAATGTGTAGGTTACCATTTCAACATTATCATTTAGATTTAACTCTAAGTTAAATAATTTAACTTTTACCATGTCTTCTTGTATTCTTACACTATATAGTTAATAAACTCACTATAAACTTCCAATTGATACGAAAGTGTTCCATTAATGATACTCATATCATGATTGAAGTCCTTTGAAGGAACCATAGATTTTTATGAATAGAATATCAATTAGTAATATAATATTTGTTTTAAAAACTCTCTTTTGTCAATTTTTACACTGTTGGGTATTTTGTTTTTGATAAATTAATTAAAGCATTATTACATCAAAAAAATTCATATAACCAATACTAATATGTCATGTTAACCTATAAAATTATTATAATTCATAAAAAGTCCCAAATTACATTTATTTGGTTATTTTTAATATCAATTATCTTAATCTTTCATTAATACGGTAATTACTGAATCATCATTGTGTCACAAATAAATTAAATTAATTAATGTCTAAAAATTATAAATAAAATACCATTATTTAGGAAATATTTTTATCTTTCTAATGAATATTTATAATCCAATAGGAGTGCTTGGGAGCTCGCAGGTGGCGACTCTTTGTGGCGATGACCTAATCTGATGTCGTAGAGCATTGCTCCCCCCTCTCGATCGGAGGGGGGAGATCTGCATTCTCATCCTAATGAAAAAAATCAGTTCTTGCCTTTCTCCAATCCCAAGTATCATCCTTATTTCACAATGATCCAGCTTTCACCGAAGTTCAGGACCTCTTCCAGGGAGCTCCGCAACTCCTTTTATCTCCAGCGGAGCTCAATCGTGCCTCAGATCTTTGCAATCTCACGCTGGTGGCTCGATTTAGACATCAACGTCCTTCAGTTGAAGAGTTAGGCCAGTTTGTTTTCAACTCGTGGGATCTTTAGGAGTGTACGGTAGTTAGATTAATTGATTGACAACATCTGATGATTCAGTTTGAGACGGAGGATGATTTAATTGCGGCATGGTCCAGAGCCCCTTGACGTTGAAATGGAGACTCGTTATTCCTGTTTCAATGGAGTTTTGATTTTTACATTTGGCATGATCCCTTGACTATTGGGATGTGGGTGAGTCTTCTTGGACGTCCTCTATAATTTCAAAATCCTTCCATTTTGTGTGTGATTGGAAACATGATAGGTAGATATATGTGCTCTGATAGTCGAAGGGAGGTTATATGTCATCCCATCTACCCATGGATTTGTGTTGAGATCGATGTTGCACGCCTGCCTGTGAAGTGGGTTTGGATCACTGATGGGAAGGAATTTCAGTGGAAGCAAGAGGTAAGATTTGATTTCTGGATGCCTTATTGTTCTGTTCGTGGTCGGTTTCAGCCAGTGGATAGGGTCTGTCGCCGTAGTATTTTGGATGGGGTTTCAGAAAGGGTGATGCAGAAGGGTAACTATGGCAGTGATGCACCTACTCTGGTCGTGCCGGTGTTGGAGACTCCAATGGAAAGCACACATTAAAGGAAATATTCTAATGAATGTTTTTGGAAGAAGGGGTCTTGTGTGGAAGGGAAGTACATGGAGCAGAATGTGGCTGGGATGCAACCTATGGTGAAGAGATTTGAGATAATGGGGCAGCTTGGTCTTGTAATGATCAATAGTGGTGCTGTTCAGAAGGAGGAGGAGCATAGGCAGCAAAATCCGATAGTGAGACAGGTTTTCAATACTCTATGACGTGATCATGGCATTGAGAATGATCTCTCTATTGAAGAACTTAGCTGCTCTTCGCGGACTAAACCTGTTAATCTTCCAGACATGGACCCTAATACTTATGGAGATAGCACAACTCTGGGAGTCTTAGATGCCTCTGTTGAGGAGTTTAAACAGAAGGAAGATGGTGCTTAAGGTGTGGTTCTCAATGCTCCAACAGGCAACTTCATTCAATAATTGGTGCATGGGGAGGCCCATAATGTTGAGGGAAGTAGGTCTCTGACTGAAGGTGGCAGTAATGAGGATTTTTCTGGTAAAATGGCAATGGAGAAGGGGACTCATGGAACTTTTGAACTTGTAGAACAACAACTTTGCTTGGCTATGATTGATGCCAACAATCTTTCTCAGCAGGAGCGGGGAGTGAATGAGGGATATCAAGAGGTGTGCCTTACTGGAAAATAGGGAGACTTCTCTGATAGTGGCAAGGAGAATGTTGGCAGCTTGATCTGACCCTCCTATAGTGAAATTATACAAGGTGCGAAGAGGAAGATATCTGGGAGTGAGGGATCCAAGTCTGTCCCTGTACGAAGACGGTCGAGGAAAGATTATTCATATCTGCCCAAGCCGATGTCTACTAGGTCTACTGTTGGGATGGAATGTGGGTTGGACTTGGGTGTGAAAAAGAATACGTAGTCTGCTAAGGAGTTCATTTCATTGGAGAAATTGAATCTCATACGGAAATATGCCAAGATCTTGAGGAATTATGAATGTTCGCAGTGGGATTCGGCTACTGCGGATGAATCATTCTATCCTAGATGTGGTGAAGGGTATGCATTTTTTGACTTGTAGTTGCTTCTCTGCCTTGTTTTGTTTGCTATTGTACATTTCCGTTTCGTTCTGTTAATAAATTGTTTCTGTCTTAGCCTCTGATTAGGCTTTCTCGAAAATATTTATACTCAAATTTATATTCTGTATAACCCTATATTAATAATGTTTTAGTTATTAAACTTTGATTTTAACTCATTTAACTCTTCTTTGAATTAAATAATAATAAATGTCCTAATCTATTCCATGTGGACCTAAATGATAATATTTTATTCCTATGGGTGTTTTTGGTCGAGAAACACTTGTCCAATAGAATTAGGACATGTGTTAGGGTAATATTAATATCATTTTTACCCTTAATTACCCTATTTAATTTTTACTGTGATAAATAAAATTAAAAAGTTACTATTCACAAAAAAATTATTTTTATCTCATTGAACCACATTTTAATCTTGATATTAACCGTGTCTCTTGGATTTTTAATATTCAACTCATAGAAGCAGTAAAATTATGTTTTATGTAAATTTTCAAATGGTCCTAGGAGGTGGGTAAAAAATGGTAAAAAGTTCGATAACATTTTTATATATCTAATCTTATTATAAAATGATTAAATGAAATAAATTGAACTTATTTAGGTATTATGTATATAATTTTGCCTAAAATAAATTTAAATAAAATAAAAATTTATTGAAATAAAAATTCAGTTTTAAACAATAACTCAGTGTTTTGTAACTATTCATAAAAAAATGAAAGTGTTCAAAAAAATACCAAATATTCACCCTAAGATAATTTTGATATTCTGAATTCAATAATGAAGCCTATTTTACCAAATTAATGACAAAGAAGTTTCATTTATTAATTTAAAATTAATTTCCATTGTCAAAACAAAAAGGCGTATTTTTAAGAAGTAATAATTATCAAATGATTGACACTTTTTTATGTCCAATTTCAATGTGAAATTAGTTAAAATGACCAGAATAGGATTAAATGGTAAAAATACAATCTATTTTTACTTCCCAACCATTAAATTGTATAATCTAACACTATAATTTATTTTGATTAAAAAAGTTCTTTTTAGCTAAAATATTGTATTTTTCACTATTCACCCAAATATGAAAGTTATTAGAATAACACCAAATATTTATTGAAGCTAAATTCTTATGTCCCGATTCTAAAAAAAGTTTATTTTGTCAAATTGAATATATAAAAGTTCCAAATATTAGATTTATAAAGGGTTCACCTTTAAAAGTCGGTAAAGTGCATATTTTGAAAAATACTTCATTTATCTCAAAAAAAATTAGTTCTTACATTATGTCTACAAAACACATAATATGGATTATAAAATTATAAGGATTGTATATAGTTCAAAATTCAGTTAATATTATTCATAACTACTTTTGAACGACTGGTTTGGTATGTCATGGTGCGCTTGAACAAGGTGTTGTTTGTAGTGCAAGTTATTGAATTACTTTGAAAAAAATAATGTTCTATGTAATCTTGGGGTGTTAAATTATTCCCTCCTTCAATAAATTGCATCCTCGCAATTTCAAATTTTTCTTTGAAAATATAAAATACCATTTTGGGAAAATCCACATCTGAAATTGGGTTAATAAAATTTAGTCTTAATAAGAGGAAAACGGGAATGAAAAAGTCACCACCAAATTATGAACTTGATTAGGAGAACATTGGTCAAAATTAGAGACACATAATTGGAGGAAAATGTAAATATTTATATGGAGTGATTGAGGTCATCAATCACAAACAATTGTAGAATTGTGGGCCTCAAATCCACCAATATATGATGATTTAAAATAGCACCTGTTCAATAAATCGTAAGGTATTAGGATAACACATTTTTAGTTTTAAGATCCCTTCCCAAAAGTTTAATAATTAATTTATCCATAAAATAATAGGAATATATATATATGTGTGTGTGTGCGTGTGTGTGTGTACTTGACAAGTAGAGTTTCATCCTTCAACTAATTTATACCACAAACTCATCTTTCACTCTAAAATATAACAGAACTTAAAAAAATTATATTTATCCTATTCGTTTAGGGTTCCAAAATAAATGAATTTATAATTCATCTACCAAACCCTTTAAAAAAACTAAATTATTCAATATAGGATATCACGTGGGTCAGTGATAAGTGATACGCCCTTGTCTCCCTTCGGTTGCGGGTTTAAGTCTTGCGGCCTTGCTGGACCCGATGGGTTTCTGCCCGACCTCCGGGTTGTCCTTTTTTATGGAAATCCAAAAATGACCTTAACAATAGTATCCAATTTCAAACTTAATCCATTCCAGCCTTTAGAATTATCCAAAATAATTATATCCAAAATCTCAATCCAAAAATTATAAGGAAGTTGAACATAATGAGGATAATTTTTTCCAGGTAACAACATGTGAACGCCTTCATCATGTATTCCTTTACAACACCGCAAAATCCTGAATTACCCAAATCAACCATCTCTTATTCCAAAATCACTCCCTCATTATCAGAACCATATTAAGGATTACCTTTCCTTCAACAATGTATTTTCCAAAAAGTGTATCTTACTATTATGTCACTTTTCTTAGAACCATATAATGTCAAATCCTCAATAAAATATTACTTTAGTACAATTCTTATTTATCTCCATAATTCATATAACTAGTATACTGTTGATACTACACTCAAATGAAATCATTCTATAATAACAACATAAGAACACTTGTCATTCCTCTTTATCTAAGGTAGTATCATAACTTGATTATTATCCAATAACATCATTTGTAGTATACTCTTATGAATGGGACATTGATTCGTGTAGTTTTTCAACACCTTGCAGATGAAGAATTTTACATTTGAATACTCTTTCTTACCCTTGCAATCACGTACATGGTGTCATTTTTCTCCACACTTATAAGAACTCCCATTTCCTTCAAGCATTTTCCAAGGTGATTATTTTCACATTTATCACATATGGGAAAATCCTTCTTTCCCATATTCCCTTTATTCATCTTTCTATCTACCATCATTTCCTTCTCTTGCTTCCCATCAAAGCCATATGATTCAGAGAATTATTTACTTATCTTATTAACACAAGTTACTATTTAATAATATGTTTAGAATACATGGGAGACTATTTATCTTCTAAATGTTGGATTAATACCGTGATAGATATGATCCTTCTTTCTCTTTGGATCATATGTATTGCTGGAGTTCAAATTCGTTCTACTGGGCACCATTTCTAAACAATGTCATACACTAGGTTAGTTTATGAATCACAATTCATAATTCCAATCATGTTAAATACCTAACATAAATTGAACTTTTTATAGATATAATCCATAATTAAAAAAGTGTTTTCTTTGAAAAGATATATACTCATAAGCCCTTCATAGTTGTCTATAAAGAAAATGTGAATTATCCTAAGCATATCCCCCAGGAGTGTCGTAACCAAGAGTGCAGCAAGGCCCGTTGTCGTGCACCAGTTCCCATTCGAGTCTAGCTCAAAGTGTTGTTTTGGGGTATTACCCATAGGTACATCTATTCCCAAGCCACCTCTATCTACTCGTATCCAGACATGGATTTATTTGCTTGGAAAGCTTAAAAAATATCTAAATTACCAAAATTCTAGGGTGTTATTCAATACTAATGCTCAAAGTCTATCATAGGGTAACATACTCTAATCAGAGTTTATCTAAATCTAGTTTTCATGGTTATTTTTAAACTTCCTATGATACCAACTGTAATACCCCGACCCCAGTTTCCCAGATCCAGTGCATTATTTTAATACATTGGAAAGATTTCAAGGAATCAAGTCCCGAAGGACCAATCGGTTTTGCAGTCTTGGAAAATAGATTACATAAATTAACTATACATTACAATTTGAAGCATAAAACAAAATATAGATTGTTCTTTGAGAATTAATTTTTTTCCATTATCTTAAACCTTCATATAAATCATAATACACTTCTTGGAATCTTGGGAAAATAAAACATAAGAAATGGGTGAGCTCAGATACTCAGTAAGGGTAAATAATTTAGCAGAAGCTATAAACTTGTAAGGCAAGATGTGTAATAAAAACAACAGCCTTTTAAATAAAAACTTGAACATAATATGTTAAAAATAAATGAAACATTACCATAAAAATATTCCCATGCATATTAGACTAGTAGAATAATCACATTTAATATATAATTTAAAAATGAGGGAATGCCTAATACCGAACATCATTACCACATAGTCAAGGCCTCTTGCCAAGAATACAAATAAATATTTTTTTCAAGGCCTTGTGCCAAGACACTATTTTGTGTAATGAGACCTAACGATGCATCGAGGAGCTATAGCGGTCTCCACCCATCATTTACTAAGTCCACTGCATTCCTCATATGAAAAAGTTGAAACATAACATAAACATTCATATTAAAACTAGCATACAAAATGTCATTACATTAACCATAAACCATGAATGGTATAAAAATTGAAAATCCAATGTCAAACATATCATAACTCATTCAATAAAACATAGAATACTGTATTATAATAAATCAACCTCAATCAAAAATAATATCCAGTAAAAGATGATGACATAGATGAAAATGATGAGAAAAACATTTTGAGAGAAATATCCTTTTTTTAAAATCATTTAAAAGTCACACATTTATAAAGGATGTAATTTAAAATATATTTTTGAATCAATTTGTCCCACACCACTTTTAAACTTTTGAAAATAATTAAAATTTCAAAACATTCATGTCCATATAAATAAATCCTTAAAATCATTTTGAAAACATGGAAATTAATTAAAAGGATTTAGAAAGATAAATCTTTAAAACATTTGAAATTATGATCTTGATGAAGAGTACCTTTCAAAAATCCTTAAAATATTCATTTTGAAATCATTTTTATGAAAAATTGACAAGGATGATAAAATTTTCCCAGTAACTACTTATGTATAAATAATCTCAGATAATAATGACATTGAGGAATTAACCCTTACCAATTTGATAAAATTTGAAACATACACCCCATGAAAGAAGTATCACACAATGAATATGTAAATATACATAAATTATAGTGTATTACACAAATAATACAATTATCAGTAGTACATACACCACAGAAAAGTTAATAGTGGCAATATGGCATGAGTCTCATGGGAATAAGGAGTGAAAAGAAAACCCCTTACCTTGAGCTTTCCTTTAGTCGAGGGTACGTTTAACCTCCTGTATGAAGACTGTAGTATGTCATTTAGTTATACCAGAATGATATTAATTTTTATGATTTCATAAATTATTCATTTATTCATTTATACTATTAATTTAATAATAATTTCCATATTATATTAATATTTTAGGTAATAATCGCTTTCTTTATCATACATGTTTTCACTTGTTACCCTTGATTGTATCACTTAGATCATGATTTAAATACTTCCAGAATATAAAAATGATTTATATATAATATATATTTAAAATATAAATATGTATAATAGATTTGTATATGAAATGGAAAACACCGTTTATAGAGACGGTAGACTGTATGTATGCATAAATATTGTTTCCGTTTTCATATAGTATTGAACGGAAGTAAGTGAATAAGATATATGTAACTACAAAAATACTTATATATATAAATAAATATATATATATATCTATTAGAATTATTATGTCATATATTACATATTTATTAGTAATATATATTTCTATAATCATCATTGAATGGTGAACTTATAAATGAATATCATCGTGTCAGGGAGATGGTAATCTGTACATATGCACGAGCGAAAATATTATTCTTTTGATATTAAAATAATATATAATTGGATGTCATATCATATATAAAGAATCCTTATCATGTTATATTTATTTTTTACATCAAATACACATCATTATTATACCCATCCAAATAATAATGTATTGAATAATAATTACACCACAACGTGGAGATGGTAAGCTGTACGTATACATGTATGGTGACATTCCATTCAAAGGGTGGATAGAATAATGAATTTGGTTGTACCATAATTATAATATCATCACAGTATATAGAAGATAATGGAGTTATTATTTTAGAATGGAATCAACAAAGAAAAAATATGTAGAAGAAGAAAGGAACTTGAAAGAGGGTGGTGAAATCGTTACCTCTTCTTCGGGTTCTTCCTTTCGATGTAATCAAAATAGCTCCTTAGAGTAAAGGGGGAGTGCCCTTTTATAAGAGGGGTGAGGGGAACCTTTGAAAAAACATAAAATATTATTTTATAATAAATTCATATTCGGTTTATAATGGCTCCAATGTGACTTATTTCTAGGATAGGGTGGGGATGGGTCGAAATACTCTAAACCAATAGGTTTTAGACAAGTTTATGTTACCATTTTAAACTTATCATTTAGATTTAACTCTAAGTTAAATAATTTAACTTTTACCATCTCTTCTTGTATTCTTACAATATATAGTTAATAAACATAATGTAAACTTCCAATAGATCCCAAAGTGGTCCATTAATGATTCAACTATCATGATATAAGTCCTTTGGATGAACCTTATATTTTTAGGAATAGAATATCAATTAATAATATTACATTTGTTTTAAAAAATATTTTAGGTCTATTTTGACACTATTGGGTATTTTGTTTTTGATAAATTCAAAAATAAATATTACTTCGAATAAAATTCATATAACCAATCCTAATATGTCATATTAACCTATACAATTATTGGAATTCATAAAAAGTCTCAAATTACATTTATTTGGGTATTTATAATATCAATTATCTTAATCTTTCATTAATATGGTAATTACTACATCAGCATTGTGTCATAAATAAATTAAATTGTTTAATGTATAAAAATTATAAATATAATACCATTATGTAGGAAATATTTTTATCTTTCTAATGAATATTTATAATTGAATTTATAGTATGTATAACCCTATATTAAAAATGTTTTTGTTATTAAACTTTGATTTTATCTCTTTTAACTCTTCTTTGTATTAAATAATAATAAATTTTTAAATCATATCCAAGTGGACCTAAATGATAATATTTTATTCCAAAGGTAGTTTTTGGTCTAGATACACTTGTCCAATATAATTAAGACATGTGTTATTGTAATATTAATATCATTTTTACCCTTAATTACATAATTTACTTTTAACCGTGATAAATAAAAGTAAAAAGATAATATTCACCAAAAATTATTTTTATCTTATTGTACCAAATTTTACTCTTAGATATTAACTGTGTTTCTAAGGTTTTTTAAATTCAACTCACATAAGCTGTAAAATTAGGTTTTATGTAAATTTGTAAATGCTCCTAGGGGGTGGGTAAAAGACTGTAAAAGGTTCGATAATTTTTTTACATATATAATATTATTATAAAATGACTCCAATTAATTAAATTGAACTCATATAGGTATTATGTATCTATTTTGACCTAAAATAAATTTAAATAAAATAAATAAAAATTTAAATAAAAATTCGGTTAAAAACAATAACTCAGTTTTTTTTCACTATTCGTCAAAAATTGAATGTTTTCAGAAAAATACCAAAACTTCACCCTAAGATAATTTTGAAATTCCAAATTCAAAAATTAAGTCTATTTTAACAAATTAAAAACAAATAAGTTGTATATATTAATTTAAAATTATTTCCCATTGTCAAAACCAAAAGGCGTATTTGTAAGAAATAATAACTATCAAAAGATTGACCCTTATTTATGTCAAATTTCAAAGTAAAATTACTTAAAATAACCATCATTTGATTAAATTGTAAAAATATAATCTATTTTACTTTCAAACCATTAAATTGTTTAATTTAACATTGTAAATTATTTTGATTAAAAACGTTCTTTTCACATAAAATATATTATTTTCACTATTCACCCAAATATTAAAGTTATCATAATAACAACAAAAATTTATTGAAACTAAATTATTATGTCCTGATTCTAAAAAAGAATTTTATTTTTTCAAATCGAATATATAAAAGTTTTAAATATTGTATTTAAAAAGAGTTCACCATTAAAAGGCAGTAAAAGTGTTTTTTTCTTGAAAAATACATCTTTTATCTAAAAAACAGAATTAGTTCTTAAATTATGTCTAATAAACTCATAATATGGATTCTAAAATTATAAGGATTTTATTTTGTTCAAATTTCAGTTAATATTTCTCATAACCACTATTTAATGACTAATTTAGTAAGCCATGGTTCGCTTGAACTCGTTGTTGTGTGTAGTGCATGTTATTGAATTACTTTGAAGAAATAATGTTCTATGAAATCATGGGGTGTTACAAAAAGTACAACCAGCTAGTTCTAGGACACCAAATCATGCATATAATTTGTAGTGAGAACTACCACCCCCACAAAGCAACATCTTCCATTATTAGCACTATCTCTCTTTGCTGGTGATGTGGATGGAATTAATAAAGTAATTTGAAATATATTATAATCATGATTGTTAGTAGAAAAATTATAATTCATTTTTATTCCCTCTCATTCATTGGGAAATGATAATGTTAATAGTGCATTTTGTAAACTATCGCCTCGATTATGTAATGTATCTTAGTTTTCATCTTGTTTATTTAACATTTGAAATGTATTTAAACATTATTAACCACCTTAAAAATATATAAAACATCATTATACTTCTCCAATAAAGAAATTATCCCAAAATAAATCCCTTTCATAATCATAGTTATCCATTGATTATGGTATATACATGTTTGGGTTGGTCTAATCGCCTACTTGAACAATATAATAAAAATATAAATAGGAAGACTGAGAACTGAAATTGTAATATTATTATAATATAATATTCTAGTAATTATTATTTTTTATGTTTCTATAAAGGAAATATTATGTAATTAATCTTATTATTTAAATGTTACATTCTATCACTTAAATTATCCAAATCAGCTGGCACTGATTTGATTTTCAAATAACATATCTGAAATAATTATGGAATTACAAAAGAGTTTTTTAAATAAAAATTAGTTATATATTAATTTACATTAAATTATTATATAATTATGAACTTGGTATCAAAAAAAAATATGGATATAAAAAATAAAAAACAAGTGAAAATAGTTAATGTTACCAACACCCGATGGAGAAAGTAAGCTATAATTTATCCTCCAGTTTATTTCCCCTATGAAACTAGACATTTCATTTGTTTTATTGAAGGGTAATCACATAGATTACATACATATATTTTTTAGGTAAATATTGAAATTATGTATTCTTATTTTCTTAATAAAAATGCATATTGTATACTTAACCATGCTGACTATGTACTGTTTAATGATCCACATTCTTTTTCTAGATGACTTATGTTCATTTATTGAATGAAGAAGTATTAACATTATATTTATTATTATATCAATATACTTGTTTTATGAATCCTAAATAAATTTAATTATCAAATATATATTTTTTCATTTCATTTATTTGGTGATTACATTAGATTAAAAATGTAACGGGTGAGGTATGGTATTATATATCCCATCAATGTATGTTTCCCTCATGAGAAAAAATATTTGGGTTTTTGATGTATTTCAATGCATAGCATGTTTGATTTATTCATTGTGACCTTGATGGAGATAATGATGTACTTTTTTACAGACATGACGATATGAATAATATCATAACTGAGGCGCTAATAGTAAATATGATTATGGATGACATTTTACATTCAATTACCATGAATTTAGTGATTATTTTCTATGTACATATTTATATTATCAACAATGGATATGTTTCAAGTTCATGTGATCAATTATATTAAATTATTTTATTATAATTTTGGTTCCTACCCTATGATTCATTCCAATTTCTTGAATTGATATATTTTGATATAAATTTTCAATTTTTGGTAATTTGAGTGTACCTTTCTTATGTTTCTATTTCCCCATGTGATGAATAAACAGATAACACATGATATGTCTATAGGAGTAGAACTTATTAGGAATTATATAGTCTCTTATATAGTGTTAAATATGTCCATTTCATTAGTACAATATACTATTTTTGTTTATTTTTTTAATATATTTCTAATAATTTAAACCAAAAAGTTATTTCTAATAAAAGAGTCTCAATGTTTTTCATTATATTGAAATTATTTATGTTTAAAATCAGAATAATTTGGATCCTTGAAATGATGGTATAAGAATATGGTATTTGTGAACAATTGATTCGAGGAGTGGGGGTCTGAGGCATCATAGTTGTTATCAATGGAGGGTTTTGATAACCTATAGGTTTGGATGCTATTTGAGGATAACTTAAGGGTTGATAAGTTAAATTTGATCATGATTTAAAAGGAATAGAAAAAACTTTCGGTTGGTTGTGGAAATATTGAATATTTTATGTTTTTTAGGGATTATGATAAGTCTATGGAATGAGTTTGCGTGTTAGAGAATTTCCTAAAGATGGGTAAAGTAGAGATTGTACGGTTATCCTTGAAATTTCATCATCTTATAGATACTGACAAGTGGTTGCATATTTGGACCATATTATACTTTGGTTTAATCACCATGAAAAAGGTTAGTTGAGTATTGACATGATCTTAACTCGGTGCATGACGATTGAGCCTAAGACAACCTTGCTGGAGACACTCTCCAATGAGATATGCATTAGTAAATAACATTCTATTTATAGTGAATTATGAAATATTTAAATATATTAGTAAGGTAACCTAATAAGATAATGAACATGGATAAATTACATTAAAATGTTGAGATTCCAAAGATAAGGTATATATTAATTGTTATGTGATTTTACGGATAATTGGTATGTTGTATTTTTATGATAATAGATTTCAATTATTTGTTGGTTTAGAAAAATGTAAGAATGATCATTTCAATTTTGGTTATACATGAGGATTAAGAGGTTTGATGAAAAAATATAAAGTTACATGATTAAACCAATATTGATACAGTTTGAACTAAATATTAATATAAGTAATCATGATGGTGTCAATCAGTAGGACATCTTGAGGGTGAGTTTTTCAGAATTCTCTTATTGTGTTAATTAATCATTTCTCATAATTAAATCATTTCAGTTTTATCACCAGATGAATCCAGAAGGGAACAAGTCAACAATGTATTGCATACATAATATAAATATTGTTACAATGACAAACCTAATAGGATAAGAGATGTAGTGTAGAATATGATGGATATTTTTAATTAGCTGTGATGAATTATGATTAACAATGTTAACATAGACGTGTTTTTGAATATAGCACTGTAGAGAAGGATATAGTGTCCTTGAAGTTTATTTGATGAAGATGATGAAGGAAATATTAATAAATTTTCTTTGTATAAAAAATGTTATAAAAATCTCATTTTCGAATGTCTAAAAGTAACTGGAAGATGCCACATGTGTGGAAAATGAGGGAATATAGAAATAAGTTTAGAATAGAATATAAAGTAATAAATTTTACATGATAAGGGGAAAAGATGTGTATCTTATTTTTACCTAAGATATTATGGTACACATGCAATTTTATATTATAAATTGATTAATTTATATATTTTAGATACCAATAAGTAATTTTATTAGTATGTGATTATTAAAATTGTGAAAATTCAATTTATTTTATAAGGGAGAATATAACACCCATATATTTTATATTATATTTTACATTGTAAAATATTGTTTGTGATAGCATTCTTGACATGAAACATCAGAACAAAACAAATAGTCGAATAGTATATATGAAATAAAATGTATCCATATAATTTTAATATAAAAATATATGTGGCCAAATTATGATATATATATATATATAAATAAAAATAATGGTAATTATTAATAATAAGGTGTTGAAAAAATGTAAAATTTTGTAGCTATGATATAAATAAGATTTATTTATTTTTCAAAATGTCACCCATCTAAAATTAAGTTTATGTGTGTTATTTTAATGATTCTAAATTTACTATGGATAAAAAAAATTAAATGAATAATATGTTAACATCAAATTTGATTAGAAATTAATAGGAAACAAGAATAATAATGTTTTATAATTTAAAAATTTATTTTTAAATGAAAATGGTTTTAATTATATATTTATATTCTTATTTAAAAATTACATTTTCGAATTTTAGAATTTTAATTTTACCTAATTGAATTCATTTTTGGATTTATAAAAACAATATTATGTTAAAATGATTTTTTGAAATTATTTTACAAATAACTGATTTTAGGTGAATAAATAATATATTTTTTTACAAAAAAGTATAGTGTCCATAGCTATATCCCCGATCAATTGTTAATTTAAAACTATAAGAAATTATTCCTGAAACAAATATGCATTAGGTGTAAAATGATACGTTTAGAAATAATATTCTGAATTTAAAAATAATTTTCTTAACAACATAATTAATATTTTCCTATAAAAGTTTATTTTGTCATTTATTTTTATTATTTTTTTTAAATTCGGTATTATATTTCTTTAAAATAATTATAAATTTTTTGATTTAAAAATTTATATCATGAAAATAAAATATATTGATAATTTTATCCTACACAAAAAATAGCTTCTAAATACACTTTCTAAAAATAAGTTTTTACACAATACACACACTTATTTTAAAATTATTTTTTCTTGAACCTAGAAAAATTATTTTCAAAAGTTGAATTTTTATTTTCAATAATTAGGTGCATATTTTATAAAAAAAATCATATATCATTTTAGTCATAAAAATAAGATTACTAGGTTTAAATTTAACTATTATGACATTAATAAAAAGGTTATTTCCATGAATTGTTTTTTTTAAAATTGTGTAATTTTTTCTTGTCAAATAAATTAATTTAACCTCGAAAATAAAAATAATATAATTTTAAACCTATAAATAAATATATTGATAATAATTTAAATAATAATCAATAGTAAATAATATTTAGATCACTAATGGTGGAAACAACAATTTTCTTCGAAATAATTTTTATATATATTTAATGTTTTTATTTGTCTTAACCACATCAATTCAATGCTTATAAGGATGTATTTTGAAAATAATTTCTAAATTTATATTAATTAAAATTATTAAGATACAAATAATACTCCACATATATTCTCTCTTGTTTTTTGGTAAATGAAAATGCTAATAGTGCATTTTACGGACTGACACCTCTATAAAGTAACATATCTCATTATTTATCAAGATTATTTATTTTTTAAACAATCTTAAATTATGATTAACCACCTTAATATTTAGTTATATATAATATCATTTTTATTATTTATTAATTATATTATTCTTTGGTAAATGAATTTCATAACCATAACCATCCATTAATTATAGAATGTTCATGATTAGGATAGTTTAACAATCTACTTGAACAATCTAGAAAAACTATAAAATGGAAAATTTTAGGAAATTAAATAATAATATAATTTTAATTTAGTAATAAAATAATTGTTTTTTTTATTTTTTTGGTAAAATTTCATATTAATTATTCAACTTATTATTAGAATATCATATTCAAATATTAGAATTTCTGAAATAAGGTAACACTAAATCCATTATTACAAAACATAACTAAAATAATTATTTAATGATATAAGATATTTATAATTAAATAGATGATATTTGTTATATTAACATAATTTATAATAGTACATTGGTCATGGAGTTAAAGAAATGGTACTAATATCGACTTTATGAAACACATGAAAAACAATTAAACTACTAACACCAAATATTAAAAATAAACTGTTATTGACTAAAATATGTATAATATATATTTATAAATAAAGTATATAAAAGTAAATATATATGAATATGTTTTTGAAATGGGTTATTTGGATAGTTATTTTTTATAAATTAGGTTAAAGGTAATTTCAACCAACCAATAATTGAGGTAAGTGTGTTTTCATCTAAATTATTCTTCATTAGGATATGATTAGAATTCACCAATTGTTTAATTTTGTGGTTTATATATTGTAAATGGATTTAAATTCATAACAAATTTCATTAAATTTGTTTAATTTGAAAATCCATCTCACATTGTATCTTACATGGCCTTCAGATTCAAACGATACGAACATTTTAAATGTTATTTTTATTTTTATTTAATTCGAAGAGAAATGTTTGATATTCAACTCCATAATCTCTTTAAGATAGTAAAAATGCACCACTGATTGATCCACTAGACCTAGAGTTGGGTGTGATCTGAGGAATGTCTCGCAGCATGAATCCTTATTTTACAATGCTAACAGGCCTCCTCATGGATATAGTGGTGGCCATGGTTGGTCTAAAATTCCTAATCCATTTTAACTAAATCATGCCTTTAGGGAATATAATGTTTCATGTTGAAATTACATAATGTAAACCACTCGTATGATGAACCGTCACAAAAACATGGTGTCCTCTAGTTAGGAAAATTGTAATGGACAATTTGGCCACTATTGTTTTTCAAATTCATTACCCTTATTGAGGGTAACTAAGGGGATCACAATGATAGGTCTGTTAAGATGGGTTTGAGACAAATTTATCCTCTATTAATCCATTATTTTCTATTATACAATTTAATGTTTTTTCTTTTTAGAGATAATGGAAATTTAGGTTTAATTTCTATAAGGAAAAATTAAATAAGAATAAAATATTGATTCTGTAATAGGTGAAAAGATGTAAATAATGAAATCAAGAGTATAAAAGTAATGAATAGTAGAATTTAAAACACCTCAAAAATGTGAGCGTGGTGAAATGTAAAAAAAATTATATAAAAATAGTAAATTGGTAAAATGAGTTTTTTAAATTTCAAATAATGGTACCCCTATGTATCCTCAACATGAAAATTATCCTAAGATTAAATTTAGAAAACTCCTTAGTTTTAGTGGGAACCAAGACACCAAAAAACATTAGATTTAATGAAAAAACCTAAATTGTATAGAATTAATTGGAATATCAAGAAGCTAAATCCCTTGTTTTAAATATAGAACCATGGACCAAAAAATGTGGTAGAAGTTAAATAGAAGACTTACGTAATTGTAACCCTTTAGAAAGAACACACTTCACAGAATCTTAAAGGAACAAATCAAGATTGGAATACATAGGGAATCAGGGAAATATATCTGAAGTAAGATAAAAAGGGTTCCTTATAGAATAATTTATGAAGGATAAGGGAAAAAGATAAAAAAATATTGAAAAATAATGTTAATGGAAACTAAGATAAAGTCATTGAAGAAAACTCCCTTATTGATTAAATTCCTTCTTCTAATCTATTGAATACTTTATTAAAGATTTCGAGAATTATAGGTGAATAATTTAACAATGAATGTCTTGATTTTTTTGAATTCATTAAAGATCAAGGAGAATTTATCATCATTCCCAAAAATAATGGATAATGATTCTTGACTCCTAAATACTCTATTTATATCTTCTATGGTGTTTCAGTGTCCAAGGGGTTAAACCAGGGCATTTTAATAAAAGGAGGGAACCTTATAACCACCTTAAATGAATCTTATCATGACACTACATGAGGCCACTAGATACTCGCTAGCCTCTACAAGGTATATAGTGGATTTATAGGGAGAAACAAAATCTATATGATACAACTGAGTTGACAATGTACCTCAACAACTATCCCATGGGCCGGTTGTGATTATTTTTCTTCTTCCATATACTATTGGTTATTTGGTTGAATTTTAGTATCTAGATGGTACTTCCCTACTAAAAAATCCTTGAAAGGTGGACTTTTAGTCTATTTTTAAGTGGTATTCACGCTAGATATCATAATACCATATTGACTAAAAAATACTAAAAAACACATGGAGGAACTTGAAACCATTTAGAAATAAATTAATGTTTTTGTGATTATTAAAATAAAAGATGGATCAGAGTCAATAGTTTTGAATAAGATGTTTTTGGGAGGATCATTGGGCATCCTTTCAACTTTTGGTCACATTTTCCGTGGATATTTTATTATTTATCCACTATATTTTGGTTCATGGAAGTCAAATATTTTTTTCGGTGAAGATATGGTTTCTTTTGGTATGTGATCTACTGTTTTATTTTTTTTAACATTGTGCTTGTGGAAATATGATTATAAAACATTAAAATTAATCCTATTTAATCCTCTGACTCTCTATTGTGTTTCCCCTCCATTTAGTATGTGTTGATCCTACATTATGGCTGTATGAACACAAGTATGTGGTAGGTACTTCCATCTCTCTCCTAAGTTTGGTGAGAACATATTCATTCATGTTCATTTTTTTTGTGAATATTATTGGAATGGAATTTGATACTCTTAATTTTCAAGTGTGATAGGATTTTGATATAATATGTATTTCATCTGGTTTGGGTAAAATAATTTTTTTAAATATTCAATGAAATGGTTTCAGAAATTTGGTTTTGAAGCATGATATTGATTTAAAAAGTGTTTGTCATAAATGGTTTTATTAAATGTAAAAAATAAATTTTTAAATGTTCTCAAATATGTAGCACACTGGAGACTTGGGTACCTTGTAGGGGTTTTTAGTATTGGGATTTTTACATGTTTTTATTAGTGGTTCACCCTTGGGGTGTTTATGCATTCCGTAATCCCTATGGTTCTACTGACATGATTATCTGACATCATAAGGGGGTTCATCCATGTGGCGTTCCTCTATTCCCTATGACCTATTTTTACAGGGACGTATTATTTTCACACTAATTATTAACATGGTTTTTGAGGTATTAATAGCTTATATAGATGAAATATATTTGATTCTAGGGGTCACCTCCATTGTTCTTTTCTTGATGGGTTTTGATATGGATAAATGATGCATGTGTTTATAGATGGTTTGTATGAAAATGTAATTTAAATAGTTTTATGGAATTTATTATATAAATGTGGTAGAGGGGAGAATGGTTTACTATTATATTTATATAAATACTAAGAATCATTTTATCATGACCCGATTTTGGATTTTTATCAAATTAATATTGTTTAATATAGACTTAATATTAAACACATGTGTGTAATATTATTAATCTTGTTATGATCACACCCATACACTCTCGTAGTGGTGTGTGGAACTTATTTTCTCTAATACAGGACATGTTATGGTTCTGTAGTGATTATGGAGGGTTTCTTGTTTTCTGGGCATGGGTTGTTGGTGGTGATATGGTGGTATGTTTCCAATGTACCACACAAATTATCTATTAGTATTTTGGTTGCCTTTGGTTTTTTTCGAGGACATGTATCTTGGTTCTGGCTTTTTTCATCAGTTTTATCGCTGCTGCTAAGGTTTTTTTGGTTATGACATATCTCTTTTTAGTTATCTATTTATATATATATATATATATATATATATATATTACTCTTATTTTTTATGGATGTAAAAATTATTCCCTCTTTTTTTCATTGGATATATGGGTGATAGTAACCATCCCATTGGGATCGGTTACTCCCTTTAAGTATTTCCATTGTCCAATTTATATCCTAGTTTGAGGGGTTGTCATGGTCAGGTTATAAAAATAAAATTGTTGACATTACATATTTTATTATCTCAATATGAATTATTATTAAATTCTAAAACAAGGTGATTTTGAATTATGTTATTATTATCTTTCTTATGGTAAATTTATTTCAATTAATGAAGTGGTGGGTTTGGTCTGATATTATATAGAATCTTGAAGTATATGTTGAGCTCATGAGACCCAGGGTTTTAGTATTTATTGAATTTCAAACCATTGTAACCAAGATTTATTAGTTCCAACATTAATTTAAATAATGATTTCTTATCCACGAACTTGACAACAAGAATAATATTTTGGTTAAGGCATTGAAAGAAAATATACATTTTCCAATAATTATACATTCCATTTCCATGAATTCTATTATTATTTTCCATGTTTTTATTTATATTATAAACCATTGATTGTTTAAGATATTTTGAAAATTTATATATCTTTATTTTATTATCATATATTTCATTCCATATTATTCTTTCCATGTTCATGCCTTGATATATTCTGATATAAATTTTACCTTACCAAGCATTTGAGTTCACCCTTATTGTGTTTCTATTTTCCTAGGTTATGATGAAATATTTTACACATGATATGTTTAGAATAGAAAAATGTGTGGAGAATTTTTGGGAGATATTAAATAATTGTTACGAATTAATTATTTTCTTATATAGTGTAGAAATTATCATTTTATTAGAAACACAAAGAATTTTTTTAAAAATGTTTTCTAGAATCTCTAAATCCCTAAACCTAAAACATTCGTCAAATGTAAGTGAATAAATATTTTTTAGTAATATTTTAATTATTGATAGTTAAAATTGGGTCACTATAGAATATTTTGATGTTTGTATGTATAAAATGTATTTTTGACCACTGGATCCCGATAGTTCGAGTTCAGGGAATCATTGTGATTGTAGCATGTCGTGGTGGTAGTGTGGTTTCATTTGTGAGATATGGAAGTGTTGTTTGGTGGGAAATACCTTAGTCTAGAACTGTGTGTGGTACATAAATATATGATATATTTTCTTGAGATTTATATATAAACCACAACTGAGTTAGATACCCTTAACGATTCCCATCATTATTTGGGAACTAGGTGTTTTCCCCTAACATGTTTGTTTCTAAGAGAATATATTGACGACTTATCCCAGTTCCTCTCCCTCCCTTATAGGATTAGTCTATGATATTATGGATTGATGTCGGTATGATCAGAATACCAAAGAATATGGGGCACTCGAAGACCCTATGATGTTTGGTTGTTTTGATTGGAACTTGATGTACTACTAGACCCTATGATGTATGGATGAGGATTTACATGATTACTAGTAGAACATGTAGTGTATTGAGATGTGGATATGGGATTGGATAACTAGTAAACATTTTGGGGGTATTTAATGAGATGAAATTATATAGTGTGGATCATTTATGGTTGGAAAAGGTCATGAGGTTGACGTTCTTCATGGTTATGATACCCAAATGTACCAAATATGAGATATTAATATCAGACATAGTGTATAGTGATAGGACTGTGTAAGAGATTAGGATCATAAGAAAATAGAAATTTTTGGAATCAGAGTGAAAATACATTAGGTAACTATTTTGTGGGGTAACTTCTCATTATATTCCTCAATACTATTTTATTATGTGTGGATGTTATATTATGTGGGGGATCCTTGTTGAAGTTTGTTGGTAGTCAAAATCAAAGCTCCTTGTTTGTTCTATTCTTTGTTCCCTAATGCATAATTATGCCCCTTCCATATTTCCACAAGAGTTATTGGGTATATCCAAAATTTTTATAACTATTATGATCACAAATATATATATAAACATTTTTTATGTTTCTAAGATAAGATTAGTGATTGGACTAGAAAGTATACTCTAAGATATCATTTCATAATTGGGATTTATTAAAGGTAGACGTTAAGGGTAATTATTTTTTTCATTTTAGGATTTGGATATGACCCAATAAGGTATATTCATGAAATAAATCATAATAATAAAAACAAATAAAATCAATCTATCAAAGAGTTCATGATCTGCTAAATAATTTTAACACAGGAAAATTCAATCCTCAAATTTTCATTCCTCTATTTATAGATGTTAGTTATTTAAACATGTAATTAAATTTCCAATAACTTTGTGATGATAAATATCAATCTAAATATTTCAAAATCAAAACAACATGGTATTATATTTTTTTAATATTTAGGTGATTATTGTTGATACTATAGAACAATTAAGGTTTAAAATATTATAGTTTAGAAGTTTAAATATATATAATGTTATTATGATGTAATATCTTGTTAAATTAAGTAAAATAGAATTTTTATTATTATATATCAAAATAAGTGTCTATAAGTTGTCATATAAGAAATAGAATCAGAAGTATCCCCATTTTTTATAATCACAGGAGACATTAATAAATGTAAGCTTAATGTAAATAATGTGACAAAACAAGAATAGTTAAAAAAATATAACAACATGTATTGGTGGATAAAATTATATATATTTAATTGATTTATCAATGAAAATAATATAGTGAAGTTTATGTTTTTTTATTTTTTGTATATTCATTATACCATTTATTAATATTATAATACCTCAATTTGTTGTTATGCATTTTTTAATTTAGTTCTTCTTTCTCAAAATAAAGATAAATTTTATTTAACTCTTTATTCACCATATAAGAATAAATTTTATTAATATTTCATAATTTTTAGAATAATACTTCATTGAAACCCAAATATTAGCCATAACTTGTAATTGTTGATCTAGATGTTCCTTTTGACATTAAAGTGCTTGAGTAAATAGACTGTAGTACTATATAATTAATTTTTTCATACTAATCTCTTGGGTAATAGAAATATCCTAGTTATCTTGAACATATGTTAAATTTCAAGATTAATTCCTAATCAATTAGTATTATAATCTTGGAGAATCCATGCATAAAAATGAGTAAATACAACTATGTTTATCATATGGTACTTTTATTGAAGCATTATCTATCAAAAATTGATCTACCCTTGAGAAAACATGATACAATTATTTGGATATAGTAAATATATTATATATATTATCTTCTATATATTTATTAATCCAATCTCTCTTATTAGGAAAAATTGTATTAATAAAATTTATTGACTGATCAACTTATATTCCCTCTTTATTTTAATCTTCATCCGCTTTATGGTGATCTTCATCCTCTAAATATTTATTATTTATATATTTTGGTGGATGTTATAATTTTTTAATGGATTTTATTGAATATTTAGAAGCATTGTAATTTTTAATCTTTTCTAAAACCTCATAAATATAGGTTATCATAGAAGATTTTTGTGTTTTTTATAGGGAATAAATTCTGGATGAAGCTAAATCAGAAGTTATATTGTTTATAGAAATTCTAAAAAAAACTTAACGATTTTTCTCCTATATTGATATTTTCTTATCCAAACTAGTAGTACAAAATCATTATCATTTTCTCCCTTACCTAGTTTAGTTAGTGAAATATGTATGAAATACAAATTCAAAACTACTTTTGTTAATGAAGTAGTACCTTTTTTAATTGCAATACTGGAGAAGTCAATCATCTTTTTTAGAATGTCAACCCAAAGCTCTATAATAGACCATGGTGATTAGATGTATCCTAGGAACATAGACGTGGAATAATTATGGTCTTTTTCTCAAACTATATATATTTATATTTTACAATTCTCAATGATTTATCTTATTCTATAATTATTCCTAAATAAAATTTCTTCTTTATTTGTTTGACAATATTTTTTTCATGATCCTTATTCATTATTAATATTCCAACATGATAATTAATGAATAATTTGTTGTCATTTTTATCCTTAATTTCTAATGTATGATCTCTCATATGCTTTACAAAATCAACACAAAGTTCTTCAGATTCTTTATACATCCATGTCTACTCATAATAATTCTACTTTGGAGAATTTTTTTTACTTCCTTCTTGGATACTATATATGTTACATCCATTTTTCTATAAATGAATTTATTGTCAACAAAATAATACTCCTACCATATCCTTTTTATGGTTTCCTCATTTAACATATATTTATTTTTCCTTTATGTAGTCCCAAAATCCTTCACACCAATTCTATCAAATGTTTTTATTAAAAAATTATTCAAAATCTATGAACACATAAAAATCATTAGTTTAACTGAACCTATCCATGTAGAATCATTATGATCTAAAATAAAAGATATTATATTAAACTTCCTAATATTATAATGGAAATTAACTACATAAATAAAATTAATTTCAATAGTGTCATTTCTTATTTATCTTTATAGGGTAAAACATTGGACCCCTTGGAAAAATATTCTATATACCAGTTCATGATGAATAAAATTATTCACATTATCCTTTTAAAAAAAAAATATAATCAGTTAATTTTTTATTTAAAAAATAGTCAAATGTATCTTGTAGCCTATGTGGTACAAAGAATGACTCACACTCTAATAGAAGTCTCATAGTTTTTCTAAATTCCTTTAGATTCACAAGAAAAATAAATTACTGAAAAAACAATTTTCTATCCTATATAATTAATAAATAAATACATGGAATCTAATTATTATACAATAAAATGATGAAATGGATGGAACATTATAGTCAATTGATAAATTTATTTCCAAACATGAAACTGAATAAACCAGATGAGTAGTGGCTGAAACTTATTATATCAGTTCAAATATATTAATATATCTAAACTATTTCTCATGATTCTATGTCTCTTAATGATCTGATTTTTCTAAAAGGAAGACCAAACTAGAATTTTATGATTATGAGAAATTGTAGTTGGGTTTCAATGTATAATAAATGTTTTGAAATTAGTGGGGATAAAACTCTTTATATTAAAAACCATGATGATCACAAGTTATCAATCAAAATATCCATAGGTGTTTAGATCTTATTTTAACCTAATAATATGAATTAATAATTATAACATAAAATATAGATCCTAAATTTCATAAAATTTAATTTACCTCTAAAAAATAAACTTATAAATAAATAGAAAATATAATGATGTTTCTAGTTTTTCATTCTACATTATAATGATTTGGTATTAATAATTCTTCTAATTTGGTAAAATAATATATAGATATAATTTTTTTCTGAATGTAATGGTTATGGAGCATTAATAAATTTTTATCATTTTAGTTTCATTATTTTAGAATATATATAGTAACCTCAATAATGGTTTAGGAAACTCTATATAAAAAATTTAATCCCCTATTCCTAATGATTTTTTTATTAAAAGATAATGAATTTAGAAAAAATAATATGAAAAGTTAAATTTTATATTCTCAATCTACATATTATAAATTCAAATATTTCAAAATGTAAGGGTTTGGTAAATATATAAGTAAGATGATCTTCATTTTTGAAAAATTTGAGAAAAATATCTATTTTAAGTGAATGACCTTGAAGGCATTGTGTTATATATCTACGTGTTTTTCATTTGTGTGATGCATTAGATTCAGAGATATTGAAATTGATTTTGTGTTGCCAAAAATATTCAATGTATGAGGGAAAATAATTTCAAAAAAAATTCATTTTGTGTTGTATCCCCAAGAATTGGGTGTAAAAACATTCATCTTGTATATATTCTGCTTTAGAAGTGGATAATGCTACTAATGTTCACTTTTTAGTGTATCAAAAATAAAAATATTCACCTAATAAGTTATTAGTTCATGAAATATTTTTCCAATCCATTATATAACTTGTAATGTTTGTAACTAAAAAATAATTGACACTAAACTCATATCCAAAGGATAGAAATACCTATGTTTTAAATCTTCTATAAGACAATAGATGATCCATTTTTTTGTATTATGTAGGATTTTGGTCATATTAACTTGAAATCATTCACTAATGAAAATAGAGTACATAATATCCAGTCAAATTATTTTAGAGTAAAATAAACTTGTGATGATCTCCCCTAAATTTATTTTTATTTACTAGTTTACCAGATTCATCGAGAAAATTTACATATGGTACAAAAAAGTAATAATTCATAAAAAAATTAAATTTCTAATAAATATAATAGATATCTTGATATACTTATGTCTTGTTAATATGATTCCCTATAGTTTGTAATCTATTTTAATCAAAAATTAAATTAAATTCACCCATTATACTCAACTAAAATTATCTTTTTACAATATTTGGTAAACTATCCACATGTAATTTTCTGGTTTATTGAAAAATTATTTCTTCATCATATTTTTTATTATTGTGGTTCCCTAAATCAATTTCCTGATAAAACTTTTGCATATGACATTCTTCTTAAAATATCATTTTAACTAATCATTTGGATGATATATTATATTACGCCCTCAGATATTTTTTAGGATTTTATAATGCATTTTTGTATTTATAAACATGTTCAAGAAAATATGAATAAAAAATCCATAATATTATTCAAAATAAACTTCTACCTAAAAATAAAAATTATGGAAGTCCCTCTTTACATTCATTTAGAATAGAGAAATTACATTACAAGAAAAGAGGGAAAAATTATTATTGATGAATTCATGTCAATATTCCCAAGAAAATGTTGCCTCAATGTTAATTCTATTTTATTGATTATATCATTTGACAAAAATTATATACTTATTTAAAACCGTGGTTCCATTTTCATTATACATATTATAGAAGACCCATTTAACTTATATAACTGGTTTATTTCTTAGAAATTCAACAAGGGACATGACCTTATTCTATTTTATTTTATTTAAATACCATTTCATGTATATTATCCAAATCTCATCACTCATGGAATCATCATCCATTTTTGGATCAAAATGATTAATTAATTAATTATGTTCACAAATATTCTATAAAATATTTTGGTTTGAACAATTTGATAAACACCACTAATGATATTATTAGTGGGATGTTTACATAACACTATATAGTTTCTAGATAAAAGTGTAGGTCCTTCCATACCAAACTTATTTTTATCTTCTAAAAAAACTTAAATCCAAAATAATAGAAACATATGTATGAGATTAAAATCAAAAAAATAAAATTTTGGGGGTTTTAAAAACAAAATATGAATCATTTTCATAATTTAGAAGATTTTAATTTTCAATAGATTAGTATCATAAAACATTTCTTGTATAATTTAATTGAAGATATGTTTTCTTCTATAAAAATCAAGAAAAAAATTACTAGTTATTGTGTGAAAAAATTCAATTTTTATTTTTTGATACAAATTTATAAAGATTATAAGTAGTATTCGGATTGAGTTCTTTTCATCTAAAATCTCTAATTTAACCAACTTTTGGAATGCTTTCATTAATTAATTTTTATGTAATTTTAATTATGATAGGGTTAAATAAAATTCTATTTCTAGTAGGAAGTATTAAAGTATATGGACCAAGTAAATATAGAAATATAACATTCACACAACATTAACTAATTAATTTATTAGTGTGTTCTTTTCCTCCTTTTATCTACCCCATTTTATTATGGGGTTCTTGAATTTGAAAATGTATGTCTATTTCATCTATTAGTACAAAAGTTAATGAAATAATGTTTCTCAGACACTATACCATAATCACTCTAGAAGGTTAAAATATGATTGGTTTTCCCTTTTTAAATTTGATTAAAAGGCATTTTACATAAAATTTTGGTTTCCTATTTCTACCCAAGAATAAAAAGTCAAGTAAATCAATTATACTTATTATATAAGACACAAACTAAATACATTCCCATGATACCAATAGTTTGAAAAATTATAAAAGTATTCATGTGCTCTGACTGTATAGTTTCAAAAATTATAATTTTACTAATGTGTTTAAAACTATACTAATATTGCTAACCACATTGGAAGGGGCCACATACTTAAAATAATTCATTATTATCTGAATAAGGTCCATTATATTTCCATATTTGAATGTTTAGACAAGGTTTAAAAATTAAATGTGACTTAATATTCTATTATAATGATAATTTTTATTTTCTATTATGGAAAGGACTTAAAAAACATGGCAGGTAACTTGTTCCAATTAAAGTGTGTAAAAAATATCATTCTTATTTAAAGATAAAATGTGAACTCCTTCTAAAATTTTGATGGTACATTTATCATTCCCAAAGATCATTTAGTAACCATTATCACATAATGAACATACCATGATATGGTTGTTCTTATTTCCTAAAATATAATTAATATTCTAAATTAATATATCACAATAGATAGATAACTCACATATAATCATGACTGAACATTATGAATTTTCTTAAACATTCATAATTAAAACATTCACTTTTGACATGCTCTAAAAGATATAATTTTTGACATCATATCTAGAGAGAAATTATTATCCTTAAAACAAGTGTCTCAACCACTTTTATTTTACACATTAACCATAAATAATTGAAATATAAAATTTAGTACTCAATATTTTTTGGGTCTAGAAACATTAGAGAATAGAGTCACCCCCATCTGTCCATCTATTATTTATTTAATATTATAAAAGTCCATGTAAATGTTATTTTTAGTCTTTTAAAATATTTCTTCATCTATATATGAAATATTATCATCTATATTTTCCAAGAAACTTCTTGTACTATAGTTTGGGCGCACTTTTCTATTTTCAGTTATGCTTCTTTAATATTCCAATTGTGATGCTTATGGGAAATTATTGAGGTAGAGTAATTTTTTCATATTTACATTTAAAAAAATTTCATATCAGATTTATGCTCATGTGTGTGGAGTTTCTTCTAGAGTATCACTTTCCTAGGATGATTTGGGTAATTTGTTATAGTGAATATCATTTGAAGTTGAAGTTGATCTTTAAATAACATCCATCCCTTTTTACATCATTATAGTTTAAAATGAAAAATTTATCACAAAGGAAGTATGATTTAATTTTCTACTAAGGTTGCTCCTTCACTGAAGGAGGAGAAATATAACTAAATAAATCCCATATGGGTTTGAATTGTATTCAATGAATGCTGCTAAATTTAGGTGTTTCTAAAAATAATATATCATTCTTACATCACCATGTTGGAACCATAGTGAAATGTCATGTGAAAGAGGTGTAACATGTCACGAACCATCCCAATGGGGCCCATGAAATCACTCCCCAATCCAAACTCCAATAGGCCATGGGTTAGTGACTATCTCTGATTAGTCATATCACTAACATGATAGGACTTAGCACATGTACATACACACACACACACAAATATCTCCAAGTTCACACAATGCTAATATGTTAAATAAATGATAAACAATGTTGGTATAAATCTAAATCCCACAACCAGTGAATGAAAAAAAGTAATGGAAAGTTAACAAGGAAAAATAAAATCCCACAAAAAAGGGTTTGTAAACAATTTTAACCTGAATGTAAAGGTGGAGTCTATAGTCATGATAACCATCAGAACAAACCTCAGTTTTTTTGGATCACTATGCATAACCTGGCCCCGATCCCTCTTGGACTCCATAAAAAGGTTTATCACCTACAAATGACAAGACATGTATGAAAAAAGCTATGCTTGGGTGGTTTTAACAATACCCAGTGGGACACCCAAAACAAAATATTTTTTAAGAACAAGAATAACAGTCATCTCTACACAAGTATATTTCTACAACACATATAATAATAAAATCCCGATATTCACAAAAAAGACACATAATCTCATGGAAAAGTAGTAATTATAATGTTATCCAAGGATTCCTGCATGATGGTTCCATGTAGAACTAATCTGGGAGAATATACACCACAATTCAGATAGCATGGATTTCATCCAACCAAGATATACAACCCATCGGGTCCCACCATAATAATTATACACTAGACATATGAAGATAATGATATATATATATATGATGATTACACCCAAGGACTTGGGGTATACCAACAACTCAACCTGGAATAATATTCTATGTAGAGGATCCTTTCCCATATATTGTTAGTCACGATGATACTAATAACTCCACCATGGGAAATAAATTATAGAGGATATCACTCTAGTACTCATGTATTGATTCTAATAACTCTATATAAGAATTCATGTTTAAGGGATATCAATCCTATGTGTTGTAAACAATTCCCTGATAACCCTTATGGAATAGATATAGGGAACACACCCTAACATATCATGTCAAAGATGAAGAGGAAAATTTATCCAATCCTTCTTTATGGAATTAAAAAATGTCTACTAGTAGTAGAGTATGTATCCCTTCAACTGTAACACCCGAGACTTTTATGTTATATAAATCATCAAAGGAATCTTTTTCTACACAACACTTGCTTGGCTTGCTTTACACGCAATCGCGACCTTCCTCGATAGCTTGCGTCGTACGCAATACCGAGTTTCACTAAACAACAATATGCTATTAAAACTAGCCGTTATGAATAGTAATAGCCACTTTTTGAAAATTTATAAATTTTATTTTTCAAAATGGACTTCATTTTTGGACTCAGAATATCGAAATTAGCCTAGGGTGAAATTTTGGTATTTTTCTGAAAACTTTCAATTTTTGATGAATAGTGAAACCACTAAGTGGTAGGTTAAAAACTGAATTTTGCATAAAACTTAATTTTACCGCTTCTGTGAATGGAATTTTGAAAATCCGAGAGACACGGTTAATATCAAGGACTAAAATGTGGTTCAATGAGATGAAAATAATTTTTTGGTGAATAGTAACTTTTTACTTTTTTTACCGCGGTTAATAGTAAATAGGGTAACTAAGGGTAAATATGATATTACTATTACCCTAACACATGTCCCAATTCTATTGGACAAGTGTAATTCGACCAAAAACAAACTTAGGAATAAAATATGACCATTTAGGCCCACTTGGATTAGATTAGGACATTTATTATTAATTTATTTAAAGAAGGGTTAAAATAGTTAAAATCAAAGTTTAATAAGTAAATCATTTTTAATATGGGGTTATACATACGATAAATTCGATTGTAAATATTAATTAGAAATCTAAAAAGATTTCCTACATGATGGTATTTTATTTGTAATTTTTAGACATCAAATAATTTAATTTATTTATGACACAAAGATGATGCAGTAATTATCTTATTAATGAAATATTTACAAAATTGATAATATAAATACCAAAATAAATGTAATTTAATACTTTTTATGAATTGAACTAATTTTCTAGGTTACTATGATATATTATTGTTGATTTAATCAACTTGGTTCGAACATATAATTCTGTTATGACTTTCAAAAAAATCATATATCAAATAGTGTCAAAATTGACACAAAATAGTTTTTAAATCAAATATTATATTATTAATTGTTATTTTATTCCTAAAAATCTAAGGTTCGGCCAAATGACTTAGATAAGGATATATATATTAATAATAAACAATTTGGGGTTCGTTTGGCATGTTATAGTAAGTGTATTAACCATATAGTGAAAGAAAACAAAAAGACACGGTAAAAGTTAAATTGATTAACTTAGAGTTAAATCTAATTGATAAGGTTAAAATAATACCCTAAACTTGTCTAAATCATATTGGTTGATATTATTTCGACCCATCCCCACTTTAGCTTCGAAATAAGACCCTTTGGAACCATTATAAACCGATTTTTGACTTTATGATAAAATAATAGTTTGAGATATTCCTAAGGTGCCCCTCTCCTCCCTTATAAAAGGGCACCTCCTCCCCCTCCTCCTCACACCAATTTGAGCACTCAAGCTCGGCCAACCCCTGCCATTTTCCCTTCTCCACTTCCCTAGAATAATCCTAGAGGTCCTGGTCTTCTTCAAAGACCAATCTTAGTTCCCTAAGTGAAGGATTCAAAGAGGCGTTTCAAAGAAGAGGTAATAACCATTACCGATCTTTTCAATTTCTTTCTTCTTCAACTTCTTCTTCTTTAGTTGTTTCATGATAAATTAATAACATCAGTATTACTTACATACTGATATGTTATTATAAATATGAAACAACCCTAATTAACCTTATATCCATCCTACGGAAAAATGAAATCACCGCGCGTGCGTACGTACGGAATACCGTCTCCACGCCGTGGTGTAATCTATTTTCCACCATAACCTTACAAGGATGGGTATAATGCTGTAATGAGTAACTATATATGATTATTATGAAGTAATATTGATACTGAAATAATATATATATATACTCCAATACAATTCCACGATCATAGGAACGATATCATCACTCGTGCGTACGTACGGAATACCGTCTCCACGATGTGATGCGACTCGTTCTACATGATCTTCATTTAATAATGATTATATAAATGAATTGAATGAATGAATATGGTATATACTACACTAATACCATTCTGGAAATGAATTATCTATAACCTAAAGATAAGAATAATAATTTACTCGACAAAACACGCATAAGAACAAAAAGTTATAAAGACCCGAGTAACAAGTAACAATGAAATATTACTAACAAGAAGCTAATAATATGACCATATATGATATCATATAAATATGTATGATTCTGGAATAAGTCAATAACATTATTTAAACCATTATACAGGAGCTTCGGACACGTACAAAGCTAATCGGACCTAAGGTAAGGGAAAATATCACAATCTCACTTTTATCCGAGATTGTTTTTACTTTGGTAATTACTGGGGTGTATTTTATCATCCACATCCATGTTCCCTAGATATGTAATATTATTTCCTTCCTTCTACAATAGTTTATATCCAATTTTACCCTTCGGTAAGTTTTTTTTGTAAAAGATATGAAAGGAATCTTTTGTCGTTTTTCGTACGAGGTACTTTTTGACTTTTCCGACAAAAGTTAGAAGAATGTTTTTTTTAACTTATACGGCATGAATGGATTTTTAAAACATTATTTCCAAGAAGCTTCCTTTACAAGTTTTCAAGTTTATTTTTAATCAACTTCTTTTATTTTAAGGTTGTATGACATGTTATGAAAGGAAAAATGTTTTTTGAAGAAGAAAGGATATTTTCCTCAAGAATGGAGTTAAAGTGTTTTATCAAAATTATTTTCCATCTAAGATAATAAAGGGTTCTATTTTATCCCTGTTATTAAATTGATTTTATCATGTTGTGATGGAATTATTTTTATGAATTCCTTTATCTTATATGAATCGATTTATGATGTCATGATGTTTCAAGAATCCCATTTTTGTTACATGTGTTATACGATGATGTATGATTTATGATTATGTGGCACACATAAGAAAGGATTCATTATAAGATGGGTGGGACCTATATATCCCTCCAATGCATTGGGTAATGATTTTATATCTCATGAGATAGACATGGCTGGAACAGAAGGTTATTTCGGTTCAGTGATACAGGACTGAAACGAGGAGTGAACTCGGTTCAGAAAGGGACTTTGTCCACTAAGATAGTCTTGGCAATGAGTCATGACTAACAAGAAATGATTTTCCATGATTATGTGTGCATGCCACAAAGTTTCAAGTTTTATGTTATGATTATGGGGATCTCATTTTCACTTCTATGATTTATTCCATGTTAAGATATTATGATCTCTTTTGCAGGTTTTTATTTTCAAAAAGATATGATATGATTTTTATTTCCTTTATTTGCCCTTGCTGAGCATTTGAGCTCACCCTTTTATGTTTTCTTTTCCCCAGGTCAGGAAGATGGATATTAAGTAGAATATGCTAAAAGGGACCCTAGATATGATGAAATAAATGGGAGACACTGTAGAAGATTTAGGAACCAGTTGTTTATGTTTCCCAGTTTCTAAAGACACTATACCTATACGGTCCTTTGTGGTTTTGTCATATGTTGTAATAAGTGTGCTTCAATTTTGAAGTATTAACAATGTATGTAAAGTATGGGTCGTTATATCAACACTAGGTTCTTCCTATGTAAATAAATCATGTATGTGTTTGTGTCAAAGTACACAACATTTTTCTACCCATGTACTTATTACTATGTCCAAGTTTAGGTATTTTCCTATGTGTGCCTGTCATGGTTGTGTCTGTGTCGGAGTGCACACCTTGTCAATGACAATTTACTACATGTTGTGTTCATGTACCTATTGAGTAATATGTTTAGTTTCATGGTTGAGTCACACATTATAATAAAATGCACACATCATGTGATATTTAAGTCCATTTTTGAAAACCTAGCCTCTATACAAGGGACCCACACAACATGTTTCTATGATAAAAATGTCATGTACCATAGGATTTTATAGATCCCATGGGTTTCTTCCCTGTGATATTTTCCATTATTATAGAAAATGAATCTAATGTAAATTGCACCATAAATAACATATCTACGCGGACTAAGCCTCCCCATTGTCTCTTTCTAGAATCTGTCTACCCAATTCACTTGGGAATTGGTAATCCTCTATTCATATCACTACCACATGCAACAATTGAACTCAGAGGTCTCCAATCCAGTTTGATTTCCTCACATATATTGTAGAATAATGGTCCCTAAAACATACTGAGCATATATCTGTGATATTGAATCATTATGCCATGAAACAAGTGTGTAATGTTCTATTTCTAAGAACTTGGGTTGAACCATAGGCCCTTTGAATCAACAATGATGAATGCACATAGAATAATGGAAAAAAACCATGAAGCAGGAAAATGATGAATATATGTATAACTTGTTCAGTTATCCTAAATAAATTTTTGTAAGAATTATTGATGAAGAATCATAATATCATAAACAAACCTCCTCATAAATCCTCATAGATTAACCCATCATGCAATATGAAATATCCGTGAATTAATCTATTGGTCATTTAATTCATTTTAATTATAGAAATTAATAATAGGGAACAAATCCTTGTAAATAAACATCCTAACTAAATTTTTATCAATTGCTAAGGAAGGGTGAATTTGTGTAATTTTAGTTTCCAAGATCCAAAGATTCTATTACACACCGTTTGTCAAACTATGATTTGATTGTCAATCGCCAATGGATGTTCTTAAAATTCATCTTCAACGGTTCTTTGGATCTCCTGGGTTTAACGGATAAAGCTGATAATACATCATATCTATATTTTTAAATGAAAATCCAGATATCTGTAATAATTAATAAAATAAAATAATTTATTTAATCATTTTATTCATTTTATGCCCACAATGACTTTTTCACAAACACCCAATATCAATAAAGGATTTGTTACGCCTATTGTAAAACACTTGTTATTAACTTAGTGATGCCCTCATTTTTATTATACAGTAATTTTTTCAAAGATATTCCACTTTTTTATGAAATCATTTTTCTCATAAATTTAATATATTTCGAAAAATAATTTTGGGAAAATAAGGACTTTGAATCACATGTCGTCTAAGTTCATAGTATAAAAATAATCCCTACAATATCAAAAAAAATATGACATGGAATGTATGAGTCACCACATTATCCCCACCTCAGGGCTTTACAACCCAAAAATAAAAAATAGGGGACTATAAAAAGATATATGTTTTCTGATCTTTCATCTAAGCCTCCCATTCCTAAGTACTCTTCTAAATATTCTCATGCTGCTATTGGACACACACTGAAGAAATTTTTCCCCTTAAGGATCATTTCTAAATGATCCTTAGTCTCTACTGAGTACTCATCAAAGGTAAGCCTATCCTCGATGTCCATCTCACCTCCATTCAATAACGTGTTATGAATCATTCATTACCCTCATTAACTCTGACCCATGGGGGGATCCATGTACCTTGTATAACTCTAGAAGTAGATCTAAGAGGTATTCCCCTATTCAACAATACATAGTATCTGTAAAGGGATAAAGAATTTCATTGATAGATTGTCACCCCTGCCAAACCCCCATTATTTACATCAATGTGGAACCCATAAGAACACATGTATTCTCTCCTCGAACCACAATGGCATTTGTCATCTGTCTACATAGAACTGATGATGGTTATGTTTATTCCTCAACCACTCCTATATTATATGAAACTTCTATTTAGTGTCTTTCAAAAACTTAGGGTTTTTAAGTCTGCACTATCCTAGGTTAGTCCAACAAAGTAGTGACCTATATGATCACCCATAAAAATATGTAAATAGTGTTAGTACATTAGTGGAATGGTAGATATTGTTATATAAAAACTCCACTAGAGCTAGATGATCTACCAAACTATGTCCAAAGTAAAAAAATGAAGTCTTATTGCATGTCCTCCACAACCTGAATAGTCTGAAAAGACTGGCCTCTAGTATGGGGGTGAAAATCCATGCTCAAAGAAAGATGAGACCCAAAATACTATAAAATTGATTCCATAACTAATATGTGATGTGAGAATAATGGTTAGGAATATTTTTGGAGGGAACTCCATAGAGTCATACTATTTACTACACATAGAGGCTTCCCAATATCTCTAATGAATTCTTCTCTTTAAAAGATATGATGTGTGTTGAATTGGTGAGTCGGTCTATGATCACCTAGATGGTATCGTGTCTCATAGACATCTGCATTAATCTCATCAAGATGTACCTGGATACCTCTTCCCACTTCCACTCTATCATGTCAAAGGGGTTGGAGAAAATTGCTATAAATTGGTGCTCAAACATAACTTGTTGAAATGTATGAAATCGAGAGATAAACTCTACAACATCCTTCTTTATCCCTAGACACCACAACTAACATTGTATGTCATATTACACTTCTTCCAATCATGGATGTACCAACAAAGGATATGTATCAAAACCCTCTCAAAATCTCCTCTTGCAATGTCACCAGTTCCATTATCTATCCCTTGAAAAGAACAACATGATCCCTATGATCAGAAAATACTTTAGAAGCATGTGTAGTTGATATATGAGTATATAGGGTCTCAAAGATGGTATGCCCATGTTCTTCCTCCCAAAATCACTATAAAATAGACGGGCACCAACCATCAACTAGAGGTAAGATTCTCTATCTCCATCCAGGAAGGATAACTACAACGAGGCCAACAAATATTACACCTCATTCAATAATTGTGTACAAGATCTCATACTACTGGAATATTCTACCATGTTCCCCATCATGGGAGTATAGATAATCTCAAATTCATAATCCTAGAGAAACTCTAGACATCAACTCTAACTTATGTTTTGATCCATCCGATAGAATATTCACTCGAGACTCTTGTGGTCAGAATAGATGACAAACCGCTCACCCATAAAATTGTGTCACTACATCTTTAGTGTGACTACTAACACTTCTAAATCAAGGTTTTTGGTCATGCAGTTCTTATCATGTGGTCTAAAATGAAATTAAAAAATTCAATCGCTACCCGATTAAACGTCATAATACAACCAATCCTATTTCCGGATGCACCAAAAAACATTACATACTCGACACCATCCACTATAATTATTAATATTAGAGTTCTCATCAATCTGTCTCTCAAATCCTGAAAAGCCTACTGGAACCTCCCAATCCACATGAAATTATATCCCTTTCAGTTCAATGATGTCAAGGGATATGGAATCCTAGAGAAATCAAGTATTAATATATGGTAACATCCTTCCACCCTAAGTAAGATCTACACCTCAATCTTGATCGACAGTGGATCCCCAGATAACACCTCATCAACCTTCACCGAGTCCACTTCTACACCATATACTAAGATAACATGTCCTAGGAAGTGGAACTCCTAAATAATTAACTGGAATTTCTTGATCTTCCCAAAAATATGGTGCTCCCAGATTACGTCCAGAACCATTCTCAAGTATCTCTCGTGATCCTCCTAAGATATCATGCAGACAAGGATATCATCAATGGATACTACAATAAAATTATATAATAAAACATGAAAGATTTAGTTCATGAGTCCCATTAACACTATTGGGGTGTTCAACAGACCAATGGGAATAACCATGTACTCATAGTGACCGTAACGATGTCTGAATTATGTCCACAGTATATCCTCATCATATATTCACAACTAGTGATATCATGATCAGAGGTCAATATTCTATAAACACTATGCCCCTATCAAATGATCAATGAATTAATCAATCCTCAGTAGGGGATAATTTATTATTATGGTCACTTGTCTTAGGTGATGGTAATACACACACAACGTCAGGCTCCCATCGTCCTTCTTAGAGAACAATACTAGGGATTCATAGGGTGAAACACCGGGTCTAATAAATCACTTTATCTTCATGTAATACTACTGTACCCTTAGCTTGGATATAATTTTGGGATCCATTTGATATGATAGAAGAAATATTAGGGTCTTATAGAGGTCTATATCATTGAATAATTCTATCTCTCAGAAGGGATGAATGCCTCGAATATTCTTATAAAAGATTTCCTCATACTTCTATGAAACTACAGGGAACAAAAAACTCATAGAGTCCCCTTAACTATGTGTCGTGATAGGACAATTATGCGTAATCAGTTTCACAAACCTATGTTTGAGTCCATCCAATGCCTCTTGAGTTTCATTTTCACCCAAAAAGTAAAACATAGTTCTTTTAGTACAGACACACTACATCATCAACCTAAAACAGTTTATATGGGAATTAATTGTAGATAGAAAGTCTATTCAAATTTTTATTTCACAGTGCCTCATCATATCACAAAATATATCCTAATAGAAACTCCAATAATTAAGAGTCAAGTAACACTATCGGCATAAGTTTCTGATCACTGAGTTATCTTCAGTTCGAGTCACCAAGCACAAGGGTCGATCAGAGGGACCAATCAAATTCTCCATATACCAAATCAAATATATGGAAATAAATAAATGAATATAACTTGTGTATATTAGTATAGTAGAAGTGTTATAAAAGGCACAAATCATACCTTTTATCAACCCCACAACCTCTAGATTTTATGGCTTGACCGCATGTAGCTACCACACTACTATCCCTCAGCTCCTTGAGCCTAGCGTGAACCATTTGAGGGTGGTGGTGGTAACAAGTCAAATCATCTACCACCTATATGTACTCTTCCATATCATCTTCCACAAATTTCTCCCTAAATAAATACCTATTCTTATTGTATCTAATACCTTAGCGTCCGATCCACTATCTCCCTATAATCCATATGGAGAGTCCCGATAATCTGATATGAGATGACCCCTTTTATAACATCAGTAGAAATAGATCTCTGTAGGATACCTAGACCCATTATGTGAGCCCTAAACCATAGAAACATTTTCAGGTACTTCATCCTAAAATGCCTCACAAGTACAGTTCCATGTTACTTAAATCAGATCCTTGCATCCAATGATTCTACTATTATGTTCCAACTATCAGCAACAACTATCTGTATCGTCTTATCCAAGAAAATCTCAACCACCAAATACTTCTCTAGAACCCCATCATAGTTTGGAATTCACATAGGTATAATGATGGCTCATAAGTCTTTATACAGTCCTATCATAAAGGTTTTAACCCAAATAAACTAATCAAGAAACCATATCCATCAATTACCTGGAGATGTTGGTGAACCCTGATAAATACTCAGACATTATTTGAAATCCCTTCTTGGACTGTAGAATATATTATATCCATATATCCATCAATATAGCCAGAGATAACTACTGTATGAAAATATTCTCAAACTCTAACCATGCTAGAGTCTCCTTGTCATAAGACTGGGTCCCCAAACCCCACCATTGCCCCACCGATCCACAGAGAAGTCTCAAAGCTGAGACTAAAATTTTATCTATTAGTGTCATGAAAATATGAAAATAAAAAGTAACCACTTCAATGAAGTCCTTATACGCCTATGGTAAAGGATCTACTTGGAACCTAAGGAGTCACTATCACTATAACTTGGGAAGCAAGATCATCCTGAACACCTCATATATAGAAACTGCAAGTTCTATATGCTTCTCAACATGAATTGTTATAGCTGGTGAACCACCTAGAGGTAAAAACTCTATAAAATGCATCTATATCAATTCCTTATCACTAAGGATATTATCCCTATGATCTTAATGTTTAATCATAACTTGCATACATCATGGTAGAATCTTGAAAAAGAAAATATTTACCATAATCAATGATTATATATGGAGAGATGACTCAAAAAGGACATGGAAAAAACCCATTACTATATGGTACATGCACCATTTTTTCCCCCTTTTACCAATGTTCTCATGTACTAAAATGAGAAGCTGGTGGTATATGTCCTAGTCTATAGATACATCAGCCATTGCACAAACATTGGATTCCTTGACTGGAAATCTAAGACCAAAACCCTTAACACTGTCACTCCACAACAAGAACACAGACTCTAGTCCTAAGGTTTAATTTAATCCTCTGATTATCCTCTACCATGACCCATCCCAATGGGGACCATCTGGTTACTCCCCATGCCCACCTCTAATAGGTCAGGGGAATGAGACTATCATAGAGTAGGCATATCATTAACATTGGAGGCCTTATCCTAATTTGACTGTACAAACAATCACACACATACAACCCCATACAACTTTGAAATGTAAAAAACTAATAAACCATATAAGTGGACATCTATATCTCACAACCACAACATGGAAAAAGGTAGGGAATGTAAGAAGGGCCAAATATAAGACCACCATAAATATTTGAAAAAAATCAACATAAATGTAATGATGGGGACTATTGTAAATACACTCATAGGAAGTCATCTTACTTTTTCAAGATCATTATGCACATACTGGTCCTAGTCCCTCAAGGTCTTTATAAAAAATAATATCATCTGCACAAGGCATGACAAGTGCGGAAAAATCCCATGCCAGGGTGAGTATAATACTTCCTAAAAGGACACCCCAAAATCAATAAGCATATAACTACAAGGATAATAGTTAAGTTTAAATAGATACTTATAAGAAACACATAATAAGAATATCGAGATATACTCAATAAAGACACATGGCCGTAAGGTAAAGTAACAGCTATATTTCTAGCCTAGGATTCCAGCTCGAATGTTCCACATATCACTTATATAGAACAACTCACTCCACTTGTCAGATAGTACGAACGGAATCCAACCTAGATGTATAGATCATATGGTCCCACAATAATATGTATACATTATAAGTCTTATGATAATGATACATAGATGAGGATTATAGTAAAGTAGATGGTGTATACCAGCAACTCAATCGTAAATAACCCTCTAGGTAGAGGATCAACGCCCATGTAGTGTTGATCACGATGATACCAAGAACTCAACCTAGGGAAACAAAAGAAATATGATATCACTTCTGGCCTCACATAAGGATTTAAAAAACAATATCCAAGAATTAATAGTAAGTGGATCACTATCCTAAGTGTGATATGTGATTCCAAGCTAACCCACTTGGAAGGGATATAGGGAACACACCCAAATGAAACGTCCCGATGATAAATAGGACAGGGTATCCTATCCTTCTTGAATGAAGTATGTGATGTGTACTCATAGTACATATAATGTTCCTGGGACACTGGGTTCTTACCATGTAAATGATCCCATTATTTTTCTGTGTCTAAGTACATGACATGTCTCTACCCATTTACTTCTAACTGGGTCCATGTACACAGCTCTACCCAAGTACTGTAGGCATGATCATGTCTGTGTAAAAGTACACACCGTTCCATTAAAAATGTATTTTTGTTTGAATCTATATACCATAATATGTACATGTCGATTTTCCAGGTTATTTACTTGTATTTTGATATTTAATTCCATCACAGAAACTCTAGAATCTGCCTAGCGATCCCACATGGCATGTTCCTCTAGAACACACTTCATGTACTTTGTGATTCATTAGATATCATGAGATTATTATCCATATCATTGTCCACTCCTCTACCAACTAGATGATATGTGAAAAATGCAGATAAATGTGGATCTACTCTGGATGAGCCTCTCTATTGCTTATAGAAGGATTTCGGTCACCCGATTCATAAGGGAATCAGTTAGCCTCCATTCCTATCACCACTACACACACCGCTCAAACCCAGAGGTCTTCAATCTGGTCTAATTCCCCCAATAATATTAACATCACATGATCACCATTATATAGTAAATTAGGATCTATGATAATAAATAATTTTAAATTGAAATGGTTGAAAAACAATCTATATCTCAATACTTCGGTCGAAGCAGCGGTCAAATGAAGAACCAACGATGAACACATGTTAAAAAATGGTATAAAACTAAGAAAAATAAAAAATAGGATTAAAAATGTTCATATTTTGTTTTCTTAGATCCAATTCCATTATAAAAACTAAAAAAGAACAATGATATCAAAATAAAATCCCAAAAATCCTTACAGATATACCAATCCTACAATATGACTGATTCATGAATCAATTTGTTGGTCAACTGATATGCATTCATAATAGGAATTAAAATTGAGGAAAAAAACTACAAAAATAAACATCCTACCTCAATTTGGACTAATGTTTTATGAATAATTATGTTTTTTTGTTGAATAAATCTAAAAAAATCAATATCCTAACTCAATTTGGATTAATCTCTTATGAATAAATATTTTATGTTGTTGTCATTGGTGACATCCTATTATTCTGTAGCACATCAGTTGTCAAACTACGATCTGGTTATCGTTAACTAATGGAAGTTCCACCAAAGGGTCTCCAACGGTTCTCTAGATCTCCAGGACTTAGAGAATAATCTTTAGAATCCACTATAATCAAATATTTAATGGAGAATTCATGCCCCTACATCAAAAAATAAAAAATAATAATTTATTTTATTATTTTATTCATTTTATTACTGTTATTAATTTTTCATGAACTGACCACACTGAAAAAGGTTATGTAATTCCTATGATAAAATCTATTATCTAAACTCAATGGGCCATCATATTTATTATTTGAGACTTTTTTTAGAATATATTCAAATCTTTAGGAAAATTGATCATGTGTGCATTTAACATATTTAATATATTTGAATAATTCATTTGGGGCACACTGAGCCTTGGAATTACACACTCTCTAAACACCTGGTCTAAAAAAAATACAAACAATATCCACAAATATTAAATGGAAAATATATGTCACTATATAATCTCATCTTATTGAGGATGACAAACATTGATTTCATTCTGGGTTAGTATCTATGAATCATTACTACTATGTGAAGCCTCTATATTTGGATCATACGAGTGGGTATGGGCCATAATAATTTGATTTAGGTGGTTCTATACACATGGATTGAAAACCAATAAAATTTTCCAGTTTAGAGAACTATAGTGAAGATGATTAGATAGACCTAGGTTCGAGTTGAGAATCGAAGCATGTTTTCAGATTCTAAATTACAATCCTTTTGATTGTTTAGTTAGCCAAATTTAAAATTTAGAAGGCACATGGGAAATGTATTTAATAACTGAGGGTATTTGGAAGCCATCAATAATAATCAATTTATTAATTGAATAACCTCATTATGTTGATAAGGAAATTTATAATGTATGGATCTTAGGATCTATCAATAATAATTCAAATAAGGCCATGTAGAAAATTATTCTGAATGGTAAACATACATTAAGAGTTAAAAGGAAATAGTGGGTCTTGGTATGGTTTCTCTAATAGAAGCTATAGAAAAAATGGATCAATGGAGTTAGTTTCTATTTTACACAAATATTGCAAGAACAAATAAGTCTAGTGAGACATAGAAGTGTTGGACAAATGGGATTTATCTCCTCCCCACTTATCCTTAGAATCATGATAACAAGTCATAATATGTTTCATAAGTCTTCTATAGAGTAAATCTTTAAATAAAAAATCATTGGACCATGATTTACTTTATTGGAGTGGGGTATAATTAATAAAGAGATATACCCTAAAGAACACAATAATGATCTACCAAATTGGTATAACTACCAACATGATGTAATTATTCCAAATTTTAGACCTTCCTCATACAAATTTTATTCCTAAATAGTAATAATTAATTTTAGTTGTGGATATTGTTAATGGATGTGTATAGTTGCATCCCAGATCACAAATTATTGGAGTGGGATATAATTAATAATGTGATATGTTTTTTGTTACCCTTTTTTATGTATTATATTGTGTCTCGGTGAGAGTGTTTCATGTTTGGTATTATTATAAAGCCATTACTAGAATTAGTTTCTCGATGCACATTTATGGAAGGACATATTTTTTATTGGGAACCATTATATGTTTTATAAGGATCAAGAGGCAAGGAATATTGAATTTTATGATCTCATTCATGTTTATTTTAAATCATCTATGATGTTTTATTTTTTTCATCATTTTGATAATTTTTTTACTTTGGGAAGGTCGATTGTTTTAAGTTATATTGATTATGATTTCTATGGGGGTTCCATTTACACCCCTAAAAGTGGTTTTCTAGATAAAAAAACAATGTTTTTAGAGATAAAGAATAATAAATTATAGATGAATTCTATGATGGTTTCAATTTTCTTATAAATTTGTCAATGTTTTGCATTTGGGAATTAAGATGAGAAATTACGTTCTTCAGACATTAAAATTTGAAAATAAGTTTTACCAATTAATTTTAATTATTATATGGTAATAACATAGAAAAATATGTGAATATTAGTTAAAAAGTTATATTTGGAATACCCTCATCTACATTGTATATTTATACTATATCGTGATCATATTTCTTTAGTAATTCTTCATATTAATTCTTTATGTTTGTCACATATTCATTAATTTGTCCAAAAAATAAAGAATCATTATCAACATTTAAATAATAAAATAAATATAAATAATTAAGGTAAATAGATTCACAAACCCAGACATTTATCACATATAACTCCTTGAAATTATAGTCATAAATCTACATATTTTATGCTTTTCATCACTATCATACCTCCATTGGAAGTTGAATAATCACTTTTACTCTAATAATTAATTGCATTTAGAGCATTCTCTTCATTATAATTGGATGATCATCCATATCCCACTTCAATATTTCTCAATATCAGATATTATAATTCAACGTATCCCTTCTTTTTACACAAAAACTAAATAACTCAGTTTGGACCCGTATTGGCATCATTTCTTCAAAAAAATTTATATCAGACACTTTTATCATTTAAATTGTTATTCTACATATAAATATTATTAAACATCCCCTATAACAACAATTTCTTTATTAGCATAACAATATCGAGAAATTCCACAAAATACCTTTGTCACAACTCCCAATTTCTAGTGGTTGGACTAAATTTTTGATATTGAGATCCCTATTAGTGGGATATAAAATTCTCATTCATGTTATAATGTAAAATAAAAAAATTTATGTCTAAAGTGACAAGAAAATATAGTACCAAGAAGGATATAACCATGAAAAATTAGAAGCATAATTAATAATAACATCTACATTAGATTCCCGATTGTATATACATAAAATAACACATTATTAACTGGTCTAGAAATAAACAGACACCACATCCATCAATAATACTTTATAAAATAGAATATATAAGGGACGAGAAATCCAAAAATTCAGTAGTGACCCAAAATGGATCTTAAATGTTAATTCCCACACAAAATACTCATGGGACAAAACCAGTGCATCCATACCACATATGATCTAAGGAAGAGATAGGTGAAATCCATGCTCTAAAATATATTCACAACTAACTATTGTGATAAATAATATTTTCCTTAATATTATTTATGAAAATATAATTGTACACACTTCCCAATACTGGTATGCATTGGGTATGAAAATGGTATTCCTAGTAGGTGGTCACCACCTTCTCCTTATAACACCCTCCGCTTTGGACCACTCTACTAGTGTTTGGATAGTTGGTCAATACATCACTTCCAGAATTCCTAGCCATAGGATAGAGGTTATTGACTAGTAGTCAGGGTGTAGGGTGTTACTATGCAGTGACTACGCCATCATATTTGAGTAATGCCACAGTCTAAAATAACTAAGAAACATATATAATAAATAATAAAAGTATTTATAATAAATAAATCACCATGATAAAAATATAGATATAATTATAGAAGCATAGAGTCAAACAAGAACATGGTCATACCCACAAACATCAACTAACCACCCCACAGTCTAATCATAGATGGAAGATAAATAAAATAATAAAAAACAAAAAAAGGAGACTCTAATTCCAACCGCAAGCCTTATCACTTCCATGAATCTAACTCTATCTAATTTGTCATGCTCCATCAGGAAACACTGTGACTCTTCCCCACCAAGGACCATGAACATTATAGTTTGATTGGGTATAAAAGTGTCATGGACTCTTGATCACTATGTGAGTATAACTCAACAGGTAACCACTAAAGGAATCCTAAAAATAATCACTATAATAGGTTATCCATATGTTTTGTAAAAAAAATAAATATATAAATGTTTTGAATACGAATAGATAAAATAATATTTTTCCATCATGTGTTTCTATATTTACTAATGTGAAATTATTTTATCACACTTTCCCACATATGTATTGGTGAATTAATGGAATATTAAATGAAAAAATATGATTTTAATAGTGAAAAAATGATTATCTAATTGAGTGAGGATGGATTTCATATTCATTGAAAATGTTATTAAAAATGGAGATTGTTGGAATTAAACAGTTCAATTGTTCCCCATATTAATTGTATATATTTTTAAAACAATATTATTTTAATTTTAGAGTTTTTGTTCATTAAATATTTTAATAATGATGAATTCATGTTTTTTTCTTTGAAATGGATTTAATGTTATTTTATTTTCTTTATTTAAAATATTTTTAAGAACATTAATTTTTTATGATGTGAAATTATTTGTCATTATTTTTTTGATAATTCTCATAATGTCAATTTGTTTGAATAAATTGTTACACAATTCCATATTTTAAATTTATAAATAACATGTGTAGTTTTTTGTATTAAAAACGAGGTAATTTTTCTACAGGATTGAAAAATATATTGAAATTGTAAATTTTTGTTAATTAATTTTTTTTTGTGTAATTTTTTAGGCCCCATTATGAAGTTGAAAAAGGGTCGAAGTGACCATTACTAGGTCAGAGCAACTACACATTGAAAATTTTGGAAACTCTTAAAGTGATCCATTTGAAAAATGTAATCGACTACATGTAAAAAGATTATAGCCTTTTAGATTAGTCATGTATGAAAACAAAAAATGAATGTGGATGAAATTGTTAAAAATATTTGGAGAGACCATGTGACCAACAAGCTTACATGCTCTATATAGTGACCATAAGGGTAAAATAGAACATTACATGGGTTGAAAATTAGTAATGTAAAACGACCATCCTTGAAACATAGATCAACCATTCCTTATCCAACCATCCATTTAAATTTTTGAGAGTCAACAAAAGGGAATAATATTTGAATGTAATAAAAGTTTTCTCAAATCACCTTGGAGGAAGATCTTTAACAGCCAAATGAGAACCAGAATATTTAAGGACGAAGGACATGTGGAGGAAGATAAAGGACTTGGGATGACACAAATTGAACTGAACCCATGGTTATTGATTTAAAATTTTGACAAATCCAAGTGACACTGAATAACTATTTCACCTAAAATCTAAAGAAATACATGTTTTAAAGAATGAGTATATTATTACTCACTGGATTTGGTGAAGATAAACCCAGTTCCACCTACTCATGTTGAATGATCTATTCAAGAAAGATGTCGAGTCGATGATGACACCACCCAAGGAATCATATTTTGATGAAAAAAGGAAAAATGAATGACCATAATGGAAGTTACAAATTTAAGCATAAAGGTTTCATCCCCATTTACCCACTGCTTAAAGAATTGGTTCTAGAAATTTCATGAAATCGATGACTAGACATCTATAGCCTTTACTACATCCAATCTTGAGGACGAGGAAAAAACTCAATGTTGGATGAGATTGATGGCACCTGCCAAAAATCATATACCAAATTAGGTTTGAAAATTTGAAAAACCAAACATTTCACAATTGAGGATACATACAAGCTCAGAAATGTAGATGTTGGATCCAACCTATTAAACATATTGAGGGATATAAACCAAATCAAATGGAACTAAAATGTTAATGCTGAGAAGGGAGACTACATAAATTTTGGTGTCATTTCTGAGAAATTGGGGATTCAAATTTATGATTTTGTGCTTGTGATAAAATTGACCGAGAGTCCCATGCTAAACACGACTCCAATGAGCTTCTTTTTAACACGCCTATATTTTTTAAAAAAAACAATGTTTGATAGGGTATACGATAAACAAAACTGACCCTAAATGAACCATGAAATGTTATTATTTAAATATGATCATTATAATCTATCAATGAATTATGTGGGTATGAATATGATTAAATTATTTATAAAATATATAATTTTTTTATAAATATATATGTATTTACAAATTCATGAAAAATAATCACTCAAATTTTAGTAAAGTCATTAGATTCATAAAAAATACATTTTCATCAAAAATGATTTCTTTTATTTTTTTGGAAAATATATTCAATTTATATAATTTTTATAGAATTTATTTGATAGAATGAACTTAATTTTTTGAAATAGTGATATCAAAATTAATTTTGGGAAAAATTTAGGGGTATTGATTTTTTACTGAATAGTGAAATTACTGAATTTTTAAATACTGTAATTAATTTAATTAAATAAAGAAATTTAAAAGCCCTTTTTTATTTTGGATTTGGATTAAAATTTAAATATGAACCATTTTATTTATAATAACCTAATTAGTTTCATTTTAATCAGAAATTTTCACAATTTTGGTATAAGTTTATTTTTTTCAAAAAAAAATTATTTTTTGAAAATTGTTTTTATGTTACTATAGTTTATCTAATTTAATTATTTTAAATTATAACAACGCAGATTATTTTTAATGAAAATTATATTCTTATAATTAATGTATATAATATAAATTACATAAAATCACATTGAGAACACAATATAAACTTTCAAAATGAAAAATGAATAAAATAAGAGACCTTTATAGAAATTAAAGATACTATACTGATTGAATAATAACTTTAAATTTGGAATAGTAACATCTCTCATAGTAATAGTAATCTTCACAATAGAAAAATAAAATCTTCAATTAAATTACAAATAATATTTGGGTATCATATTAATAAAAATAAGATATATTTGTGTCATGGTATATGTAAATAATTGTTTTTGAAATGATAAGTTATGTGTTGGTATTTTTTGTAAGTCAAAAATTTTTATGTATAATTTTATAATTAAAATTATTATTTAAAAAAATTATTTTTAAAATTTCATTAATTATTTTTTGTTTTATTATTATAACATAATTTTGTGATATCTTAATTAATTTTTCATAGTGTTATAAAATCTGTTATAATTTTAAAATCAGTATTTTTCTAGTAAATGATGATTTTAATTAAAAATAAATTTTATATTGTTAAGTATTATTTTTCAATAAAAAGTAGTCTATTTTTTTCTAATTATATGCATCTTAAAATTGTTAGGGTGAAATGTTTGGATTTTTCAAAATAATTGATTTATTATTGAATAGTGAAATACAATAATTTATAGTATAAGCTAATTATATGAATTATTGTGTCATGGATGATGTTAGGCTGATTTAGAAAATTAATTAAATAATCAAAATCACCCATCTCCAGCACTATAAATAACACCCCACACTATCTATTTTACTCACACCACTAAAGAATTGAAGATTGTAAAAATTCATACCAAAACTATTTCTAAGTCTCTCCCCCACATATATGAACATTTTTATCAATAAAAGGCCTAACTCAAGTGCCTCAAGGAGGTTCTCAAGTATAATAATTCAATAGGTAAAAACCACTTTCTTTTTCTTTGAATTTAATTCCAATTTCCTTTCATTTCCTATTATATCATCATCTACCATTATCTAAGTGGAAGTCTAACTATAGTATCTCACATGTACTATTATTTTATTATTCTAATGGAAAAATCCTTTAAAATTTATTACCCCTCCCTTTTTTGTCCTAAAAATGAAAACATCATCTATGATGTGTTAATTTATCACATTTAAGGATAACGAGTGTTCAATTTCCTTTACCATCATCAAGGATAGTCATAAAACCATTTTTATCATTAAAAAATTTGTTTAATATTTGTATTACCACCTATTTATTGTTCTTTAAGTACTAAATATACATAATATTAAATAATAGGAAAAAAAATTCGTGATGATCAAGAAACAACCAAATTAATCTAAATGATTATCATTAACATTTTATCTAATGATTTGTCTTCATAAAATATAAATAATTGATATCTTATAAAAAAAACTACTATATGTTCATTAATGACATATATCATTAATTCCATATATGTATTCCCATTTTACATGATCTTTCATACACATATACAAGTGAACTGATCATAAAATCCAAGGAAACAAACACTCTCCAATGATGAAATTGTATCTTTTAACCAATAAAAACAGCCATAAATGAACTTAATAAAATTATACTAAATAAAATACATGTAAATATTAAGGTAAGGGATTTTTTATGGACATTCATTTTTTCCACTAAGTTACGCTTTTTCTCTATTTAACCTAATATAAATCTTTTTTATTTTTTGTAATTATTTTACATTATGTGTATATGTTCAAAGATCATTAATATATATCATCTCATCCTTCTTTTTCATGGATGTACATTTTTTTAAATGGTTCACTTCTCAGTTATTCCAGATATGCATGCTCGATTAAGGGGAACTTTCCTACTTCTTACCAATCTTCGATATCACTCCATGATCAATTCTAAGACAACATTTTTTTATAAAATCACTCATTTTAACAGGAAAAAATATATTGGTTCTTTTCAAATTATATATAAAAATATATTTATTTTCAGTTTTAATGAATCTAGACACTTTTCCCTTAAACCACAGTAAAATTTTTTATTTCTAATGTTTCATAAAATCTATATTTACTTTTTTTCATATAGTTTTGAAATCACATATAATGACAGATGCCTATTTTACCTAACTAATTACTATTTCTGGTTTAAATCTTTTCTTTTATAGACACCATTATGATATTTACTTTTGATATTGGTTTTGACGTGAGCATGATATCCAATTATTTCCATGGTTAACCCTTATGTTAAAATCTAATTCCTTATGTATGATTATTTATATTGATTTAATTTTCATAAACATGTTATGATGGATGATCCCATATATTTATCTAATTAATTGTGTAAAATTTAGTCTCATGAGATGTCACGTGCAATGGTTTTGGTGGTTAGCCTTGACTCCCTTGTAAAACGGTCTAGGTGGTCATCATTTACTCATTCTCTACCATGTGTAATGTGCCTTGAATCATTATTATGTTATATTTTATGTTAGTTCCACATTATTATGATTCCATGATTATAATATCCCATGTTCTATATGTTATGTTTTTATATTATTATTCTTGTCCCATGTTTTAATGCCATCCTGTTATGCCTTCCAACACATGTGTTATTCATTATTCTTTTGTTCATTCCCTTGCTAGAATTTTTAGCTCATCCCCTTGTTAATCTATTTCCTAGGATATCCTAAATAGATGTAAGGGTTCAAAGGCTGTTAGGAGATCATTATGAAGATTAAATAAAGGTTTTTTGGTTTGATTTCATTCTATCTAATTATGTATCTTATCTTACAAAGGAACTAGAATTTATCATCCTTGGTTTATATTTGAATGATAGTTATGCTTAAAATCGTGTAATATTATGTGTAAAAGGATAGGGTCATAATAGCTGGTATTAGAGAAAGGTATAGTTCTTTTGGATATTAAGACTACAATACTTTAGTAAGGACCCTATAGATAATTCTTTCACTATTGAGAACATATATTGAATCATATGTTATCAAAAGTTAGAATATACGTTTCATTTAAAATTTTATCATTCTATGCTAAAATTTTCTCTTTATGTATTCTTATTATCCTAGTATTCAAGCCAACTAATTTTTATTTATTTATCATAGTTAATGGTTGGGAATAGTATAAAAACTTTCAATGATAAATGTGATAGGAAATATGATTACTCGCATTGTGATATGCCAAATATCATGGAAAAAGTAACCAAAAACATCTTGATAATACATTCTCAACAAGCTCAAGTCATGAATAATATCTTGAATCGCATGAAACTCTATACAAATTTAATGAAAGATAAATTTTTAGACCAATATTTTATGAGATAAAGGCCTTCCGTGTTTAGTGGAACTTTTAATCCCCACCATGCAGAAAAATGGTTTAACTCTATGAAAATATATTATTTTCCTCTTATGCTCAGAAGAAGAAAATGTTGTGATGATAGTCTATCATTTTAATGAGGAACTTGATCAGTGGTGGAAACTTATCAAGATCAAAAATTCCATGGAAGAAAGTTTTTCTATATAATTAGAATATTTCACGAAAATATTTATCAATGAAAATTTTCCCCAAACACTATGTCATAAGTTATAGAGGGATTTCCCTAGTCTGAAGAAAAAGGAATACAAGTCTATCATGGCGTATAATGCAAACATCACAATATTTTCACATTACGCCTCCATATTTTTCATGAACACAAAAATCAAGTTGGATCACTTATTTAATGAACTAAAATAGAGTTCACAAAAAAGCATCAGCAATTCAAACCTTTGATAGTTATGAAGAGATTATTAAATTTTCCATCAATGTTGAAATAGAGATCACATACTCTCAGTGGTCTCATGGGATAAGAGAAAAAATGAGTAAAAATGATTATAATATGGATAGATCAACAAATAAATCCCATAATGGAATGAAAACCCAATATGCCACAAAACAACATTATGAAAAAAAGCGTCTTGGGAACTATACAAAGGGAAAGAGGAAATGATTCAAATGTGATATAATAGGGCAACTAGATAATAACTATCAAATAAATAGGAATAATCACACTAATATGGAAGAATAAGGGAAGGTATAGATCAATAATCATCTTATTGGCTAGTGTTTCAACTAAAATAAACATTATAATTATGCAACCCATTTATATAAGCTGAGGTTTGTTGGTGAAATCATCAACAACATCCTCCAAGACAGAAGGGATTATAATATGCTATCACTACTACTGTGGTGGAGCTCAACAGTGATGTGTTGATAGGTTAATATGTTATTCATTCAATAATAGATCATGTACAATTTGATTCTATTTCAAGGAATTATTTAATATCTTGAATGATTGGTATAACTATTCAAACACCACCTCAAAATATAAATGTTGAGTTATCTATGAGAAAAAAATGGATAATTATATCATCCATAGTATATGACTTCCTGCTAGTTAATATTTTTTGGATGAACCACTGAGAAAATATTATATTACTTCCCTTGGTGAAGTTTAATGCTATATTGGGAAGGGACTAGATATCGTTATACAAATCCTACATCGATTTTTTGGGAAAGGGGGATGACTCTTCTTATCCCAAGGAATCCTGCAATTATATATAAGTGTAAGGAGGAGGATGAATATTTAATAGAATCATTGTATAATTTCTGGATATTATTGACTTATGAGAAAGAATATCTAGTTCAACTGATTGAGACAAATGATATAATCAAGCTCAAAGACATGCCCACTGTGAGTGACTACCCTGAAATGTTCCTGTAATGTTAACAATCAAAAATCATTAAATCTGTGATTATATATGGGATGATTTGATTCATCAAAAATGGTTGTACTAGGATAACATTTTTAGTTTCAAGATCATTTCTCTGTGGTTAAGTAATTTTAATTCAAATTCGTACTTACTTGATTTCATTCCCTTTCATAAGTAAAATATCACCCTTTGTTCATGTATTAACTAATTTTTAGTTCATCAATCTCTCCAAATAGAATGTTGAATTTTATATTCTTGAATAACTAACCAATCATGAGATCCATGATATTCCATCCCATCAGTTATGATAAACAAAAAAAATTTATAACAGGTTTACCAATATGTATAAATCCATATATGGAGATATAATAATTTAATCTTGCTGACTTCATCTAATTTTTAACATAAACTTTTCATAAATGGATAAAATTATAATCCCTATAAAAGAAGAAAATCTAAAACATTATAAATAATCCATAATATCAGCTCAACACTGATTTCCCATATATCAAAAATTATCTCTCGTTTGTCACATTCCAAACTTGTAAATAGCCTCAACATTTATTCTCTTTAAATATGGTAATTACCTGAGTTACCATAAATAATTTTGGAAGACATCCATTATTATTTATTCCAAAGTGTGTTGGATTTATTCCTAGTATCTCCACCATTTCTATGATTATTATTTTTCAATAAAATACCAAACTCAAGTGCTTCAAGGAGTTTCTGAAGGTGAAGAATTCCAGATGTAAAAACATCCTTCCCTTTCTTTTAATTTATTTCAAATTTTTTTATTTTATTATTCTCTCGTCTCATAACCTTATCCAAGTGGAATGATAACTCTTCTATCTCACATATAGTGAAGTTTTATTATGTTAATGGAATAATAAATCATGGTGTCAAAGTATCACGGTGTCTTGTTCACAGTGTCTTTCTTCACGTGGTCTTGTTGACAGTGTCTTGCTTCACGGTGTCTTGTTCACAGTATCTTGCTTCATGGTTTGTTGTTCACGGTGTCTTCCTTCATTGTGTCTTGTTCATGGTGTCTTGCTTCACAGTTTCCAGTTCACGGTTTCTTGCTTCATGGTGTCTTGTTCATGGTGTCTTGCTTCATGGTGTCTTGTTCACGATGTCTTGCTTCACGGTGTATTGTTTACGATGTCTTGCTTACAGTGTCTGGCTTATTGTTTCTTTCTTAGAAAATTAAATGTATTCAGACATAAACAATGATATGCATGAAATGGATTGAGCTTAACCATTATAAATCATGAGAGTACTTGAAACATAAATACACATGATTGGATATAATTTAGGAGTTAACTAGGTTGAATAGGATTTGTGATCAGTAAAACATGATTAATACATGAGGAGTCCAACAATATTTTCCTTTTTGATGAACACAAATCATGAACAGTTAACGTGTAAATTGGTTGAAACAATAGAGAAAATAACATATAGAAAATTCACCCCCTTTTGGGATTATCAAAAAGTTAAATGAAGAGTGGGAAAATATTGCACATTCCATTAAGAGTAAACATAGTGGAGTACAAAATAAGGAGAAATACAAAAATAATGGCATTCCCATTAAAAAGGAATAAGCACTGGTATTCTTTAGTGACCGTCCATCTCTTTGCCTTTATCAGCAGCAGAAGAGGGATCTATAGGGGTAGTGGTTGATGTATAAGAAGACAAAGATGTGGTAGATAAAGAGGGTAAAAAGATTCCATGAAAGATTGAGGGTGTGAAGGTATGAGGAGTAGAATATCTAGGTAGTTGTTGAACAAGAATCACAGGTCTGATATGATGGAGAGCTTGGCCAACAGACAAAGTAGTTTTGGCTAAGGAAGAGGTGAAGGTAGGAAGCCCAGGTCTGAGAGGTTCAGCCACTAGAGCAATAATTATTGTACTCTTTACATGAAGATATGGTCTTAAGAGTATGATGATGTTTGCAATAATCTCCCCACCATACTACATGGCATTCTAAAAGTCATTTTTTAATAAACTTGTCCAACAATCAGGTAAACTCGGTTAGCTTATGAACTTCGGTTTTGAAGGCTTGAGTCATAGGAGGAATTCAAAGATTCTCTACAAGGTATTTGAAGTGTTTGGTCATATCAATCTTGGAGAAAATACTGTTTAAATAGAAATATACAATCATATAAATCTCCTGTGGGGCATCATTTGCAATCTTGGAGTGAATTTATACAAGGTCAATAACTCTATCACTGTTCTTGACAACTTTAGATAAATAACCCACATGAAAGCCACTGAAAGCATTATAAAGCTCTTCTTTGAGTATAGATCTAAACATAGTATTATCCAAGGAAGATGTAGAGTATTGAACAGAGATTATAGAAGCTTTGATGGCAATTGTCAGATATTTGAGCTGATTGAGTACATGTTGAAGACAACTAGTGTACTCATCAGTGAGTTTATTAAGGTTAACCATGAGATCTCTCTTCTCCATCAACACCTGTTTGCACCTTTCTGAAATCTTTTCATCAAAGGATGCAAGATGAGGATGAATTTGAGACACTATATCTTGATGGATTTGAGAAATAGTGGGTACTGGAGGAGCACAAATAGGCTCGGATCTCGAATGCAGCCCTTTCTATATATCTTCAACCATGCTTCTAAGGGTTATGACTTCATTAATAAGTAGCTTATTTTCAACTCTTACTTCATGAATCTCATGGAGCATCTTAGGTTGGATTTTCTAGATAAGTTTCTCCAAATGCAGTGATGCATCTCTCTCACTAAAATTTGTCATAGGATAAGGTTGGGAGTTCATAAGTTTCTCAAGAATAGATAAAAGAGTATCTCCAAATTTTTTTAAATAATCTTTACTAACAAAGGAATATTGTTCAGGTAAATTTTTAGGTATAGGAATTGGTACAGGTTCAGGTTCAGTTCCTTATCCGGTGCAAATCTTGTGATTGATTTCAACTGAAATAGGGAGGAAATATCAAGCCCGGTTGCAGTAACTTGCTGAGACTCACTCACATCATAAAAACATGGAAATTTAAACTGAAAGTCTACAGGACATGACATAGTTGGATATGTGGTTTCATTAGACTTAACATTTTTTGTTTTCTCCCCCTCATCAGGTGCTTCCTTCTCAAGACTAAGAGGCTTAGGAGCTTGGTCAAAATCAATAGTCTCAGCTCTATGTTCCACATTCATTTCTTGTCTAGCCACCTGAAAGGTCACCTCCATCAATTCTTCAATAGAGGGTATGATTTCAGGAACAGGTTGTTCCACTGGGAGTTCCTCTAGATTTGCTTCTTGCACAACAGGGAGTTCTTATACTGTAGACTCTTCCATGACTTGGTTCTCAGATTCTATCACCACTGATTCTTTTTCAGCCTCAGGTTGGATTTCCAGATTGACATCTTCACTATGGGTAGTAACTTCTTCTTCAAGAACAATATTCATTTCTTCCTCAACAATAAATGATTCCCTATGTGGTACTTGAGCCTCTCCATCCTCCACTTCTAAATACTCAACAAGTTCATCTGGTTCCAAACTAGGATCAAAAATTTCTTTCGGCCTTGATGGATAATTCATAGGACTAAAATTCTCGTAAAACATATCATTGTATCCCACCCATTCCTTTTTTCAAGGATTCTAGTTTATCTTCATTCTCTTGATGATGGCTTTAGAGAGACAATACTCACAGTCCATAAGCACTTCCTCATTAGGTCTATCCACACCTTTTTTAGAAATCATGGCTGATATCAGCTGATATTAGAACAGAGAAGTTGACTTGGATGTAACTTTGATTAACTCACACAAATGGTGAATGATCTAATTGCATAGGCTGAGCTTATGTCCATTTTTTATAAGGTGAATCAGAAACACATATTGATATTTTAACACTGCAAAATCACCTTTTCTTGTACTAACAAGATTTTGAACAAACTTAAACATAAGCATTTTTTATTAATCTACTTCAACAGTGATGGCCCTTCTCTTGGTTCCATTTCTGGTTAGGGTTCTCAGAGAATCTTCTAGACCAATGAAACCGGTTTAAGGTGAAGTTCCTCTCTGATAATCCGAAAATATACCTTCATGAGATATCCTAAGGTATGAAACCCATAACCTTAAAGAGAAAGTGTATATTTGGCCATTTACAAAGCTCCTCACAACATAACATTCACCAGAATCAAAAGAGAACTGTACGTATTGGTAGAACTGAGCCACTAACCTGGGATAGATGGGTATATTCTCCCTTGAGAACCATTCTGACCAGACTTTTTCTTTTACCACTTTCAATACTATATATTTTCTAGTCAGAATCAATTCATGGAAGATTTATTTCTTAGGTACAACATAATGATTTTCCAGATTTGGATTTAAAGTTCCTTAGGGTGTCAACTTAGTTGAAATCTTCTTCTTCTTCGGGCTATACTTCTCAAGTGTGGATGATGACAGACGTTTTATTCTTGGCATCCACTAAGGGTTCGAGAAAGATATAGAGAGAGGGTTGCAAGGCTGAAAGAGTTTGAAATTAGTGAACAAGATAAGGCCCGAGTGATGAACCGAGTGAATCTTTTTGTTTTATCATTTAGGAATGCCAAACGTCAAAAAAATTAATACACGAGAAAGTAAAAGAGGTGAAATAATAATTACCTTGATATGAGTTGAAAATAAAAATTTTCACGGTGAGATAGGGATGGGTCATTACAATGAGACAGTGAATGGTATTTTTAGGGCACATTACGGTGAGACAGTAAATGTCAGGCCATAAGTACAAAGTGCTAACAGTGAGACCATAATCATAAAAGACAGTAACCATGAAACTGTAATCATGAGATAGTAACTAAGAAATTGTAATCGTGAGATAGTAATGTATAACATAGTAAAATGTAAAATAGTAGGACAAGTAAAGTATTTATTTGAGATTTATCATTCCAAGATCATGTATGATGTATTCTATTCTCTCAAAATTTAATGGTTTAGTGAATATATCAGAAATTTGATATTTAGTACCAGTGAATTCCAAGGTAATATATCCTTTTTTATAATGATCTCCCAAAAAGTGATGTCTTACATCAATATGTTTTGTCCTAGAATGTGAAACATGATTTTTTGAGATGTTAATAGCACTTGTGTTGTCACAATTTATAGGTACATGTTTGAATTGATATCCATAATCTTGTAATGCGTGTTTCATCCATAAAATTTATGTACAAAAACATCCAAAAGCTATGTATTCAACTTCTGCAATTGATAATGCAACAACATTTTGTTTCTCACTACACCATGATACTAGTAACTTCCCTAAAAGGTGACATGTTACATTGGTGTTATTTCTATCTAACTTACTGCCACGGAAGTCAACATAAAAATAAATAACTAGTTCAAATGATTGTCCTTTAGGATATAATAGTCCTAGAATGGGTGTATGCTTGAGGTATTTGAAAATTCTTTTTACAATATTTAAATGAGATTCTATATAATTTTCTTGAAAATGAACACACATACACACACTAAACATAATATTCGGACGGAAATCATTTAAGTAGAGTAAACATCTAATCATTCCTCTATAAGTGGTTTGATCAACAAATTTTACATCTTCATCAAGATCCAACTTACAGGTGGTACTCATGGGAGTGTCACTACATTTAGTTCTATCCAATCCAAAATGTTTTAGAAGATCTCTAGTGTTTTTACTTTGACATAAAACAATTGCATCATTATTTTGAAAGATTTGAAATCCATGAATGTATTTTAGTTCACCCATTAAAATCATTTCATATTAGTTTTGCATCATTTTATAGAAATTAATTAATAATTAATTTTTTGAAGATCCAAAAATGATATCATCTCCATATATTTGAACAACTAAAACATAATTAGAAATTTGTTTTATAAAGAGGTTAAGATCAACTATTCCTTTCGTAAACCTTTGGACATGAGAAAAGTACTCAATATGTCATACGAAGCTCTTGGATATTGCTTTAAACCATATACTGCTTTTGATAGTTTGAAAATATGTTTGGGGAAATGACGCTTTTTAAATCCATAGGGTTGTTCAACAAAGATATCCTCAACTACATACCCATTTAGGAATGCAATCTTAACATCCATTTGATATAGTTTGAAATTCAGATGTGCCGCATAGGAAAGCGGGATTCTGATGGCCTCATGTATGTCTACTGGAGAAAAGATCTCCTCATAGTCAATTCCTTCTTCTTGACTATAGTCTTGTGTAACTAATCTAGCCTTATTCTTAGATATATTTCCAGCTTCATCTACCTTATTTCTAAACACCCATTTAGTGCCTATGATGAATGTGTCCTTGGTTCTTTCAACAAGTTTCCAATATTTGATTCTTTCAAACTGATTAAGTTTTTCCTACATAGCCATCACCCAAAATTCAACATTTATGGAATCATCAATGTTTTTAGGTACATGTTGTGACAAGAAGGCTTGATGTTCAACCTAATTTCTAAGAGAAGCTCTAGTTTGTGTTCCTTTATCTAAGTCTCCTACAACATCATTTAAGGGATGGTTTTTAATGGTTCTAACCTTTCTAGAAAAAGAGGGACTAGTGACTTCAGGTTCATCAACAGATTCAGGTTCATTATGGCACGATGGTAGGGAATTTCCAGAATTGGATTTTTTCATAGATTCTTTCATAGAGGAATTTGAGTTGATGTTCAGATTTGATACGTCATCCTCCAGATTTTTCTAGGATGGTTCTAGGCTAATGTGGATCTATTTAATCAAACTTGATATGAACATATACTTCCAAACATTTAGTTCTCTTATTGAATACTATTTAATCATTACATAAAATTGAATAACCTTGGAAAATACCTTCATCACTTTTGGATGAAAATTTCCCAAGATTATCCTTAGTGTTGAGAATAAATACTTTGCAACCAAAAACTCTAATGTAATTAACCATAGGCTTCCTATTGTTCCAGAGTTCATACGGGGTCTTTTTGAGAATTGGTCTAATCAAGACTCTATTGATTATGTAGCATGTTGTATTAACAGCTTCAGCCAAAAAGTAAATAGGTATGTCATATTCACTAAGCATTTTTCAAGAAATTTATTGTAGGGTTCTATTTATTCTTTCTACAACACCATTATGCTAAGGTGTTCTAGGTGCAGAGAAATTGTGACTATAAACAATTTGTGAGAAAAAAAGATTCAAACTCTTGATTTTCAAACTCACAGCCATGATCTCTTCTTAACGATTTAATTTTAAGGCCACTAGGATTTTCTACATACATGGAATACTTAGTAAAATAAGAGCATGGTTCACTTTTATGAGCCATGAAGAAGGTCTAGGTATATCTAGAGAAATCATCTACTAGAACATAAAAATAATGCATCCCATTTAAACTAGAAACTCTAGATGGTCCCAAAAAATCCTTGTGACCCAATTCGAGAGGTTGAGAAGTAGAAACATCTTTATTTGTTTTGAATGATATATTGTGTTATTTTCCCTTTTGACAAGGATTACAAACTTTGTCATGTGGAAACTCAATTTTGGATAATTCTTTAACGAGGCCTTTTCTCATTAGCATTCTAAGGGAGTGAACATTATAGTGTCCTTGTATCCAATGCTAGGGCCAAGATTCTTTATGAAATACACTTAAGCATGAATCATTGTGCGATGCTAAAGAATCTAAATTTACCGAATAAATGTTTTCATTCCATAATGCAGAAAATACTAATTCATCATTAGAATTAAAGACATTAAAAACATAATTTTCAAACATAACATGATATCCATCATAACAAAATTGTGAGATACTAAGAAGATTATATTTTAAGCCATTAAAAATAGTACTTTAGAAATTAAAATCGAATCAGTGTTACTAATAGGGCCTAAGCCAATGATTTTCCCTTTGGTGTTGTCACCACATGTGACATGTCCTCCGTATACTTTTATCGGGACATGAAGCATGAGTAGTATCCCGTCATGTGCCTTGAACATCCACTATCCATGTACCATATATTTTTTTAGGAGCTCTTTAAGCAGCTTTCCTATAACATGATCAAGAAAATATATATTTTTTTGTACCCAAACTTGTTTGGGTCTAGTAACATTAGTAATAAGAGATTTAGAAACCCATATTTTTCTTTTAGGTTTCTTATAAGCATTATGTAATGTATTTGAAAAATAAACTATATTTGGTCCACAAAAAATTGAAACAGTAGAATATGTATCATGACTTGAGCTATTTGAGTTGTGTCCAGAACTGTGAACAATACTATATGTCCTAGACTTTGAAACAAAATTTGTTCTACCAAGGTTTCTTTTACCATGTGGATAACTGATTCCAGTATTGTATTTAGGGGAAATTTATTTTCCTAACATTTGGGTAATGGTATTTTTCCCATTAGTAAACATTTTTATGACACTTTTTAATTTCTCATTAGACATTTTTAATTCATTATTTTCATTGATCAGTTGAGAATTTTTCTACTTTTTAGTAGTAAGTTCAGATTTAACATTTACAGTGAGAGCATGCTGCTTCATCGATGATTTATATTTATCTTTTAAATCATTTAATTTCTCTTAAAGCATGTTATAGTATTCAAACATTTCTTCATTATTCATATTTTCAGACTCACTTTCCTCTTCAGAATAGTATGAATTATGTAAAGAAGAGTTCAATGTTACCTTAGATGTGTTTTTCATAAAACACATATTGGATTTGTTACCCTGTTCATCATGTGATGTCCCTATTTCCCTTGAACTATCCTCAAAGGCACTCCAGGTTTCTTTCATCGCCTTTAGGACTTCTTGTCCTTGTCCTCATATTTCATCTTATACTTGAGATTTGGACAATTAGCCTTTATATGTCCTTTGTGATTACATTCGTAGCTTACAATTTCATCAGTTGTGTCACTTATTTTCCAGTCCTTTTTCCAATTTCCTTTTAGATCAAACATGCCCTTGAAGTTAGGCTTTCTAAAAAAGTTCTTCTATTTATAAAATAATTTGAATCTTGTGGCAAATTGAGCCATCTCCTCATCACTTTTAGGTGATGATTTTTCAGTGGTGGAACTTTATACAGAAGCTTCCAGTTTCCCTTTGTCTCTGGGCTTCGAGTAGGTGGCATTGAATGCTATATATTTCCTCTTTGGTTAATCCTCCTCTTCTTTGTTGGCCTTTAGCTCATACTCATACATCATCAGTTTCCCAATGAGTTCTTTTATAGGTAGCTTTCTCATAGAGCATGATTCTCTAATAGAGACAGAGGTTCTCATCCATCTGTCAGGTAGACAACTATGGATTCTCATGATCTATTCTGTGGCAGTGACTTCTCTTCCAATATAAATCATTGTGTTGAAAATCTCATTGAACCTGAGATACATGTCAAAAATAGGATAATTAGGTTTCATTTTAAAATTATCATATCTTATAGTATAAGTATTAAGTCTCATTTCCTTTACACTAGATGTTCCTTCATGTGAGACAGATAATGTATCCCAAATTCCATGGTAGTTTTATAAGAAGTAATCCTATTAAATTATTCATCTCCTAAGGAAAAACACAACACATGCATGGCTTTTCAATTGTTATATTAAGCATGTTTGGTAGGTTCATCTCATGTAATTATATCAGTCACAGGATATTTTTATTCATCTATATTGGTTGACCAAATTTCAAAACTCATATTATCTAGAGGCATTTTCATTTTAATTTTCCATTGATCATAGTTGGTTCCATTAAAGAATGGTGGTAGATTGGTTGTAGAACCTTCCAATCTATTTTCCGTACTAATATATTACTTTAAAAGAGCTAAAAATTTAGAATTTATAGAAATTTACAGATATTTAAAGTGCATCTGCAATCACAGTTGAGTAAGATTACACAGAGTCCTAGTAAAGCAACCTTTGATACCAAATGTTGGTCAGAGTAGTTTACTCAAGAGGGGAGGGGTGAAATGAGTAACTATAAATATTTCTCTAAAAAGAATATTATTTTCAAAAGAAATAGTTTCCATAAAAATAGATATTTCCCCATTAATCACGTTTATACTATTATACAAGTTTGAATTTTTAAATATCTTCCTTTAAGATTGATTAATTCTCAGTAATCTTAATTTTTATAATTAATATTACTTTTGAAGTTATCCCAATAAGGAAAACCAGTTATAACTTCTTTCCAAGACTAACTCTCAAAGTGAAATTAGTGATTTTTTTGGATTTTGCAACAAACCAGTAAAACAAAGAAGACTAAATGTAAACAACATAGTGTACATGAAACAACTGGTTCACTCCACTTGGTGATCACCTTCCACCAAGCAGTTTATATAAATAAACTTTGATCCACATCCTGGATTGGGGTTAAAAATAGTACACAGACTATCCAGGTCAGACAGGGAACACTTCCATAGTTTTCATGGGTAAACAATAATAATATACAGTCCATATAGGGACCTCTTCCACATTTTTTTGTGGGTACATTTTTTTAAAGAGTTTGGTGTGAGTGTTTCAATATCCTCCATTTCAGCTCAAGAGTCAGTGTGTGTCAAAATAGACAGCAACACACACTACTCAAAATGTAAATAAAAATATGATCACAGTAGAGAATGAATATAATGATAAGTTTAGAATGATCTGTGTGATGTCAATGTAGCTCTGGGCTTCTCTGGATTGAAGCAGATGAATCTTTGAGTCCTTCTTTGGATGATGTGTGAAAAACAGAGTGTCACGATTCATCTTGGGTTCTTCACTAGTTTTGATATTGTGAAGATGTTCTCTGGATTCCAGTGTGCCTCATATGTTTTTCAGCAGAGTTAGATACCATGCATGTGACAATGATTCCTTTTTTAAAATCTTGTAAGATGTTCTTCATTGTCGTGCTCACAGATATGTTTTTCTTTCAGTATCTCTCTCTATTGTTGTTGGGAACACTTTGGTCTTTATCTTCGAATGCATGAGTTTTAGCAGACAGGTTCCATGGATTCTGCACCTCGTACGACGTACTATGTATACAAATAAACATTCATTATGTCATTTCACTAAAGGCAACAAATATGACCGTTAAAATTAAATTGACATATAACAAAATAGTTTAAGAAATAGTGTCAGATTATTTTATGAAAATGGTGTCTCCTTCACATGGTGTCTAGCATGATCACAGTTTCTGAGTGTCATGGTGTCTTGTTCATGGTGTCTTGCTTCACAGTGTCTTGTTTACAGTGTCTTGATTCATAGTGTCTTGTTCAGGGTTTCTTGCTTCACAGTGTCTTGTTCATAGTGTCTTGCTTCATGGTGTCTTGTTCACAGTGTCTTTCTTCACGGTGTCTTTTTCACGGTGTCTTGCTTCACAGTGTCTTATTGATGGTGTCTTGTGTCACGATGTCTTGTTCACTGTGTCTTGCTTCATGGTGTCTTGTTCACGATTTCTTGCTTCATGGTGTATTGTTCACGGTGTCTTTCTTATGGTGTCTAGCTTATGGTGTCTTCCTTAGACAAAAAACTATATTCAGACTTAAATAGTGATATGCATGAAATGGATTGAGCTTAACCATTATAAATCATGAGAGAAAATGAAACAGAAATACATATTATTGGATAGAATTTAGGAGTTAACTAGTTTGAATAATATTTGTGATCATTAAAACATGATTAATACATCAGGAGTCTAACGACACATAAAATTTTAATTTTGTAAATAAATAAGTAAACATATTTAGATATAAAATATATTTCTCAATATATAAGACATATCTAAATTAATTATAGAATCCATTTTGATGAATATATATATATATATATAATTATATACCTATATAGTGTGTGTCTGTGTGTGTATAATTGTGTATCTCTATTAAAAACTGTAATATATTATCTATATTTTCTAATATATAAATATACATATGAATATATAATATATGTAAGAATACATAAATATTTATAAATATGTATATTTATACTTATAAATACACACATATATAATATATATACATGTGTATGTATGTTGTATATATATATATTTATTTATTTATAAAGACTAACAAAAAAACATATTTTATAAATTTATTTAAAACTTACCCTATATAAATATATTAATATATGAATAAATAAACAGATAAACAATATATAGCTAAATATATATAAAAATACATATATAATTAAATAAAAAAATATTAATATATATTAAAATATGAATAAATATGTATATTAATTTAAATATATATTAATATACGAATAAACATAAAATTATATATATATATATATATATTAATGAATAGATATATCATTAATTAGAGAACAAAAAAGATGGTGGGTGGTAAAGGTGCAGGCGCGCAATGGAGAGGACTCGAGTTCGAATCTAAGAGGAGGCATAGGTGAATGAGTGAGTTCAGGGGGCTAGTGTTGTTAAATGGTGGGGGTATTCCTATGGTCATTATAGGGGTGGTAGGGGAAAGGGTGGGGATTCCTAGCGATGTTGAAGTGGGGTCATGTTTTGTTCAAAGGGTTTGGGTAACCTCTAATTTAATGATTTTTTTTTAAATTTAATGAATTTCATCAGCATTTTATAGAATTCATAAAAGTCCCCTTTTATCAATGATTTTTTAGCACTGATGAAAAGGGCCTTTATATGTGCCTTTTTAGTACTCATAATAAGAACGCCCTTTTAATATCACATTAATTATCAATGCTTATTTAGAATTGATAATGGATTTTTTCACACTGATAAAACCATGTTATGTAGTAGTGTGTAGAATTGTTTTGGCAAGGTAGGAAGGTTCACAACTAAGAATTTAAGGTTTAATCGGGGAGGAAAAAATATATATGAAATAGAGATATAAAAATTATATTTTATATATGATAATTTTCAAGCTTACTCAAGTATATAAATCACCACATTCAAAAATGAGACAGAAATGTGAATGACAACAGACTTTTTGTAAGAAACTCCCATGATAGAAAATTCCACCCATATATTATTTAAAAATTATGAATGAAGTATTTTAGAAACATAAAAACCATTATAATAAGTGATTTTAAGAGGATACATACATGTAGTTATTTGGGGAATAATTCCTTGCTATTTTTAAAGTAGAATAACCCAAATATTGGGAAACAAGAATTTGAAAAAAAAATTAAATGGTAAAAGTTAGAGAATGAAAATATATTTAGATAAATATAGAAGAAAATAATTTCCCACAAGAATGTATGAGTTTTAGAATATAATAATGACTTACAAAGATATATTAGGGTGTTTTTAAGTAACTATATACTCAATAATTTCCATTATTTTTCGAATATGGAATTTCATATGTGATAGCTTTTTGTAATATTTTTTTTGAGTTATATGAGTCATTCTAGACTGATATGATAATGATAGAAAGAGTTCATTAATTTAAAATATGGTAATTGATTCTATTATATGTTTATGCACCAATAAGAACAAAAGATGCTAACAGAGGAAATATAAGATCTACACCATTCAAAAATATTAACGAAAGATAGGAGAGATTTATTGTGATATTTATACACATAAAATAAGATGGTGTTCTACCATGCATACAATCTTCTTGTTGAAGCAATATAGCAGAGTTTTACATAAAATTTGGTAAATAAAAAGATCAAATTCCATATTCAAAGAATTTTAAGGGTGGATTTATTGCATCAGTAAATAAATTTTCATACTAGAAATACTAACTTGCAATTCAAGAATTATTCTAGAAAGAAGAATAATTTTAATCTCTAGAAGATCTTTCTAAATGAGTATGAGTTTATATCAACACTCAGGTAAAGGATATACATGTGGTGAATCTTATAGGAAAACTATGAAGGAGATAATGATGTTTATAGAGCACAAATTCATATTTGATATAAGATAATGAATAGTATATTATATTTTTCATTGGTAGATGTGAAATTTTTATTACCATTTAATGTAGTGAGTGTATTAGGGAACAATGAGGGATGTGACCCAAGGAGATAGTGTATCTACCCCAAACCATTATAAGGAAAGTGAGACCTGATAGGAGTTACCTAGCATAAAATAAAATTTTAGCAAGATTATTTATTTTGGTGTACCAACACACTATTTTTTCATGATCTTCAGAATAATCCATATTAGTTAACTAAGTAATAAAACTGGTGTATTTGTTCCTTCCTTTATTTACATTTTATGAATTGGCATCAAATAATCTTCATACAATTGTCACAAGATAAATTGATATAAAAGGTTTTAGGGTAATGGGATCAGTAAATGCACTATAAATTAATAGATGTTGCCATTACATTTAAGATGTCAATATTCAGTTGGGAAGGATGAACTATTTAAAAGTATCTATTACATGATTCACCACCCTCTATTGGTATCGTAGCCACTATGATGCCTATAAATTGGAATTAGAGACTCGTTTTATTTTATTGTTTTATTTTCATAACCGAAATCATTTTATTATTAATGATAAAGTGTAATATTTCTCTTTTCTTTAGGGAAAAAGGAAAATTTCAAAGAAGTATAATTTGGGTGTAATTACTTAGTGTGGAAGTGCTAATGAAAAAATGGTGATTCAATTAAAGGGGACCATCAAATTTAAATAGAATGGTAGAAATGAATCAGAGTGTGAATATATGGTTCCATTTAATGATATGGTATTAATGAATATGGAACATGATATGCCAAGTGATGTTGGACCTAATAAATATGAGGTAATTACTAGGAATACAAAAGTGGACGTATCCCACAAGAGTATGAATATGGATCATAAATTAAAAGAAGAAAATTTTAATATTCAGGGAAAAAATAAATATCATGGAATTCAAAACCAAATATATGAAGTTGAATTCAACATGCTAAATTTTTTATGTTAAATACTTATTGATGTGGAAACTTTCTCTAAGGAAAATAATTATTCCCAATATGAAGAGTTTTATTTGATGTCTATCATAGATAAAAAGATCAAGAATTATTCAAAGAGAAATATTTTGTACTCAAATGGATGTTGGAATTTGAAATCTATGAAATATGACATCGCTTCATATATTTCTTAATTGGGTGAGGAGAAGAAAATTTTACAACAAGGGAAGGTATTCATTAAAGAACCTATTTTTCAAATTCCTTATAAAATATAGGAGTTAATTGACATAATAGATAAACTCTCACAGTAATTTGAAGAAGATATGTCAAGTGAGAATACTCTCTATAAATAACATACTACTCCTCCTATATCACAGGATAAAAAGATTCAACAATTGTAAAAATATATAAAATAAAATAAATAAGTTAAGAATTATAGTGCCAAAGGTATTCTTAAATTAAAGGATTCCTTGGATTTATTATTTGAATATCCTTTAGTTGTAAAATGTCATTGAAAGTAAAAAATGCATAATTTGATGAAAAGTATGAGAATACATTTATGTCAAAATGACACACTTTATTGGAGTGTCAAACACCATTCAAGATGTAACACCCACAAGGATTTAATATAAGGTCATAGAAATTCTTAAGAAAGGGGATAATCAAAGAGGCATGCGAGAAAAATTTAAAATTACCTCTCTAAGAGGAAATGAAAAATAGATTATCCCAACATGAGTATATTGAAATAAGTTCATTTTTTTTGTGTGATTTATTGAAACAATTAGATTTTTCATTCTAAGGTAGGGGAATATATTAACTATTGTGATGGAAATAGTAATTTTTAACATCTGAGTCACTATGATCAATAAAAAATATGGTTACCATTCTAACTATTATTATTCCCTTAACAAATCATTATTTAGAAATTCAAAAAGGATTTAAATAAATCAACATGGATGAAATTAAAAATCATTAACATTGAATTTTTTCGAAGGACATAGGGAGGATTCCAATGTTTAATGTAATATGAATAGAAAATATGAAGAAACTATTGTAGCTACAACATAACCAAAGATATCTTTAAAAGAAAAAAAGTTAGACTTCGAAATATGAGAATAAGTTTCAAGCTATTATAACTTGGAATGCCAATGTGGATAGACATCATAAGGTAAGTTCAGTATTAAGGAACCTAATAATTTCAACATGTACATACTAAGTATGATGGATTTGGGAAAGAATCAATTAGTTATTTTTAATGGAGAAATACTTGGTGATAAGAATTATTAATGAATTGAAGGTTGTGACATGTGTTATGTACAAGAGAATGGGCACAAAGAACTAGGGAAGGAATTGGATTCCATTAAAAATATTTTAGTCCAAAAAGTGGATTCTAAAGGGAAAAGTAAATATAAAATGGTTGTTATTAGTGACATTACATCCTCCTAAACTTGGGTAATATGATAGTTACCCCTATACTTATATTATCTAAATGATCTAGCTTGTTTAAATAGGTGTATGATTTTGGGTGAGACACAATCTATGGGTTATGGTCTCTCAAAAGAACATGGAATGAAGCTAAATTTAGATATGAAATAGTTCTGGATATTATAGGTAAAAAGTGGTGTTAAATTTATTTTAAGTCTTGGTTTAATGTAGACCCAAAGCTTCAACTAAGAATTATGGTACAAATTGATTTTGATGGAGTAATTGAATTATGTGAATGAAATATAGTCCATAATAATTATCTGGTGTAAAATATAATTTCATTCAGAATTTGCCTTAAAATAAAGGTCTCTTAGGTTGTCTGGTTTTAAGAATGAACCCACTAAAGGGGGGAGTAAAATGATGTTTTAAAAAGGATGGATATTGAGTATACATGTCCATACTATGTGATTTTTTTCATTTGTTTTTATTTTTTAGTACATTAAATAATAGAGATCAAGAAGTTTTATCTGTCAATGTGTGGCCTCCCTAAAAAAATGAGGACTTTGAGATACTAGATGACATGGATAGAAAATGTAATTATCTTGTTGGTATTAAAAAGTGGAATAAATAATTCCTCAAAATAAATTTGATTCATAATTTGTGCTTTAAAACATTTTTTATAGAATTTTTGGGGTGATTCAGGATTAAAAGATGTTCTTAGGAAAGGAAATTTAAATGCTCCTATAAATTTATTGGACCGAAAGTGTAACATGGATTTCCTTATTTGTGTCAGATATGACTCTTGTTTCTTAAACCATTCCATGGCTCAGTAGTCTTAGAGAACTTGTTGACATCACATCTTCTAATTGGTTTTTCTTTCATCTATATTTCGTATGATATTTGACATTCTGTTATTGTAATTTCTTGACGTGGATGCAAATAAACTACTTCTCCAAGTCAGTTTTACACAATTACTCAAGAATCATTCCACATATCCTCGAGGATTTAAACTACCATTGTGGGTCTAAAGGTGGTACAATAGGGTTACTATACTCTAATATCAGAGTAAATAAAATGGAAATAATTAGTTATAAACCTAGGTGGTAAAAAAATATGTGTGAATGTAGTAAATATACATAAATAGAACATGATGCAATAATAAATGAAATGCAATAAAAGCTTGAACAAACATGTCCTACATACAAAAACTGGTCACCCACTAGGTAGACCATACATGTTGGAGTGAATTTAAGGAAACTAAAATAAAAGTATAGAGGTCTACTACTCAACCACAACTAGACAACTTAACAAATCTAGATGATAATACCATGTATCTACACCCTGATCAAATGAAACTACATGACAAGATATGCTAGATCATGAAACCCAAGGCCACAACCCAAACCATCATGCCAGTATGATCAACCTAAAAATAATACATAAGGTCTACATTCACACCATGGTGGACGCACATGGGTGATAAATAATCTTAGTAGCTCACCACAATGATGAAATTATAAATATGTAGTCATAAGTTTTGGCTCATGTAATATTCTAATCCTAGACAAGAAATAACTAAAATGATAAAACAAATAAATAATGTTAAGCTACAGTCAATCCATGAGTCCATGATCCTAGACAACTGGGTAAGGTTCCATCATGTATATTTATATTTATATGTGTTTGTGTGTATATGTATATATTTCCATACACACACAAAAAAATAAAAAAAATATGAATTTACATGATTTATGTGAAGGAAAATAACATAAGTCATCAAATGTTGATCCTTAGGTCCATAATCCCAATCGTTTGGAAGTACTTTGAAAAGGGATTTGAGTTGGATGTCATACCACTCAATCCATGATTCATTAAGTCAACCTCTAATCCAATAATCCCAATTAAATATAACTACTTCATCTAGTATCAGAATTTTTCATGAATAATCTACGTCACCACAGGAGATACTCATCCAATCCATCAGTTCAACAGTACATTTCTCCAATCAATGTAATAAAGGATACCATATACCAATGGATAATAATATGAATGTGGAATTGAGATATATAACATATTACTAAATCTGTATATAATCCATTCTAATGTTTGATTCCCAGGTTCCAGTCCCTAGGTAATCACAAAAATTTAAACTAGGATTGTCCCTAATGGGATCAGCCTTATGTGATCCATAAGGAATTATCAAATGTTCTAAGAACATGATCAATATCCCTTCATATAAATGGATCAACAACACTATCCATATGAATCACCTCTGGGTGATGTATTCATTGTGTATCCAATAAATCTTAGGGATCATCTTCTTATTCCCTCTATGAGAGTATAATCACCCATTGAGTATATCTAAAAATTGGTGTGGAGTGTCTTATCCAACCATCCCAATGAATTATGTGGAGCGATACATATAACATTTAATTATGTAGGGTTTGGAATCAGGATCACAAGAAGTTCCTCTAGGAATCTTTAGAAATATAAGTCATGAAGCCTCCCCAGCCAAATATCATAAGTACGCCTAAGAATTCCTAAAATATGGAAACAATAACAAGATTCAAAATCCATATCCAAGAAAATACATCTATTCATCCCAAAGGTAAGATACATTGTGTCAGACTCATCATCCACCAACTAGGATGAGCCTCTAGAAATCATTGATACATTATCTATAAAGAATTTAATGTGTAAAAGAAGTGTGAGGGTGGATGAACACCTAACCCACCACTATTTCTACAACCTCACTAAATACAAGATCTATAAGGGTTCTGATATGACACTCACTGCCATATCTACCAAAACCCCAATGCACTAGCTCGGGGTCGATCAAACATTAGGGAGCCCACTAGGCCCCTCATGTCAAAACATAAAAATGGAATCCTACTTGGGATCCATAGTAGTGAAGGTAAAATGAGAAATCATACATGGGATCCTCTAATGATATGTAAACATAGGCATTCTACAAGAGATCTTTCAAATAATATAGGAAAAGAGATCCGATACTAGATTCCTAAGGTTATCATGTAAGAAAAGGTATTTGACATGGAACCCTTAGTAATATTACTAATGTAGATTTTTCATATATGAGATCTTATATGTTGGAATGTATGCAAAGGAATCATATTAGGACTCTTCGTAAATAGCTAACCTTATGGACTCCAAGGCCATAATGTCACATCTCACAAGGGATTAGTCTTCAAGGAGAAAGCTACAAAATAATTGTTCAAGAGAGATACCTCATGGATCATCTCATATCAAATGCTCTCTCTCAAGAGATAACTGGATCCATTTAACATAGTAAGAACCTATCTATTTAGAAAAAAGGAAGAAACACTGCATAGGAACCCTCAAAATGTCCTCATGCGTTTCACCATCGTGATCTATGTTGAATGATACTCAAAATCGACTACTCATGTGTCCTATTCTAACTCTCTTTTGTAAGGATTTGAAAAACCATAAAAGGGTAGAAAAGGGAATGTATAAATGTGTATACTTAGTACATAGCATGTACTCCCTAAGCCCCACCTAGGCATGCACTCTAGCTGGAATTTTCATTTAAAAGCCCTAGTACACAGCCTGTGAGTCATCTAAAAAACTTGTACCTTATACATGTTACTTTCCTGTGATCCGTAAATTGGATATCCATGTACTTTTAATGAATGTGTACCTCTATACGACATGAAACCCATATGGGGTCTAGATGTGTACTCTACACGACCATGCACCCCTACACAAGCTATTTGGTCAGGTACTCAGCTACATGATCAGGTCTATTTACATCAAATGTATACCCCATACATGGCATATAATTAAAAAAAATCATCTTCCCAAAATGGGAAGAACACATGACATCTTTTCCCGAACTACATGTTGTGTGATTGAGATTTTCGAATGGGAAACCCCTAAAATCACTTGATACCCCTATTTTCTCCTCAACAGGTACAAATGAACCCACAATATGTCCTAAGAAGTCACAATAAGTCATTAAAACCTGATAATAGTAAATATATATGGATTTAATGAAAAACATAAAAACAACATACCTTTTAGTAGAACTCACTAATGCTTCTCCCATTTCCAAGTTCCAAGGCTACCGTATGATGATCTGGCTCCTCCCGAGCTCCACCAAGATACCACTCTTACCCCATATCTTTCTCTAAAACTATACCTTTCCTATATTTTCCACATTGTGAATAAATCACACGGGGTGGAGGGGCATGAAAAACCCAGGGATACGGAAGGCAAGAAAATGTAAAAAGAAAAGGAAGACAATGAAAAGGGGGCTTCATCCCTACTCTGGTGCTTGATATGATTTTATATCCCACCTTGGAAACATTCCCCATTTAATAAGTAAGAATGTAGAGACAATATAAATCCAAAACTAAACTAAAAAGAAATTTTTAGAAGAAAATTAATGAATAAATTAATATTTAATTAATTAAATATTATATATTAATTATTATTGAAAAATTCAAATGGTCCAGAATTCCAGAAAACTTCTATACTAGGATAAAAACCCTATTTGGAGACCAAAATAGTTTTCAAAAAATAATATGAGATCATTTAATAATAGAGAATGACTATTTTATCCCTTTTAAGTATCTGAAAGAAAAAAAATCAAATTTTTACTCAAATTTTTAGTCTGAAAAATATGTGTCATCCCAGACTCACCACCATAAAACTTTTCAAACTCTAAAAGCCTTGTTGTTAAAACACATCCCTATTATCATCATTAGAGTCTGCACAAAAAACAATATCTTGAAAATCCAACAATCAGTCACACACCATAGACAACTATCACTTACAAGGAACACACATTAACTACAACCAATATGGTATTCCCCTCCATAGAAATTCCCTTATCATCATCTCAAATCCAAGATTCAAGCTCAAATTCCCATGAAAAACACTGAATTAAAACTAAAAATGAGGGTTAAAACCCTCAAATGGACAATGGTGTACTCTCCATCATATGGATTACCATATAACTCTCATTGAGCATAACCTCAAAACGTTCCTTTATCAATCATGGAAATAGATTTAATAAGAAAAGAATATAAGTATACAGTTGCTTCTCTCTCAGAGTACTCAAAAAGATGCTAAGATGGAGCTTGATCATCTCCAACCATAAGTTTACTAAGATTCAATTGAAAGGATTGAAAATATATCTCCAAGAAACACTCACATAAAACAGACTATACTTTACCATAACCAACACCTTACACTATGTCTCTTGACAATGTGTGCTCAGGTCCATCCAAGGGTCAACCATCTCATGGTACCAAATTTATTCTCGATGTGTACTATACCATGGTCGAACATTCATATTTTAACCACAAATCCCTAGAAACAATTCCCACAATATGTATTTGAATCAATCAGTACTCTAATCAAATACATCCAATCATAGATTTATAATTAAAAATGTACCATATGCAGTGGGCTTGTTACATTATCACTCCAATCATTCTCTTACGAGTCATCCCTTGCAGGGTCAAGATGAATGTGATACACAACATGTTATTATCAATAATATTGAAGCTCCATTGGAACTCCTACTCAAAATTGGCCACCATACACATTCACGGATTTATTCCACAAACCACCATTACCCAATATTATTCCATGAAAGGGCATCTACCCATGCTCTGACTACACTAGAAAAGTCATAAATAATGGACAACTAGGTCATACACCAAAAGAGTCATACCCATCGATTCTAGTCTTGATACTAAAGAACCCTAAGTTCTTTATCAAAATCTTAAGACATCAACATTACTATATGAGAAAACCTGACCACTATCCTTCCACTGGTCTCAAATGAGATTATAACCAAGAACACTACCTATAAAGACATTTGTTAAGATAGGACAATATCTCACACATGTTTCCCTCAATCAAAATGAATTTCAACCTATAAGGTTTTGAATCCAAACTAAGGACCTCTAGGTCTCCCACCCAGCCCTACCGACCAAGTCTCACAATTGGGTCACATGGTCTAACTACCAAGCCAAAAATTAAAACCTCTCAATGGAAGGTAATGATAACATAGAACTACAAGGGTCAAACTGTCAACAAATCCTATAAGGGCCTTGATCCATACAGAGAATCCTTATCAGGGGTTGAACCTTGAAGTATCACAATATAACATAGGAAGAATGATGATCAGACACTCACTGAGAATACGTATACTGTAACAACCCCTATAGGTCCTATTCACTAGAAAAAACCTCATACCTATCTTTACCATACTCAGTGATCCAACTAGATAACCATAGGAAAAAAATATAAAAAGCAAGGTTGACCTATGATGGAAAACATTATTAAAACAACATCATCTCAATTATTTGTGTCATAGATCACTCTCATGGTTCGGTTAAGAAGAATTCCATTTCAAGATATGTTCAAAATCACAATATAGGTTGTTACTAAAACATTAAATAACTAAACCTAAGAACCCCCCCCCCCCATAATTGACCCAAAATATAGGCATCATGTTTCATATCGACCGATAAGGGTCACTACACCACCCATGTGTGAGGACTAAGTCCTCAACCTCACCATCAACACCTCAACATAGATCCACAGCATCGGCCATCAAAATGATATATATATCTGTGTGTGTGTGTGTGTGTTTGTGTGTGTGTGTGTGAAAGTAAGATAAATTACTAGAATTCCTCCAAAAAGCTATACGAGAAAACCCAATTTCGGTTTTTGATGATACTTTAATGGACTTGCCTCTGTCAACTGTAAAATCACACACTAGCAGTTATATAACATGTAAATCCAACATTCTAAATATGATGCATGAGATACCTCTTATACTTCCCAGGCAGGAGTCAAAATTAATCCATGGCCTCTTTCCAATGGTCCAGATCCTCTAATCCATAATAAATATAAAAATTTACAAAACATGTGTGTAGCTCAAATAGAAAATCATATACAACTGTAAAATCCCAGATTAGAACAACAATATTATTCCCCTATAAACTCAGACTTCTCAAAGGAGAAGGTGTTATGGATGTAGTAGTCCGATATCCATTACATTATATCACACATTCTTAATAATACTATATAAAATATACAAAATAATAAATAAATAGGAATGGAAGACATATGATACAACTTTATATCATCTTGAATCGGATCCCACTAAACTGATGCTCCGAGACGGTTTGCCTCATGGCCTCAAGCCTGCCTCCCCATATGCTAGTGGTTGCCAACTAGTAGGGTGGGTCTGTAGGTGATACAGTGGTGAGTCTATGACCTCATATTAATGTAAACAAAGTAGAAATAACTAGATATCATCGAATGTAGTAAATAAAGAGTGTGAAAAGGAAGTAAAAAAATTAATAGAACATGGTACAATAATAAATGAAATGCATTAGAAGACCGAACATCATTGAAAAATATATAACACTAGTCACCCACTTAGTCGACCATAAATGTACACTCAGGTAAAAATGGTCTATATGACAGGTTATTTTCAACAGGGACTGGTCTCATGGCAAATAGTTCATCAGAATATACTATTTACAACAGAACCCTATTCCCATCATAAATAGTACATTGTAAGAATTTATTTTTGACTTGAATACGCATCTCGTCACAAAAAAGCTTTGGCGCGCTGTGCACACTGAACCACATGAAGCGTATTTGTGACGGGTGGTTACAGCAATCGCAAAAACCATTTTGTGGTTTTTAGTATTTGCGATGGGATTTAACTCTCATCCCAAATACCTTTTTAACCGCCACCCCTATCCAATATGGGGTTAACATTTGCGATGAGAATCCCGTTGCAAATACCATCAGCACAAATGATATAACCTATATATACTCTCAACCGATTTTTTCTACATCACTATTCTTTCGACTCCTCTCTCTTTTTATGTTCTAAAATTTTTCTCTTCTATTTTTTCAAAGTATTTAATTTTATAGCGAAATAATTTTTAGGGCTTGCATCGAGCGAAAGATTCAGTTTTAAAGTATTTATTTATTGATATTTATTTATTTTATTTTATATTAGTAATAATTACTATTAATTAGCAGTAATTAAAATAAATTAGAAATAGATAGTTCTATTTTGTGTTTTTTACTTTTACAGTTATGTTGTTCCATTAAGATTTAATGTCTCTATTTAAATGTAAATAGTATTAATTTTTGATTATTTGGTTCAATTATCATTAAATAATAATAATTACTATTAATTTGTATTGAATAGTATTGATTTGTATTAATTAGTAACAATTAGTAAAAATTAGAAATATTTTGTAATAATTAGTAATAAATTAGAATAATTGGTAATAAATAGAAATATTGGTAATAAATAATAGTAATTAGTAATAATTAAACAAATTTATTAATAGTTAGTAATAATTAGTAATAAATTTCAATAATTAGTAAATAATTGGAACAATTAGTAATAAATAGTAATAATTAGTAATAATTAGAAATAAATAAAAATAAGTATGAATAATTAGTAATAAACAAGAATAATTTGAAATAATTAGTAATAATTGGTAGTAATTAGTAATAAATAGGAATAATTAGTAATAAATAGGAATAATTAAAAATTATTTGGAATAATTTGTAATAAAAATGATTAACTACTAATAATTAGTAAAAATTATAAATAAATAAGAATAATTAGTAATAAATAAGATAAATTAGAAATAAATATGAATAATTAGTAATAATTAGCATCATTTTGTAATAATTGGAAATAAATAATAATAATTTGTAATAATTAGTAATAATTAGTAAAAAATAGTAACAAATATGATTAATTAAAAATAATTAAAAAAATTAAAAATAAATAGGAATAATTAGTAATAATTAGTTATAAGTTGGAATAACTAGTGTATAAAAATGAATAATTAGTAATAAATAAGAATAATTAGTAAAAAATAGTAATAACTAGTAATAAATTTGAATAATTAGTAATAATTAGCAATAAACATGAAAAATAAGCAATAAATAAAAATAATTAGTAATATTCATTAATTAATTAGAATATTTCATAATAAATGGGAATAATTAGTAATGAATAGGAATAATTAGTAATAAATAGGAATATTTAGTATTAAATAGGAAAAATTTGTAATAATTAGTCATATTTAGAAATAATATGTAGAGATTAGTAATAAATGGTAATAATTAGTAACAATGAGTAATAATGTGTAATAATTGGTAAAAATTATTAATAATTCTTAATAATTTGTAAATATTGTAATAATTAGTAATAAATAGTAATAATTAATAGTAAATAAAAATGTATAATAAAATATTGTAATAATTAGTAATAGTTAGTAATAATTAGTAATAAATAGAAAAATTTAGTAATAATTAGTTATAAATAGTAATAATAAGTAATAAAAAATAATAATTAGTAATAATCAGTAATAACAAGTAATAAATGGTAATAATTAATAAAAATAAGTAATAATAAGTAATAATTAGTAATAAATATGAAAAAATAGTAATAAATATCAATAATTAATAATAAAGTGGAATAATTTGTAAAAATTAGTTATAATTAGGAATAAATACTAATAAATAGGAATAATTAGTAATAAATAAGAATACATAGTAATAAATAGTAATAAAATCAAATAAATTGTAAGATATATTAATAATTAGTAATAAATAGGGATATTAATTATAAAGATTAATAAATTGGATTAAATATGAATAAATGGGAATAAATATTAACAAAGACAAATAATTAGTAATAAATAGGAATAAAATGGAACTATTGGTTAAAATTAGTAACAATTAAGAAAAATAGTTAGAAATAATAATAATTAGTAATTATTATTAATGATTGGTAACAAATAATAATAATTCATAATAATTCATAATAATTTGTAATAATTATGAATAAGTAGTAATAATTAGTCATAATTAGTAATAAGTAGCAATAATTAGTAATAATTAGTAATAATTATTAATATAAACTAATAATTGGTAATAATTAGTAATAAATAATAATAATTAGTAATCATTAGTAATCATTAGTAAAAATTATTAACAAAGAGTAATAAATAATAATAAATAGTAATAAATAGTAATAAATAGGAATAATTATTAATGAATAGTAATGACTAGCGGTAATTATCGGTTATTATTTGAAATTTGGGTTAATTAGTGGTAATTAGTAGTAATTTGTAAAAATTAGTGGTAATTAGTAAAGAAATTAGTAATAATATGTTGTTACTTGCAGTAATTTTTAATAATTAGAAGTAATTAGTAAAATGTAATTTTAAATTAACATTATTATTATATAATTATAGAAATTATTATATAATTATGGTAATTATTGAAAATTAATCTTAAATTACTATAATTATAAAAAATTACTATAATTATAAAAAATTACTATTAATTAGTGTCACTTAGTAATATTCAGTATTTTTTAGTAGAAATTACAAGATAAATGAATATGAAATTTGTCACCAATTTAGAGGTGATTAGTAATAAAAAATATGCATATGTTTGGTATAAAATGTTACAATAAAATATGTGGACATGATTGAAATAAATTTGTTTCATCAAGTTGATGGTTGTAAAATCTATGATTTATACCTATTTAGTATATCAAACAATTATCACCAATCTATAAAAAACATTTATAATTTGTAAAAACTATTATTTATAATAATTAATTGAAGGTTATTACAAAAACACAGGGGTAATTATTTAAGAGTGATAAATAGATAAAATTGAGAATATTTAAATGTAAATTATGATGTTTTATTTTTTTAATATTTTTTTGATCATATTTTACTTATATATAATTAATCATATAAAATTTATATATTTTATATTTTTAGAGTAATATGGAGAAAGGATGTCAACAACAATATTTATTACATTATCATGATTGGAGAAATCATCCCAAAAATCCAAATGGTTCTGAATAAATCATGTATATATTAAGAGCATTGATTATTTTATATCAATTACATCTTCAAAACAAGAAGTTGTTTAAAAAGGGGAAATTATGTTTCCATGCAAGAAATGTGATCTAAAGAGGTTTGACACATTTGACAGTATAATGTGTCATCTATTATAATTTGGTTTTCAAAATAATTATGTTTTTTGGTATCAACATGGTGAATGTAGTTCTAGATATGATACTAATAATTTGGTTCCAGGTCGATTAGACTTTCAAAATTTAGTACATGATGTGGAAATTCTTTCATTTTATCAAGCTGAAACATATGATGATATTGATTCAACTCCAGAGTTGGAAGAATCATAATTTTATAATTCATTAAATTCTTCTGAGTGTTCCTTATATCCTGGTTAATAGATAGGAAAATTTGATGTAGATGTAAAATTTCTGGCTATTAAATCATATAATGGAAATTCAAATAGCAATTTTATTTAGATATTTTATTTGGGTAAAATTTTGTTATTTGAAAGAAATGTGTTGGATTCTAATTTCAATGAGATCAAAAGTCATGTTCATAATTTTGTTCTTTGTTATTAGAAGGTTCAGGCAGGTTCAAATGATTACATCTTATATTATATTGAAAATGATTCATTCATTAGTTTTCCAAGATATGGGCAATTGAGGAAAAGGAGACTCAATTAGGGAAGTCTGGATTGATTCCTATAAAAAAAATTATTAACTAATTAAACATAGATTAAAACATTTATTTATGTATCACAACCCAATATCATTTGATATCATGGAAAAAAAGTATATCAATCGCTAAATTTTTGAACCATCCTACTGAAGGTGATTAATGGAAACATGTTAACCAAATATATCTGTATTTTTCTTCAAAAGATTAAAATGTGTGATTGGGTCTTTCTAATAATGGTTTATTTCTATTTGGTTCATAGGGTAGTTAATATTCATATTGGATTGTCTTTATAACTCTGTAAAATTTATCTATTTTGATTTTGATGAATAATCCATATATCATTTTAGCCATATTAATTCTAGGACATCCAAAAATGAATCCCAATGTTTATATGATGAATTTTTTTTGATGAGTTGTTTTTATTGTGGAGTAATGGTGTCAGTATGTATATTGTTGTTGTAGAAAAAAAATTTCTGCTGAAATATGCATTTATGTGGACAATTAGTGACTTCTTAAAATATGTAATGTTATATTGTTGTAGAAAACATGAGCCAAAATCATGTCCTTTCTGAATGAAATATGACAAAGTATTTATCATCATCAATGGAAGGAAAACATGTTTCTTCAACAATCCTTAGAGATTTCTTCCAAAGGATCATTATTTTTAGAGGAACATATATCAATTAAGAGAAGGCATAATTGAAATAGTTGTACAACTAGAAATGATCTCAGGTATTGTGTTAAAATACATTGTCTCCTAATTACCTCCAATTACATTTTGGACTTACTATAAACCAATAGAAAATTGATGGATTTGTAAAAGTGCACAATTGGATAAAACAAATAATATTTTGGTATTTACTGTATTGGTCTTATTTTTTGGATCATCACATATTGGATGTCATGCATATTATGAAGAACAAATTTGATAATATATTTTATATAGTTTTGGACACACCAGGTAAGAACAAAGACATTGTAAAAGCATGATTTGATCATGCACAAATTTGCGGGTGACTAGAACATGAACTGTTTGAAAATGATGGATCACATAAGTTAATGAACTAAAAGAAACTTATATAGTTTGAAAAATAAAATATTGTATTATTACTTTATTAGATCACATACTTGAGTCATCTAGATGGTTATGTTTCCAATTTGGAGAGATATGTTAGAAATGGTCTAATTACCGGATTAAAAATTCATGATTGTAATGTTATAATAGAATGAATTATACCAATTAGATTTAGAGGTTTTTAAAATTATATGATTTGGGATTCACTAATAGAAATATCATAATTTTTCTGAGATATTTGTGTGCTGAAAACAGATTACGATGCACTAAGTAGACTACATAAAGATGTTGTTTTAATTTTATATAATTGGAGAATATCTTCCTATTGTTTTTTATTCAATGTAATAATTGATCTTACATTTTCTACATGAGAAAAATGTAGAGGTGCTATATGGTTCCAATGGATGATGACATTTGAGAAATGCTTGCAGAAATTGATGGAAAGGGTATGTTACAAATCATTTTTTGAATACGCTTATATTTAATAGGTAATTTCTTTATTCTTTCTATCATTATTTTAAATTTGAATATCCGTCAAAAAATAAACACATGGGCCATAAAGATTGAAATTTTCACAATTAAATGAGAAATCAATTTACAGTTTTTAATTTTCTCAATCGTGGATTTGGGGGAGTTTACGAACATTGGATTTGAGATGATGAACATCATAGGGCTCATATATAACTTCTTCTCACATATTAAAAAAGGAAAATATTATTAAATTGAGTTCTCCTATAACTTATTCTATAATATTTGTTACGATAACATAATAATATTTTATTTTTAGATGTCATGATAATCATATCAGGAAAGAGTTTTCACAAATTACAACAGTTTCTCTTGAAGAATGCTGGAAAAATAAATTTTCCTACTAGTTTCAACAACTGGAAAAATAATTTATTAACTGTTTAACATATTAAATAAATTTATTACCTTTTAACTTGATAATTATTTTACAAATATTTAGGTATCTCAACATGATGATAAACCTGATTACTGATTGTGTGTATTAAGTAAACCACCATCTAAAATGGTTAAATATTATTATGAATGTGTGTTTAGTGTTTTATGATTTCATTCAAATAAATATGTGGAATCAAAAAAAAAACAAACAAATTGGTGTTTTTTAAGAGTATCTGAATATATGTAAATTGAATTTTACCTTTACGACATGTTGGATGAAATAATTGAATTGTGTTATCTAAGAAATAATTAAATAACAATGTTTAAATGTTATTGGCTGGATAATGAGAGAGGAATTCATGTACATCCCCTCTATGGAATTGTTGATATTAAATATAAAATCATTCTTTTAGTAAATGAAATTTTTTAATGGCTCACTAGGCAAAGAAAATTTATTATGGAAATTCTTATACTAATTCATGTGAGTTATGTTATTGGTGGAACATAATAAACATGAAATATTTGGAAAATAATATTACTCAAAATGAATTTGGTTCTACTAATGTGAATGGGATTAAAATTTCTAAAGAGACTACTCAAAATCTATATTTTTCGTGAAGATACAAGAATATCGATGATGAAACCCCTCATTTAAGTTGTCTCTTTGTTGATTCCTAACCCTATCCCCAAGTGACACCCACATATTCATTTCTATTCATGCATGCAGGGGTATGTTTAGTTTTTTATTTTAATTAATTTTCATTAATTTTAATTAATTTATATATATATTAATTGTTTAGTTATTTATTCTCTTTTTTTCACACCTTTTCCATATAATATTTGGGTGAGGATGTTCTATATTATGGAATTATTTTTCCGAAGCATGGTTTATAGGGGACCAGATTCTCATTGATGTTCTACCCTGCATCTTTGATAATTGGATGGAACGTAAAAAATAATTGTTATTTTTAAATTTATTTTATTAATAACTTGTTATTATTAGTTATTTTTTGGGGTTTATGGAATCCTGTCATTAATAGCACTTATGAATCTATTTTAGTTGCATGGGATAGTTGTATGCATATGTGTTGCCATCAATTTTTACACAATATGAAGAGGAAAATAATACAAAATAGGGAGTCATAGAAATTGATCTATCTTACTGCACCCACTAACTAGATTACCTCCCATCTCAAGATTTTGTTGGATTATGTTTATATTGGATGAAAGGTTATTTTTATAGGAGAGAATCATTAGGTTGATAGAATTGGGGTAGTATTGAGGTGACACATCGAACTGGTATTCATGCATTTAGTACGCAAGAGAAAAATTTCATACGAACTTTTTTTAATAATTGATATAACATTAAATGTAAAATATTTTTTAATACTCATATATGAAGTTTAATATTTAGATATTATATAGTTCAATGATTATATAAGGGTGAACAGTGATCATATTACTGGGGAGAATGGAGGTGATCTCCATCATCATATTGTGGTCTATAATTTTTTTTTGAGTTTTAAATTTAATTTTAAATTTTTTTAACAACATTATTTTTAAATTGAAATTAAAGGATTGATACAAGTACAAAAAACATGAGAAACTTGCTGAGAGTCAGGCTAATACAGAGGATCATACCTCCATTGTAATAGGGTTTGATGATGTAACAAAGATGGAGGCGTCCTAGTATGTATTTGAGAAATGCTGAGTTGTTGGTATCAGATCTCAATTGACGCTTGAGAGTTATTATGATATCTCTATAATGAAATCGTGCAACTCGAGGGGAGGTAATAGCGATTCATCATCATCTTCTGTGAAATATGGGGAGACACTTCATTCTCAGGGTGAGCTTATAAAGACCATGTATAGGGGGAATGAAGAGCTCTATCAACCATAGTATCAAGAGCAGGAGTAGATGCGTCAATATCAGCAGGAGAAGCATGAGCAGACGATAGAGTACATGTGGCATATTAATCATGGTTTAGGGAGGGAGTTCCCTCCACCATCTCTTATAAATGACCCCCTTAGTGATTTATATAATTTTTATTATAAACATTCGAATGTAAATGTTTCTGGTAAATTTTTTATTAATATATATATTTACACTTCTATACACTATGTTTTTTATATTATTACAAATATAATATTTTTTATTTTTTATTATTTTATTATTATTAATATTTATTTTGTTATTATTTTTTTAAAATTTTTATATTGTTGTGAGTAGTGTGTTTTTTATAAAATTTATAAATTTTATTAGTTTTTATTATTATATTTATTATTATAATTATATATTTTTTAAAATTTTATTTGTTATAATAATAATAATATTATTATTATTTTATTAATTTTTATTTATAATATTAATAATGTTTTATTTCTTTATTTTTTTGTGATGGGGTGGTAATCTCGTCGTAATAATTATTATTAACAGGCCCATCACAAACGTGTTTTTTAAATCAAACTAATAATCTTTATAGCCATTTTTTGTAATGGGATCCAACACAAAAGTCCCATTCCAAAAGATTTTTTTTTTCAGTAGTGGTTGGAGCACATAGAATAAATTGAAAACAATGTATTGGGATCCAATACTAACTTCTAAATAGAACATATACTTAGTCTGTTTGACACTACTGAGCTTCTCTAGCCTGATAAAAAAATCCACATGAAAGGCTGCACTCGATCATGAAACCCTAGGTCATATCCCTATACTTAATGCATCTATGATAAACCTAAAAAGTAGGAATAAGTTTGGCACACACACCGAGGTGCACGTATAGGGGGAAAATAATCACAGTTGGTCATCCCAATAGTAAACCTATAAATTTTTTATCATAACTTCATGCTCTTGAAATATTTTCAGAAATGCCAAGAAATAATTTCAATGAGAAATTAAGTAAATAATGTTACACCAAAGCCAATCCATGGGTCCATGATCCTGGTCAACCGAGTATTGTTCCATCATTTATATATATATATACAAACATATATATTCGAAAAAACACAAATATTGACACACACAAAAAAATATATACAGAAATATGAATATGAATGAGTATATTGAAAGAAAATAACATAAATTATTATCATTTGATCATTGGGTCTATAATCATGATCGTTTGGGAATCCTTTGAAAAGGGAATTGAGCTGTATGTCATACCACTCAAGCCACACATCATTAATCAACCTCTAGGTTTATATACCCAATAGGGAAATCTTTCTTCAACCAACACCAGAAATTTCTCTATATAAGCTACGACACCAAAGGGGGATACTCATCCTAACCCTGGGTTCACCCATACTCTCCTGCAATCACTATAATAAAGGACATTTTATATCAATGAATAATACTGTAAAAGTGGCATTGGGCTAGATTCCATGCTACAAAATCTATATGTAATCCAATTTGATGTATAATTACCAGTTCCTGGCCCATAGGAAACCATGAATTTAAAACTAAGATATTCTCTAAGGGAATAATCATTAGTTTATCTATTAGGAAATCTCTTCAGATCCTATTACACAATGGAAGTCTATTAATAAAAATAAGTATACAACCCCATCCCCATGATGATAACCTTAGGGAAGATGCATTGTGTCATGATAATCAGCCACTGACAAAGAAGATCCTATGGTAATAATTATTACTTTAGTAGTAAACAAGTGAATGTATAAAAACATTTTAGGGTGGATAAATATCTAACCAATCATTACTTTTATAACCTCCATACTTACAAGATCGGTAAGGGGTCTAAGGAGGCACATAATACCAACTCTACCAAACCCCCAATGATCGATGTTAGGGATATTCAAACATCAGGGAATCCATTTGGTCCCTCCTGTCAAAACCTATAAAGGGAATCCTACTTGGGATCCTAAGTTGTGAAGGTATAAGGAAGAATCCCAATGGTATCCTCAACAATAAGTAAATAGAGGCATCCTACATGGGATCATAATAATAAATCATCTAAAGGGACCCAAAAATAATTTACTTAGGCCATCATGTAAGCAAAGGTATCCCACAGGGGACCCTTTCTAATAGTTATATAGTATAGGCATTAGACATGGGATCATCTATGATGGAACATAAGAATTTTCATCCTATAGGGGAACCAGAGAAATGAATAACCTCACAACCTTCTAGGCCACAAGGGCAATTCTCACAAGGGATAGAACCACAAGGGGAAATATATATAATTTTTGGTGGATAGAGATTTCTCATGACTCATTATAGATCAAAGGGTCTCTCTCAGGAAATATATAGATTAGATTACCAAAGTAAAAACCTCTCTGTTTAGAAAAAATACCAACATGCCCCATAGGAATTATGAAAAAGACCTATAGGGTTTCACCATAATGTTCTCTGTGGAAGGTTACTAAATATAGGCTACTCAGGTGTTTATTTCCGACTCCTAGGCCTAAATAAATGAAAAACCCTCAAATGGTAGAAAGGGGGTAGTATACAGTGTATATACTTAGTACACAACATGTACTCTCAATGCCCCACCTGGGTGTGTACTCTTACCGACACAGTGATTAAAATATGAAGGACACGATATTAGATTCATGTACATGGTGTGTGGCCTATATAAGGTTCCTGCCCATGTAACTAAATAGTTTTGTTCATGTACTTAACTTGGTTGTGTACCATTACATGGCATGAAACCCACATGAGTTATTCATATGTACTCAACATTGTCATGTTCCCCTATATAGGATTTCTATATAGCTATTCAGCTACAAGACCAAGTCCTAGTACAGAGACTGTATACCATATACATGATGTGTTCCTATGAAAACCATCTTCCATTAATGGGAAGAAAACATGGAATGTGTTCTTGATCTACACATTGTGTGATTGGGATTTTGGAACAGGAAACCGCTGAAATCGCCCAAAATCCAAATTTCCCCCCAAAATCTAGATCGACCCATATGACTTCCCAAAAAATCATAATTAGAAAATAAAACTAGAAAATGGTAATTCTATGGGGACTTTCTGAAAAACATAAAAACACTATATCTTTTGGTGGAATCTATTAAATCATCACCTGTTTCTATGCATCATGACTACCATAAGATGATATGGCTCATCTCGAGCTCGATAATGGTATCTATACTCATCCCCCAATTTCTTTATCTACCCATATCAATTTTATATATTGTTTTCATGGTAATTAATATAATAAGGAGGAATATGTGAGAATCTAGGGGAGAAAAAAGAAATGAAAAAAGGAAAAATGAAAGGAATTTAAAGAAAGGAAAATGAAATTGGGGCCCCTGACCAGCCCTGGTGCCCAACCTATGTTTACACCCCTCATAGTAAAAACTCCCCATTATAGACATAATGATTATAAAAAATCTCAATGTGATGATTCATTCAAAAGTTATGGTGGAACATGTCACGTGTTTTCCCCCCTGGCCCCCGCCGTGACATACCCAAAGCACGACTTCTTATGGCCATGGGCTGGAAGCTAGCGATGAAGGCCCAACCTGAAAGTGGTAGGCATTAGCCTATGTACCTTTATACACAAACACACCCAACCACGTCCCAAAAACTAAAAGGGGAAATAAGTATACTGAAACAAGTGCTGAGTACAGTTATAACGGAAAACAAGCGGTCTAAAATTCAAACCCAACAAAAATACTAAAAAATGGAAATTACAAAGGGACTCGGGTAACCATCCATTAGAAACCTCACCTGATGGTAAGAGTAGTGTAGCTATTGGATTCCAAATTAGTAAGTCATGTCCACCTGATCCTACTGGGACCTGCCTTCTCATCATCCTACAAGTGCTCCGTCGAAATATTTGTCATCTGTACACAACACAACATGTGCTGGTGAAGCCCGTGCAGGGGTGAGTAACATAGTACATAGTAGGGGACCCTAATATACTAAGGAGAGATATGAAAAATAAACCACAAAACAAAGACACCATGTAAGCCAATAAAGTAAGACCACAAGGTAAGACCCCATATAATGGACAACTCACACCAGGTACAATATAAAGAATAAGAAGAAGGTCTATTAACTAATGTGATGAATGTATATTTACTGTTTAGGGACTCGTCCTTGATGAGTGGTTTCTCATTTTCTAGGCCAATATAGATCCACATGACTTCTACTCATCTACAGGGCCACTAAGGATCCACATGCCAACTCCTCGTCTGTCGGGCCGTTAAGGATCCACACAACTTCTCCTCCTCTACTAGGCCAATAATAATCTACATGGCTATTGATAAAGCCATCATTCATACCTCAACCTCTACAAATTCCCACATAGAATAACCCAATGGACCATCTCATCGTACGGGTTCCAATGAAATAGAAGACGCATTGAACGGACGCAGAGACTGTATGATAAGGGCATTTTAGTAAAAAGGGTCTAGTTAGATTTGAGTATTATCAAACCTGACCATACTCCAACCCACTCAAAAACTATCGTATAGTATATCAGAAGGAACAACTCATCACGAAGGTACCATGGCCACAAATGGGTCTTCAATTGGATGCCCGGTTAGAAAGTTATTAGTATTTTAGTAATTTGGGGACGGTTGCATCTGTCTCGATCCGACTTGGTAAGACTGACCCCACCGACCGGGGCTAGGGGTTCCACATACACCGGTTTAATTTGAGTGGACTGACCTAACCTATTTCGGGTTAGGTTAGGTTCGGTCTGCCTTGGCTGGTGGGTCATGACCAATGGGCCTCGCAGGGACCGGCCCAGTTTGGCCAGGGGCCAAACCTGCCAGGTCTCCTGACGACCCGATCTCATTCGGCCCAGCCCGAATGGTGGCGGTCTAGTCCTTCGGCAGAGGTTCAGCCTGCGGAGCACAGGTCTGCCCAGTTAGCATGGGTCTTACCCTACCAGCTAGTTGGAGCCTGGTCAACTAGGGGTGGACCACTAGTGTGTTCCCAGGACGTGGAAACTAATGACACATCCCGTCCATGTCTGAAAATATCCCACATGGAGCAGGCTGCTCCATACACATGAAGCCCTCCTGGCGGCACATCTAGTGCATGCCGCAGCCAATGTGCCACAACCTCCCCTCTGCCGCAATCATGTGACTGTGGGTCACCCAGTAGCCCAAGCATCCTGAACACCGACTGCCGCCTCCACGGGGTGTCGGTCGACACCACTTCATTCTGATGTCGCATCGCTTTGACGGGCGTGCCAACTCCCTCCTCCCGTGGCTACTACCATCTTCGAATCCTTTTTTGGGCCACCGAAGTTTCTTCAGTGGTCCATTTCTTGATCTTCTTATGCCTATGGACCTCTATGGTCGCCTCCTTCCCTGCCTTGGACCCAGATTCTTCTTGTCATCGATTTTAGAACACGTCCATGGAGAACTCACACGTGGAGGGACTCGGTCCTAACTTGCATCGGACCGTACCCACAGTGATAGAGGTTAAATATAGGGGATGTTCTGGGGATTTCCATTTTATCAAAAATAAAAAAATCCCAAATAGAATGCCCAAGAATGAAACCCTCCCACAAGAATTCTAGATCTCCTAATTAACTTTTTCATGGGTTAATCTGTGCTCAACTTTTAGAAAAAGAATCAGGAAATCATAAAACAAAAATCAAACCCCTACCTCATTGACATTTGATGACATAGAGCATCATCCCAGAGGGTTCAAGAGGTCGATGGTGTTATCATTATTTGAGGTACATCGAAGTAGATGACATCATCTGTCATTCATCATTCATCTTTATTGAGGAAATCCATTAGGGGTTCATTAGATAATCCCAACAGTTTTATCCTTAATCCACAAACGCGTCAAATTATTAAAAAGATAACATGTCGTAGAGTTTCTATTGCGCAGTGAAATCACCTTGTTACAATATTTCATTTATGAAACTATGTCGCTATTACGCATCATTAAAGTGTCATTACAGTGTGATTTAATGATCCATTAATGATCCCCATTAATGTGTATCTTCACTGCCTTTTCACTTCATCACAACATCATCTTTATTTCACTCGTCATTGAGAAATGAAACAAAATAACATTTTATGTTATTTTATTTTTTTCCAAAAAAGTAAGAAAATTAAATTTACCATTCGACCCTTACTGGATAATGTTAAGTTCATTCTAGGTGAATCACAGAATTTTGAGTCTAATAGTGCCCTTATATTTTTGATCTAAGAAATGTTTGAAAGGTTAGGAAAATCTCCTCACTACTTTACTAAATATACCTTAAAAAAGATTATAATTCCATTTTGGGCCCACCAGGCCGTGTAATCTAATGATGTTAAAGTGTGTAGTCTCAAAATAATTCCATATAATTTAAATAATTTATATGAAAATTCTTATAAATTACATTCACCCCACTATAAGGATTTACATTCTCCAAAGACCAAATTAGGGCTAATCAAACCAATGGGGGTACTAAGTATGAATCTAAGCCTCCCACTACCATGTTCCCCACAGAAGGTTCATGTACTACCACTGAACATGCACCAGAGGAATAGACCATCTATGGAGGACCCACTCCTATCGATCCACTATCTCCACCGGGAACTCCACAAACATCGCACCATCATAAATGTATAGCTCTCCCCAATCGATGATGTGCGATATATCAGGAACGTACCTCCTCATCTGTGAAACTTGACAAACATTGTGCACCGGGTGAATCTGTGAGGAAAGATCTAGGTGGTACACCACCTCATCAACTCTGCTGAGAATCCAGAAATGTTCGATGATCCTCAGAGATAACTTATCGTTCTAGCCATATCTCTGCAATCCCCATCGGGGAAATAACTGAAGGAAAATATGGTCACCCTCCTCGATACGCAAGGGTCTTTATCACAAATAGGAATAATACTTATGCCTACTATGTGTCGTCCTCATTTTCTCCAAGATTATCTTCACCTTTATTGTGGTAGTCTATACAAACTCTGGACCCATGATTTCAGAATCCTCTAGGTCTGTCTGACATAGAGGTGATCTGTAAGGAAACTCGTACAAGGCCTCAAATAGTGCCATGCTAATGTTAGAGTTATAGTTGTGGTTGTATGAAAACTCCACTAGTGGTAGGTAGTCCTCCTAAATAAAACCAAAATTCAGGATGAAACAACAAAGTGTGTCCTCAAAGGTATGTATGGTCCTCTCTATCTTACCATCCATTTGGGGATGAATATCTATGTTCATGCACATATGAGTCCCACACTCCACTTATAATCCCTTTCCCAACCAGGATGTAAACTAGGAATTGCATTCTGAAATAATCATCAAAATAACTATGTGGAGCTCCACTATCTACTAGACATAGAGACATCCCAGTCTCTATACCTGTCCCTAATCCCAGTTGGGTAGGAAGTGATGAGACTTTTTGAGTCGGTCAACAGTCACCCAGATAAAATCATGTCTTCTTGATGTATATGGTATCCCCACCACAAATGCCTTCGATATACCATCCCATTTCCACTCTGGTACCTAATTTGGCTGAGTAAATCCTACTAAAAACTGATTCCCTGCCTTAAATTGATGACAAGTAAAGCATCATGAGATGAACTTGGCCACTACTTTCTCAATTCCTGGCCACTAGCACTAACGTCAGAGGTCTTTGTACATCTTCTCCACTCCAAGATGTACCACCAAAGTGGACGTATGAAACTCCATCAACAACTCCTCCTGAAAATCTTCTGGCATAGCGGTGCGCCGTCTTAAAAGTATTACATGCTCCCCACCTATCAGAAATCTGTTAGAAGCATGTCCTGAGGATAACTGGGCACTTTAGCCCACATACTCAACATTTTCTTGTTTTTCCTCCCTGAGTCACTATAAGAGTGGGGGTGTAAAAGTCATCGACTAAAGGTAATCAATCCATCATCATCCATGAAAGATATCTGCATCGCGGCTAGCTGTTATATCGCCTTACTCAGCACTTGCAAATCAGTCCTCCTGCTAAGTGCGTCTACTACCACATTCCCCATCCCATGACTATAGAAAATCTCAATGTTATAGTCCTAGAGGAAATCTATCGATCACTTTTGTCTCATGTTTAGGTCCTTCAAGAAGAAGATATTCTTGAGACTCTTGTGTTCAGAGTATACTGTAAACTGCCCACCCATCAAGTAGTTCCACCACATATTTAAAGAAAAGACAAATGTTTCTAACACTAGGTCATGAGTCAAATATTTCTGCTCATGTTGTCTCAACTTCAGTGGGCTATAGGAGATCACTAATCACCCATGCATTAGAACACAACCCAGTTTGATCCAGGATGTGTCGCAAAAAACTACCTACCCAGCACCATCCTCACGTAGTCTCAAGATAGGGGCACTAGTCAGTCATCGCCTCAGGTCCTGGAAACTCTACTAGAATCTCTCCATCCACCTAATGGACTACCCCTTCCATGTAAATGTTGAAAAGGGTGCTTCTACTCTGGAATACTTGGGAACAAACCTCCAGTAGTACCCAACAAACCCTAAGAAACTATGCACCTCAATCACGTTCCTTCGTGGTACCAAGCTGGCACTGCCTCTATCTTCGATGGGTCTACTGCAACACCATCCTCCAAGATGATGTTTCCCAGAATGTGGACCTCCCATATCTATAATTGGTACTTCGATTGTTTACCATAATGTTGGTGCTCTTAGAGTGTATCTAAGACTATCTACAGGTGTGTGGTGTGATCCTCCTGGGACACTGAGTACACTAAGATGTCATCAATAAAGACAACTCAAAAACAGTCAAGGTATGTCTGGATTATCTTGTTCATGAGTCACATGAATATGAATATGGAATTGGGAATGCCGAAAGGCATCACCAAGAACACATAATGGCCATACAGATACCTAAAGGTCATCTTCAATACATCATCATCCCGTAACTGAAGATGATGATATCCTGATATGAAGTCTATCTTTGAGAACCAACTTACACCCTTTAGTTGATAGAAGAGTTCATCAATCCTCTGCAGTGGATAATTTTTCATCACAGTCACCGGGTTTAAGTGCTAATAGTCGACATATAACCTCAAACTCACTTCTGCTTTCTTGGAAAACAATACCGGGGATCCCCTTGGTGAAATGTTGGGCCTCACAAACCCATTCTCCTACAAGTCATCGAATTTTACCCTCAATTCATGAGTCTCCACAGAAGACATCTCAGAGGAAGGTGTGGATATCAATGTCGTCCTAGTGTATGGATCAAATCATAAGTTTAACTCACAATAGAGAGGTGAACATGGAACATCTTCATGGGAGACATTATTTATACTCTATTTTCACTAAGGAAGTTGATGACTAATTACATTCATTGCACTAAGGGTCAAACTAGCCACCTGAATAGGAATTGGGTAGACCCTCCTCTGCCAATGTCCATCAAGAGCTTCAAGGATTTCCCCTCTACCGATAAGGGGAAATATGGTTCCATCTCCAAAGATAAACCACATCCTTCTCCTAATACAATGAATCCTAGGATGAATGGTACTAGTCCATACAAAGAATTACATTTTAAGGCCTTGACACTGCTACCACAGGATATCAATCGATACTCTCATCTCAATGAGTCAGGTCACACTGTGGGCCCCAGTGTGTGGTCATTGGGTCTCCTCTAGTAAGAGTCTCTAAATGTGAGGGTTAAGTTAATGGTCTTAAACAAAACATCTTGGTATCAAACAAGATGAAGTGGCTGGAAAGGTACATTTCTATTTCTAGTTTCTATCAATACTAAAACTAAAGTAGAAAGACATGAATCATACCTTGATTCATCCCTGGAGTCATAGGGTCATAAGCCTCAATAGTCTTCAAATGTCTCCTCTCCTAGCTTAGAGCAAGAATGGTGGGATATTCACTCATGAGATTTCCGTTTTCATGACAAGCATAGAAAAGCATGCCCTTTTGGAAACTAGCATATTCTGTCCAATGAACCCTATTGTTCCACAACATTCATTTCACAGTAGAAATCCATAGGTTCTACTAACCCTGCATCTCAAGTGATCATTTCCTTGGATGCCCAAGAAATTAATTCGAACCCTGTGTCTCATCTCTAAGTGACCAAGAATTCATCCACGACCCAGTCTGGAAAGATGCGTCCACCTAAACAATAATAGGTAGGACTGCTAGATGATCAACGGGTGGTGGTTACACTGGTATACCACCTAATGGGTCCATCTCTAACACTGGTCCTTGAACGGATGCCTCATCGCTAGGTAGACTGTTCTTGCTACCACATATTGGGAACCGAACTGGCTGTTTATGTGGAGGCATCCTGAAATAGATCAAGATGGACCACAATCAATAAATTATACCTGGTGAGATAAAACTTATACAAAATAACATAATGAGATTCTTTTTGTACCAGTGTTTTTATGCATTGATCTAAAAAGATGAATTTGAGGTGCTGGTGTGTGGTTTCGTCACCAACTGCACCAACACTAGACTCCCCAAATATGAATGTTGGACTCACAAATTTTAACACTGTTTCCCAAAAAAAAGATTCTTAGTCAATGTGGTAGAACTGACCACCTCTGATACCACTCTGTCATTACTCATCCCCTATGGCTCGTGTCGGGACATACCCCAAGACCACCTCCCAAAGGCTAGGGGTTGGCGACTAGTGATGAAGGTGTGACCCTACAAGTGCGAGTCATTAGACTGAGTACCTGTATGCACACACATGCCCAACCACATCCCATAATCTGAAAGACGAAAATAAGTATACTAGAACATGTTATGATTACATGTACAACTGAAAACAAGTGGGGCAGAAAACAAACCCAAAAAAATGAATGAAAACACAAAATTAAAATGTGACTCGGGTAGCCATCCCCTAAAAACCACACATTATAGTAAGATTAGTGCAGCTTCAGGAATCCAAAGATGTACGTCCTATTTGATTGATCCTACTGGGAACCACCTACTCCTAGGCCACCAATTCCTCCTTCAAAACATCTAACATCTGCACAAGAAACAACACATGTGCAGAATCCCATGCAGGGGTGGGTAACATAGTACCCAGTAGGGGACCTCCGTCCACTAAGGAGAAATACCACAAAGCAACCACAAAGCAAATCCACAATGTAAGGCCATGATGTAACGCCACAAGTTAAGAACATAAAATATGGACAGATCACACGAGGTACAATCTAAAGCATAGAAAGAAGGTTCATCGACCAATGTGATGAAAATTTTCTTACTATTGAGGGACTCATCCTTGATGAGTCACTGCTAATATGACATGCCACTATGGATCCACATAACTGCTTCTCGGTTACGATGCCACTAAATATCCACGCGGTTGGTGCTCGTCTGCTAGGCTACTAAGGATACAAACGGCTCCTACTCATCTATCGGGCCATTGAGGATCCACACAGCTAATACTCATCTGCCGGTCCACTAAGGATCCACATGACAGCGGGTTGATCTATTGGACATACCAAAATTTTTACTAAGTCCCACATAGAATAAACCAAAGTACCATCTCAATTTAAGGGTTCCAACACAATATACGATGCATCAAACAGATTCCCAGTCTCTATGAGATGTGAATTTTAGTAAAAAGGGCCCATTTGGATTCGAGTCCGATCCTACCCAGTCAGACACCAGCCCCTGCCAAAACTACCAAAAAGTATCTTTGAAGGGTCATATCATCTCAAGGGTCTAAACTACATAAACAAAAAATCAACCAGACACATGTTTTTCATGTTATTATACTTTTAGTAATCAGGGGCTGGTAGTGACTGGGCCCATTCCAACCCGGCCCAGGGGTCCGACATATAGAAAATTAATTTGACTGGCCCGACCTAAACTTGTTTGGGTTAGGGTAGGTGAATTTTATCCTAGACAATGGTCCATGACCAATAGGCCTCACAAGTCTCGACTGAGTCTGGCCTAGGGTCCATCCTACCAGGTCGCCCAACGACCCGGTATCATCGGGCTCGACCCGAAGGGTGCAGGTCCTGTCTACTGGTGGGGGTCTATCCTACATGGCACATGTCTGGTCCACTGGCTCAGGTCTGGACTAGCCTACTGTATGGGGGGGGGGCACCATCTAGAGACCGATGGTTTTCACTTGGGATGCGACAACCACTGCCACGTCCCCTCTCTGTCCGAATGCGGAACACAAGGAGTGGGATGCACCTTCCATACAAATCCCTCTTGGTGCTGTTTTGAGCACCTTCTTTAGATGATGGGCTGCAACCTCCCCTCCTTCGTGGTCGAGCGGACGTAGCTCTCCAGGTTTCCCAGGCATCCTGAACGTAGGCCGCTTCTTCCATGCAACTCTGGTCGGTGCATCTTCCTCAAAGCATCGGTCAGCGCCACTCCTCGGTGTTGCCGCGGCCAGTTGGCCACATCCTCATGTTGTCGCGCTGCACTTACGGGCATGCCGCCTCCCTTCTCCAACATCCACTGCTACCATCATTATCTTCATTGGCCCCCCTAAGTTCCTCTTGTGGTCCATTTCATGATCCACCTGTGCCTATAGACCTCTCGAGTCACTGCCATCCCTGTCGTGGCCCCAGATTCTTCTTATCATCGATTTGAGGATATGACCACAAAGAACACATGTGCGGAGGGAACTAGGACTTGTTTTCATCAGTTCAAACCCTCAGTGTTAGAGGTTTAAAATAGGCAATGTTACGGGTATTACCATTCTATCAACCAAATAATTAATCCCGAATAGAGAACCCAAGAACGACACCCTCCCACAAGAACGTACAATCCATCGATTGACATGTTTGTGGGTTAGTCCACATTAATCATTCAAAAAATGAATGGGGAAGTCATAAAACCAAAATCAAGACACTACCTCGTTGACGTTCGTTTCCATAGTGCTTCATCCTTGAGGGTCCAAGAGTTCGTTGGATTTCATCATTCTTCGACGTAAGTTGAAGTAAATGACATCAGCCGACTTTCATCAATCATTTTTGGGGACGAAATTCATTGAAGGATTGATAAAGAATCCGCACACTTTAATCCTCATTCAAAAAATGTATCAAAATATTAAAAATAAATCACATTACTACATTTCTATTACATTGTGATGTCGATTCCTTACACTATTTTATTTTTGAAATAATATTACTATTACGCGTCATTAATGTATCATTATGTTATGTGTTAATGATCCATTAAAGATCCCCATTAATCTGTGTCATCATTGCCTGGTCGCTTCATCGCAGCATCGCTCTGTCGTCACCTGTCGGTGAGAAAATAATGAAAATATCATTTTAAGTTATTTTATTATTTTTCTCAAGATGTCTGAAAATTAACTTTTTCGTTCGGCCCTTGCCTACTGATGTTAAGCCATTTCTTGGTGAATATTAGCATTCTATGTTCAACTGTGCCCTCAGATTTTCAATCTGAACACTGGTTCAAAATTTAGAAAAACCTACTCTCACATTTAATAAACGTGCATTAAAAAATTTCAAAATTCCATTCAAAGCAAATTTGGCCTCAAAATCATGTATCGTCAGAACATGTAGTATTTAAATATTTCCATATAATTAAAAACAATTATATGAAAATTACAATACATTACAAAACAAACCTGCATGTATAAATTAATATTTAGTTAATTAAATATTAAATAATAATTATTCTTCTAAAATTCAAATAGTTTGGAATTTCACCAAACTCCAATCCTAGGGTAAACACTATATAATGAGACAAAAATAATTTTCAGAAACAAATATGGTCATATTCTAGTGGAAATAACCATCTTACCCTATTACAAGAATCTCAATGAAACAAATTCAAATTTATGCTCAATATTTCCATCCAAAAAACACAGGGTATTATCAAGAGTAATTTTAAACACTAATGAAGATTTACCTAGGAAATCTGGAGTCTATTGGGTGTAAAATAACTTGAAATAATTCCTTGAATTTCATTAACTTTTTGGGTGAGAGATAAAATGGAATTAGTTTTAAGAGGATATTATCCACTAAATCCAAGGGGGAGTTTGTTGAAACCTAAATATTTTTTAGTGGATTTGAGGAAAATATATGTTGTATTTGATTTATTGAAAATAAAAATATTGAATATTTTATTTATTATTGATGTTTGGAGGATATTTTTAATAATCCTTGGATGCCATGTTTGGAGATTTTTTTATGAATGGATTGAATTTATGGATATGTTATTTATGAAATTAAAAACACACATATGAGGTAGAACTAGTTATGGTTAAGCCTAAATATGTACATATATTGATGTAATATTTCATCTATGTATGGAGATTAGGGTTTATCAAAACTGGTGGCCAAGATCAAAAGCTCTACAAAGTTGAGTGGGTGGTAGGAAGGGGATGTTTGTATGTGAGTACTCATGTGTAGAGGAACATGTTTTTTGGAAAGGTACGTAGATGGAACATAAATTAACATGAAATGGTAAAGAAGTTATTAGACTCTCATAGATAGGGATATACATGATATAGTAGGTCAGAACCCATGTTAGTCTAAAATTTATGAACTGTTGGGGGTGTGTTATGTTATTAAGTGGTTCCCATTCGATTGTAATTTTTTATTTTGGATAGTGAGGGGGAGGAAATGTTCATTTATAAAATTAAATACACATATGATTAAAATAAAAACAACCCCTCATCTGTATTAATTAAATTTTGGACTTCATCTTCCTCCAAACATCACGATATGCTGAAGGAAGTGAACACCATGTGTAAAATAACACTCAAACCTATAAACACTCATGGACATCTCATAATTCTATGTCAATTTTCATGAAGATTTATAAGGGTCTTTGGGAAACACGATGAATCACTATCAGAATGATCTAGTTGATTTCATTATGTGAAGTAAGAGAAGTGTGGGATTATAAAAAAAAGGTAAGTGGGTTCACTACTTTTTTTTCAAGTGTTATTAGTCTAGGATAAATTTATATAGATGGCTAATCTAAAAATTAGATGCCATGTATGAATATTGATGAGATTTTTCACATATAAAAAACACCAATTATGAAAATTAACAACATATGCAGATGACGAGAGAATTTAAATATGAAATTTTAACAATAGGTACATTTATCAATAAATCATTCAGAAAATTTGCATAAAATATTCTAGTAAAACCAAACCTATTATATAAAGATAATTCATGTGGTAATATACATGAATTTATTGTGTGAATAATTCATGTCTATTTTTATAGAATAAGAACTCCAATATAAAAAAATATAAACAACTTTAAATGGTTGATGATTATTATGGAAAATGGACTGATAAAATTACTGAATAAAATAATCACACATAGATAAGGTGAAATTTACCACCTGAGAATGATTTACATGTGGTTATTTGGGTTTTTTATAGTTCTATATCCTCATAAATTTCATTGTTTTTAAAATATTAAATACTTTATTTGAATTTTTGGGCATAGAATCATTTAGAGACAAATGAGTCACCCTTGACTCATATATGAAAGAGGCGAAGGAGGAGTTTCATATTTTGAAATATTAAAAATTATTATATGATATATTTATGTGACTATAAGAACATAAGATACGAAGACATAAATGGGAGGATCTATTCAAATAAAAAATATTATTAGAAGGAAGAAGTGACTTATTGTGATATCTATATATATAAAAGGTGTAGTTTGATCATTCATACAATATTCAGGGTGATGAAAAAGATAGGAGGATTAGTACCAAGATATTAAGGAAAAATAACAACTTCCATATTTATGGATGTGAAAGGGGGATTTTTTTTATCCATCAAAGTAATGTCATTATAGATACTTTACTGAAAAGAGAAATTTGGTATTACAAAATATTTTAGGAAATAGGAAGACTTGGTGTCCTCTAATGAACCCTCCAAAGGATAAGTAGTTTTCATATGCCCTAATGGAATGGAGACTTAGAAGGTGATATTCATAGGATATTTCTGATGGAACTCGTGGAGTTTAAATTACACTAAATCATATTTGGTGAAATCTAATAAATAATAGGTGATATTGTTCTTTATCCTATTTTCCTGCTATATTTACCTTTAAAATTGTGGGTGAATGAGAGAATAGTATTGGATGTGATACTTGGGAGATAGTGAATCTACACAAATCTATTGTAAGGATAATGATACTAAGAAATAATGATCTAGACTAAATCCAACAAGTATCGAGCATATTAATTTTTCCCCCAACACACTACAAGATATATACACATTGAACAAGATCATAGTGGTGACATAAGTAAAAAAAACTTATGTCATTCTTCTTGAGTTACTTTTCTTTCTTCACAACATCACTAGATAAATTTGAGTATACAATCAAATGAAAAATTGATATAAAATACAATTCATTTAATTGGATCAATAAAAATTCTAAAAACTAAGACAAATGACTTACATTTCAGAGATAATGATTCAATAGGGAAATAAAAACATTCAAAAAGTATCCATACCATAATTCACCCTCTCTTAGGATATACAATCACTATTTGGGCGTAACACATGGGTAGTGTGGAAATACCTTTTCCAAGACACCATTCTGATGTGACTTGTATGATGTGGAATGATCTACTACAATAGTTAAAATTCCATTGTAGGGTTAATTTTTCCTTGATATGATGCCTATATGAGCACATCAAGCACCACCCATGCCTTTAAAAATATAAAAAAACATCTATTTGAGGTTCTACAACTCATATTATAATGATCTGAATATCAATTCACAAAATTAACCCTATTGTAGAGTAAAAAAACTCAAATTCTCTTATAAAATTATAAACCCAAAAAGATATGGGTCCTTATGATGTCCCCTCAATACACTTATTCCACCTAAGTAGCCTTTATGGTCAATAATAATAAATATTAACATAAAATTGATTCCAATTCATCATTACCTAGATGTATTCTAGCATGGAATACTAAATTATTTTCCATTGCACAACACCAATCCAATGATTCAATATTCATAAAAAACCATGTAACCAATCGTAACCATCACCTAATAAATTTGGTTGCACTCAATGATACCCATATATTTTAAGAGAATATAGTTTCACCAACCAGTTAATACCCTACCTTATAGTGGTCCCCAATAGATTACTTAGGTCATATAGACTGCTTCTAGCCGATAGTGCATCCCACCATAATAATCACCTAATAAAATTATTATCTTTATATCCATTGAAAATATCTATGTGGTTCTATCACATAGAAATAAATTTAATGACAAAAAACAAGTCGATCATTCCTTAGATTAGACTTATTGTAAATGATTATCCACAACCATATACACTCTATCTCATCTCCTAAACATGATGCCTAATTCTAACAGGGAATCATGATATAATTGAAAAACATACATCAATGTTAAAACCCAACATTCAGTGTAATTTAAAATTTTAATCATCATCCTACCAAATCTACTATTGAACTCCACCTATGAGTACAATAAAAATTATAATCTAAATCACCATCATATCACATATATAGAAATCATGATAATAATGTCAAATAAAAAAGTCTATCTAATACAATATATAAAATTCCAAATCTAGTATTTTTTAAGGGAAAATATAAATATAGAAATATAATACTTGACAATAAAGATGTCACCAAAAATACCCATGATTTGTCTCATCACTTTCATACCACTACCATCATGGTAGTCATACCTCTACGATTGGAAAAATGCTCCCTAACATAATACTATCTATTATCATCACTTGTCTAACCCAAACACTGATATCAACAATACATGCTCTATCCATTACCCAAAAAATGATTGGAAATACCTCAACACCTATCTCAAACTCAATTGTATACAAAAATGTTACAAATATAGAGGTGAAGATAAATAATAAAATAACAATCATAAAATTCATTAATGTATAGTGTTTATGTCAAACATAAATTGGCCCTATATTAAGTGGGTCCATACCTATGAAACAAAATTTGATCAAAACTTGATATCTAAGATGAACTATAACTGAAGTTGGGTTAAGTCACCCGTCCCATTTAGGGTAAAATGAATCATGTATGAATGATTCAGATCATTGTAGGAAACCTTCCCATTCACAGATACAACAAAGGGGTATAATAGGGTTCACACATGATAAGAATATCCCATTTCATAAACCATTTAGATGACAATACACAATATCAGAACCATAGTATTAATATATAATATATCCCTTTTAAATATAAATTTAACCATATTAAATTTCAATTAAATTACAACGCCATTGATCTTAAAAACATACTAATATAACATGTGCAATGAACTAAACAAGAAAACATAATAATTTTGATAATTAATCAATATAATATACATGATTTTAATTTGATATTTACACTCAATGAAATTATAAGACATGAATTTTAATCTATAATACCTGGAATAAAAGAGAAATTAATAAAATGAAAGAAATAGATTTCAATATAACAAAAATAGTTGAGTCTGTAACTATTTTTTCAAAAAAAACATGAAGAAACATTATTATAGAAATTCATTTGGTTTTTATTAAACTCCTTTAGACATATATCGTTACAAGATAAACTCTATAGAGTATTATAAATGATAAGGGTGTTTTGTACTAATTAATTTGTTTATCAATTCCATGGGTATTTGGAATAGGATTAAGCCACCTCTTATAGAATATGATAAACATATAATAAATAGATATTTATAGTTTGGACCATTATTGAAAAAGATTATATAATCGTGGAAGGAAATAAATTAAATATATTGATATCTTGTAAGATGGACTTTTATAGTAAATAAACTAGAAATAACTCAAGGAAATAGAATTATCTTACAAGGTCTAGATTTTTTAGAATATATGTTACTCAAAATTCAAAAAAAAATTTAATGTAGGATTTATAGGTAATATAATGATGCAACATGTCACAGATGAGAAATAGAAATAAAATAAAGTCACTTAAATAAGGTGTTGATAATAGGAATCATGAGATGAGTGGAGAGAATATGGAGTTCTTGAAGGAGGTTGAAATAGAAGTAAATAGGAAAAAATCATAAACATTATAAATTTATGGATTTAATTTAAATTTTGAAAAGAAAATATGTTCTTTTATTTAGTGAATTATATATCATAACCTATTTCATATGAGTTAAAAATCCACCTGGTACTTGGTAGTTCATGATAAAACTACTTGCATACTGGGTTCCTTACTAGGTACCTCACACAATGTCACCAGGTACTCGATATTTACTTCACCTCACTCGTTCCCATTTTCCTTTAACTTTGCTTGTATCCTCCTAAAACCTCTCTCTCTAACAATTATACAATAAATGGAAATAATGGAAAAGTGATTTACCAATATATATGGTTAGTGTCATTAGAGGTATCCCAAAATCCACCTTCATATCCATGAAAAGCTTTGATCAAATTTTTACGGGAATTATTCCATCCATTGAAAATTCGTTTCATCCTTATTCTCATAAAGTTCACCCTTGATCTTTCCATACTACAAATTTAACAAAACTAGAGGAATTAAATCTCTTTGTAATGGTGTCTTTAATTCATTTAAAATTTATATATGATGCATTATATTCGATTCATCAGCCTCAAGATCAATTCCATTATAACAAATCAAATATAAAGGTTCAATTACATAATTTCTTAGTGAATAACAAAAAATAGTTTTTCTATTGGTGAATAGTTTTTATTGTCAGAGAAATTAATAGGAAGACTCTCCAAATATATTCAAGAACTTAAAATTTCTTACATAACTTATCTTAGTTTTACCTTTCATCCATCTGTCAGAGAACCAAATTTAATAAACCCCAACCGAAAGTTTAATAACTTATACTAACATACAGTGATGGATTTTATAGTAATGTGATTTTTACTCTTAATAAGTCATTTTTAAGTCAACTAAACCAATTATGTCATCTCCTAGAAATGTATGTTTGATTATAGAGGATTCCACTATAACATAATTATAGAGAGTAGAATGATATGACCATTGATATAAATATTTGAATGGTTCCCCCAAGATATAATATTGGTAACTAATAATATCATATGTTTCAACCAAGGAGGGATAATCCTCCCATGAGACACATATTTGAGAAAATAGGATCACATCATATCCTTTAATATACATATAGTTTTTTGGGACTGGAAATCAGTTTTTTGATGTTAAAAATACTTAATTTTACCTATAATCCCAGAATTTATTAAATTTCATTCAATTATTTAGATGTGAACCTCACCAATATTTTAGATATAAAACAAAATTTCCCCTCACGATCCTTTATAATTTCAATGGCATTCAATTTCCTATGACCATCCATGAAAGAATCCCCCCCAGATAAGAAAAAAGTGATTCATTGTTTTTACATGATACACAATCATGGGCACTGTATCCATGGCATTAAATTATCTTGGTATATAGGTCATTAAGACTATTATTAATTCTTTTCATTTATGAACATAAAAAAGTTTTCACTAAAGTGTACTAATAAGGTTATTTTTCCCTACATTTTCTTACTGATAGGTAAGATATCTAAATACAAACTACTCAATAGACATCCTTAGTTAGGAAAACTAAAAAGGAAAATGTGCATCTCAATACATTTTAGTGATCCCATGATGAAATTCCTATATAAATAAATGGAAAATTTCCATAACTTCTACTCATATTCTCAAAACACTGAAGAGTCCTCCATGGATATATAATCAAGTATGAGAATCATGGAACTAGTCATTGTGGATCTTCCTAGAAACATGTTTTTCCTAAGAAAATATATAATAAAAAAAATATAGGAGTATGTACATAATTCTACAACATATGATATGGGATTAATGGGGTTTAAAAATTATCCACTATGATCCATGATCTCATCGATATCATGATCATCCTTCCACATCCTTTTTCCCCATTCTTCATTTTCATTTATTAGATTTTAATAGTGAATTTTCTTTTTATGGGAATAAACTACCATATTTCCTTTACTATAAGTATACTAAATATAAATTTTTTAATACCCAATATATAACACCCAAAACCACCTCCTTACGTTTTCTATTTATAAGGGAAGATATAATTAATGATTTTATAATCATCTATACATTAATTAATTCACCAAAATCGTAATTCCTCTATCAATTTAGTCCATTAACCGATGTATTCAATTACAAATAATGGGTTCAATTGTTATTTTCAGGTCGATAAACTTTTCTAGAACCCAACTCCACTAACCATTTCTTATGGGTGAAAAAATCCAAATCCCACGAAGGGTGGATCACAATATAGCTCAAATAACATTACTAGATATGTTAAAATATGACCTAAGCCTAAGTTAAATTCTTATTTAATTCATATAATTCTACCTTATATTGATTAAAATATTTTAATATATCCTTGTTAATAGTTAGAAGATTCACAAGATAAATGATTCTTTCAAATTCTTAATTTAAATATTAGTAATACCCATTGAGTTCTATTATTCTTTTATTATAAAAAACATTCAATAGAAACTTTTGTGACATTATTAAATCCATTTTCCATGATCCAATAAAATTATTTCTTTTGAGATAACACTCCCAAGAAAAATAAAATTATAAATACAAAATTAAAATTCTGTTATATTATATTATAACTAAAAATCCTACAATATTTGAAATAAGATTAAAAGATATTTAGCATGCATGTTTTGATAATTAGAACAATCCAAGATATTATACACAATCATTATAATAGATGGGTTCTGGATTGGATGAAATTTTTTTACATCAGGGATATAAACATAGAAGGATCATTAGTCAGTACAAATGGAATGAAAAGATTCTCAAAATGTTTATATTGGTCCTAGAATGTAGTCTTAAGGATTTCTTATGATCTAACATGAAGCTAGAGATGACATGAATACAGATGAAATTTGAAGAACCATATTCCCACTTTAACCGATCAAAGATATAATCAATAATGTATAAAATGTTAAAATTCTTGATATTTACAAGTTTTGGTTTTTTGTTGTCCATATTAAGGTTTAAAATTATATAAACCATCTTGAAATATATAACTTTCACATTCCAAGAGAATACGACAGACCTATGGAGTTTTTTAAACATAATCTCCACAAATGAAATATTCATCTCTAATAACATATTCAGATAAATTTTATATAGAGGAATGAAAATAGTTTTAATTATACTGAAGAGATTGAAAGAAATACCACCTTATTCTTAGGTTGAAATATAGAGAAGTATTTAAAAAATACATCTTGGTAGATGTTTTTCACTGGAGTTATAATATGACATTCATTAGGTTACATTACTCTATGAATTAAACTAGATATTAATGAGGAAACTCATATAACCTACCCATAATTAGGACTTTATCAACTAGCCTGAAACAACCACTCTATATGGAGTTTATACTGTGTACCAGCTAAAGAAAAGGCAAATACCCTTTGATAATAACATTCAATGAAATAATGAAATAGAGTTAGGCTATTGATTTCTAGTATCATATAAAAAAAGATCATATTTAAGACTATAATCTCTTAGATATGGCCAAAAGATGTAACCACTAAGGCACATAAAGTACACATTATTGACTTCTATACTGTTTTTCCTAGATGTGTATTAAATATCCTGTATGGGGGTAATATCAACAATTTAATTTTAAAAAAGTTATGAAAAGTTAGAATAAACAAAGGATGAACCTATATCATATTAATAAAAAAACTAATACCATGGATACTAGAATGTTTCATAAAATTATAGATGAACCTACTCTAACATTGATTATAGATTGTTCAACTACATATAAAACACCCACAACCATGTATTGGACCTAATGTGTAACTCCTCCACTTAATATTTCACTACAACAACTTTATCATGATGACATTGGCTTCCCATCAAAACCCCTAGATGGTGGTCAACATTATCTTGCAGGTTAATCTACATATGGATATTATGATACCTATGTTAGTTTAGGTCACTATCCAACACATTATGATGAATTTTAAGAAAATAAACTTTAGATATAATCATACCAACTAGATAGGTGGCACAATATTACTATATAGGTGAAATATGGAATGATGTTATAGAGGCATGCACACTGGAAACACTGTGTTAAATATCTTCCCAAACACGAAGTAAAAGTTATTCCATCATCTTGTCTCCCTTGGTACAATTAACCTTTTATCGTATAAACCTATTTATATTTCCAACCATTGGAGGAAATATCACCCATAACATGGACAAGTAATGAACTTCCAAATCATGGGCCTCCTATAGATCCATTCTTATCTAGAAAAAAATTCAACTACATCATTGAAGGTAGTATAGTTGAAACAATAAATATGTACCTATAATGGATCTGTCATACCCTCATTAACTTAGTTAATGGAATTCAGATAAAACATATCAATGAAAGTATCTTGAAAATACATATAGGAAAAATGAAAATCTTTTTAAGATTTAAATATGATGACCCACCATTTGCGGGATTCTACTAATAATATTAGGTTAATTAGTAAAACCTCATATTACATAGGAGCCTCATTACTTTTACTAATCTGATGATGATAATTGATATATTCATTGATCTCATGAAAAACACAACACTATAGAAGGAAAAAGTATGGAGACATTGTAAATCATTCATAATTTTATATGTGGTAGGTTCTATTCATAAATATTTCTAACATATAATATAAATAATGACCTAGGGGTATAATGTAGTATATTTAGGTGGAACAGGCTCCCCCGCCCATTCCAACTCGGTGGTATTTGTTTATCGATCTCATGTTTTCAACAATAATGTAAAAAAACATCAATTACTTCCCCTTTTTGTTAACAATCACAATGTTCTAAATATTGGTAATTTTTCTTATTTTATACACAATATCTTATTCCATTCCTTATTTATATATCAAAAAAATTTCATTTGCAAACACTTTCCCATCAAACACTTAATTCTATTTAAGCATGCTTGTAACAAAAATTTAATTTCTTAAACAAAATGATTTAAATATTATTTTTCAGAAATGATTAGACATGATTCAAGCTTAACTCAAGATAATAGAACTATAAAAAATGTTAAAAAAATTATAATTAGGGTGACCATATATTGACTCATATTATTCTATTATTTCCCAATAAATATATAGGAAAAAATATTCATTTATTATTAAAGTTTTTGATAACATGTTCCTAAAATTGATCACAATTACGATATAATCAAGGAAAGAAAACCATGTAATATTTCTTGTAATCACACATATTCCTACCTATTGATCCCTAATACAATGTGTGCTCGTTGATGATTAAGAACAATTCGAAGAGGAAAGAAAGGATGACGTCCCAAACTAAAATTTTTAACTCTAACATATGCCATAATTATCATGGGCATGGATATTTTTGGGCCACATCCAAACTCCTCAAAACTATCTATCCCATCTATTCTCATGTTTCACACTCTGGATCCCTTTATTTTAGATTTAATACATGGTGTTAATGATTATTTTTAATATACACTAATATTATTGAGTTGGTCAGAAACAATACCTATATAACACCTATGAATCGCTATAGGATGTATTAAATGATGGGGATTGGGATCCATATCCGTAGGAGATAGTTCTCCCTCATGATATTAAAATATACCCATGACTAGACCATTTTAAAAGTGGCATGAGAAAAAAATCCCAGAACTCTATGTCATAACTAGTCAAACACAGAATCATAATCACTATGGAAGGAGACAAGAGATACATGAAAACATATACACACAACTAATAATTGTAAACTATTTCATAAATAGATCTACACTACATCAGTAATTGATACTATAAATAAGGAAATAATAATATTATCATTTATAAAAACAAGTATTAGTGCCTAAAAATCAGATCTCCCATATTATGTCTCTCATGAAAAAAACTAAGGAAAACAATTTGGATTCGATCATAGACTTCCTCCAAAAAGTGAATACAGTTTCCTAACAGCATCTAAATTCATGTTCATCTTTCTACCATAAGTAAATTTTTCTTTACCTAGATTATGAATATGTTGGACTATACACACACCAAGGGAAACATTTTCTTGGTGAGGGTATGGTATACTGAGTATTCAGTCACCACATCCCCCAAACCATCTATCAAAAAAATATAATGTATGAAGTTATAGAGAAAATATAGGGGAGTAGATAAATTGGAAAATGACATTCTTTAAATATAATATATCATATTACTTATGACCACAATAATAAATTTCAACACCAGGAGAGTATGTATCTATCAAACCCTCTTCAGAACAAACATGAGATATGAGATGAAACATAACTAAAGTCCTGGAGAACTACACATCCCAGTTGGTTGAAATGAAATCATGTATAATAGTGTTTGGTTAGGGGATCCAACCTTCTAATTCATGGATAAAGGAAATGGTAATAATAGAATCAAGTCACTGCCTGCCTACCCAATTCAATGAACTTGTATAATGAAAATAGGTGTGTACACATGTACCTTTAAATGAAGGTATAATATACCAATTTTAATGTATAATTTATCTACCAAATAATATGTGGGAACCACCATGTATTATGAATGCATACTGACATAAAATGTTCAATGAAACAATCATTATATCATAAAAATAATTGACACCAATCAATACAATACACATTCATATAATTCAGATCATCCACTAAAAAAAATTAGAATACATGACTTATTATTTACCCTATATAAAAAAGAGAATAAATTATTAAACATGGAATATGAATATGTAAATACCATAAAAATAGCTATGTTCATAATCAATTTTTATCAAAATGACCTAATTAATCATTATCAGAGAAAACCATTTCGTTTATATTGAAATCAACCAACCCCATATCATTTCTATTTTTACTCCTAATGAGAATAAGAGATATAAGGGGGTATCATACAAATTTTATCACATATAAGTCCCTTAGGTTCTATGAAAGAAGATTAAGTCATCATCTTAAGCTGTTGAAAGATAGAGAATAAGAAGAGATTTAGTACTTGGATAGTTCATTTTATGGACAATTGAATCGTGGAAGGAAATGATGTAAATACCTCGATATAACCCAATATAAGCTTATATAATAACCAAACCAAAATAAAATTGATTAAATAAAAATAGGAAATATGTATTGGGTTTTTTAGAATGGAGATTACACCCATTTCCATGAGAATATTCACAAATAATAGATATAGAGGTGAGACAATTCCTTCTATATTAAAGATAAGAAGTAGAAAAAATAAATTCACCCATATCAAGTAACAATGATGAAAAGCATGAGAAGAGTGGATTATATAGGGATCCATTACTGGAGTGTGAACTATGATAAAATGAGGCAATACATACATATGGTTTACTATTTAGGTGTTTAATTATAGGTTTAATTTTTTCCCCTTATGAGAAATAATTATTGAACTCCTAAGTGTTTGGGAAGGATTTTTGACAAGGGGATTTTTCAAAAATATGGGAAGTATTTATTTTTTTCCAATATCATTGGTATTAAAAATGGAACAAATTTGATTCATTTAAAATAAAAGGCTTTAATTTGTTGGTGATTCTTTAATAATTCATGTGTATTCATTAAATCCACAATATTAAAGTTGATTTAGTTTATGGGAAGTTCCATGAAGGCTAGAGGTTCTAAAATTTTAATTTAAAATAACTAGAATGGTTTTTGGGAGATTATTTAAGGGTAAATATAGAATTATGTATGTTGTGTAATGTTAACCACATCCATTCATAATGTTAACCAATGGAGATTATGGAGTTTCATAAGTGAAGCTGACCCATGCCTAATGGTAACCATGACTACACATAAAGGCATGATAAAGAAATATTTATTGTCTAATGGTAATTTATAACTCTATGTAAATTTATGATGGTGGATATAATGTTATATAGGGTTATAACACCCTTTTTAAAGAAAAAAAGTCATTCTACACTATGTAAGGGTTGACTAGGTTATGTAAGGGTATCTCACAAAGCCCCGCATGGTACTGAGGTTTTGTAAGGATATCCATGTAAGGGTTAAGGATGTTTAAAGATACTCATTAAAGTGTAAATGATTTTATTTTTAAGGTAATGGATGCCCAATTATGGGTAAAAGATGTTTCATCAAAGGTAACCTATCAGTTCCACAGCTCATGTAAAGGTACATGAAATATGCATAAGGCTATAAGGGATCACGTGTATGTGTAACATGTGGAAGCTTAAGGTTACCAAGACCCATATAAAGGTAACCCACAGATGTGAAAGGGTAAATTATGACATGAATATGGGTATATGGATTCCTTTATGAAGTTACCTGCTCATATAAAGTTATTAAGTATAATGTTATTCTATAGAGACATGAATTGAATGGAAATATAGAAATATCCATTACATAGTTGAAGATTATAAAAATTGATACTTGGATGTTTAGAAATGTGAATTTTGAAATATATATACCTCATATATGTGGTTGTAGATCTTAAAAATTTCTACATGGTTGTACAACCCAACGGATTTGGCTATAAAGCTACATCGAATATATAAGGGTTATCTAGAAGCTCATATAATGGTACATGTAATTGACACATTCACAATTTAAAATGGGAGGTTACACAATGAATGTAATTGTATGTTCCATATTATCCATGCATTGATATTGGAGAATATTGTGTGTTTGTGTGGGGGTGACTATATTTTAAAAACATGCATAGAAATTGATCTCTCTTGTTGTGACCACCAACTAGATTACCTCCCATCTCATGATTTTGTTGGATTATGTTCATATTGGATGAAAGATACTTTTTATAGGAGAGAATCTTTAGGTTGACAGAATTGGGGTAGTAATGAGGTGACACATCGAAATGGTATTCATGCATTTAGTACGCAAGAGAAAAATGTCATACATAATTTTTTATAATAATTTATATAACATTAAATGTAAAATGTTATTTTATACTCATATATGAATTTGAATATTTAGATATTATAGAGTTCTATTATTATTTAAGGGTGAACAGTGATCATATTACTAGGGAGATTGGAGGTGATCTCCATCATCATATTGTGGTCTATAAATTTTTTTGAGTTTTAAATTTAATTTAAAATAATATTTTAACTACATTATTTTTAAATTGAAACTAAGGGATTGATATGAGTACACAAAATTTGAGAAACTTGCTGAGAGTCAGGCTGATTTAGAGGATCATACCTCTATTGTAGTAGGGTTTAATGATGTGACAAAGATGGAGGCGTCTCAGTATGTATTTGAGAAATGCTGAGTTGTTGGTATCAGATCTCAATTGACACTCGAGAGTTATTATGATATCTCTATGATGAAATCGTGCAACTCGAGGGGAGGTAATAGAGATTTTTCATCATCTTCTTGTGCAATAAGGGGAGACACTTCATGCTCAGGGTGAGCTTATAAAGACCATGCATATAGAGAATGAAGAGCTCTATCAACCGGAGTAGCAAGAGCAGTAGAAGATGCGTTAAAATCAGCAGGAGTAGCATGAGCAGACGATGGAGTACATGCGGCATATTAATCATGGTTTAGGGAGGGAGTTCCCTCCCCCATCTCTTATAAATGACCCCCTTAGTGATTTATATAATTTTTATGATAAACATTCGAATGTAAATGTTTCTTGTAAAATTTTTATGAATAAATATATTTACATTTCTATACACTGTGTTTTTTATTTTATTACAAATATAATATTGTATATTTTTAATTATTTTAATATTATTATTTATTTTATTATTTTATTTGTAAATTTTTTATATTGTTGTGAGTAGTGTGTTTTTTATAAATTTTATAGATTTTATTAGTTTTTATTATTATATTTATTATTATAATTATATATTCTTTAAAATTTTATTTTTTATAATAATAATAATAATATTATTATTTTATTTATTTTTATTTATAAAATTAATATTTTTTTCTTTTTTTATTTTTTTGTGATGGGGTGGTAATTTCGTTGTAATAATTTTTTTTAACAGGCCCATCATAGATGTGTTTTTTAAATCAAACTAAGAATCTGTCGAGCCATTTTTTTGTAATGGGATCCAACACAAAAGTCCCATTGCAAAATATTTTATTTTCCAGTAGTGGTTGGAGCACATAGAATAAATCGAAAACAAAGTATTGGGATCTAATACTAACTTCTATATAGAACATATACTTAGTCTGTATGACAATATCAAGATTCTCTAGCCTGATAAAAAAATCCACATGACAGGCTGCACTCTATCATGAAACCCTAGGGCATATCCCTACACTTAATCTATCTATGATCAACCTAAAAAGTAGGCATAGGTTTTGCACACACACTGATGTGCACTTATAGGGGGAAAATAATCACAGTTTTCCATCCCAATGGTGAACCTATAAATCTTTTATCATAATTTCATGCTCATGAAATATTCTCAGTAATGCCAAGAAATAATTGGAATGAGAAATTAAATAAATAATGTGACACCAAAGCCAATCCATGGGTCCATGATCCTGGTCAAGCGAGTATTGTTCCATCATTTATATATATATATATAAACATATATATTAGAAAATACACAAATACTGACACACACACAAACATATATACATAAATATGAATATGCATGAGTATATTGAAAGAAAATAACATAAATCAACATCATTTGATCATTGGGTCTATAATCCTGATCGTTTGGGAATCCTTTGAAAAGGGCATTGAGCTGTATGTCATACCACTCAAGCCACATATCATTAATCAACCTCTAGGTTTATACACCCAATAGGGAAATCCTTCTTCAGCCAACACCATAAATTTCTTTATATAAGCTACAACACCATAGGGGGATACTCATTCTAACCCTGGGATCACCTATACTCTCCTGTAATAACTATAATAAATGACATTTTATATCAATGAATAATACTATAAAAGTGACATTGAGCTAGATTACATACTAAAAAATCTATATGTAATCCAATTTGATGTCTAATTCCCAGTTCCTGGCCCATAGGAAACCATAAATTTACAACTAAGATATTCCCTAAGGGAAACATCAATAGTTTATCTATTAGGAAATCTCTTCAGATCCAATTCATAATGGAATTCCATTAATAAAAAATAGTAAACAACCCCATCACCATAATAAAAACCTTAGGGAAGACGCACTGTGTCATGATAATCCGCCACCAACAAAGAATATCCTAAGGTAATAATTAGTAGTTTAGTAGTAAACAAGTGAATGTAAAAAAATGTTTGAGGGTGGATAAATATCTAACCCATCATTACTTCCATAACATCCACACCTACAATATCGGTAAGGGTTCTAAGGTGGAACCTAATACCAACTCTTCCAAACCCCCAATGATCCATGTTAGGGTTATTCAAACATCAGAGAACCCATTTGGTCCCTCATGTCAAAACCTTTAAGGGGAATCCTACTCTAGATCCTATGTTGTGAAGGTATAAGGAGGAATCCCACATGGTATCCTCTAATAATAAGTAAATAGAGGCATCCTACATGAGATCCTAATAATAAATCATCTAAAGGGACACTATAATAAATTACTTAGGCCATCATGTAAGAAAAGGTATCTCACAGGGGACCCTTTCTAATAGTTATACAGTAGAGGCATTAGACATGCGATCCTCTATGATGGAACATAAGCATATGCATCCTATAGGGGAACTAGAGAAATGAATAACCTCATAGGCTGATAGGCCACAAGGGCACATCTCACAAGGGATACAACCACAAGGGGAAATATATATAATTATTGGTTGATAAAGATTGCCCATGACTCATCATAGATCAAATGGTCTCTCTTAGGAAATAAATGGATTAGATTACCAAAGTAAAAGCCTCTCTGTTTAGAAAAAAGACCAACATGCCACATAGGAATCATGAAAAATACCTACAGGGTTTCACCATAATTTTCTCTATGGAAGGTTACTAAATATAGACTACTCAGGTGTCTTTTTATGACTCCTAGGAATAAATAAATGAAAAACCCTCAAATTCTAGAAAGGGGGTAGTATACAGTGTATATATGTAGTATACAACATGTACTCTCAATGCCCCATCTGGGTGTGTACTCCTACCGACACAGTGATTAAAATATAAAATACATGATGTTGGATTCATGTACATGGTGTGTGGCCTATATAAGGTTCCTGCCCATGTACCTAAAATGTTCTGTCCATGTACTTAACTTGGATGTGTACCATTACATGGCATGAAACCCACATGAGTTCTTCCTATGTACTCTACATTGTCATGTTCCCCTATATAGGATTTCTATATAGCTATTCAGATACAAGACCAAGTCCTAGTACACAGACTATATACCATATACAGGATGTGTGCCTATGCAAACCATCTTCCATTAATGGGAAGAACACATGGAATGTGTTCCTGATCTACACATTGTGTGATTGGGATTTCGGAACAGAAACCCCCTCAAATCGCCCAAAATCCAAATTTCCCCACAAAATCTAGATCAACCCATATGACTTCCAAAAAAATAATATTTAGAAAATAAAACTAGAAAATTGTATTTCTATGGGTATTTACTGAAAAACATAAAAACTCTATATCTTTCGGTGGAATCTATTAAATCTTCACCTATTTCCATGCTTCATGGATACCACAAGATGATATGGCTCATCTCGAGCCCGATAATGGTATCTATATTCATCCCCCAATTTCATTCTATACCCATATCAATTTTATATATTGTTTTCATGGATAATTAATACAATAAGGAGGAATATGTGAGAAATTAGGGGAGAAAAAAGAAATGAAAAAAGGAAAAATGAAAGGAATTAAAAGAAAAGAAAATAAAATTGGGGCCCCTGACCAGCCCTGGTGCCCAACCTATGTTTACACCCATCATAGTAAAAACTCCCTATTATAGACATAATGATTATAAAAAATCTCAATGTGATGCTTCATTCAAAAGTTATGGTCGAACATGTCACGTGTTGTCCCCCCAGGCCCCCACCGGGACATACCCAAAGCCTGTCTTCTGAAGGCCATTGGCTAGAAGCTAGAGATGAAGGCCCAACCTAAAAGTGGGAGGCATTATCCATTGTACCTTTATACAAAAACACACCCAACCACGTCCTAAAAACTAAAAGGGTAAATAAGTATACTGAAACAAGTGCTAAGTACAATTATAACGGAAAACAAGCGGGCCAAAATACAAACCCAGCAATAATACTAAAAAATGGAAATAACAAAGGGACTCGGGTAACCATCCATTGGAAACCTCAACTGATGGTAAGAGTTGTGTAGCTATTGGATTCCAAAGTATTAAGTCATGTTCTCCTGATCCTAATGGGACCCGCCTTCTCATCAGCCTACAAGTGCTCTGTCGAAATGTTTTTCATCTGCACACAACACAACATGTTCTAGTGAAGCCCATGCTGGGGTGAGTAACATAGTACACAGTAGGGGACCCAAATATGCTAAGTAGTAATATGAAAAATAAACCACAAAACAAAGGCACCGTGTAAGGCAATGAAATAAGACCACAAGGTAAGACCCCATAAAATGGACAACTCACACTAGGTACAATCTAAAGCATAGGAAGAAGGTCTATTAACTAATGTGATGAATGTTTTTGTACTATTGAGGGACTCGTCCTTGATGAATGGTTTCTCATTTTCTAGGCCACTATGGATCCACATGACGTCTACTTATCTACAGGGCCACTAAGGATCCACATGCCAACTCCTCACCTGTCAGGCCACTAAGGATCTACACAACTTTTCATCCTCTACTAGGCCACTAATGATCTACACGGCTTCTGCTAAATCCATCATTCATACCTAAAACTCTACAAATTCCCACATAGAATAACCCAATGGACCATCTCGTCGTAAGGGTTCTAACGCAATAGAAGATGCATCGAACAGATGCATAGACTGTACGATATGGGCATTTTAGTAAAAAGGGTCTAGTTAGGTTTGAGTCTTATCCGACCTGACCATACTCCAACCCACTCAAAAACTACCATATAGTATATCAGAAGGAACTCCTCATCGCAAGGGTACCATGGCCACAAATGGGTCGTCAATCAGATGCCCGGTTAGAAATTTATTATAATTTTAGTAATTTGGGGTCGGTTGCATCTGTCTCGATCCGACTAGGTTAGACTGACCGCACCAACCGGGGCTAGGGGTTCCACAAAAACCGTTTTAATTTGACTGGCCTGACCTATCCAATTTCGGGTTAGGTTAGGTTCGGTCTGCCTGTGCTGGTGGGCCATGACCAATTGGCCTTATAGGGACCGGCCCAGTTTGGCCAGGGGCTAAACCTTCCAGGCCACCTAACGACCCAGTCTCATTCGACCTAGCCCGAATGGTGGGGGTCTAGTCCTTCGGAAGAGGTTCATCCCGCAGAGCACAGGTCCACCCAGCTAGTGTGGGTCTTTCCCTACTAGCCAGTTGGAGCATGGTCAGCCAGGGGTGGACCACTGGTGTGCGCCCAGGACGTGGAAACTACTGACACATCCCGTCCATGTCCAAAAATATCCCACATGGAGCAGGATGCTCTATACACATGATGACCTCCTGGCGGCACGTCTAGTGCATGCCGCATCCAATGGGCCACAACCTCCCCTCTGTCGCAATCATGTGACTGTGGGTCACCCAGTAGCCCAAGCGTCCCGAACACCGACTGCCGCCTCCATGGGATGCCGGTCGGCGCCTCTTCTTTCTGATGTCGCAGGTCTCTGACAGGCATGCCACCTCCCTTCTCCCATGGCTGCCGCCATCTTCGTATCCTTCTTTGGTCCACTGAAGTTTCTTCAGTGGTCCATTTCTTGATCTTCCTATGCCTACGGACCTCTCTGGTCGCCTCCATCCCTACTTTGGACCCGGATTCTTCTTGTCATCGATTAGAGAACACGACCATGTAGAATTCACATGTGGTGGGACTCGGGCCTTGATTGCGCCGGACCACACCCACAATGATAGAGGAGTAATATAGGGGATGTTCTGGGGATTTCCATTTTATCAACAATAAAAAAAATCCCAAATAGAAAACCAAAGAATGACACCCTCCCACAAGAATTCCAGATCTCCTAATTAACTTGTTCATGGGTTAATTTGTGCTCATATTTTAGAAAAAGAATCAGGAAATCATAAAACATAAATCAAACCCCTAACTCATTGACATTTGATGTCGTAGAGCTTCATCCCAGAGGGTTCAAGAGAACGATGGTGTTCTCATTATTCGAGGTACATCGAAGTTGATGACATCATCTGTCATTCAACATTCTTCTTTGTTGAGGAAATCCATTAGGGGTTCATTAGAGAATCCTAATAGTTTAATCCTCAATCAAAAAACGCGTCAAAGTATTAAAAAGATAACATGTCATAGAGTTTCTGTTTCATAGTGACATCACCTCATTACACTATTTCATTTATAAAACAGTGTCACTATTACGCATCATTAAAGTTTCCTTACACTATGAGTTAATGATCCATTAATGATCCCCCTTAATGTGTCTCTTCACTGGCTTTCACTTCATCACAGCATCATCATTTTTTCACTTGTCATTGAGTAATGAATGAAAATAACATTTTATCTTATTTTATTTTTTTCCAAAAAAGTACAAAAATTAAATTTACCATTCGACCCTTACCGGCTGACATTAAGTTCATTCAAGGTGAATCACAGAATTCTGAGTTTAACGGTGCCCTTAGATTTTCAATCTAGGAAATGTTTGAAAGGTTAAGAAAATCCCCTCGCACCTTTACTAAATATACCTAAAAAAAGATTATAATTCCATTTCAGGCTCACCAGGATGCATAATCTAATGATGTTAAAGTGTGTAGTCTCAAAATAATTCAATATAATTTAAAAAATTTAAGCGAAAATTCATATAAATTACATTCACCCCACTATAGGGATTTACATTCTCCAAATCCCAAATTAGGGCTAATCAAACCAATGGGGGTACTATGTATGAATCTGAGCCTCCGACTACTATGTTCCCCCCAAGAGGTTAATGTACTACCACCGAACATGCACCAGAGGAATAGACCATCTGTGGAGGACCCGATCCTGTCGATCCACTATCTCCACCGAAAACTCCACAAACATCGCACCATCATTAATGTCCAGATATCCCCAATCGATGATGTGCGATAGATCATGAACTTACATCCTCATCTGTGACACTTGAAAAACATTGGGCACCGTGTGTATCTGTGAGGAAAGATCGAGGTGGTATGCCACATCACCAACTCTGTTGAGAATCCGGAAATGTTTGATGATCCTCAAAGATAACTTACCGTTCTTGCCAAATCTCTTAAATCCACATTAGGGAAATTCCTGATGGAAAAAAATGGTCTCCCTCCTCGATCTGCATGGGTTTTTATCTCAAATTCGAATAAGACTTCTGCCTACTCTGTGTCTTCCTCATTTTCTCCAAGATGATTTGCACCTTTATGGTGGTATCCTGTACAAACTCTGGACCCATGACTTTGAAATCCTCTAGGTCTGTCTAGCATAGAGGTGATCTGCAAGGCAACTCATACAAGGCCTCAAATAGTTCCATGATAATGTTGGAGTGATAGTTGTGGTTGTATGAAAACTCCACTAGTGGTAGGCAGTCCTCCTAAATAAAACCAAAATTCAGGATGCAACAACAAAGTGTGTCCTCAATGTATGTATGGTCCTCTCTGTATTACCATCTATTCGTGGATGAAGAGGTGTGTTCATGCACAAATGAGTCTCAAACACCACCTATAATCCCTTCCCAAACCAGGATGTAAACCAGGAATCACATTTTGATATAATCATCAAAAGAACTATGTGGATCTCTACTATCTACAGGACATAGAGACATCCCAATCCCTCTACCTATCCCTGATCCCATATGGGTAAAAAGTGATGAGACTTTGTGAGTCTGTCAATAGTCACCTAGATAAAATCATGTCCTCTTGATGTATATGGTAACCCCACCAGAAATTCCTTTGATATACCATCCCATTTCCACTCTAGTTCATGAAGTGGCTGAGTAAATCTTACTAAAACCTGATTCCCAGCCATAAATTGACGACAAGTAAGGCATCGTGAGATGAACTTGGCCACTACTTTCTCAATTCCTAGCCACCAGCACTGACTTCAGAGGTCTTTGTACATATTCTAAACACCATGATGTACCACCAATGTGGATGTATGAAACTCCATCAACACCTCCTCCCGAAAATCTACTAGTATAATGGTGCACCCTCTTAAAAGTTTGACATGCTCCCCACCTATCATAAATCCATTAGAAGCATGTCCTGTGGATAACTGAGCACGTTGGCCCACATAGTCAACATTTTTCCTGCTGTTCCTCCCTGAATCACTGTAAGAGTGGGGTGTACTAGTCATAAACTAATGGTAATCAACTCCATAATCATCCATGAAGGATATCTGCATCGCAGATAGCTGTTATATCACCTGACTTAGCAGTTTTAAATCAGTCCTCCTGCTAACTGCGTCTACTACCACATTCCTAATCCCAAGAGTATAGATAATCTCAATGTTATAGTCCTAGAGGAAATCTATCCATCACTGTTATCTCATGTTTAGGTCCTTCAGGAAGAAGATATTCCTGAGACTCTTGTGTTCAGAGTATACTGTAAACTTCCCACCCATCAAGTAGTTCCACAACATATTTAAATCAAAGACAAATGTTTCTAACTCTAGGTCATGAGTCAAATAGTTCTGCTCATTTTGTATCAACTTCAGTGAGATATAGGCGATCACTAATTACCCATGCATTAGGACACAACCCAGTTTGATCCATGATGTGTCGCAAAAAACTACCTACCCAGCACCGCCCTCAAGTAGTCTCAAGATTGGGGCACTCATCAGTCTTTGACTCAGGTCCTGGAAACTCTGCTAGAATCTCTCCATCCACCTAATGGACTACCCCCTTCCGTGTCAAAACTGACAAGGGAGCTTCTACTCTGGAATACTTGGGCACAAACCTCCAGTAGTACCCATCAAACCCTAATAACTATGCATCTCAATCACATTCCTTCGTGGATCCCAAGATAACACTACCTCTATCTTCTCTGGGTCTAATGCAACTCCATACTCCAAGATGAAATTTCCCAGAATGTGGACCTCCCATATCTAGAATTGGTACTTCGAGTGTTTACCATACTGTTGGTGCTATTAGAGTGTATCTAAGACTATCTGCAGGTGTGTAGTGTGCTCCTCCTCAGACACTGAGTACACTAAGATGTCATCAATAAAGACAACCAAAAAACAATCAAGGTCAGGCTGGATTATCTTGTTCATGAGTCACATGAATATGTATATGGAATTGGGAATGCCGAAAGGCATCACCAGGAACACATAATGACCATACCGATACCTGAAGGTCATCTTCAACAATCATCATCCCGTACCCGAAGATGATGATATCCTGATATGAGGTCTATCTTAGAGAACCTCCTTACATCCTTTAGTTGATAGAAGAGTTCATCAATCCTATGTAGTGGATAATGTTTCATCACAGTCACCGGGTTTAAGTGATGATAGTCCACATATAACCTCAAACTCACTTCTACCTTCTTGGAAAACTATACTGGGGATCCCCTTGGTGAAATGTTGGGCCTCACGAACCCATTATCCTACAAGTCCTCCAGTTGTACCCTCAATTCATGAATCTCCACAAGAGACATATGAGAGGCAGGTGTGGATATCAATGTCATCATAGGGTATGGATCAAATCAGAAGTTTAACTCACAACAGAGAGGTGAACATGGAACATCTTCATGAGAGACATCCTTATACTCTATTTTCATTAAGGAAGATGATGAATAATTATATTCACTACACTAAGGGTCAAACTAGCCACCTGAATAGGAATTGGGTACACCGTCCTCTGCCTATGTCCATCAAGAGCTTCAAGGATTTCCCCTCTACCGATAAGGGGAAATCTGGTTCCATCTCTAATGATAAACCACATCCTTCTCCTAATACAATGAATCCTGGGATGAATGGTACTAGTCCATAAAAAGAATTATGTAGTAAGGCCTTCACACTGCTACCACAAGATCCCAATAGATACTCTCATCTCCAAGAGTCAGGTCACACTGTTAGCCCTAGTGTGTGGTCATTGGGTCTCCTCTAGTAAGAGTCTCTAAATGTGAGAATTAAATCAATGGTCTTAAACAAAACATCTTGGTATCAAACAAGAAGAAGTGGCTGGAAAGGTAAATTACTATTACTAGTTTCTATCAATACTAAAACAAAACTAAAAAGACATGCATCATACCTTGATTCATCCATGGAGTCCTAGGGTCATAAGCCTCAATAGTCTTTAAATGTCTGCTCTCCTACTTTAGAGCAAGAATGGTGGGATATACACTCATGAGATTTCCCTTTTCACGACAAGCATAGAAATGCATGCCCTTTTGGAAACTAGAATGTTTTGTCCAATGAACCCTATTGTTCCACAACATACATTTCATAGTATAAATCAATAGGTTCTACTAATCCTTCCTCTCAGGTGATCATTTCCTTGGATTCCCATGACATTGATTCGAACCCTGTGTCTAATCTCTAAGTGCCTAACAATTTATCCATGACTCGGTCTGGAAAGATGGATCCACCTGAACAAAAAAAGGTGGGCCTGCTAGATGATCAATGAGTGGTGTTTACACTCGTATACCACCTGATGGGTCCATCTCTAACACTGGTCCTTGAACGGATTCCTCGTCGCTAGGTAGACTGTTCTTGCTAGAACGTATAAGGAACCGAACTGGCTGTCTATGTCGAGGGATCCTGAAATAGATAAAGATGGACCACAATCAATAAATTATACCTGGTGAGATGAAACTTATACAAAATAACATAATGAGACACTTTTTGGACCAGTGTTTTTATGTATTGATCTAAAAATAAGAATATGAGGTGCTGCTGTGTGGTTTCGTCACCTACTGCACCAACACTATACTCCAAGAATATGAATGTTGGACTCGCAACATTTAACACTGTTGACCCAAAAAAAATTCTTAGTCTATGTGGTAGAACTGACCACCTCTAATACCACTTTGTCATTACTCATCCCCTATGGCCCGTGTCGTGACATACCCCAAGACCACCTCCCAAAGGCTTGGGGTTGGAGACTAGTGCTGAAGGTGTGACCCTACAAGTGGGAGGCATTAGCCTGAGTACCTGTATGTACACACATTCCCAACCACATCCCATAATCTGAAAGAGGAAAATAAGTATACTAGAAGATGTTATGATTACATGTTCAACTGAAAAAATGTGGACCAGAATACAAACCCAATAAAATGAATGAAAACAAAAAATTAAAATGGGACCCGTGTAGCCATCCCCTAAAAACCACACATGATAGTAAGAGTAGTGCAGCTTCAGGAAGCCAAAGTTGTACGTCCTATCTGCTTGATCTTACTGGTAACCACCTACTTCTAGGCCACCATGTCCTCCTTCAAAACATCTAACATCTACACAAGAAACAACACCTGTGGGGAATCCCATGCAGGGGTGGGTAACATAGTACCCAGTAGGGGACCTCCGTCCACTAAGGAGAAATACCACAAAGAAACCACAAATCAAAGCCACCATGTAAGGCCATGATGTAACACCACATGTTAAGAACATAAAATATGGACAGATCACACATGGTACAGTCTAAATCATAGAAAGAATGTCCATCGACCAATGTGATGAAAATTTTCTTACTATTGAAGGACTCATCCTTGATGAGTCATTGCTAATAGGACAGGCCACTATCGATCCACATAACTTCTGCTCGGTTACTAGGCCACTAAAGATCCACACGGTTGGTGCTCATCTGCCAGGCTACTAAGGATACAAACGACTCCTGCTCATCTGTCGGGCCACTGAGGATCCACAATTCTAATACTCGTCTATCTGTCCACTAAGGATCCACATGACTGCTGCTTGATCCATTGTTCATAACTAAATTTTGACTAAGTCCCACATAGAATAACCTAATGGACCATCACATTTTAAGGGTTCCAACACAACATACGGCGCATAAAACAGATGCCCAGTCTCTATGAGATGGGAATATTAATATAAAGGGCCCTTTTGGATTTGAGTTCGATCCAACCTAATCAGATGCCAACCCCCTCCAAAACTACCACAGAGTATCTTTGATTGGTCATCTCATCTCAATGGTCTAAACTCCATAAACGAAAAATCAACTGGACACCTGTTTTTCATGTTATTAGATTTTTAGTAATCAGGGCCTGGTTGCGACTGGGCCCATTCCAACCTTTCCATGGGGTCCCATATACAGAAAATTAATTTGACTGGCCCGACCTAAACATGTTCGGGTTAGGTTAGGTGCATTTTATTCTAGACAATGGGCCATGACCAATGGGCCTCACAAGGCCCGACCGAGTTTCTCCTAGGGTCCATCCTACCGTGTCACCCAACGACCCGGTATCATCAGGCCCAACCCGAAGGGTGCAGGTCCTATCTATCGGTGGGGGTCTAGCCTACATGGCACGGGTCTGGTGCAATGGCTCAGGTCTTTCCTGGCCTGCTGGCTAGGGGGACCCGCCAGCTAGAGACCGGTGGTGCGTGCCTAGGATTCGACCACCACCACCACATCCCCTCTCTTTCCGAATGTGGCACATAAAGAGTGGGATGAAACTTCCATACAAATCCCTCTTGGTGTCGTGCCAAGAACCTTCCATGGCAGATGGGATGCAACCTCCCCTCCGTCATGGTCGAGCGACCGCAGCTCGCCAGGTTGCCGGGGCATCCCGAACGTAGGCCACTGCTTCCATACAGTGCTGGTCGGTGCCTCTTCATCACAGTGTCGGTCGGCAGCACTCCTCTATGCTGTCGCGACCAGTTGGCCACATCCTACTGCTGCCGTACTGCACCGGCGGGCATTCCGCCTCCCTTCTCCAACATCCACTTCTACCGTCGTTACCTTCATTGGCCCCCAAAGTTCCTATAGTGGTCCATCTTGTTATCCATCCATGCCTACAGACCTCTCGAGTCACTGACATCCCTATCGTGGCCCCAGATTCTTATTATCATCGATTTGAGGATATGAACACAATGAACACATGTGCGGAGGGAACCAGGAATTTATTTCATCAGTTCAAACCCTCCGTGTTAGAGTTTTAAAATAGGGAATGTTCCGGGGATTACCATTCTATCAACCATACAATTAATCCGGAATAGAGAACCCAAGAATGGAACCCTCCCACAAGAACGTACATTCCATCAATTGACATGTTTGTGGTTTAGTAAACATTCATCATTCAGAAAAAGAATAAGGAAGCCATAAAACCAAAATCAAGACACTACCTCGTTGACGTTCATTTCCATAGTGCCTAGTCCTTGAGGGTCCAAGAGTTTGTTGGCTTTCATCATTCGTCGAGGTAAGTTGAAGTTAATGAAATCAACCGACTTTCATCATTAATTTGTTGGGGAGGAAATTCATTGAAGTATTGTTAGATAATCCTCACACTTTAATCCCCATTCAACCAATTCATCAAACTATTAAAAAGAAAACACATTGCTACATTTATATTACATTGCGATGTCGAGTCCTTACACTATTTCATTTATAAAATAACATTACTATATCGTGTCATTAATGTATGGTTATGTTTTGTGTTAATGATCCATTAAAGATCCCCATTAATGCATGTCATCATTGCCTGGTTTCCTCATCGCAACGTCACTGTGTCGTCACCTGTCGGTGAAAAAATAATGAAAATAACTTTTATGTTGTTTTATTATTTTTCTTGAGATGTCTGAAAATTAACTTTTTTGTTCGGCCTTTGCTTGGTGATGTTAAGCCATTTCTAGGTGAATCCCAGCATTCTATGATCAACTGTGCCCTCAGATTTTCAATCTAAACACTGGTTCAAAAGTTAGAAAAACCTGTTCTCAAATTTAATAAACGTGCATTAAAAGAAGTTCAAAACTCCATTCCAAGAAAATCTGGCCCCAGAATCATGTACCGTTAGAGCATGTAGTATTTAATTAATTCCATATAATTAAAAAAAATTATATGAAAATTATGAGACATTAAAAAACAAACCTACATGTATAAATTAATATTTAGTTAATTAAATATTAAATATTAGTTATTCTTATAAAATTCAAATAGTTTGGAATTTCACCAGACACCAATCCTAGAGTAAACACTATATAATGAGACAAAAATAGTTTTCAGAAAAAAGGTCATATTCATGTGGAAATAACCATCTTACCCCATTAAAAGCATCTCAATGAAACAAATTCAAATTTCTGCTCAATATTTCCATCCAAAAAACACAAGATATTATCAAGAGTAATTTTAAACACTAATGATGATTTACACAGGAAATCTGAAGTCTATTGGGTGTAAAATAACATGAAATAATTCCTTGAATTTCAGTAACTTTTTGGTTGAGAGATAAAATGGAATTAGTTTTAAGAGGATATTTTCCACTAAATCCAAGGGGGAGTTTGTTGAACCCCAAATATTTTTTAGTGGATTTGATGAAAATATATGTTGTATTACATTTAGTGAAAATAAAAATATTGAATATTTTATTTATTATTGATGTTTAGAGGATATTTAAAATAATCCTTGGATGCCATGTTTGGAGAATTTTTTATGAATGGATTGAATTTATGGATATATTATTTATGAAATAAAAAACACACATATGAGGTAGGACTAGTTCGGGTTAAGCCTAAATATGTACATATATTGATGTAATATATCATCTATGTATTGAGATTAGGGTTTATCAGAACTGGTGGCCAAGATCAAAAGCTCTACTAAGTGGAGTGGGTGGAAGGAAGGGGAAGTGTGTATGTGAGTACTCATGTGTAGAGGAATATTTTTTTGGAAAGGTAGGTAGTTGGAACATAAATTAACATGAAATGGTAAAGAAGTTATTAGAATCTCACAGATAGGGATATACATGACGTAGTAGGTTATAACCCATTCTAGTATAAAATGAATAAACTTTTTTGGGAGTGTTATATTATTAAGTGGTTCCCATTCGACTTGAATTTTTATTTTGGATAGTGAGGTGGAGGAAATGTTCAATTATAAAATTAAATACACATATGATTAAAATAAAAAGAACCCCTCATCTGTAATAATGAAATTTGGGACTTCATCTTCCTCCAACCATCACGATAGTCTAAATGAAGTGAACACCATGTGTTAAATAACACTCAAACCTATAAACACTCATGGAAATCTCAAAATTCTATGTCAATTTTCATGATGATTTATAAGGGTCTTTGGGAAACACGATGAATCACTATAGGGATGATCTAGTTGATTGCATTATGTGAAGTAAGAGAAGTGTGGGATTATAACAAAAAGGTAAGTGGGTTCACTACTTGTTTTTCAAGTGTTATTAGGCTAGGATAAATTTATATAGATGGGTAATATTAAAATTAGATGCCATGTATGAATATTTATGAGCTTTTTCAAATATAAAAAATACCAATTATGAAAAGTAACCACATATGTAGATGATGAGAGAATTTAAATATGAAATTTTAACAATACGAAAATTTATCAATAAATCATTCATAAAATATGCATAAAAGATTCTGGTAACACCAAACCTATTATATAAGTATATTTCAAGTGTTAATATACATGAATTTATTATGTGAATAATTCATGTCTACTTTTATAGAATAAGAAGTCCAATATAAAAAAATATAAACAACTCTGAATGGTTGATGATTATTATGGAAAATGGACTGATAAAATTACTGAATAAAATAATCACTCATAGATAAGGTGATGTTTCACTACGTGAGAATGATTTACGTGTGGTTATTTGGGATTTTTATAGTTCTATATCCTCATAAATTTCCATGTTTTTCAAATATTAAATAATTTATGTGAATTTTTGGGCATAGAATCATTGAGAGAAAAATGTGTCACCATTGATTCATATATGAAAGAGGTGAAGGAGGAGTTTCATATTATGAAATATTAAAATTATTATATGATATATTTATGTGACTATAAGAACATAAGATATGAAGACACAAATGGGAGGATCTATTCTAATAAAAAATATTATTAGAAGGAAGAAGTGACTTTTTGTGATATCTATATATTGAAAAGTAGGAGTTTGATCATGCGTACAATATTCAGGGTGATGAAATAGAGAGGCGGATTCATAACAAGATATTAAAGAAAAATATCAACTTCTATATTTATAGAAGTGAAAGGGGGATTTTTTTATCCATCAAAGTGAAGTCATTATAGATACTTTACTGAAAAGAGGAAGTTGGTATTAAAAATTTTTTTATGAAAGAGGAAGACTTGGTGTATTCTAATGAACCCTCCAAAGGATAAGTATTTTTCATATTCCCTAATGGAATAGAGACTTAGAAGGTGATATTCATAGGATATTTCTGATAGAACTTGTGGAGTTTAAATTACAGTAATTCATATTTGGTGAAATCTAATAATTAATAGGTGATATTGTTCTTTATCCTATTTTCACGATGTATTCACCTTTAAAGTCGTGGGTGAATGAGAGAATAGTATTGGATGTGATCTTGGGGAGATAGTGAATCTACACTAATCTATTGTAAGGATAATGATACTAAGAAATAATGATCTAGACTAAATCCAACAAGTATCGATCGTATTAATTTTTTCCCCCAACACACTACAAGATATATACACATTGAACAAGATCATAGTGGTGACATATGTAAAAAAACTTACGTCATTCTTCTTGAGTTACTTTTCTTTCTTCACAGAATCACTAGATAAATTTGATTATACAATCAAATGAAAAATTGATATAAAATACAATTCATTTAATTGGATTGATAAAAATTCTAAAAACTAAGAGAAATGGTTTACATTTCAGAGATAATGATCCAACAGAGAAATAAAAACATTCAAAAAGTATCCACACCATAATTCACCCTCTCATAGGATATCCAATCACTATTTGGGCGTAACACATGGATAGAGTGAAAATCCCTTTTCCAAGACACCATTCTAATGTGACTTTTATGATGTGGAATGATCTACTACAATAGTTAAAATTCCATAGTAGGGTTAAATTGACCTTGATCTGATGTCTATATGATCACATCAAGCACCACCCATGCATTTATATATATCAAAAAACATCTATTTGAGGTTCTAAAACTCGTATAATTATGATCTGAATCTCAATTAACAAAATGAACCATATTTTAGAGTAAAAAACTCAAATTCCCTTATAAAATTTTTATCCCAAAAAGATATGGGTCTTTATGATTTCCCATCAATACACTTATTCCACCGAAGAAGCCTTTATAGTCAATAATAATAAATATTAACATAAAATTGATTCCAATTAATCATTACCTAGATGTATTCTATCATGGAATACTAAATTATTTTCCACTGCACAACACTAATCCAATTATTCTATATTTATAAAAAACCATACAACCACTCGTAACCATATCCCAATAAATTTGGTAGCACTCAATGATAATCATATATTTTAAGAAAATATAGTTTCACCAACTAGTTAATACCCTACCTTATAGTGGTCCCCAAAAGATTACATTGGTCATATATACTGATTCCAGCCCATAGTTCATCCCACCATAATAATCACCTAATAAAATTTATATCTTTATATCCATTGAAAATATCTATGTGGTTCCATCACATAGAACCAATTTAATGAAAAAAACTAGTCGATCATCCCTTAGATTAACCTTATTGTAAATGATTATCCACAACCATATACACTCTATCTCATCTCCTAAACATGATGCCTAATTATTAAGGGGAATCATGATATCATTGAATAACACACATCAATGTTAAAACCCAACATTCGGTGTAATTGAAAATTTTAATCATCATCCTACCAAATCTACTATTGAACTCCACCTATCAGTACAAAAAAATTATAATCTAAATCACCATCAGATCACATCCATAGAAATCATGATAATAATGTCAAATAAAAAAGTCTATCTAATACAATATATAAAATTCGAAATCTAGTATTTTTTATGGAAAAATATAAATATAGAAATATAATACTTGACAATAAGGATGTCATGATAAATACCCATGATTAGTCTCATCACATTCATACCACTACCATCATGACAGTCACACCTCTATGATTAGAAAAACGCTCCCCGACATAATACTATCTATTATCATCACTTGTCTAACCCAAACACTGATGTCCACAATACTTGATCTATCCATTACCCAGAAAATGACTGGAAATACCACAACACCTATCACAAACTCAATTGTATACAAAAATATAACAAATATAGAGGTGTAGATAAATAATAAAATAACAACCATAAATTCATTAATGTATATTGTTTATGAAAAAAATAAATTGCCCATATATTAAGTGGGTCCATACCTATGAAACAAAATTTGATCATAAATTGATATCTGAGATGAACTATAACTGAATTTGGGTTAATTCACCCATCCCATTTAGGGTAAAATGATTCATGTATGAATGATTCAGACCATTGTAGAAAACCTTACAATTCACAGATATAATAAAGGGGTATAATAGGGTTAGAACATGATAAGAATATCCCATTTCTTAAACCTTTTAGATGACAATAGACAAATATGGGAACCATAGTATTAATATATAATATATCCCTTTTAATTAGAAATTTAACCAAATTATATTTCAATAAAATTACAACAACATTGATCCTAAAAAGATACTAATATAACATGTGCATTAAACTAAACAAGAAAACATAATAATTACGATAATTAATCAATATAATATACATGATTTTAATTTGTGATTTACACTCAATGAAATTATAAGACATGAATTTTCATATATAATACATGGAATAAAGGGGAAAATTATATAATGAAAGAAAGAGATTTCAATATAACTAAAATAGTTGAGTCTATAATTGTTTTTTCAAAAAAAAACAGGAAGAAACATTATTATAGAAATACATTTGGTTTTTATTAAACTGCCTCAGACATATATCATTACAAGATAAACTCTATAGTGTATTATAAATGATAGGGGTTTTTGGTACTAATTAATTTTTTTTATCAATTCCTTGGGTATATGGAATTTGATTAAGCCACCCCTTATAGAATATGATAAACATATAATAAATATATTTTTATGGTTTGGACCATTATTCAAAAAGAATATATAGTCGAGGAAGGAAATACATTAAATATATTGATATCTTATAAGATGGACTTTTATAGTAAATAAACTAGAAATAACTCAAGGAAATAGAATTATCTAATAAGGTCTAGATTTTTTAGAATATATGTTAATCCAAATTTTATGAGAAAAAAAATTAAAGTAGGATTTATAGGTAATATAATGACGCACCGTGTCATAGATGAGAAATAGAAATAAAATAAATTCACTTAAATAAGGGATTGATAATAAGAAGCATGAGATGAGTGGAGAGAAGATTGAGTTTTTAAAGGAGGTTGAAATAGATGTAAATAGGAAAAAATCACAAACATTATAAATTTAGGGGTTTAATTTAAATTTTGAAAAGATAATATGTTCTTTTATTTAGTGAATTATATATTAGAAACTATGTTATACGAGGTAAAAATCCACCAAGTACTTGGTAGTTCATGATAAAACTACTTGCATACTAGGTTCATTACTTGGTACCTCACACAATGTCACCAGATACTCGATATTTACTTCACCTCACTCGTTCCCATTTTCCTTTAACATTGCTTGTATCCTCCTAAAACCTCTTTCTCTAACAATTATATAAGAAATAGATATAATGGAAAATGGAATTACCAATCTATATGGTTAGTGTCATTAAAGGAATCCCAAAATCTAGCTTCATATCCATGAAAAGATTTAGTTAACCTTTTATGGGAATTATTCCTGCCATTGAAAATTCATTTAATCCTTATTCTCATGGAGTTCACCCTAGATCTTTCCATACTACCACTTTAACAAAACTAGAGGAATTAAATCTCTTTGTAATGGTGTATTACATTCATTTAAAATTTATATAGGATGCATTATATTTGATTCATCAGCCTCAAGATAAATTCCATTATACCAAATCAAATGTGAGGGTTCAATTAAATACATTCTTAGTGAATAATAAAAAATAGTTTTTCTCTTGGTGAATAGTTTTTATTGTCAGAGAAATAAATAGGAAGACTCTCCAAATCTATTCAAGAACTTAAAATGTCTTACATAACTTATCTTAGTTTACCTTTCATCCATCTGTCAGACATCTAAATTTAATAAACCCCAACAGAAAATTTAATCACTTATACTAACATCCAAGGATGGATTTTATAGTAATGTGATTTTTACTATTATTAAGCCATTTTTAAGTCATCTAACCCAATTCTTTCATCTCCTAGAAATGTATGTTTGATTATAGAGGATTCCCCTATCACATAATTATAGAGAGTGGAATGATATGGCTATCCATATAATTATTTGAATGGTTCCCCCAAGATATAAGATTGGTAACTAATAATATCATATGATTCAACCAAGGAGGGATGATCATCCCATGAGACACATATTTGAGAAAATAGGACCACATCATATGCTTTAATATACATATAGTTTTTTTGGACTGGAAATCAGTTTTTTGATGAAAAAAATACATAATTTCACCTATAATCCTAGAATTTATTAAATTCCATTCAATTATTTAGATGTGAACCTCATCTATATTTTAGATATAAAATTAAATTTCCCCTCATGATCATTTATAATTACATTGGCATTAAATTTCCTATGACCATCCTTGAAAGAATCCCCCCAGATAAGAAAAAAGTGATTCATTATTTTAACATGATCCACAATCATGGGCACTGTATCCATGGAATTAAATTATCTTGGTATATGGGTCATTAAGAATATTATCATTTCATGTCATTTATGAACATAAAAAAATATTGACTAAAGAGTACTAATAAGGTTATTTGTCTCTACATTTTCTTACTGATAGGTAAGATATCTAAATACAAACTACTCAATAGACATACTTAGTAAGGGAAACTAAAAAGGAAAATGTGCATCTCAATACATTTTAGTGATCCCATAATGAAATTACCATATAATTCAATGGAAAATTTCCATAACTTCTACTCATATTCTCAGAACACTGAAGAGTCCTCCATGGATATATAATCAAGAATGAGAATCATGAAACTAGTCACTGTGGATCTTCCTAGCTTCTTGTTTTTCTTAAAAAAATATATAATAAAAATAAAAAAATATAGGAGTATGTACATAATTATACAACATATGATATGGGATTGATGGGGTTTAAAAATTATCCACTCTGATCCATGATCACATCGATATCAAGTTCATCCTTCCACATCCTTTTTCACCATTCTTCATTTTCATTTATTATATTTTAATAGTGAATTTTATTTTTATGGGCATAAATTACCATATTTCCTTTACTATAAGCATACAAAAATTTAATTTTTTTAATACTCAATATATAACACCCAAAACCATCTCCTTATGTTTTTTTATTTATTTGGGAAGATATAATTAATGATTTTATGATCAGATATACTTTAAGTAATTCACCAAAATAATAATTCATCTATCTGTTTAGTCTATGAAACGATGTATTAATTTTCAAATAAAGTGTTCAGTTGTTATTTTCTAGTTGATAAACTTTTCTAGGACCCAACTCCACTAACCATTTATTATGGGTGAGAAAAATCCATATCCTATGGTGGATTCATCACAATACAGCTCAAATAACATTCCTAGATATGTGAAAATATTAACTATATCTAAGTTAACATCTTATTTAATTCATAGAAGTCTACGTTATATTGATTAAAATATTTGAATATATCCTTGTTATTAGTTAGAACATTCACAAGATAAATGATTCTTGAGAATTCTTAATTTAAATATTAGTAATACCCATTGAGTTTGATTAATCTTTTATTATTAAAAACATTCAATTGAACCTTTTGTGACATTATGAAATCCATTTTTCCATGATCCAATAAAATTATTTCTTTTGAGATAACACTCCCAAGAAAAATAATATTAGAAAAAAAAATTCTGTTATATTATATTATAACTAATAATACTACAATATTTGAAATAATATTCAAAGATATTTTTCATGTATGTTTTGATTATTAGAACAATCCAAGATATTATACACAATCATTACAATGGATGGGTTCTAGATTGGATTATTTTTTTTACATTAGGGATATAAACATAGAAGGATCATTAGTCACAAATGGAATGAAATGATTCTCAAAATTTTTATATTGGTCCTAGAATGCAGTCTTAGGGATGTCTTAGGATCTAACAAGAAGCTGGAGATGACATGAATAAAGATGAAATTTGAAGAACCATATTCCCACTTTAAATGATCAAAGATATAATCAATAATGTATAAAATGTTAAAATTCTTGATATTTACAAGTTTGTCTTTTTGTAGTCCATATTATGGTTTAAAATTCTATACACTATCTTGAAATATATAGCTTTCACATTCCAAGAGAATACGACAGGCCTATGGATTATTCTAAACATAAGCTCCACAAATGAAATATTCATCTCTAATAATATATTCAGATAAATTTTATATAGAGGAATGAAAATAGTTTTAATTCTACAAAAGATATTGAAAGAAATACCACCTCATTCATAGGTGGAAATATAGAGAAGTATTTAAAAAATACATCTTGGTAGAGGTTTTTCACTGGAGGTATAATATGACATTTATTAGGTTAAATTACTCTATGAATTAAACTAGATATTAATGAGGAAACACCTATAACCTACCCATAATTAGGACTTTAACAACTAGCCTGAAACAACCACTCTATATGGAGTTTATACTGTGTACCAGCTAAAGACAAGGCAAATACCCTTTGATAATATCATTTAATGAAATAATGAAATAGAGTTAGGCTATTGATTTCTAGTATCATATCAAAAAAGTTCATATTTAAGACTATAATCTCTTATATATGGCCAAAAGATGTAACCACTAAGCACATAAAGTACATATTATTGACTTCTATACTATTTTTCCTAGATGTGTATTAAAGATCATATATGGGGGTAATATCAACAATTTAATATTAAAAAAGTGATGAAAAGGTGGAATAAATAAATGTTGAACCTATATCATATAAATAAATATCAAATACCATGGACACTAATATTTTCCATAAAATTATAGATGAACCTACTCTAACATTGATTGTAGATTGGTCCACTACATATAAACCACCCACAACCATTTATTGGACCTAATGTGTAGCTCCTCCACTGAAGATTTCACTACAACCACTTTATCATGATTACATTGGATTCCCATCCATACCCCTAGATGGTGGTCAACTTCATCTTGCAGGTTAATATACATATGTATATTATGATACCTATGTTTGTTGAGGTCACTATCCAACACTCTATGATGAATTTTATCAAAATAAACTTTAGATATAATCATACCTACTAGACAGGTGGCACAATATTACTATATAGGTGAAACATGGAATGATGTTACAGAGGCATGCACACTGGAAACACTGTGTTACATATCTTCCCAAATAAGAAGTAAAATTTATTCCATCATCTTTCCTCCCTTGGTACAATTAAACTTTTATCATCTAAACTATTTATATTTCCATCCATTGGAGGAAATACCACCCATATCATGGACAAGTAATGAACTTCCAAATCATTGGCCTCCTATAGATCCATTCTTATCTAGAAAGAAAATTCAACTACTTCACTGAAGGTAGTATAGTTAAAAGAAAAAATATGTGCCTATAATGGATCCGTCATACCCTCATTAACTCAGTTAATGGAATTCAGATAAAACTTATCAATGAGAGTATCTTGAAAATCCATATAGGACAAATGAAAATCTTTTCAAGATTTCAATATGATGGCCCACCATTTGCAGGATTCTACTTATAATATTAGGTTAATTGTTAAAACCTCATGTTACAAAGGAGTCTCATTACTATTAGTGATCTGATGATGATAATTGATATATTCATTGGTCTCTTGAAAATACACAACGCCATAGAAGGAAAAAGTATGGAGACATTGTAAATCATTCACAATTTTAGATATGGTAGGTTCTATTCATAAATATTACTAACATATAACATAAATAAAGACCTAAGGGTACAATGTAGTATATTTTGGTGGCACAAGCTCCCCCACCCATTCCAACTCAGTGGTATTTGTTCATCGATCTCATGTACTCAACAATAATGTAAAAAACATCAATTTCTTCCCCTTTTTGTTAACAATCCCAATGTTCTAAATATTGGTAATATTGATTAGTTTATACACAATATCTTATCGCTTTAATTATTTATATATCAAAAAAATTCAATTTGAAAACACTTTCCCAACAAACACTTAATTTTATTTAAGCATGCTTGTAACATAAACTTAATTTCTTAAACAACATGATTTAAATATTTTTTTTCAGAAATTATTAGACATGATTCAAGCGTAACTCAAGATAATAGAACTATAAAAAATGGTTAAAAAATTATAATTAGGGTAACCATATATTGACTCATATTATTCTATTATTTACCAACAAATATATAGGAAAAACTATTCATTTATTATTATTTTTTTTGTTAACATGTTCCTAAAATTCATCACAATTACAATATAATCAAGGACAGAAAACCATGTAATATTTTATGTAATCACACATATTCCTACATATTGATCCCTAATACAATGTGTGACCGTTGAAGATTAAGAACAATTCTGAAAAGGAAAGAAAGGATGATATCCCAAACTAATTTTTTTAACTCTAACATATGCCAGAATTATCATGGGCGTGAATATTTTTGGGCCACATTCAAATTATTCAAAATCATATATCCCATCTATTCTCATTTTTCACACTCTGGATCCCTTTATTTTAGTTTTAATACGTGGTGTTAATGATTATTTTATATATACACTAATACTATTGAGTACGTCAGAAACAATACCTATATACCACCTATGAATCACTATAGGATGTCCTAAATGATGGGGATTGGGATCCATATCAGTAGGAGATGGTTCCACTCATGATATTAATATATACCCATGACTAGACCATTTCAAAAGTGGTATGAGAAAAAAAATCCAAGAACTCTATGGAATAACTATTCAAACATGGAATCATAATCAATATGGAAGGAGAAAAGAGATACATGAAAAAATATACACACAACTAATAATTGTAAACTATTTCATAAGTAGATCTACACTACATCAGTAATTGATACTATAAATAGAAAAATAATAATATTTTCATTTAGACAAACATGTATTAGTGACCTAAAAATTGGATCTCCCATATAATGTCTCTCATGAAAAAAAAATAAGGAAAACAATTCAGATTCGATCGTAGACTTCCTCCAAAAAGTGAATATAGTTTCCTAACAACATCTAAATTCATGTTCAACTATCTACCATAAGCAAATTTTTCTTTACCTAGACTATGTATATGTTGTTCTATACACACAACAAGGGAAACATTTTCATGGTGTGGGTATGGTATACTGAGTATTCAGTCACCACATCCCCCAAAACACCTATCAAAAAATATATTGTATGAAGTTAGAGAGAAAATATAGGGGAGTAGATAAATGGGAAAATGGCATGCTTTAAATATAATAAATCATAGTACTTATGACCACAATAATAAATTTCAATACTAGGAGAGTCTGTTTCTATCAAACCCTCTTGAGAACAAACATGAGATATGAGATTAATCATAACTAAAGTCCAAGGGAACTACACATCCCAGTTGGTCGAAAGTTATTGGATCCAACCTTCTAATTCATGGATAAAGGAAATAGTAATAATAGAATCAAGTCACTGCCAGCCTACCCTATTCAATGAAATTATATGATGAAAACATGTGTGTACACATGGACCTTTAAATGAAGGTATAATATACCAATTTTAATGTATAATTAATATACCAAATAAATTGAGTGGAACACCAAGCATTATGAATGCATAGAAACATAACAAGATCAATGAAACAAGCATTATATCATAAAAATAATTGAAACCAATCAATACAATACAGATTCATATAATTCATATCAGTCACCCAAAAAAATTAGAATACATGACTCATTATTTACCCTATATAAAGAAAGAGAATAAATTCATAAACATGGAATATGAATATGTAAATACCATAAAAATATCTATGTTCATACTCAATATTTATCAAAATGTCCTGAATAATCATTATCAGATAAAACCATTTGGTTTAAATTAAAATCAACCAACCCCATATCATTTCCATTTTTACTCCTAATGAGAATAAGATATATAAGGGGGTTTCATACAAATTTTATCAAATATAAGTTCCTTGGGTTCTATGAAAGAATATTAAGTCATCATCTTAAGCTTTTGAAAGAAAGAGAATAAGAAGAGATTTAGTACTTGGATGGTTCATTTTATGGATGATTGAACTGTGGAAGGAAATGATGTCAATACCTCGATATAACCCAATATAAGCTTATACAGTAACAAAAAAAAATAAAATTGAGTAAATAAAAATATTAAATATGTCTTGGATTTTTTAGAATGGAGATTACACCCATTTCTATGAGCATATTCACAAAGAATATATATAGAGGTGAGACAATTCCTTCCATATTAAAGATAAGAAGTAGAAAAAATAAAGTCACCCATATCAAGAAAAAATGTTGAAAATAATAAGAAGAGTGGATTATATAGGGATCCATTAATGGAGTGTGAACCATGAGAAAATGGGGGAATACATACATATGGTTGACTATTTTGTGGTTTAATTATAGTATGAATTTTTTCCCCTTATGAGAAATAATTATTGAACTCCTAAGTGTTTGGGAAGGATTTTTGACAAGGGGATTTGTTGAAAATATGGGAAGTATTTTTTTCCAATATCTTTGGTATTGAAAAAGAGAAAACATTTGATTAATTTTAAATAAAAGGCATTAATTTTTTGGTTATTCATGAATAATTATTGTTTATTCACTAAATCCACAATATTAGAGTTGATTTAGTTTATGGGAAGTTCCATGAAGGCTAGAGGTTCATAAATTATAATTTAAAATAATTAGAATGGGTTTTGGAAGATTATTTAAGGGTAAATATAGAATTATGTATTTGGTCTAATGTTAACCACATCCATTCATAATGTTAACCAATAGAGATTATGGAGTTTTTTAAGGGAAGCTCACCCATGCATAATGGTAACCATGACTACACATAAAGGCATGATAAGGAAATTTTTATTGTGTAATGGTAATTTAAAACACTATGTAAATTTATGATGGTGGATATAAAGTTATATAAGGGTTATAACACCCATTTTAAATACAAAAAAAAGTCAAGCTCCACTGTGTAAGGGTTGACTAGGTTATGTAAGGGTATCTCACAAAGCCTCGCATGGTACTGAGGTTTTGTAAGGATATCCATTTAAGGGTTAAGGATGTTTAAAGATACTCATTAAAGGGTAAATAACTTGATTTTTAAGGTAATGGATGCCCAATTATGGGTAAAAGATGTTTCAACAAGGGTAACCTATAAGTTCCACAGCTCATGTAAAGGTACATGAAATATGCATTTGGCTATACGGAATCACGTGTATGTGTAGCATGTGGAAGCTTAAAGTTACCAAGACACATATAAAGGTAACCCACAGATGTGAAAGGGTAAATTATGATATGAATATGGGTATATGGATTCCTTTATTAAGTTACCAACTCATATAAAGTTATTAAGAAAAATGTTATTATATAGAAGCATGAATAGAATGGAAATATAGAAATATCCAATACATAGTTATAGATTAGAAAAATTGATACTTGGATGTTTATGTAAAGACCCGTAAAATTCAAGGGAAATTTTTTCTTAATTTTCTTTAGAATTTTACAAGAGCGCGGTTTCAGACGGCACCTGATTCCGAGGCCCGGAGTGCCCGGAATCATTTTCCGAAGTTTGGCTCGGGTACGTTCAGTGAACGAACGAGCGGGTTTTCCTAACTTTTGATCCGGTGCTCGGAATTGAAATCCGAGGGCATAGTTGAACTCGCAGCGCCGATATTCCCTTAAAGAGACCTTTTCGGGAGTTGCGTTTGTTGCGGGTTGAAAGTTAGTTTTGGGGATTAAAAGATAAGTAAAATAAAATTTTGTGTGTGAATTTTATTTTATTCATGGTAGTTAGACTCTCTCATGGGAAGTTGTTGGTGGGGCCCACAACCACCCAACTTCCCATGTGTGGTTATGAGGGAGGTGGGGCCCACACGTGCCCCCACCTTTTCAAATTCCCTAACCCCTCTAAACCCCCTCTTAATTATGTGACTCTCCCCTACTTTAATTCTTGCCAACTTATCTCTTCTTTTAATTTTTGACAACTCTAGAATTAATTAATGTAATGAGTTAATGAGGTGAGTTGTGTGTGGTTATTGAATTTCAAACCTTTGAAATTCAAAGAGGTTGGTTTGTGTGAATAAAATAAGAAAGAGTCTTATTTTATTTTGTTAGAATTTTATCTCCTTGAGAGAGTAGGGAAGTCTTCTTCATCTTCTTCAAACTCAACGAAGAACGCAAAGAACGCCGTTCTTCAACGAAGAACTTCTCCGCCGAAGAACACGGTCCATCCGCGACGCCGTATCCGCGACGCGACGTACTTCTTCTGCGTCATCTCTTCCGCGACGGTTTTCCGCGACGAACGCCATCGACAACGACTCTTCCTCCGACGTCAAAGGAATCGACACCAATATTCCACGACTACGTCAACGTGCGACTATCGAGGTAGGGGTTCTTGAGTTCGTTGTTTTCTTTTTATTTGACTTTCCTCAAGACTTGACGAAGAATGCTCAAGTTCCGACGAAGAACACCGCTCCGCTCTTCTTCGTCTTCCGTGTCAACGAGAGAGAACACCGCTTCTTCCTCGGACAACCTTCGTCGGCGTACGAGGTTTCGCCAACGACTTGTCTCTTTGGACGCATTCCTTCGTCATCGGATTTGACGAACGGCTACCGTGACGCCCGACCTCTGCGACGTCGTCTTCCGCGGAACGTTGACAATCTTCGAACCTTATACCAAGTAGGGGTTGTTGTTTATTGTTAACTTATTTTATTCTTGCTCTTGGTTCGCATGACTAACGTGAGGATTGAATATACAAGTGATATTATTTTAACGTGAGGGGGCCGGACCGCACGATCACGGCCAAACCCCCTCCATCGTCCTTGTTGATTAGCTTGCGGGTGGATGAATCAAGGTGGCGTGGTGCCGTCGCACTACGCGGATATTCGCCAATCCTTTTTGCGCAACGCCGTCGCGCCGCGCCATGGAAGAATCATAAAGAACGCGACGCCGTCGCGCCGCGTCGAAGGGAATCAAATGCGCGGCGAAGGGGCGCGGTGCCGTCGCACCGCACCGGACGACGAACACCGCGGCCGGTTCCGGGCCACGGTGGGACGAGGAGACCGCGGCCGGTTCCGGGCCGCGGCGGGATATGAAGACCGGCGGCCGGGCCGCCGGCGTCGGAAGCCGAAGGCGGGACCGGAATTTCCGGTCCCGTTGGTGAAAACCGGCCGGCCAGCTGGCCGGCCGGATGGCAGAAAACCGGGGGAATAAATCCCCCGCCCGGTTCATCAAACCCCCCCCTCTTAATGAGGGGGCGGTTTCCATGTGGGAGGCAAAGCCCCCCGTGTCGTCCAGCAGGCCCCCTCATGTGAGGGGGCGGTTTTGTTTTAAAACCGGCGCGGCACGTGCCGCGCCGCCAGGGGGAAAAAACGGGGGAGGGCGGGGGTGTCACCCGCGCGCCGCCTGCGCGCCCAGCGCGCCGCCGCGCCGCCCCAGCGCGCCGCCGCGCCGCCTCAGCGCCCCTCCGCGCGCCTCCGCGCCGCCGCCGCGCGCCGCGCGCCCCGCTGGCCGAACCGGCCGGGCCGGTTCGGGCCGGGTCGGCCCAGACCCTTCCTTCTCGAACCAGAATCGGTTTTTGGGCCATAACTTGAGCCTCGGACCTCCGAATGACGAACCGTCTACGGAAACGCGATCCTTGGATCGAGACGGTCGTTTCGGTATATCGTACTCAAGGTTTCGATTCACTTTGAGTTCGGCCGGGTTGGTTCGTTCACGAAACCAACCGGGCCTTCGGAGCGGAAACGCCCATATCTTGAGCTACGGACGTCCGAACGGCGTGCCGTCAATTCTGATAAGTTACTCTTAGTGAGACGGATCTTTTGGTATACTCCGCCCGAGGTTAGGACGCAAGTGGAGTACGGCCGGGTTGGTTCGTTCACGAAACCAACCGGGCCCTCGGAGCGGAAACGCTCATATCTTGAGTTCCGGACGTCCGATTGACGTGCCGTCGACTTTGATGGAATCCTCTAAGTGGGACGGAACTTTTGACATACTCCGCCCGAGTTTTGGATACAGTTGGAATATGGCCGGGTTTGGTTCGCTCACGAAACCAACCGGGCCCTCGGGACGAAAAGGCTAATAACTCACAGACCGGGCGTCCGATTGACGCGCCGTCTGTTGCGTTGAGACTCCATTGACGAAGCGGATGTATGTGGAACTTCTTCGTTGGACTTTGAGATACTTGGAGTATCGACCAGTAGATCGTGGAGTGGACCCTTCCGGAGACGAGCTGGCGGGGGAGCGTTTGGGTGTAGCGGCGGACCTGTGGTACTTGACAGTGGTGGTGCGCTTGGATGCAGCAGCAGACCCTTGGCGGTGGAGCGCTTGGTTGTAGCGGCGGACCCGCGATACTCTACGGAGTGTGTGCGCTTGGTTGTAGCGACAGACCCGCGACGGTGGAGACGTGCGTGCGGAGTACGGAGACCGTGTAGCCGACTAAGACCTGACGACTGCTTGACCGACTCGACTTGGAGTGAGTCGACTAGCCCAGTGGACGGAGCGCCCAGTAGTTGGCAGCAGACCCACGGCGGACGGAGCGCCTGGTATTTTGCAGCAAACCCGCGGTACTCGACAGGAGGAGTACCTCAGTAGGCTATTTGGGTGAGCACCCGGTATTTGGCGACAGACCCTCAGCGGACGGAGCGCCCGGTAGTTGGCCTCAAACCCGCAGTACTCGACAGGAGGAGTACCTCAGCAGTCTTATGGTTAGTGAGCAGTACCTCGGAGTCGTGACAGGACTACTGCACACTTCAGAGACGGGGCTCTTCAGCAGCTACGGTTTCGATAATGAAAATCCTGGTTTGAGCTGAGTCAATGATCTTTGTGTTTCCTCATGATTGTGATGGGTCGCTTGATAACTTAGGTATATGTATGGGCATATACCTGGGTAATGGTTATCCGTTGATTTCATAAACTTGTTATAAACTGTGTGGACTTGTACTGTTATCTTGTGTGGATTTACTGTTTACTCTTCTTTGTGGATTGGGTTGTTCTTGGGCTCGGTGTTGGAGCCGAACGGAAATTGGTTACATAGGTATATGTATGGGCATATACCTAATCAATACTGGATGTTACTTCGTGATTGTATCCTTCATGTGGTTTATCCTTTGTGGATTTCAGGTGACCTTCGGGGGGTCTCGGGGTCCCTACTGAGTAACTTATACTCACCCCTGCACGGGCTATGCCCGCACTTCGTTGTGTTGGTTGCAGACGACGGATAGCGCTGATAGCGGTTGAGGCTTACGGAGTAGGTCGGTACCCGGAGGAGGACCACTGAGCGGGACGTGCTCAGAGCGGACAGTTGGACCCGAGGAGTTGTGGAGCTATCTGTACCTACCCTTCAGGTAGGATCCGTGGTGGACGATCCAGGAGCTGAGCCATCTGTACCTACCCTTCAGGTAGGAATCGAGGAGGACGTCCCAGGAGCCGCTTGTACTTTCAGTTGCTGTTTTCCCTTTCGAGTTTTACTTTACTTTACAGTTGGGCTTGTATTTCCGACCCCTTTACTTCGGCACAGTTGTTCTAGTTTTGTGTACTGCTTTACTTCCGCTTGTTACTCTGAGGTGCTTTTTTACTTTATTAAGGCAATGCCTTCCCTTTTTACTGGGATTTTACGCCTTGGTGCTAGTCGCCAGCCCCTGGCCTATGGAAGGCGGGCTTGGGGTAGTCACGGCACGGGCCCCGAGGGCAGGTCGTGACAGTTTAGACATGTGAATTTGGAAATATAGATTCCTCATATATGTGGTTGTAGATCCTAAAAATTTCTACGTGGTTGTACAACCCAATGGATTTGTCTATAAAGCAACATTGAGTATACAAGGGTTATCTAGAAGCTCATATAATGGTACATGTAATTGTCACAGTCATAATTTAAAATGGGAGGTTACACAATGAAAATAATTGTATGTGCCTTATTATCCATGCATGGATATTGGATAATATTGTTTTTATGTGTGTTGGGGGACTATATTTTGAAAACATGCATAATTTGATAAGTTATTGTTAAATATAGGTTTATCAAAATGTTATGAAGTAATTCTGTTTGTGGGACATGGATAATTAAAGGGTAAAGACCATGTTTTTGATGTTATATAAAAATATGGTTATACATATTGAAAGCATAAGAAATATAGTTTGTACAGATGAAGATATTGATGGGAATTCCTATCCTTCCCATATTTATCAAATGATATCCATTAAAATGTGACTATAGATACATGAATAATTTAAGATACATTAGTGACTCATAAAATAAAATAAGTTCTTATTTATTTTTCTAAATTTTTATGGAAATACATGATTAAAATATAGTGATATTCTTGGGTAGTTTCAACAAATGTGATAATGGCTATAAAATAGGGGACGATTTGTATCAAATGATATATCACTCATTAGAACAAAAAAATAGGTGAATCTCCACCACTTTAAATATCCATTTAGGGAAAGTGAGAAATTTACATTGAAATATCTTAATTACAAAAGACGGGTTCATCCAGTGTGGGATTGAAAATTATTAAAGAAAGAGTTAATATCCAATGGAGATTCAAATAAATCTCGACAATGTGTGTTTCTATATTTAATAATATGTTATGGTTGTTTCAGAACTATTCTGAAAACAATAAGTTTTGAATCAAGGTTATTTTCCATATTTTATAGGATCATAAAAAGGTAATTTTGTAGTGTATTTTCCTCAAGTCAAATATGCATTCAATGTTTCTAATGAAGGGACCTACAAGTCCATTAATTGTGTATCGATTATTTCTAGATCATTGATCAAAGGAAAGTAAATAAGGCAATATTTTACAATGATATTGTTCTAAAGAAGGAAGGATTGATTGAGTTACATTTCATAAGAACTCAGATACATCTAAACCATGTATGGTAGTGAGCCTATGAATAATGGCTTCCTAGTTTGAACTTGTGCAACTGGTGAGCTTTATAGTAGATTATGGGGAAAGTAACAATTATGATCAATGATACTTGGATAGATCCCAGTGAGGGTAAAATATGTAAATACTCATGTACATATTTACTTTATACTTGTTCAAAAAAATGCATACCAATCAAAATAATATCCATTTAAAGAGAAGAAAAAGAGGCCCTCATGGTTGAGAAGTAGTGATCCTATACAAAATGTTATATATTCTATGGAGAAAGAGTTCTAATTTTATTTTATAGTGTATACCCTGATTAATTTCCGCTATCAATGTAATATCACTCCATTTCCCTTATAAAATTCTATCAAATGCTATAAATAAGAGAATAATTTTTGGACTAGTTATTGATCTACCTTGTTATAATGTTGTTTTAAATATTTCAAACAAATTGATGGATCATTTCATGGATGGAATGAATTTTAAATCATGTAAATAAGAGTTTATCCAATTCATAAAAGTTTCTTTTGGAAATTTTTTAGAAGTTGTAGAAGATAAATGTTTTTTGTTAGGATGACATGATATAATATTTTATAAAAATTACAAAAATTTTAATTGATGCTTTAGTATTAGTAAAATTGAAGAATGATCTCAAAGAATACTTGTATATGAACTGGAATCATGGAATTATCTCTATATACTTGTGGATTAAAATGAAAATATATGTTTTTAAAATAAATAAATTCTATGTGAGAAGTGCCTTATTAAAAAAAGTAAATAAGAATAAGATCAAGAGAAAATATTCCAAGATGTTTTATTCTCTATCCAATATAAAATATAAATATTATAACTCCAATTATAATCCTCATTTTGAGAAAATATGTGAGATTTATAAATATCTATTATATAGGATAAGAAGATTAAATTCTTGTGATGAAATGGAAACCACATCAAGTTTTTATTACCAGGAATAGTCATCAAATGAAAATAAAGATCAATTGAGTATCATTCTTGGAGTGTACTCTTCAATGATTCAATATATATCATTGGACGTCAAAAGGCTAATGAATGACAAAATTTCATCAATTTTTAGAATTCATAAATAAATAATGAAGATAAATGAACAAAGTGTTATTCTTAAATGGATTCCAGAAGAGATTAGAACACAAATATCCATAGGGTGGAATTGAAGGAAAATTTTCTTCCACTAAGAAAACAAATATGAAGAAAGGAAATGGGATTCGAATGATTCTCAGTTAGAGATGATTTTTTTGGGTACAAATATAAAAGAATATGATATGATAAAAAGATACCTTAGGTGATGATGACCACATGAAGATAAAATGTGAGGATCACTCTAAAATACATCTCTATATGTATATAAAAAAGAAAATTCCATATATATATTCTATATGTATAGTGTTATTTCATGAGAATTATGGAAGTGTGGCTTGAGAAATGAAGGAGGCAACAAAGTGCTTTAATTGTGGAAGATCTAGGAACATCATGGATATATGATTTGAAGACAACAAGCCCAATAAGTGTGAATATCTTTAATAGTATCAATATCTCAAAGATGGAGAGATAAAATTAATTATTATTTTTAGGGTTGATATTTAATTTGATCTAACCATGGTCACATGTCATGGTATTTCAATAGGAGGAATTCATGGAAGGGAAAAATAGACATTGGGAGATACTCCAATATATTGAATTACAGGGAGATTTTTAATCCTGGGAAAGGCCTATTATGATTAATTATTGGTTAATTGTTTTGAAGAATAAAAATGTGACTCAAAAAAGGGTGTATAAAGAACCAAAATATGAGCAATCATAACAAATTTATTATATGAAACGATGAAAAATCTATAATAAAAAACAAGAGGTTGTTCAATCTGTGAAGAAGTTGGAAGAGAATGCGAAGTTTACTCCACCATATTATATGTATTCAATGATATGACTTTTAAAAATAAAGGATTAGGTTTTCCAATGTAGTCCTAAAAACCCCTAATATGAAAATGTGGAATAAGTAAGAGAGAGGGAATCAAAATGTGATATCTACTAGTGATTCAACCTAATAAGATACTTTTTCTTGTGTTATCATCTCCACAGGTGTGGAAAACACCAAGTCAAGGAAGGGTGAAAATTTCCACATCAATGGAACAAAGTGAACATGTGGTGTCAAAAATGGGAAGTCCTTTTGTTGGAGGTTCAGTTTTCTGTCTACAAGTGATAACAAAGAACATGAATATATGATTTCATTCACATACCAAAAATCTGAAAAAGGAAATAGGATAGGGGGACAACGATGAGTTGTTTTATCTCAAACTACCCCATTCCACAACTTGAGGAATTTATAGGTACCCCTCCCCCCATATTCAATATTGTGTAGGGTTTTTTGTAAGGATGTTTACAACTATGAGGATATATGATACATGGGGTTGATCATGTTTGAAATACACACGATTGTTTGGATGAGAAAAACACAAGTGGAGGTAGTATAATAAAATTATCGATACTCCTTAATCAGTATGTAAACTTGATTTTTGTTGTATTCTAGAGATTAATTTATATTTACATATATAAGTTGTAATGTATAATGAATATGAATGATTTTGGATAATTCCCATGTCGCAAAAAATAGGATTGAGTGTCAGGATTGTGGTAAAAAAAGGTGGTATTATGTTGTTTTTTTGAATCAGACCTGAAAATGGAAGAAGCTGATTGGGAAATTATAACAAGACATAAAATGATTTTAATATTCTTTTTTTATCAAATTGTATTGTGTTTGGTATCATTTGATACATTTAGGGCATAAAAAAGATTCATAATTGTAGGATGTTTTCCAATAATTTTTACCTTTATTTTGTACACCAACAACTGATTTATAAAATTTAATCTGGAGACAATATATTAGATAAGTTATGCTAAAAATTTTAGGATCTAATCCTTATCTGATGTTTTCAAAGCCAATAATGAATTTAATGGAATATAATTAAAGTGATATAATTTTTTCAAATTGAATCTCTCTTGAAACTAACGGTTTAAAATGTTTACCATGTTATATCAATTACCTCATTATGTGGTAGTTTATCACAAACAAGTACATTAAAGTTATTTAGTAATTGTTTCAGGTAAATTAGTGATAATAAATGGTTTTCTTTTGATAATGGTAGATCCAAAACTATTTTGTGTGTTTTGAGATACTCATGAGTTACATTGAAAACCATGTTGTTTTATTTAAAAACATTTTCAATATACCAAACTCTATATTAGTGGGATTGGTGCATTTATTAATAGCCTATGTGCCATGTGGTAAATTAATTATATGGTTATCCAATTAAAATATATAATTAAAGGATTTTGGATTGAATAACTTGTGGTTTCTAAGGGTTTGGATAAAAAACATGTGGTTGATTCCAAAGGATAATGTTTTTTTAAACAAGGTTGTGAAGAAATCCCGAGAGGGGTAGTTGTGTATTATTGGAATCTTTCCCTATATTAATTAAGAGATATATTATGTCATTAAATTTACCTCTAAAAAGGTTGAGAAGGAAGAAAGGGTCACCCCTTATTTTGAAGGATGCAAAAAAGATATTAAAAAAGGGAGGGATTTTTTCTTGAAAAATGGATATTTTTATTTTTCATTCATAAGACTTGGGGGATTATAAACAGATAGAATTACACCTTTTTTATATAAATTATGCAGAATAAATAAAAATAGATATTTTTCACTTGTTTTCAAAGAGATATTTTTAGATGGATGTTGTAAAATAACTCCAAGGGGGAGATTTTTGAACAACTAAATTTGTGGATAGATTTATTGATAGGTATATTTATTAAAAATATGGGTAGTTTTTAATTTATAACAATTTGTTCTTTTTTTCAAGCTAAAATATTGGATTTTTTGGAAATAAAAATCTTGAATATTTAGTGATTATCAGAGAGTTTTTATGGATTTATTCAATAAAAATCATTCAAGTCGAATTAGTTCATGGGATGTTCCATATAGGCTGGATATTCTTCAATAATATTTTGAATAACTTTTAATAGAATTTTAAATATTTCATATGGGTAAGTTTAGAATTATGTATAATATGCAATGGTAACTAGGTACATATGTAAAGATAACTAGGGAATAATTTGGAGTTCTGTAAGGGTAGCTCACACATGCGTAAATGTATCCAGAACCAAACACAAATAAATGATGAAGAAACTGGTATTGTGTACAGGTACTCTAAAACCATGGGTCAAGGTATGCTAGAGGATATAGAGTTATGTATGGGTAACCAACACCCTAGGTAATTATAAGAAAAGAGAATACTCTCTATGTAAGGGTAGACCGAGTTATAAAAGGGTATCATGAAATGATGTATTAGGTATTGAGGTTGTATAAGGGTTTTTATGTAATGGTACAAGATACATAAAGGTACATGTGTAATGGTATATGTAGAGTTTCCGAAGGGCATGAAAGCTTAATTAAGGGTACATGGAGCTTGCATATGGGTAACACTCTAGTTCCACATCTAACATAAAGGTAAATGAATGTTGTTTAAGGGTATAAGGAATCTCACATAAGGGTATCACATAGTTATTTAAGGGTGCCTTGACCAGAAAAAGGGTATATTGTGCTTGATTAAGGGTAAATTTTGACATGTGTAATGGTATCAAGATTCCTATTTTAAGGTATCAATGCTTATAAGGGTAATAATTTAGGGGATATGTTGTAGAGACATAGCTTTCACAGATACATAGAAACCATAGTTACATGGTTTTAGATGAAAAGGGCTATTTGGATGTTCAACTATGTGAATTTGGATGCATAGTAATTTCAAAAAGATGGTTTTTGATTAAAAATGGCTATATGGATTCTCTTCCCTGAGAATCTGGTTATGCAGCAACATCAGCTATATAAGGGTTTTCTGAAAGCTCATATAAGGGTGTAAGTGACCAACATAGGCATCTTTTCAAATGAGATATTTCACCATGAAATCCAATGGCTATGACATAGTATCCATGTATTTTTATAGGATAAGATCATGAGAGTACCTAAATTTTCTAAAATTCATGATCTTTATAGTTATTCTTGAATGGTGGTACAATCACACAAGATAAATATGATCATGGTTTATTGAGATTTAAAGAGTGGAGACCATGATCACTGTGCTATGAGAAATATGGTTCTCCATTTTTATAGATATGGATATAAAAGCTGTATAGATGGAGGTATTCTCAACCATTCATACAATTCAAATATGAAATTTATAATATCCACACAAATATGACATGAGATACATGAATAATTTAGCATATATTTAGGTCTCTTAAAATCACAAGGGTACACAGTTGGTTTTTTATATATTATGTACATACATGATTATAAGATATAGACACCCATATGTAGTTAAAAATAATACGATAATGGATGTAAAAGTGGATATGAGTTGTGTTATATAAGATATCTCTTAGTAGAATAAAAATAAGAAGGAGACTCTTTACCATTTGAAATATCTACAAAAGAAGAATATAATGTGATTTCCATTGAAATATTCAAATTATTGAATATTTTTTATTCTAGTGAATTAATGGAAATTATTAAAGAAGGATTTATCATCCATCAAACAGTCTACCAATTCTAAATAAGGTGTGTTATTTTGTCTAAAACAATGCCATCACCTTTCTATAATTATTTAAAAATTAGTAGTTTTGCATCTTGGGTATTTTCATATATTGTGAATGAGACATAAAAGGGACTTCGACAAAGTATCAACCTATAATTGAAGATCCCTTAAATGTTTCTGATTTATGGATCTACATATCCCAAAACTATTTTCGGATCCCGTATGAAGTAGTGAGAAAAAGGAAGAGGAATAATGTGTTATTTTCATCCAATAGTGATAAAAAACAAAGGTTCAAGGTAGCTACCATGGTGAAGTTGGGTGCTATACAAAAAATTGTAAGGTATTGAGCCTTTACATTCGAATGTATTATCCTAAACCTATTTAATAATGGACCTATTATATTTTTGTGCACAACATAACTCAAATTAATTATCCTTAATTGTATCTCAGGATGGGTGAACTATGTAAATTCTTTTTCTTCCACATTTAATTTATGTACACTCTCCAAAACGATCATGAAATCAAAAAAATATTAGGTTAAAATTAATAAAAAGTGACGCTCATTTTTTATTGGTCAGGATCTTATAGGAAAGGTTATATATTTAATTGATAAGGGTTTCAATTTCCTTTGACAGTGCATACCTGGATTCAACCCCTATTAATGAAATCTCACTCTATGTCCCTTGTATAAGTCTAACAAAATTATACATAAGAATCTGACAGGTACCTAGTACTATGACACTAGGTACCTGTTGGTTAATGAAATAGCCTCCTACACTCTAGGTTCCCCATTTTTTACCCAATAAAATATCGTTATGTACACGGTGCTTGTAACACATCACCCTTTCTACTTTTCCTCGAACTACACAGAAAACCTATATATACCACTTTCTCTTCCAAACATACCAAAAATGGACTAATATGGTCATATTTTGAATTAAATGACCTATATATAATGTAATATTATTTACATACTACCCTTGAATTTCAAAAGTTATGAGTCATTTAATTTAATAAGTTCCATATCATTATCCTATAAATGTTTCTTAGAATAATTAATTGAAGTAAATGGATATGATGTGGTAGATTTAGAAACCGTAATAGAAAAAATGCATACATTTTTCCATTTTTCATTCAATATATCTCCTTTATTAATATTATTATAATATATTAAGATTCTATTAAGATAATCAAATCATAAATTGATATGATGTTTATTATCTTTAATAATAGTTCACGTACACTCCCATTATTTAAATAAAATGCCAATAATCATTTAAACTAATTTATTATCCACAATTTTTTTATTATGTGATTATAAACCATTCACAATAGTAATAAATATCATATTAATTTTAAGAATATTTTCTTTATAAGGAATCATATTCTTGATTGTCATCTCATAACATGGATGTTCTGGTTTCCAAAAACCTTCAATGTTCCAAAATGAGTAATATCTAACTTCTTATATACTACATTATTGGTCCCAGAAGATGAAATATAACTATATATATTACACTCCATCAAACATAAAAATTTATTTTAAAATATATAATTTGATTAATACAATATCTTTTATCAAAATTAGAATTTTGAATTTAATTTTCTATATTATCGTAGTCTCTAACCAGAATCTTATAGCTGTTAAATCGATTATTAACAACAATTGTCTGTGTTTTCCCTCCAATAATTGTTATCAACACCATAAACTATGGCTGAATGATTTGGATTCAAATTTTCCAACGTTCAAATATATATATTGGTTACTATAGAAAAATATTTTACCGACTTATGCATTTTTATATGGAAAAAATGTAGAGAAATTCTTTAATAAAAATTGTTTCCCAATATAGTAGCTTTAATAAGGTTTTAATTGAGGTTTATATAAATTTATAAATGTTTACAACATTCTAGTAATTATGTTCAAAATAAATCTCATTCCAATAAATCGAATTCATGAAATATAAATCAAAGATTAAATAATTAATTTAGAAGATATAAACTATCCAAAATAAAAAATCTATGTGTAAAAGGTATAATATAAAGAAAAAATAAAATGTATAACATTATAATGAATTTTGGGAAAATGACCTAAAAAGACATAATAAATTATTATTAATTAAAGGATATTTATATTCTTGCCCCCAAAATCTCATCACTTTTTACCCAATGAATGAGGAGGATCAATCCACAATATTTAGTAACATAATGTTTTAGTATAAAATCTCATTGATCATAATAAATGAAAATTAGAATAAATATAAAATAAACTAATTTCCTATACAATAAGTCATCTCAAGAAGGAATCACATAGATAAAATTAAAAATAAAAATAATTAAATCTATGTATCATAGAAGTTGTCTTCATCTCACACATGTCAAAAAATCTTCCTTTGGTTTTTGGAGTTAGGGTTCTTTATTTATATGTGTTAGTAGAAACAAACAAATAAAAACATCTAAAGATCACTTTTATGAAAGTATTGATTATAAATATTTTACAACCACATAAACATGTTCTTCCATTATTATATGGTTTCAATAATTATTTGATATGTTATAGAACAAAAAGGTTGTCCCCGGTAATATGAATTAGGGTAATTTAATTAATGTATTTCGATGATCCAATGCACTTTAATGGGTTAGATAATATCAACTACAGAAATAATCAAAGCATGTTTACCTTTTCAGATATAGGGTTTATATTTTAAACATTTAGTTTTAATATTATATATATAAAAACACTTCATTTATTCAATATACAAAAATATAGTTATCACATATTCATTATCTCAAATTTTAATTATACGTAATTGGTTTATAGTATATGTGTGCATGGGGATTCTTGTGTGTTTATCTATTTCTACTAATACCAATGATAAAGAGATACTCTCCCCATTTAATAGTGAAGGAAAATGATGACATTAATTGAAATATTCTAAAAAGGATACTATAATATATCGAAGATAGATTGTTAATAGATGATATTATAAATAATGAGAATGTTTTACTAATACTTTGGGTATTACTGGTTCCTTGAATATTTTTAATTCTTATTGCATTTCAATAAATCTAAATATAAGTAATTATGAATTTAAGCACCATCACATTAAATAATTTTATATATTCTATAGAAATACATCATAAGTTACACTATATTTTATTAAAATCAATTTCACCATTATTAACCTATTCTTTTTAATGGTGTATTATAATATGAGTTGATATTAATATGGGTCCTTTATTGTATAAATGGATTGGTTTCAAATAGGTTGTTTTAAAAAGAGGAAAACTGATTTAGAGAAAAAGAGGATATTTATATTAGTTTTATTGAAATATATTACTCAAATTAAATATTATGATTCATGAGGAACAAAAAATCCATTTTTGTATACAATGAGAAAAAAAACTTACATGAGACAAGGTTCAGATTCGGATAATGCTATCAATAATTCCCACATAATCAATTCCAACTTTTATTATTAACATTATTATTGTATAATGTTATAAATGGTATGGGGAAAATTATATTTCATTTTAGTACTGTTCTTATGATAGAGGATGTTTATACATAGATTTATGGCCCCCATAAATAGTTACAAAATTGTTTGTCATTTAACCAAGAGAAGATATAGAAATGAAATTATTATTCTATATTTAGTCAGTGTTCTATATACTTCATAAATTTTTACATCCCAACAATGAATATATCATAGGAAAAAATTAAGGATGTTTGATAAATGTGAAACTTGGGGAGACAACATATGATCAATTTTCAATATTAAATTCCTATAATAAAGTATTGTAAATTTAACACAATATTTTATGGAATGAGAAAAGAAATTTTTAAATAATTTGATATTTATAAATTAAATAGACTACAATATTATCAATTAATAATTTAAAAAATATTCTATAAGAATAAAGCTTACAGTTCAAATCAATATTAAAATAAAACTAATTAGATTATAGGGAAATTTTAGGAAAGAAAAACAGAATAAAAAATTAATGATTATATTCAATAATCTAGTTATATTTTCTTAAGGATTGAAAAATTTATTATATGAAATAAAAAATATTGAAAATATATATATTAATATAGGATAACATGAAATGAAATACATAATGAGAGGTAAGGGAAAAATACCATGTACAACTGAAACAAATACAATAAAAACATTCATAGAAAATATAATTGAGGAGGAAAATAGTAAATAAAAAACATTAGGAAGAAATTGAAAAATTTAAATCAAAATTTAAATAGAATTACATTTTTTATAACTAAGTAAAATGATATAATAGGAATAAATTAATGAAATGACCCAATGGAAAATGTATTTCAAATTAAAATAGGTGATACACTATAGACAAGTCACACTAATGTTAAAAGACATAGATACGAAGGATTATGGACCACCTTCCACATTTTCTAAAAGATATCTAAAACATAAAAATTAATAAAATGAGTATTTCAAAATATTTATTTATATTTTTTTTAAAATATATGATTTTAAGTTCGATTTTTATATGATATTGGATTAATTAAAATGTTAAAAATATTATTAATGAATATTATTTCACAGAATAAGTGGGAAAATGAATTTATCATTACTTATTTGATATAAGAATACAATATTGATATTTTACTAAAAATAACATATGTTTTTTAAAAAAATACTACTATTATTAAATATTCCTTGTGAATTGGAAGGAAAGTAAAATTTTACCAAATTGGTTTATTAGTGAGCTAGTATAAACCAAAATAATTTGGTAATTTATAAGGAAATGGAAATTTCAAAATTATAACCCAGAATTTGGGATTTAAATATTATAGCAAGATCAATGAAATATAGAACATGTGTTATTTAGGAACAATATTGAGAGTCAAAATGTTGATTTTACTTCTAGATTTATTAGTTCTTTATAAGAAGGATGATGAGGGTAAAACAATCACACATGGTGGAACTTTTGAATGATTGATGGATGAAGGCCCAATTTAGGACTAGGAATCACACCTTTTTTCCAGTGGAGGAATGATGGATGAACTCCAAGTTCAGGCCCTGGGGAATACTCCATATATGGGTGCACCATTGGCAGTGGTGTATCCCTCAGGTGTTTAGGCTCTCTTTTTGGCGGAGAATGAATCTCAGGTATCTAGATAATTTTCTATTAGTAGTGATGAGGGAGAGATAATTTGAGGTCACCATAGGAAGAGGAAGAAGAAGGGTCGAATGGGGCACCATAACTCGATGAGCTGCATTTTGACAAAAGGGAAATGATCTAAAGAGAGGAAGGACTAATCCCATCTACCTACGTAGATGCAAACAAGATTTGCTAGTAAGACAAATGAAATTATATTTAATCCAAAACCTCAACATCTAGAATATTTTGGACCAAGAAGTGAAAATCATAAAGCTATGTGTAGACACATCCAAAATCTAGGGGAGGGTGGAGAGGTAGGAAATATTAAAGCAGAGAAGACTAAATATCTTGATATTGTTATTCATTTTAATGAAGAAATGCAAGAAAATGATATCAAACATAATGCCTGAAGGGAGGATGTAGGATTAATCTTAGAAATATATGTTAAAATGGATGATGTTAATTAACATAGGGACCATCTCTACCACCAACATTTTATTTTTTCACGGGGTTTAAATGCACAAAAGATCAATTTATAGGAATATATCCATACATGGGACAAGATAGATACCCTATTTGAATACTTAATATGGGATGATTAGAGCATAATGGTTGAAGAAATTCAATGGGGATAATATCAGGTATAATGTTATAATAATTGTAGTCCTGTTTTTAATGACGTTGTGATGTCCTTTTAGTTTGGCTGACCTTCGAATTTTATTGTACCTGGGTGGTTTCTAACTTTCCCAAAAAGTGTTTTTTTAATAAATATTTAATTTTCAGTCATATTAAATAAGGGAAAATAATTATTCAAGTGCGATATGATAAGGATAAAGATAATTTTATTGACACTATAAAACATTGAAACATGTTAGATTACATTTTTCTCAATTGTTGTTTTTTAGTAAGTAGAAAGGAAATTTTAAAGTCTGTTGAGTACTTGGTTTTTTAAAGTGAATGAGATAGTTGATGAAATGGAGGAAAAATTATACATTAAATTTCAAGAGGATTATAATAGAACATCATTTAGAAACAAAATATATGAGTTAGATAAAAAATTAAATTCCATGAAAACATATATATATAAAATGAATACTCTCAATTTTTCTTAAATCTTTATGCTATTGGATGTACTGATTATATATATTATTTTAGATAGTACATCAGTAATCCCATTACATGTTGTACCAATAAAGGGTGGTATGAATGTGTTGACTAGTTAGGGGAATGAAAATATTTGGACAAGAACTATGATACGTAGGATAGTATATATTTATTATATAAATCACGTTATAATAGTAAGTATTAATCATTTTACTCTTACTTTTATTGATTATATAACTAAAAGTATTCTTATATATTCAAAAAATTATTTCCATGATGGCTACTCATGATATAAATGAGTTTCAATTGGTCTACAAAACTGAGAGAAGACCAGTCTTCAACCAGATAAGGTCACCACAAACCCGTTACTAGAGTCGGCCTGTAAAAAGGTTTGAAAGGTGGTCACGATCCCCACATGCTGATGACGAGTATCTAAGTATCAACACGAATTCATTGGTTACTATTTCACCTAATAATTATAATAAAAAATAAATAGTATAATTATATATCAAAAGGTTATTAATCATAAATATAAATAAAATAAATTATTCATCATGAATATAATTTCCTAGAATATAAGGCAGATATATTAGATAAAAAGTAACAAGGATATATAAATAAATAAATTCCACCTCTCAATATCCTAATTGAAATGAATAACTACACTTACAAATCCATCTAAAATAACTAAGAGGTCAACAATAATACTCTACAACTAAGAAGCTGAATAACCTGTTGTAGATAGGCATATAGAAAATCCTAGTTAGTCAACACCAACCGACTCAAAGCATAAAACATCAAAAGAGAATATAATTCATACATTTAATAATATAAATATATAAGAATATGTTTGATGTATTTACTTATTTTAAACATGATTCAACTTGTTTCATTCGAAAAACTCTATGAGTTTCATTTCACATTGAACCATAATTTTTTATACTTAAAAAATATTTAAATAATATAATTATTTTTATTTAGTGAAAATATTTAAAATAAATAGGGAACATCTCCATAAAATTATAAGTATCCTTAATTTGGAATATAAATATATATATCATCAGTATGTAATTATAGGTTCTAAAGTGGAACCATCTAATTTAGGGAAACATGGTAGTCAATGAAGTATTGTCCATGTGCCGTAAAATAACTGCACATCAATCGACCCCTCCCTAACACCCGATCCTAACATGTTTGGACTTACTAAGGGGAAAAATCTGACAAGATGACCTATGTATCATATAAGGCCACTAGAAAAATTATAATTATTAATTAGTGTATATTTTATTCTAGACATCCCACTTAGAAAATAGGTCTTCCCATGACATAAAAATGGAGGTGACAATTTAGATGTAATAAGTATAACATATAATCATATTAGAAATAAAATCTTCATTTATTTATCTCTCCAAACCATCCAAATAACTATATAGTAACACCCCTTTTATCCCTATATAATAATACAACATATCTACCAGAATATGGGATGTTTTCTAATAATATCTAATAAAATCATTAGTAACTATTTAATACAACAGATCTACAACTACATGGGTAGTTATCTATTGGATTCCAAAAAAAACCTTGAATTCCTATTTAATACATTATAAAGGGGAATTTCCCATGGTGTTTTATCTTTCAACTAAACCTTTAAACAGCCATATATGCCTTATAATTGTTATATAATGCTAAATACAAGAAAAAACATTGCATTCATTATTTAATTAATTCAAATAATAAAAAAATTTAAAATATCTTACAAAAGGGTTAAAACACTTGATATTGAGAAATAAGAATGTTTCCCAACATTTTTCAAATCAATATTGTAATAATTTTTGATAAAATTTATTAAGATTCAAATGAGAATTATAATCTCTAAAATGGTGGCTTATTCCATTAATACAAAGCAATTCATGTGAAAACTCACTATTCATATTTTATCAAATATCTTATTAAAATATCATTCAATTATACAATAACTAGATATAAGAGGAAAAAAATAAAAGACATTTAAAGTACCAAAATTAAATCCCATTAAAAAATATCTTCACTTTTAAATAGAGATGAATGGAACACTTATCTCAAATTAATGGAATTTCTAAAAACCAAATGGGATTTACAATATAGTGAGAAAGAGGGATCCTGGGAAGTAAGAAATATCTCTATGCCATGAGTCCAAAAACTTGAAACAAGATTTCAATGGACCCAAGATCAACTAATAACAAGGGAAAATGTTAACATCATAAATCCTAAAATATTTACAAAATGACACCTTATTGGTTTGGGTTCCTTTTTCCCCCCCTTCAACTGATACACAAGAAATATCATTTGATAAATTTATAACCCAAAGATCTATCCATGACATCCCCAATATATTATTCATTCCTGAGAGAAATAGAGATGATCTAGATGATTGGTAAAGAATAATAATGAATGGATTAATACCTTTTATTTGCATGATCCAAATACTCAAGATACATATTAATTGTTTTCTAGAAGTGTTTAAATATCCAATATTATCAAGGGGGAATATTTAGGGATAAAATAATAATTCATAAGAGAAGTAGTGAGGTCAACTAGTGACGTTTTTAATTTTAATTTTTTTTCGGGTTAATTTGTTATTTATGAAGAGTTTAGAAAATTGTATTCGAATAATGGTCATGTTTCTTTACACTTGGGAATCCATACGGTTTGGTAATATAGATTGACTAACCATACACCAAAAAATGAAATTATAGTATCCCAAACCATCAAAAGAGATATGTTTTACTAGGAATTCAAATTTATTTGTCTTAACTATGCACAAACCATGAACATGACTATAAAACTTCGAAATTACCCAGAAGATCCTAGATCCACTGAAGAATGGTTCAAAAAAAATATCAAAAAACTAAATAAACATTCATACATAAAACTAAAACATGGTTCTGAGAATTATCCCCACAATATCACTTCTATCCCTATAAAGCATCAAGGAAAATGGTTAGATAATTAGAATAAGTGATTCATATCTCAAGAGGAAAAAACAACCAATGCTACAATTACAAACCCAAACATTGATATGAACCCAATAAAATCCAAACATCATCTATCATTGATGAAAATTGATTGATATGACTCTTAAATGTTATAAGATCATAAATTGTATCCTCCTCACCATCTTAGAATTTTATTTAGTTACTAGTTGCTCAAAAATATGTAGGGTATCCTAAACAATTATAGAAGGAACAACCCATCAAAGAAGAATATTTTCCAAAAAAAATCACTAAATGATATTACTTTATAACCTAGATGAAATTTCTTCAACAACTCAATAATATATTAAAAAAACCATCAATATCCCAATGAAACATTCAAATAACCAAAATTATAAACCATTGACATATACCTAAATTAAGACACATGATAATATTATCACCACAAAAAAATACAATGAGAAGACCACAGAAGAGAATAATAGAGGACACTGGGAAATGAAAAGAAAAAATAATCCAACCAAAACAACAAAATTATAGTCTAGGCATAGTTAATGTGATGGAAACCCGTGATTATAGTTTTAGAAAACAAGCTCCTGATAAATGCTGAAAATCATTAGACCAAAATCAACACCATCTTCATGTTATACCAAAATTCACTCAAACATTCCTACGTACAACCATTCAAAAGAAATTTCCCATCATGAGTTCCACGTCACGCAATAATAGGAACAATGAAAGTCATCAATGCATGCATATTACTAGAGAAACCAACATTTTATAGGAGATTGTGAAGATAAAAAATAGAACATGGGTCACTATAATGGTTTTAGAATCCCAAAAAAGCAAAACCTTCCTTATTATTGAACTGCATAACAAAACCTAGATTGATTCAAGATGATACATACTTGTGAAATATAAATCTAATCCACTATGGTTCAATGAACTGTATAATATTTTCCTTTAGATTAATACTCTTGTATATAAACACATAAAAACATAGGAATGTGAGATGAGTGAAATCACATGTGGAAATAAATATAAACTAAACATTAACATCATAAATATAGTTTCCTAAAATTACCATAGAAATTGGAAAAAATAATCATATACATTTTAGAATAACCAAAATACCACTATCAGCATCAGAATGACAATGAGGGTACCAAGATTTAATCAACTGAAAGACTAAAATTACCTTTAATACATAATCAAGATCACTGACTTGAATTAGAGGTTAGTCATAAGGGGTATATTTATATCGACCTTTATTATAATTATAATTTTTTTAAAAACTTTTTAAATGAACTAAATTACCAAAATCATGACATGCATTTAGAATCCTCTAACAAGAAGGTTTCTCATGTTACGTCTTTTCTCACCCACAGAAAAACAAGTGCTTACTTCTAGATGAAATTTGAAAGAAGAAACATGATAGTCATTAGATAGTACTATTCACATGGTATTTCATGGAACACTACCTTCTCCACATTCCATGTTTTCCTCCACCAATCATAGTAATTAGAGAAACTTCTAAAATCAAAAGTTATCCTTCATGTCTGCTTTAACATTGATAGATTGACTCAAAATTTCCCTTTAAGAGTAAAGGCCAAGAGAATACACAACTATAAATAAATATGGTTAAATAAATTCACCAAAACAACATGCCTTCAATGAATCATCCAAGGAACATTGCTTAAGATACAAAAACTAACTTAATAAAACAACATGAATCCTCTAAAAATATTTTATCACCATATGAGAGACTACAAAATTAAATACCCCTATATAAATTCACTATATTTGAAAATAATTATTTAATGAATCATTCATTTAATTCATCCAAAGATTGGTCCTTATATGACATAGTATGGATTAATGACTTCAACCACTTCTATCACAGACCCTCTTTCATGAATGAAAAAAACATTACATAAGTGATTTATGAAATTTGAGCTGGATGAGTATCTTTTAAATCATTTGTAGCCAAACCATAACTTCTTGAGAATCTTATTACCCAATTAAATGAGGGGGATAAAGGTTTTATAACAATTAAATGAAATCCAGATAATGGGGAAATAGATGAAGATCACCAATATCTAATACTTGAGTATATGAAGAATCTATTTTAATGTAATCATATCAAATGAAAAATCCAACTCGAATTTAAATGGGGAAATAATATAAAAACATTAAATAAAAACATCATCATGATAAAATCCAAAATTCAAACCCTATGAGAGAAATTATAAAAAAAATAAAAAGATTTAAAACACCGTTTTCATAATTTTAAAATACAACAGAATGAAATTATAATCCAGAAAATCGAAGACTTTTTTTGATTAATAAGTAAAATAAATTCACCCTTCTCACCCATATTTGTTTTATCAAAACATGTTTCATAAATAACAATATTTTATTAAATCAATTAATTTACTCAAAATATTTTATAAAACACATTATATGTGAAATGATCCTTCTTCATTTAGTTAACGTTTTAAAACAGGTTTGAAACTTTTTTTACAATAATTATTTTATTAAAATTATTCATAAAAATCCATTAGAAATCGTATGTAATAAATTTTTTGAAATTTAACATACTTAACATAACCTGTAAATATTGAAAATAATTAACAAAGTCCCCTTTTCCAGTGTAATTAAATGAAATTCAAAACTAGCCATCATATTGAAATTAATATATCATAAATACATTAAAAAAAATTAATTTAAATTCAAAACTTTTTAACATATTTTTAAATACAAAAATGTTATTTTGCATCCAAAACATTTTTCAGACATTAATAAATCATTTTGGATATATTCTAAATTTTTTTCTATAATTTGTTTCCTTTACATAAATAATTTCTATAAATTTCCAATTAAAATTTAATTTTCCATTAAAATCCAAACAACATAAATGCTCATAACACAAAAAAATCATTATATTTCAATAATAATTAAAAACGAAGTAACTAAAATTCCCCAATGAATGAAATGTTATAAAATCATGGAAATTGAAAAAAAAATGTAATGATTAATCACAAGGTCTATCCAAATTTAAAATGACCATATTAAATCCAATGGAAGTCACTTACGTCACATATTCTGAACATTGTTTTCCAAAACATATACATCTTATGCTTTCCATATAAATCCTCCAAATTATTTTATAACTAAAAAAACAAAAAATGAATGTATAATATTAACAAAAAAAATCAAGAACCAATATTGATCCAAAGAAAACCAAATCAAAATTTACCAATGTAACTGAGATATCATCACAATAGTTGATGATAAAATACATATTCATGATCTAACATCTTAAATTATAATAATTTATGATTTAGTCAACTGGAATTTTTATTTTACAAATAAACGAATCCACACTTATACCAATTAATAATGAACCAATATTAGTCACCCCAAAACCATGTACTATACAAGGACCACTTTAAGGTATGAATATAATTCTTGATCCCCGTAGGCTAGTGAAAATCTATTGAGAATCAATAGGAACACAATAGGAATATTTTTTACAAAAAATTATATTTAATAATAAGAATAATAATAAATAAAATGGGAAATAATTAGGAGCTAAAATATATTAAATAGGTTATAATAAAAAAAATAACCCTAAAAAAGGTTGATGACCAATACAATATATATTATGGAAAAATAAATAAAACATTACTGCTTACCAATATCCTTAGGATAATGAATAACTTAATTTGCACATCAATCATCCATAAATGAAATGTGTATGAATGGTTAATACATACAAGGGGTAGTTAACATATATATTATAAGTATCATATATAATCCCCTTAGGTTTCTACCAGTTGACCCAAAGCATAATGCTATAAAAATATGATATTTCATGTATGTTTGAAATTAATTATATTAGAATAGATTTCATATAATTCGTTAATTAAAAATAGTGTTAATTATTTCCATAAAACAACCCAATATAACAAATATAAGGCTCTCTATAAATAATAACAAAATTTTTATTCATTTGAATAAATAATTTATAAATTATAGTTAAATATTTTTTGGAGAATGTTTTGAATGAAAATAGAACAGGTCTTAGAAAATTATCCATGTAACCATAATTTGGATAATAAATATTTATATCATATCCATATAATCCTTAGTTCCCAAGGGGAATAATATATTACAAAGAATCTTGGTTCTAAATGAAGAAGAGTTAAAGTAATGTAAAAAACCATACATCAATTGACCCCACCCAAACTCCTAGTCCTACCATACCTAGCATAAATGCGGGAAAATATCCCATAGGTTGACCTATATCCCACCCAGGGCAACAAACTAAAGAAAATTTCAAACTAGTTAACATGTTTAGAAATATTACCCACCATGAAAACAAGTTTTTCTGTGATATAAAAAATTATGTCAGAATTTCCAAGTAATTCACATACCATATAATTATATCAGAAAATAAATGTTCATTTATTGGTCTCACCCAAACCATCAAAGACACATATAGAAACACACCCTTTATCCATGTATAATTATATAACATAACTACCAATTTAGGTGTACTTATCCCATGGAATCCAAAATATTGATGAGTTTCCATTTAACACAATATAGCTTCAACTATAGGCTTTGTCATCACAAGACATCTAAAACAACCATGAGATTCAATTTAATATAATATAAATGGGAGACCCCTATGCATTATCATTTTCTATTTAAACCATTGAAGTGACAACATCTAATTAGAATCATTATATAAGGATAAATATATGAAAACCCCATTTTAAAAACAATCACCAAATTCATCATTTAATCACTACAAATAAAAAAACAATCAATGAAATTTAAAAAGGGTCTACCCACCCAATTATTAGAAATTAAGATATATCTAATAATTTTGGAAATCAGCATCATAAAAATTTTCAAGTAATATTATCAAGATCCTACCAAAAATTACAATCCCCAAAATGAATGATTCTTCTATTAAAATTGATTTAAAAAAAGCCCTGTAAAAAAACCTGTTTTCTCTTTTATCAAAATCATAAGGATACATAATTATCTCATATAACTATATGATATAACTAGAAATAACAAAAAAAACTAAATTCTCAAGGTTGTAGAATTAGTATATCTATAATATTGATAAATATCATCAAGATTCTCTTATGATGGAAATATTATAAAAGGGGGAGGGGTGAATTATAGTTTACAAAACATGACTTAAATGAAGTAAAAAAACAATATAGAAATTCTATTTATGTATATTATCACACTCAACCCTCATTCCAATAAACATAGTCACAAAATTATTATCATAGTATGTTTTTTTTATCAGAGTAAAAAATCATAATCACTATGGATTCAATTTATTAGAGTCTGTTTATTAATGTAATCTCAATAGTGATATTAAAAAAATTATACAGAAATAAATATATGATGTATCAATTTCTTTTAAATGTGTTTCAGAATAAACACTTGTTAATCAATAATATATTAGGGATATGATAGTAAAAATGACTCACAATATATTATAATTTTTTTTACCTCTATTAACCAAAAGATTGTGGTAGTCAATAACATTTTTTAAAGGTATCTGATATTTTATACTTATAAGAAATTATATCTTACCTTAATAGGGAAGACCTCGATTTGAAGATCAGAATGGCTATGTCTTCCAATCCCTATAAGCCCTCAATACAATGATCGACTCTGTCATTTTAGATTCTCCATCATACTATCTCTGAAATCCCTAAATCTATATGATGATCTGATGTGAGTATAATTAAAAAAAGTTTTACAGTATAAAAATTGTAAATATTTCAATAAAATTACTCTCTCTAATGAATTAAAAAAGAAAAATAATGAGCTATTCATCCTTAGTAATCATAAAAAAATTCAGGAGAGAATATAATCAACCATATCTAGACTATTAAAATGACATTGAACTTGTAGGAATCCTTCCAACAGTAATATTGACCTTCCAATAATCATATTTTTGAATATTTGTGCAATGCATTCAAATACATGCCACTGGAGAACTCATTACAACTGAATATTCAATGTCGTATTTTTTTACAACATTTCAATGTTAAATTTTTCATTACATTAGAAACATGTCTTCCCAATATGAATATAAATGTAATGCAGCCTGATGAATTTGCTTAACATTGTTAACACTATAATATTTTTGAGTGTTAGTCTGATTGTATTAGTACTAGTTTTCATCTGATTATTATTACTTTTTTTCATTTAATACATGTCTAAATCCTATCATCTAGTTTGATACGTTTATCAGACACATACTCATTGCAATAATCAAAATGAATATTGATAATTTTATGTTCTTAATACCTAATAAATTTTACTATATATGGTAAAATATACATATTTTAAAAAAACATTCTAAAACACACAAGACATAAAAAGATAGTTAATATATTTTATTTAAGTGTTTTTGATGAATAAAACTAAATTAATGGAAAATTAAAAAGTATAAATTATGACTCAATAATATCTTTTTTTTGGAAGTCACAAAGTCCGAAACAAAAATAAAAAAATATACTTGAAAATCATATGACCTATTTCATCTATGAACATCATATTCAGAGTTATATTTAATCCCAAGCTCCAATAGGATTATAACTATTTTGAATATGATGGAGAGTATGATATTGGGAATGATAAACTTCCCCTTAGGATAATATATTCTCATTTGATAAAAAACATCTCTTATAAAGGTATTCTCCCCCTTGATAAAACACCTTTTATTTATAAAAACATATCCCCATTTAATAATATTCCCCATTTAATTCTTTCTTCCTCATTTAAGACTTTTATCCCAATTTTTGATTTAAACAAGGAATAGAATATAGATCACAATTTCCTGAAATGTTAGAGAGGTAAAAATATATAAAAAAATACATTTAACTAACTAATCATCTATAGAAATTTGAAATAACATTCAACCAATGGGAATTGGAAACCATCCAGTCAAATGGGATTTGAATGAAGGGAAAATTTCATTCACATAAAAAATTCAAATTCATTTCAAAAAACAAATACAATAAGAGTTCGAAAGAAAAACGTTCATTCTTTATTCATTAATGTATTCAAAAAGGACTTCATCTTCCTGAACTTTTTAATATCATTCTCCAAATTCTCTAATTTATCCTCTTTATTTCAACATTTTTCATATAAATTTTTATTTTACACCTTGATAAAAAATATTTTGGCTTCAATGCATCAATGTATAGTCATATCATGGTATAATTCGAGGTCTTATTTAAGAAAACATAAACTTCCTTAGTTATTTTTTTGATGGAATATTTAAACTACTCTACAAAATTTACTCCTTCAGCCATGTATTAAGATAATTCTTTGAAATAACACTCAGGTTATACTAAATGATTCTTGAATTCCTCATATTATTCATCATGAATTTCAATATTAACATAACTTGAGGTGACAATTTTACCATCGAATTGTATACCTTTTTATGAGTCTGATAAATTTCTTGAAAAACGTTTAACTCAAATTAAATCTAAATAACTTTCTATATTAAAATATATTTTGATTCCATTTTATGATCATGGATTTCATGAATTTATTATCACCCTTACTTCATGTATAATAAAATAATTAATTATTCCATATAGTTTCTCCAACACATAACCATTATAATAAAGTATTTCTAGAGAAATAGTTGTGGTGGAATATGATTGATCTTGATGAACCTCAAGAGGTTTTCTTTTTTCTTTTTATAACAATATATTACTTTATATTTTATTTATAAACTTTTAAATCAACATTCTCAACTTCATTAGACAATTTATTATCATTTAATAATTCCATAATATCTATATTTTTTCTTTTTTGGATTTATCACCATATTTAGCATCAGAATTTCCATCTCCTTTATCTTTATTTGATGAGAAATTTGATTCTTCTTTAGAAGAGGATGATTCTTCTCCCAAACATCTAGATTTACATTCCTTGTAAGTTATTAAAGGAAAATCTTCTGATTTTAAAGATGAATCTGATAACTTTTTATCAGATATTGTTTTTTCATGATCATATACTACTTTATTCACACCTTCTTCATCAACATCAACTTCATCTCCCTCAACCTATTCTCTAATTTTTATTATTCATAAAAACCATTTCAAATCATGTTCTTTCCTATAAAAGTTTTCATTTTCAGCCTTACTAAGCTCATCCTCAAGCTATCTTGATGTTATGATATATCCTTTACTGGATGGTTTCAATTATGATTTATTTTCAAGAAAGACTGAGATAGACTCTTCACAAAAAGCATTATCTTTTCCTTTTTAGAGGAAGAAAGAACATTGGCATGTACTACCAATGTTTTATTAAAATATTATCTAACTCCAGAATTCACTTGATCTATATGAGATATTGGAAGAAAACCCTTATTAGATTTCCTTTATAATCCTTTCATTAAATTTTCACATAATTGATGATGAGGAAACTTATTTTTTTTGTTTCTATTTACTTTAATATTGTTCATGATTTTTCGAATTAAATTTTTTAAATTATTTTCCCATAGTAGGGAATATTGGGAATTCTATATCATATAGCTTCTTATAAGCCTTCTTTTTCATCCAATCAACAAAAAATTCATGAAGAAAATTCATTTACTTATTTTGTTTCTTTGGTGGAGAGGTCAAAACCTATATATTCTTTTTCATATCATGCTTTTCTAACTTTCTTGATGGATCTACCTTGGATGATGCTCAATCAAGTTTTTCAAAAAAAAATTATATTTTATTTCAGAATGCATTACCATCCAATTCATCATATCATCAATGAAGAATGTAATATTTTCCCTCATCATATGTGACTTTTTTTGAAACCTGGAAAACCTTAATAAATTCATTAACCATATTTCTTATCCAAGATGGAAACATTATAATATTGGACTTGATTGAACAATTTTTGAAGTCGTCCGACATGGGAAGGATTAATTTAGTAATATCGACCTTCCTCATGTTCACGAAGAAATAAAATTCAAATATATCAAATACATTTAAAATGTCTCTATAACCCTTTATCAAAATTAAAAAGCACTATATACATAAAGAAACATCCTTTTTATTTGAAGTCATAATGGAAACATTCCTAACATTTTCATGTTTAGAAAATAAGGAATCCTCATCTTGTCTGTAATAAAAAAATCCAATATTACTGTGATTCTTGTGAGAGGGACAATATAATTATATGTTACAAGTTATTACCACTAAATCCACTAGTTTCTTACATAAAAGGTTATATATATTTACATTAAACATGAAAGTAGTTTTTTATTTACCATTCTCATTAAAAAAATTCATTATTCAAAACACTCATGTATGATATTAGGATTAAATATATCAAATTCTCTATCTAGTCTCTCAACACATATAGACTCCAAAACTTGAAAATAAATAATATTCCTCAGTGTATAATAATACTTATCATAGAAAGATATTTCAGTCAGCCTCTCCCTGAATAAGAACCACATTGCAAATTATTCCTTTGTTCCAATTGTTATAGAGACTAATATTAAGATACGAATGAATATAAAAACAATTTCAAACTGTGAATCATTTACAAAGTATCAACATGGAAGAAAAAGAACAATAGAGCTGAGGTGGGACACAAGGAGGGTACTCTATATATAGCCCTCATAGGATGACATTTCGACTTCCTTATGAAATTCAATAGTTGAGATATATTCTTCATTGACCTGATGGTCAAGATAACATAAAAGAAAGTTTTAAAAAAAATTAACTCTCAAAATTATAAAAACATTTATCACATTGAGAATGAATCTTATCATGAAAAAGTTTCAAATGCTTTAAAAAAAACTATTTTATAAAAATAAAAGTATAACAAAAACAATTATAAACAAATTGAAATTAAATAATTAAAAAATTAAATGATCATAAGAGTATATTTATGAGTAGAAAGTGTCATATATATGATTATCCATTCTTATTTGTTTTTGTAAACTATGTAAATTAAAATAGTTTTAAAAACCCAAAGTGTGAATTTTTTAAACATAATATTTATTGGGATAGTTTGATAAATTAAACTAAATACATCAATTTGAGAAATAAATACTCATAAGGAAAACATTTTGAATTGATTTTTTTAATAAATATTGACTCTAGAAATTTTATAACATATTCATAGTACAAGAATCATTTTAATAATTCTGAATATGAGAATTTTATAAAAAACCTGATTAAAAAACTATATATTATAAAATTTTTTGGAATTTTTTTATAAAACTAAAAATTTTATGAAAAAATGAATGTTTTTTAAAAATATAAAACACAGGTAACCTTATTTTGAAATGAGTAACTTAATATAAGATATTGGTAAAAAAGAAATATTGACGAATGATTACATTACGTTGATCATACGTAGATTCAATTTAATATATTCTAATGTATTAGAAAAAAGGGTTTTTGTATTAATACCTACAAGTTAATCTTGTGTTTTGATGAATTATAAAATGATATATCCTTTATGTGTTTTATACCTAAGGAAATGGTTTATTATATATATGTTCTAATAACATGAGTGATGTGATAGGTTTTTAGTTAATGTTATGGAACTTGTATTATAACAAAGGCCACGATGATGCTCTTTGGTCCCATACATTTCGCTCAGAGGGATTTGGTCATCACTAAAGTAGAAATAGATTTCATCCTGGTGCAAAAGTCCATACTAGATCAGTGAATGCCTCCCTGTTCGATCAATTATGCAATCAGAAAAAGCCATCTTTTACTTAGCAACAACATTAAAGTGGTTCACATGTGGATGGAAGGTAACAGGGTTGTTGAAAACCTAGATGCATAGGATATCTTAGGCTTAGATGACGTATGATTTCATACTATGGCTAGCTTGAAACCTGAGGCGGTCAACGTGATCAGAGGGTATGCCCTTAGTCTTCACTATTTTAGGCCTCCATAGCTCCCAACACTAGGGGCGGGGATCAGGGTGGGGGTGGGGGAAAGTGGTTGGGGGTGCTTTGGGGTTATTCTCTGTTTTTTCCCTCTATTCTCTGAATAAAAATTTACATGATTGGTATTATAAAAAATTATTTGAGTTTTAGTAATACTCAAGCTTTGTATTTGAGTATGTGTTTAATCTACAACTCCTGAGAACAATAACATATAGATGCCATATATTCATCCTTAAGCAAGGAAAGTGAAGATGAGTGTTGTTTCGTAAAATAAAAACAAACTAAAGAGTCTTCCAAGAAATAAAAAACACCAAATGTTCTTTTGATTTCCATTATATATCGATGAAATTCTGCATCTGAAAAACATTTTAATTTAGAAACATTTCTAAGAGAATAGAAAAGTCCTAAATCCATAGTTTCCTTACGGTTATAAAAAATTCACATTACATATTTAATATGTCACTCTTTTTTATTAGCTTGTAATCTTGCAAAAATGATTATAAAATACATTTAATCTAGATTAATATTAGTTAAATAAATTAAAATTCTTGTCATAACTCTAAATGACTTTTAATAAGCTATTTCCCTACCTCATCCAGACATAATGTATTTAAGGTACCATTTGGATTACTAATAATTTTATTATTTTCATATCCAAATTTCTTCAGGAATTTTTTTATATTATTATGTTTAGATATAAAAGATCCTTCTAGCTTTAGATAAATTTGAAAAACCAAAAAATATGTTAACTCCCCCATCATACTCATTTCAAACTCAAATTTCATATGAATCCAAAAGGAATATATTATTGATTATTAAGTTGATCAAATTATAATGTCATGAGAATATATTTATTCAATAAAAATACTTTTATTTACTTATTTTATAAAAAGGGTAGTATCCACAACTCCCTTAACAAAATTGTTTTGAAACAAAAATACTATTATCCTATCATACTAGGATCTAGGGGCTTAGTTTAGTCCATGTATAGATTTATTAAGTATATAAACATATTCAAGATGTTTTATAGTTTCAAAATTGGGAGTTTGTATAAAATAAACTTCCTCTTGAATATATCTGTTAAAAACACACTTCACATTTGTTTAGAAACAGATTAAAATTAATGAGTGCTTCAAAAGATAGAAGTATTCTAATAGAATCATGAATTTATACCGGTGTGTATGTATCTTCTTCATCAATTAACTATTTATCATTATATCCATTTTAAAAAATTCAAGATTTATTTGTAACAATTATTCCATTGACATCACACTTATTCCAAAAAAACCCATTTTACTTAAATTATAGATGTTCTTTATGTTATTCAACTTGTGTTGAGACATCATTCCTCTTATACACAATGAGTTAATATTACATTACCTTAATAATATACTCATCACCTAAAGAACCATAAGGATTTTTAGGTTTAAATTTTGATAAGAAAGCAAGATATTCAATTTAATTCCTTAGAAGACTTCTTGACCAAATTGGCATATCCAAATCACCAATGATATTGTCAGTAGAATTATTTCCAAGAAACAATAGAATTATTGAGTTTTAAAAAGTCTATTCATCAACATTATGTTGATAATATACATGAGGGAAAAAATTTGAAAATAATTCATGAGTTATACCTTTTGAGAATATACTTATATCAATGGTTGAATACTAGTTTTTGAAATAATATTTGAAGATATGGGTAGAGGTTGATCGAAAACAAAAGGTTTGATATCGAAAAAAAGTAATGGGAACTATTTCATAAAAAATACATGATTTTTTTCTAAAAAACAATATTCTTTAGATGTAGTTGAATAACCTAAAAGTATTCATTAATTGGATTTGTATGAAAATTTATATAAAGTATCTTCCATATTTATGATGAATACTTTTAAAAGAAAACCATGAAAGTAGGAAAAATTTTGGTTTCCTCCTATCAGTAAATAATAATGAGTTTTATTAATAAATGGTTTAATAAATACCTGAATTATACTATAACAAGAAACACTAACTACAAGAACCAAAAAAATCATGTAACTAAGAATTTACACTTCATGGTTATATTTATTTATTGAATAAATATATTTCATATTTAAAAAAAATTATTGGGGATTCAAGTTACTGAAGAGTTATGTTGAATACCATTATTACTATAAAAAGTTTGAATATTAGAATTTAATAATTCTGCAGCATGATCACGAAGAATAGTTATCAAAGGAATGTTTTTCTCATTTTTTAACATTAGATAAAATTTTCAAATAATAAAAGGGTCAAGTTTTCTTTGTGAGAAAATAAACCCATGAATAACTCATTTAATCATAAAATATAATATATACATAGTTTTCCTACTAATATTTCCTGTTTATATATGACAAATAAAGTCCAATTCTACTAACTGTAAAGCATCAGAAGTTAAGAGTTCACTAGTAGATTTAAAACTTTATTTTGTTTCTTGTCGTGTTGATAAGGGTAACAAACTTTTGATGTATCAAACCTATGTTCTAGTAGATCCTAAAAAGTACATTATTAGTCAAATTTGATATGTTTATAAGGTTTCAGTTTCCTAACCTTATTTTACATAACCAATATTGATCTTCCATTGCACTATGTAATGGAATGTCTTGGATCCTAAGGTCTTCTATATTTAGTGTATAAATATTCTCATACTAATTGGAAGAATGAAAAACATCATCCTTGGAAATATGTACTATGAATTTATCATTCCTAAAGATCACAAGGTAACCTTCATGACATAATTTACTTATTCTTAAAAGTTTTTTATGAAGACATTTTACAAATAAAACATTTAAAATAATCATTTTTTCTAGAAGAACAATGTTACTTATTCTGATAATCTCTTTGAGCATTATATCTGAAGATTTGTTTTACAACATTTATCTTGGTAATATTCTTGATGAATTATTTTTTAACATTCTTATTATTAGAACATCCACTATCCATGTACTATGTATTCTTATTTTTGGTACATTTTTTGTTTACATGAAAATAAAAACATTATATTTTCAGCACCTAAAAATCCTAAGGATCGATAATTTTAGAAAATAAAAATTTACAAATCCATATTTATTTCATAAAATAGTCTCTGTAAAAACCTAGGGATCAAAATTTGTTTAATGAAAAACTCATATTCTTATTCCCACCACTATATCCATTAGAAAAAATGGTTCACTTTTTGGAACAAAGTATTTGTTATTGAAAAAATGTTTTGATATAAAAACTCCAATATAGTACTATTAACATGTAGTTATATTGTTTTATACATATTAACAAAAAAACCTTCCAATGGTAAATTTTCAAAAAGGTTTCTTTCAAGAAGAAATTTCAGATTTTAATTTGAAAACTAAATCTTTACCCTCACTGGCATAAATTTTAAAAATATGAATTTCATCTTTTGTTTTTAAGAAATCAATATTTCAAAATATTTTAAAATAGTTTCCTTTAAATAAATATTTTTGTCAAGATATATATAATGATATGACATTTATTCTATTTAAATTTCATTCCTTGAATCAACCTTAACTAGTTTAGCTTTAGAATTACCAATATTTTTTTTAAATTTTACAATTCTCATTTTCAAATAAGTTTTCAAAACATGAATGTTCATAATAAGAAGGTAAAGAGTTATCATCACTGGATGCAGATTTTTTTTTCATTTGAGGATGTATTATTTTTATTGTCCTGATAATTTTCACATAAATAATTTTTTGTATGAGTTTCAACATTTCATACCTTATCCATAAAACATTGATTTACAGGGGGTACATTAGCAAAAATTCATATTCTACTATACTTTTAACTTTCATTCCCAAATAAAATATTAGAAGAATCACCTCCACTCACACTCCATGTGTCCGAATATTTAAATAATTTCTTTCCTTTTTATATTTAGTAGTTTTGGTGTTCCTTTCTGAACTTATTTTGTTTTTATATTTCCTCTTCATCTTTTGACAAAATGGTCTCATATGTCCAACTTTCTAACATTCATAACAAGTGAATTCATCTTTCTTATCACATTTTTAATTATGAAATTTCTTATATTGGCATTAGAAGACTTTATTTTTGAAAATATTTTTCATCCTTTTGACTCTATTTGATAATTAATTCTTATAATGCTTATATGTACTAGAATTATATTGAATAACAACATTATTCGTCATTGAATATTTTACAATTTTATCAAGATTATGATCTGTAGAGGTAATTGTAGAAGTAGTAAAAAAAGGAAACACCTCCATTTTTCTGCATTTCATTGTTAGCTTCTCTCTTGAGTCTATCATTATATTGTATAATTGTTCTAATGAGATCATCAAGAGTTAGGTTATTCAATTTTATCTTATAATCCAAAACTGTTCCTTTCGAGTACCATTCATTAGGCATAACAACAATTATATTTTAGCCAAGTATTTCCCAATCTATAACTTATTCAGCAATAGATTATAAACTGTTAATGGTATTACTGAATCTCTAATGAATCATAGAAATAGGGTATCTAATTATGAAATAAAATTCTTGGTAATCTACTCTCAATGTAGATCATGTCATTTCAAAAACTGTGGTAGTTCAAAAAGTTTGTGACTTTAAGCTTTTCCCAAATATTGTTATCAGACTCACAAGATGAAATCTGAATCTAAATTATTCTTGTCATATAATATAATAAAATATTTCTAACAATATAGTTTAATTGAAATTATTTAATTTCTTGATGGGTAAAGGTAGTAACATCCATTCCATGAATCTTACAATATCCAGTCAACACAACAATGTTATCAAATCTGGTGTTTAAAAAAACTATTCATTCTATATATCTAGTTCTCATAATCAGCACGAACAATTATAGGTGGTTAGTTCATATTAAGATTATCTATTTAACCATCATTAAGACCTTCCATATTAAAAAAAAATATTTTTTCCATAGATTCATATTAGTGTACCACTATTTATAAAATAATAGTTTATATCAATAATTCATAGAATGTTCATGTAATAAGAACATATAAAAACATATAAATTTTTTAAGAAGTAGAAACCTACTCTAATATACATTGAAGGATTAGAATATTTATAATAATAATTAGGATCATAACAATTATCTTATGATGAAAAATTTTAGAATGGAAGGGGTGAATTTTAAATTAAAAATATTAGTTTGAAATAATTAAAATAACCAATATAGAATGCTTATTTGATTAAATTATCATACTCAACCCTTAGTCTGATTAACAAGGTCACAGAATCGAAGTCATAGTATGTCTAATTATATCAGAGTAAAAATTCATAAACACTTTGGATTGGATTTATCATAGTATGGTTATTATCATAATCATAATAGTAATGATCAAACAAAATAAAATACAATGATTAATACAATGTATCAATTTATTTTAAATGTATAGATGAATAAACACTTTTAAATACAAGAAATATTATACCAATGTAATAGTAAAAATGAACCACTAGAAATTACTAAAATGTTCACAAATATTAACTATAGGAGTATGGTAGTCAATAAACAAGAATAAAGGTATCCCTAATTTTATACATATAAGATTTTTTTGTCTTCCCTTACTAAGGAATCCATCGATACAAAGAGTACAAGGGATCTATCATTCTATCCCCATAATCCCCCAATAAGATTATCGAATCTATCTTACTATCCACATATTCCATATAAATAATTGATAACATTATCCATCTTCCTATCCCCAGAATCCCAAAATTATTATGATTATTGGATGTGATTAAAATTAATAATGTTTTAAAGGAGACAACTTCACAAGGATTCCTTAGATTTCCTCTCTCTAAATAATTACAAAAAACTATGATTGAGTTGTTCACGCCAAGTAATATTTATAAAATTAAAAATAGAAAATAATATAATAGTTCCAAACTCTTCAAATGACCCAATATTTATAGGCATCCTTCCAATAGTAATATTGATCTCCCATAAATCATTTTTTCAGTGTTTTTCTAAACTACGTTGGACACCTAGAACATGATAGCTCATTATAATTTAATATTCGGTTCCGTATTGTGTAACTTCGTTGTAGTGTAAATAATTTTCCTTACATTAGAAAAAAATACTTTTGAATATTATTATAAAAATAATTCTGTCTAATAGAATTATTTATTAATGTCAATATAATAATATTTATGTGTGTTAGTGTGATGGCAATAGTATCAATTTTAGTCCAATTGTTATGAATTTTTTAGTACAGTAGACATTACTATGGTCCAAATTTTATTCTGATAAAGTTCAGTTTGATTTATTATACACATACATATTTTGCTAATACTAATAAATAATGTAATATTTATTTTTATTATACTTATTAACATTTTCTATGTATAGTAAAAAGTAATGTTTTCTACAAAAACAATATAAAACATTTGGGACAGATTAATTTATTAAACATGTTTTATATAAGATTTTGTGATTTCAAAAATTAATGTAATCGAAAAGAAAGAAGTTTTACTTTTGAATCAATAATGAGTAAAGAATATGAAATCCTAGATTCAATTTTAAAGAGAGATGAAAAATACACCTAACTAAAACCTAGTAATTAAGAAATATCTCTAATACATGAAACCCAAAACATGATACCCAAATTTATTGAATTATAGATTTATGGAGATAATGGAAAACACTTACATAAAAGTTTTCAATGATCAACACAAAAATACTATAGATTAAATTTTTTCTTATTCTCCCATTAATAAGTCCATGATAAATCTAATTATATCAAGTTATAACATTAAAATCTTACTATAACATACCTAATAAATGATTAACTATGATAAGAAGAGAGGATATATAGAATAATAATGAATAAAAATTATGAATGTATCTGTACCCTTGTTTCTAAAAACCAACCTCCTCAGGATCCATCAGAATAACTACCCAGAAGAGTTTGGATCCCAAAAATATCAATGAATAAGATTTACAGTCTAGAGACTAGAAAAAACGGTTAGGGAGAATGGAAATGGGAGATGTTTTTTATCATAAAATATATATTTTTTAACTAATTCTTATCACATGAGTTTGAAAATCGGGCACTAACCATGTGCATGTTTCTACACACTAGAGAAACCCCATGGTCTGGTCACATGATTTCACTAACTCTACACTAAGCATGTGAAGTATTATTATCCAAAAACACCACAAGCTCCATGGTTTTCTAGTAGTTCCACATTTTTTTAACTAGCTATGTGTAAATCATAAAAATACCTACAATACTCCAAAATTCTATTAAAACACCAATATTGACCTATGAATGATTCAAAACAATATATAGATTGAATAAATGAACATTCATATCTGAAAGCGACACTAGGGTGTGACTAGAATACTTTTTCATGAATATATATATATAACTTTTACCTATTTAAATATTCACGGTTGGTTATGTAGAGATCATAAAATTTATCAATTGTGTATGATACGTATTTTCCCTAACACAATAAAGAGGAATCTTTATGTATTCAAGGATGACTTCTTAGTTATTGGAATATATTTTTGGTATTGTTTTGAATATGCATCTAATGTACTTGATATGTGTGAATATACTAATCTTTTAATAAATAATAAGAATTATTGTTTATGTAAAGAGATGTTTTGGTGACGGGATATTAAAATAGAAATTGATTGAATTGTGGTTGACAAGGAGAAGATAGAAGTAATATTGACAATACCACCTCCAAACTCAATAAATGTAGTGTGATGTTTTTTACGAGTTATTGGATATTATATAAGGGTTTTCATTTAATTTTATAATATTATTAAACCAATATGTTCAATTTTTGTAAAGGATGTAATGTTTAGGTTTGATAAAGACTATTTGGAGGTATTTCAGAGCCTAAAAAAGAACATGGCGTTATCATTTATAACTAAAACACTAGATTGACATTTATCATTTGAAATACACTCTAATAAATGTTATTTTTTAGTCTCATTTCATGATCCAAGAAATGAATATGAATAGTATTTTTCCTATAATGGTAAAAAATTACCCAATATAGCTTAATTGAATTATGCAATAATTAGAAAAAAAATCCATTCAATAGTATACTCGATGGGTAACTGCAGACTATATCATGTCAGTATCAAATTTATTTTCTACACTAATCACTCATCAATGAAATATCTATTAAAAAATATGGAATTTAAAATATGGATAGTTAGATGGTTGTTTCTATTATAAGATTTTATTTAAGAAATCAAGGACAGAAAGGTAACTATGTATCAATTGTCTAATTATTTTTCTAGATTTTGACAATTATATAAAGACAATTATAATCCAATCAGTGAAGAATTTTTTAATGAGATTTTTTTTTAAAATCATATTGAGAGTTACTCTTTAGTACACATAGATAGAAAACGACATTATTACTAAAATTATTATAGGTGAAATTTCCTATTATAAATAAAGGAGGATTAAAGTTTCTGTTAGAGATTATCTATGAGAGGAAGTACTTTTATAAAAATTTGGAGAATATGGGATTGTGTAAAGATTTTATGTAAAATAATATCTACTCCCAATCTTGAATAATTTTTATTTACATCCTTATAGAGGAAATTAAATAATATGAAGACAACTATTTCAGTTTTTTAGTGTGTATTTTGTTGATTAACCATTTTAAAAAATGTAGGGGATTAGGTCAAAACTATAAATAATTATATAGAATAATAGATATGGGAATAAGAAAATAATTTCCATAATATTAGATAATTAAAATATAATTTTTGGATATATATGAATTAGAATTTATGTTTCCCTTTCTTAAGTAACTTGTGAATTTATAAATATAAGTTTCAGTGGACTGTATATCAATATTAATGGATGTTGTGGATTTAACAAAATAGATTTGTTCATTAGAAGTGATGTTTTTGAGGAAATACATCTTATTTAGATAAAGATTTACATAATCGGTAATAAATGGTAATGGAATCTACATGATGAATATATATTTGTGGGTATAGATAGATAGATATGATTATAAGAACAATACTAGTACAACTTATCATCACCGATCTTGTGGACAAGATGTTTTATCAAACAATTAATTGAAAGGGATTTTTTATAATATAGTTCTCAAATCAAGGAAATATTTGGCACTCAATATTCCGTTTGCACAATGGGAATATAGAACCATGTCTAAAAATATTTATTATCACTATATATAGTAGTTTTTAAAAATTCATTCAACTATCCTATTATAATTTAACCCCAGGTATTTTGGTTTGTTAATGTGGTCAATTGATATTGTAAATACACAAATAAGAAGATAATATTTTCTTAAATGATATTTCAGAAATCATAATTTAATATTATTATAATTTCACGATTAGCGAATATAAGAACAAGATGGTTCACAATATGTTAATTTAGCAGATGGAATTTAAGGAAGGGAAATATGCTTCGTTATTTAATCCAAGAATATAATTGTTTCCAAGGACACACAAATCATATTGGTAATGACGATTAAATATAATACATGTTAAAAAAATAGGGACATAAATATCATTAATGAAAAATAAGAACCATTAATTGTGGATGGGATGATATCAAAACAGTACTTTGAATTGGGATGTTGGAAAAATCCAACATTATAAAGTTGGACGATTTGTAAGTGAATAAGTTAAGTTACTGAATTTGAAAAAATTACTGTTATAGGGAAACCAATGAACATTAATTTTTATTTTAGTTATGGTTTTTAATAAATAAAAATCAGCCCAAATGAGTACATTTCTAATATCTTTTTGATGACTATAGGAGAAGGGAATGGATTTTTTAGGAAAAGTTACTCACAACTCAAAACAGTTCCAATAAGGAAGGAGAGTTTTTACCTATTTTATTCCTCACTAAATCAAATGGTATATAATTAATAATATCTACCGATATGTGTTTAATTGATCATTATTAAAAATTATATGTGGGGGGTGATTGGTGCGTTTTTTGTGATAGAAACAGTTGAGATAATATTTTTGATCATATCAATGAAAAATCGACCGGAAAAGAAGGATTCCTCTATATATATTTCATTCACTATTTATATTAATTGAAGATGTTTATGGTAAATAAAATTTTACCGTATATGCATTGGATTATTAAATTAATTCACGTGTAAATTATTTATGGGAATGAGTTATACATCTGTAAATAATTTTAAACAACAATTTGATAAGTATTATCAAATTCATTAAAATTAGTATTGGGAAAAAATCTGGAAGTGTCATTGGATATAATATAATTGTATTGGAGGGTGTAAAAAAGAATATATATATATATAATATTCAAGTAAAATCTTTGATATACCTGTTTAAACATGATTCCATGACATGACTCTCATAATTAACATTCAAGGATGCCTACTATTTGGAATATGTTAGATTAGAATCAACTATACTTAATTATTAATTAAATTTAATCAATAATATATCAATGATGAAAATATGTTATAGTATATGCCATGTTTTCAAGTGAAATGTATGGAATTGGGAATAATGAAATCAAATTATGAAGGAAGAGATTATGTATAAAACTATTTTATAAGGACAATTAATGAAGTATAAAATGGAAAAATTGATGTGGATCTTGAGAGTTAAGGATTTGAAATTTTGATTCTCATTAGGATAATTTTTCAACAAATCCCTTATCAATTAATATTCATTACTATATTCTCAAACATGATTGGAAATGGATTCATTGTGAAAAATTTGGTGAGAGTAATTACTTGAGGGAGATTAATTTATCATGCCTTTTGGAATTTGATAAGAATAAATTTTATATTAATTTTATTTTCCACATTTTTTTAAATTTCTTTTCGGAAAATTGAGTAATATAGATTAATTAAATATTTAGATAGTTTGGGAATAAATATAAAATACTAACCATTCATCTTATTAAATTTATTCCTTCAAACTAAATTTTGAAACCTGATTTTTGAAGATAATGAAACAGATATTCTTGATGCTAATTCATGTTGGGTAGTAGGGAATATAAAATTTATTATAGAAACCAGGGAGATATATTTTAAATTACTAATACATTCATTTTGTATAACAATTATAATTTTATACATATTATTTTTCATCCAAGAAAAATCAATGGTTCATTCTCTGCATAACATGTCATGGATAAATCATTGAAATTTTATCACTAAACCTACTAAGGCTCAAAAAGGGATCCAATTTAAACTAATGTATGTGAAAATTTTGAAGAGATATCATAACAGAAGTGCTTCCTTTTATCCAAATAAAATATAAAAATAAAATCGATGTTGTCATTCGTTATTTCATAGTATAATGGAATTCCCAAAATGTTGTAAGTTCTGACCTAATAGGATAGTGTGAACCATTTATGTTATATGATAGTGAACATATAAGAGAATTGGAGAATGAATTTTGGTGTGTCTAAATGGAAGTAAATCATTATTGATGGAGGCCAAACCAATAATATAACTAATTCCCCTCATGGGTGTGAACCCAGATCAATATTACAAGTATAACAGTCATAGAAAATACAAAATAGTGTTTGTAAGTGGTGTAATGGAGACTCATTTTTCATGAAATTTAATAATAAAGTTTTCATTCCTGTGAAACCAATTGAATTTTTATTAGAAAGTAACTATTGTTGTAAAAGAAGTGTACTTCAAAAAAATCCCCATCTCGCAATATATATTACATCCTAAATATATCATCACAACTATAATGACATTTACAACCTCATTGCTGAAAACATTGGTTCCCAACAAAATATGAAGTTGGCTATTACTGAAAATAATAATAACTGATTTGAAAAGTTATCAAATTATATAGACGAATTATGTAAAAAATAAATAATAAAAGAGAAGATATTAAAAGTTTAAAATAGAATAAATATTTTAAATTAAAATCCATGAATGTAAATTATATATCGGAAGGATACATGGAAGAAATATAATACATATATAGACTAATGAAATATATACATATTTTTTAATTTAATTTATAAAACTTTGAGAATTCTATATGGGTGAACGAATATTCTCAAGTGTGATGAGACGAGAAGATAGGTTTGGTGAGAATGAATGATATCACGCATGAAGAGATTCAAGGAGATGTACAAAAAGATAAATAATGTACAAAAGTAGATTGTTTACTAACTGTCTAGAATTTTTAATAAGAGGAACTATACCCAAGGAGGGTCAAAATACCACTATCAATAAAAATTTTAAGTATTATTTTAATTTTTAGCATTATTGTATGAGATTGAGTGGAAATATCATTAGTGGGATTAAGGTGATAAGGATTTTTAACTGATATTAATTCATGAATTAATTGATGAGAAAGTTATTTTCAATTATTCTGTAAATTCTTTTCCAACTTGGTTACCTGATGCAAAAAATTAATGATTGTTTAATGTAATTAATGATGATGAATAAAATATACACTATAGAGTAATACTTGGTTATCAAAATTATTAAAGTATCCTAATATCCTACGACACATATATATTACAAACATGATAATTGAACTCATTTAGTGCAGTGACATCCTTAAATATTACAAGTAAATGAGGTTGTATTAAAGATAATGAAAATATACTAATTGAGAACTTAAAGGAATGAGTGATTATACTATTATAAAAATAATTCATTGAAATAAAAATAAATTTCTTTAATATAAATAAAAAAACACCCCCACTGTCTCTTCATTTATATTATATAACCATTGAAGTTGATATTATGTACACTAGCATATACGGATTATTATTTGGATGCATTATTTATATTTATATTTCAATATGATACGAATTAAAATTATCATTAAATCGTTATTTTATAATTTTTTAATATATGCGAACAAGAAATTATGAATTTATTAGTGTTATCATTGATGATATAATTACACCCCAAGATTTTAAAAGAATTAAATTGGGATCAATCGCCTATGTAACATGAAATACCGAGATTAAATGATAATTTTACATCCTATAACATTATGATAAATTTATTTTGAAATAAATTCCATCTCTTTGTTATCTTTTGATACAAGAAACACCAGGTTTAAATGAAAAACAATAATCTATTATCATATTATTATGTAAAATGCGACTATTACAACCAAGATGCTTAGTTGAAGAGTATGAAGAAGCCTAACTAATTTAATTATTATATGGGTAATACATTTTATTTTTTTATATATTTATTATAAATAAAAATAAAAATCATTTGAAAGAAAAAATTTTTTTTATGAAAAATGATATTTTTTCATAAATGGCGGTTTAGTCACTCTGTGTAAATAATTTAAAATTTATTTTTACCACTATTAAAAAACGTATTTTTAAAATTATCTTATTTTTTTAAATAATCAAATTAAAATTAAAACAAGTTTATTTTTTATTCATAAATGTTTCAATTTTTATTGAATAGTGAAAAATATGAATTTTTATCAAAAAATCCATTTTCCTTTAAATTATTCCAAAAAGATAAATTATATTTAAAATTTACTTTAAATTATATTTAGAAAAATTATATTATGATAAATTCAATTTAGGTTAGTTTAATGAATTTAATATTTAATTTTTATGTTAAAACCTTCTCTATTTATTTGAATTTTCACTTTGGAAACCCACCTTTTTATCGCATATTTGGGTATAATATTATATTTTATTATGCCAATTATATGAATTTTATTTTGAAAAATGGATTAAATAATTGGAATAAAAATATTTTATATTATATAATATATTTAATTTATTTTTATACTATCATTAATAGTAAACGTAGTAAAAATTAATTAATCAGGTTTTTGTAAAGCCTAACTTACAGGGGTTTAAACTAAAGAGTTGAGCGTTAGAATTAACTATAAACTCATAAAAAATCTATTTCATGGATTTAGTTTTACCTTATAACCTATAATGTTCAAAAATTATCCATCTTTAAGGTTTTTCATTATAAAAGCAAATGTGTAATTGTTTGTTTTTAAAACTTTTAGATGTGTCCTCACCCACACTTATAAATGGACACCCGTATCCACCACTTTTCACACTTACAAAGCTATTTGGATAGGGAAATAACTACAAAATAAATTCAATATTCTCCTAAAAACAACATATATTCCTTTATTTTATCATAAATTCAAACTAGGAAGGCTTTTGGGGAAAACCTAAAGAGGTAGTCCGAAAAAGTGGCAACTTTCTTAAATGAGTGTTTTTATATTATTTCTTCTTCGATCTCTATAATATATTGGCATGTCATTAATATATATTTAAATAATTAAATTCTCTATAATTATATGTTATTATGTAATGGTTGTTACCTATATAAACATATATATATATATATATCATCTTCCATCAAATGGTAAGCTAAACTTTCAATCATGTGTAAGGGGGAATACCTCCTCACAAATCGATGTAATTCATTTCCCATAACCACCATTCAAGGATTGATAAAACGATGTATTTGAAACATTTATATGATATTTATGATATTATTTTACTACTTTAATTTTAATATTACACATACCTACTTACTTTTTATACTATTTAAAATAGGATAACATCACACATTTGTACGTTGGACTACCACCTCGAGACCCGATGTGATTTTTTTCAAATACAATTTTACTTGTTGGTAATAAGGGTAAATTTAGTGAATATATATGAAATTATATCGACTCTTAAAATTAATATATAACCCACTTACCCTTTTACCCATTAGACAATTGATAACGTCACTTTTGCGTATGTATGGCTTAACATCTCCACGATGCGATATGGTCCATTCGACACGTTAAATTTTCAAAAATTAATCTAAAAATTTATCTAATGAAATAAAATGATATTTATAATATTAATATTATTTTTTATATTATTTAACTATATAATATTCAAAAGTAGTAAAACATTCATGATGATAAACGCATGTGAAAACAAGGCAATTTCAACCTAATACAATGAAAATAGTGAAACATTATTTACCAAAGTGTAGTAAAATTTAAAAAATGGGATAATATATGATTTTATCAATATAAATAGTATTATTGTATAAATTAATATCATTATTAAAACCAATATATAGTTTATTAAATAAATATCTGCCAAAAGAAAGCATGAGGTAAGTGACTTCACCTCTATTTCCCTTCATTGAGGAATATTAAAATGTTATTAACATAAATTTTTTTATATGGTTATATAATTCCATTTTCATGTAATATCAATAATATTTCCTACTTAATTGTTTTTTAAGTGTTAATTTGAATCATTTCATTTAAGGGTCCTTAACATTAAATTTTCAATGTGGTAAGGGATTTCAAAACTCAATTTATTTTCATTGAGTGAATTTACATATTCATTGTCTTGAATTTAAAAAAGTATTAGTGTAAATATTTTTAAAAATATTAAATTGAATGTAAACTTTTTTTGGAGGATTAACATTGGAAAACATTATTATCTTCTTAAGGGTTTATTTCCCCCATTTAATATTATTCTCCTATATTTATTCAAGATTTTTTAAATTAATAATCACATTGGTAATTAAAATTATTGATAAAATAATTTTAATATATAAAAAAATCATGTATCTATTTGGATTAAATTCATTTTTCTTATAAAACAATAGTTCCAAAAAAATATTTTGAAATTTTTTAAAAAAAAAATTTCAATAATTTATTAAATATATTTTAACCAATTTCATTTTGAAATGAATATTCGTATTGTTTTCAAATTATGTAATGTTTTTCTTTCATATAAAATGTGAAAGTATTATTTATTTTAACATGCACGAGATGTATTGAATTTTCTATTGTCATTACCACTAAATGTTTTAATGTTTCCTCTATAACATTCAAACATTATTTTGAAATAATATTATTTTCAAAATATTTTTATAACTTTTAGTTGACATTTTTTCCAATGTTAAAAGGATGTTTTTTAGAAGAATTTTTTAATGGATTTATTATTGTATTTATATTCATAAATTACATAAACCCTTTTTTTATTTATGATATACTAGGGATATATTTTATTTATACCATGCTTATTATTTCTCTATATGGTTTAATATTAGTTTGATCTAAGAAAGTGTTGATATTTTCTTTCTTTATTCTCTTTTTTACTCATTAACATATCCTTGAGATATTCACTTTTTTCTTACCATTTCACATTACATTTCCCCTAAATATTCACATTATGTTTCATGGATATACTTATTACATCAACTATATATCATTTCCATAGATGATATTTTACATTGAAATATTTATGAATGACGGGGGAACTTATTGTTAACATGTATTATTTACTCAATATGAAAATGTGTTGATAATGATTATTATACACGAATTATAAATATTATTCAATATTTTGGGACTGGGTTGGACAAAAACTTATGGGTGGAGAAAAATTATACATATCTCATTGATGCATTGTTAGTATCATGAGATGAGTAAGTTTATTGAACTAAGTAAAATTGGTTTGTAGTGTATACCTACCCATTGGTTTTAAACTGTCTTGTGAAAGTTCTTGATAGTATATGTATCATGATACCAAATATCATGAAATCCAATCATTAAGTATATAAATTCATAAAAATTCAGTTATTATTATCCAATATATTTTTACAATGATATTATCTTTGGTTTCATTAAATTATCATATTATTGATAAACTGACATGTGTTTTTAGTTATTTAACTTTTTTTATCAATTATTCCCTATCTAATAATGATAGTCATGTTATTATTTAAATGGAACGTTTTTATATATAATTATTTTGAAATGTTTTTTATGTTTATTGATTCATGGTAGATTATATTGCAATTTAAACTTAGAGAGTATTTAAGGTCACCTTTATTTAGTTTTCTTTCCCTAGAATCCATAAAGTATACTGTGAAAGATATGAAAGGACATACAAAAGGGAATAATGATATCATTAAAAACAATTATGTTTTAACATGTGTACTAAAATTTAATATATGAATCATGTATGTATCTGGTTTTCCAAGACTATTGTGCTATTTATTCTATTGGTATATTGTCACTTGTATCTAGTACGAAATTAATAATATAGAATCCAGATATGGGTTACTAGGGTCATGGCCATTACAGTTGGTATCTAAGAATGATTTGTAAAAAACATGAAAAATAGATGTAGGAAATATAGATTAGGTAACATAACCCTCTCATAGACTTCAAGGATAAGTATAGAATAACATTGTACAGTTTTGTTAAGGTAGATATTATATTGGTTTTCTTGTAAATACATCCCTATCTGGATACTATAAGTGCACATGGTTCTGGTAAAAATGTACACAGGGGTAACAATATAAAAATTAGTATTGGTATTTAACTAAAAATTAATTAGAATGTTAAAATGGGTCTTACTGTGCACCTAGTTTGAAACTCCTAGGGGATATGATATGGATAATTCACATTTTCTTTACAAACCATTATGAATGATTTGAATATATTATGACAATGAATGACGTCAGATAAAATTTTTTTGTCTTATATTTAAAGTAGGTTTCATGATTTATAAATAATATAAATTGTTATATGGTTTTTCCACAAAGATTATTCTTTCTCACACTAGGATGATTGGTTTTATTCCATACGTTGAACATGAAGGAATCACGTCTACATTGAATAATAAGAAATATTTGTAGACTATTGGAAGAACAATGGGATGATAAAAAGAGTGAAATATATCACAATTATTCATAACCAATTATCATGAAACATGATTAAATAAATTTTTAAAAAAATTTCAAACTCACCAAAAAATTGAAGGATAGTGTTTTTAAGAACCTGAATGATGGTGACCATAGAGTAAATAAGGCTTCATTTCATTCATGTTAGAAATGTGGAAAGATACACCTAGGAAATGGTTCCAATGGAATTGTAAATTTTTTTATGTGTGGATAATAAATCAAAGAAGTAAAAAAGTTATGATGAAAAATAAAGAGTATTATGTGAGGAAGTAAATCTCATCATAGATATATATTTTTAGTTTGTTTTCTAAAATGGCGGGACTTAGGGATTATCCAATTCAATTCCATATTCTTGTGTATAACTCTTTTAATGAGGAAGAACCTATGTTATAATTAAATTGTTTAAGTATTTATGTATTGAAGTTTATGAATTAAATTTTAGAACAATTTTTACAAATGATATTTCAGTTATAAGAATCATGATACATCGATGAATTATTATAAATTTTAGAAGAATATATGTATTAATTAAAAATATTGTTATGGGTAATATCATGGTTAATGAGATTTAGGCCAATCACAAGTTCAAAATATTAAACATCCCTTTTAAAAATTGGTGTGGTATTAATTTAAAATCAATAATGATAATTTTGGAAAAAAATCCTCGAAATACAACCCATTGGTTTAGTATAAAAAACGTTATTTGATGAATAATACCTTTATTTTTTTATACATAATATTAAATGTATAGGTTACCTTTAAGGTTTATCATATATTTCATGTTATAATAATTATTTTCCATCACAATTTGGGAATTTGAAAGGAATTTTTTTAATTTGGTTACAAAAAAAGAAAAACTACGTAATAGATGAAAACATGTCGCATCTGGAGAGGGTATATGTCTTAAACCCATAACCAAAGGAATATAAGGGTGATACAAAAAACTCTAGAATATATGATGTTTTGGTTAATATATCAACATTTTTATCAAAAGGAGTAGACAAATAAATATTAATAATGAACTAGTGGTGTTACTACTAAGGTTAACAGACAAATGTATTGTACTGGATAACATGTTCTAACCATATTTGTTTAGGAAAATATTTAGAAATAGGAAAAAATACATGTTACTCATTCATGGATTTTACGATTCATTAAAATATAATTTTAGTTCTTTATGTATAAAATTTCATTTTGATATTATTATCTTAGAGTAATAGATGAAGTGGAAGGGGAAAATTATTATTTTTATTATATCATAAACCCATTTTATGGATAAAGAGGAACCTAACATGAATTCAAGGACATAAGACATTAAACTGTGCCCCAAAGGATCAAAATCTATAAAACCAAATCAAAACAAAAAGGGCATCCCTTCCCCAGCATAAAAAAATCTGGAGTAAGAGATGAAGTGAAAATTAGTCAAATCACAACAAATGAATGACTTTTTTTTATAAAATATAAAATATCAAGTAATTACATTTCCATATATTATAATACAATGAAATAATTTATCAACATTAGTAAAAGGATCTTAAAACAAAAATGTTATTATATTACATTCATATCTGAAAATAAAAGTTATTTTGACTCATCATGGATTTATGGTTTTGTGTTTCATTAATTTATCTTGATCATTCATATTCATGTGATCAATCACCTCTATCACCCTACACCATTAATTAGGAATTAAACTTTTCTACCATTACTTATCTTCACTTCCCACCAATGTTCTCCTACATGGAATCCTAGTTTTTTTCATTCTAGATTACCTTTAATATTTATATTTTTATATTTTAATAAGATTTTTTTAAAGAATTTTTACACTTTGGTATTTTCAAGGAGTAATTTTGTAATATATGTCCCTTTATTTTCTTAATATATGTTCAAATTCCAAGGACACAATTGATTGAAGAGGGGGTGAATGAATAACTATAAGATTTTAGAAGTATATAATAAGGTTTGATAGCCTATATAACATGTGAAAAAAATATTATATTAAAATAAAACACACTGATACTTTAATATATGTTGATTTTTTAATAAATCCAATCTCTTATATAGATTGTGATGCATGCAACACCGAGCTTAAACAAAACAAAATAATCTTTTAAAATATTATTATATAAAAATAATGATTATGTTCTAGATTTTAGTTATAGGGTATGAATATGACTAAATAATTTATGAAAAAATATTTTATACACATATTTGTTTTTTATCTATTTCTTCAAAATAAAAATAAAATATTTTGAAATAAATATAAATGTTTTTCCAAAAACCTGTATTTTTTCTAAATGTTGGTTTGGTCGTGCTTTGGGAACATAATTAAAAATTAATATTTACAACATTTAGAAAATATACTTGATAATGCTAAATTAGTTTCTGATGTAAATATATCAAAATTATCTTTGGGTTATTTTTTATTTATTTTTTTAAAATAAATCAATTTTCGATAAATTTTGAAACCATATGATTTTTATCGAAAAGTAAATATTTACTCAAATATGTAAAAAGTTAAATAATATTTTTATTTTTTAAAGTAAATATTCATTCAATTATTTTATAATAAATACAATTTATTAAAATTTATATAATTTTTTATTGAATTTTGATATTAAATGCATATACACATATAAGAATTTCCACTTTGGATAACCACTTTTTCATTTCGTCTATGGCTATAATTTTAAACTCAATTCCACCAATTATATGAATTTACTTTTTAAAAGTGATTTTAAAATTTTTAATAATTATAATTTAAATTATATTGTGTCTCAGATTTAATTTTTGACCATTATAAATTGTAAAATAAGTTAAAATGTATTTCCATAGTTGTGGTAAAAAATGTTTTACTAGAGTTTAAGAAAACATATAATGGATAAAATGACCTAAAAAATTAACCAAAATACATTTAATAACCATATATATAACTTATATCGTCTATTAATTTACAATTTACCATTTTGGAGTGTTTTTTCAGGATAAAACCCTCGGTTTAATTGATTCTTTTAAAAAAATCAAAGTGTGTCTGATCCGCCACTTATAAATTGTCACCCCTCTCCTCAACGTCTCATACATACTAATCTAATTTTTTCATCCAATACCTACCCAAATAACTTAATTAATCCAATACCAACTTCATTTATCCCACTTTTTTTTATCATATATCTAACCTAGGAAGGAATTTTTTGCAAACCTTAAGAGGTCATCTGAAGAAGTGGAAACATTCTTAAATGGGAATTCTTATTTTTTTTCTTATACCACCTCATGAAAATACTATTAAACCATTATTATATAATATAATGTCTATATTACATACATATAGATGTTATTATGGTATTTTAATGGCATATTACCATCTTCTCTTCCTTTAAAAGTGTAACAAAACCGTCAATACTTTTTGAGGCAGATTACCGCCTTGCGAACTGATATAATTTGTTTTTCATTACCAAATTTATAAGATATATATAATTATAGATTTAAAAACATCATATTATATTTTAGATATTATCTTATTATATAAATTTAATATCAAAAATAAATTCTATCATTCTATTCTGTTTAAAATATGATAGCGTATCTTATGTGTGCGGTAGACTACCACCTCACAGAGTGATGTGATTCGTTTTTAACATACGCTTTACATAAATGGTAATAAAGATAAATTGATTGAAGAATTGTGATATATATGAAATTATATTTGTTATTTAAAATTAATATATCACTTAATTTATTTCCTTATCTCTAATTAAGGAAATGATAACATCACTCATGCCTACATACAACTAATTGTCTCCATGAAGTTATGTGATCCATTCTCCATGATTGAATTTAAAAAAAAATTCAAAAAAATTTTCTCATGAATAAAATTATTTTTATAAAATTAATATAATTTTTTATATGGATGAAATATATAATATGTGAATGGACCGAAACATTCAATACAAAACACGCATGAGAAAACAAGGCAATTAACACCTGATGTAATAGAAATCATGAAATATTATCAAAAGAACACTATGGTAAATATTATAAAGAGATCATATATGATTTATAAATATAGATGTAGTTCTATTAGAAATTAATAACTTTATTAAAATCATTATATAGGATGTTAAAGTCGATTCCACAAAAAGGAAGCTAGATGTAAGGGACTTCATAATAATTTCCATTCATTGAAGAATATTGTAATATTATGTACCTAATATATTTTATATAGTGTATATACTAATCCATTTTCATGTACTATATTGAATAATAAATAATTAATTTTATTTTTTATTTATTTTTATTTATTATTCTAAGGGGATTTGACTTAAAAATGACCATGTGGTGAAGAATTTAATAACTAATTTTTTCCTCAGGTAATATTAATTTATTATTTTCTTTGAAATTATATGATTATGTGTGTAAATAAATTTGACTATATAATTAATTATTTACATTTTATGAGTATTTTCATCTAATACACATTCTTAATTCATTGATTAACTGTCACTTCAACATTATTATCATTGTAAGGGTCTATTTCATAATATCATTTTAATCGAGATTATTTATAATTGTATTTCCCCTTTACGAAATTATTTCAAAGTTATTTAATAAAACCATTTCAATTTCTTATACTTTGGTTATTCCTGATTTATTCATGTAATAATTCTTTATTCCTCCCTTTGGTACTCAGAATTATTGACACATTGTTTTTAATAAAATATGATATCATTTATCTCTTCGGTTGAAAATCCCTTTTTCATAAAAACAATGTTTTATAAAAATATTCTAAAACAAGTCTTTACAATTATATAAAATATTTATTTGTGAAAATTTTACCCATGTATGATTTTTTAATTTTTTTTGAAAGGAATGTTTTTGTGTTTTTCCATAAAATCTAATCTAGATTTTACCGAAAATGTGAAAGAAATATTTGATTTAACATGCATGAAAAGTATATAATTTAGCTCTATCATGACCAAAAATTGTTTTAATGTTTTCTTTATATGTTCTAAAGGTTATTTTAAATGAAATGGGTTTTCAAAATATTTTCTAAAAAATTAGTTAAAAAAATATTTTCAAAGTGAAAACGATATTTTCTTCAAGAATGTTATCAGTGATATTTTTATTATATTTCTATTCAAAACGAATGAAAACATTTATTTTAATTATGATCCACTAGGGATATGTTTTATTGATACCACCTTCATTATTTCTCTGGATGGTTTATGATGAGTTTTAATGGGGAAATTATTGACATTATATTTCTTGATTAAAATTTTTAGTCAATAAATTTTACATGAAATATTCAGTTTATTATAATCATTTGACATTAAATTTCCCCTATATATCCATATTATTTATAATGAATATATATATATATATATATCCTAAACCATGTTTTATTTCTATATATGGTATTTTACTTTTCATGTTATATGATTGACTATGGAAATTATTTTTTATCCATATTCCTTATTCGATATGGAAGTTTTTTGATAAAGAATATTTTTTATGAATTAAATCGATTTTTCAATATACAATTACTGATTTGGAAATTTAGATATAGGTTGGTCCTGATTATAGAGATCCCCTTGATGCATTTGTAGTCTCATGAGAGGAATTAATTGTCCAACATTAGTTAAATTGGTTGTTGGTGTATACCTACCCATTAGTATTAATATGTTTTCTGAAATGTATTGATAGTATAGGTGTCATGATTACTAATATCGGGGAATTCCTATAATAAATAATTTCCTTTTGTAAGAATTATATTATTATTATCCTTCACATTAATATAATGATAATATATATATATATATATGTATTTCAATCTTAGTATATTGAATATATAAATTTTTTTTCGGTTATTTACATTTCTGTATTGATTATCTGTTATCTAATAATGATAGTCAAGTTATTTATTCAAGGGAATTTATGTTTAGATATTTACTTTTCCATGTTGATTTTTATTATTGATTAATTATAGATTATACTATATTTAAACCTTACTGAGCCTTTTTTAACCCTTATATTATTTCCATTCCCATGGATACAAGATCTATACTATAAATGATATTCCAGGATATTATAAAGGGAATAGATATATTATAAAAAAATTATGTTGTAATTTTTGTATTAAAATTTAATATAGGAAACTTGTATTTATCAGTTTCTTCAAGACTAACGAACTATTATGTTATTTGGTATGCAGACACTCTTATGACAATGTAATAATTTACAAGCCCGATTTTAGTTACAAGGGTGGGTTTTATTATATATATGACTTTTAATATAATAATATGATCTTTTGTGGTGATCCTAGAATGTTTAGAGGTCATCTCATACCAATTACACAAATAAACCAATAACTCATCATATTCCTTTTAAACAAAAAAATGTATTCACCAGTTCAACATATGAATTTACATAGATCATGAAGACACATTATTATATCATGGGCCATATATTATATTCCAAACCTCATGAATTTTAAGTGTTTTTTGTTTTAACTTATGTTGAAAATGGATCTAAATTAGTTAAACGAGTAATTTATTACATAAAAATGATATTCTTTTTTGCTAAAAGATGATGAAATGTATATTTTTAAACACTTAGAAAGTGTATGGATACAAATTAATATCAAATAAATTTTAGAATCCATCTAAAAAAATTTTGGTATTGAATTTCCTAATATATTATTTCCCAGCATTTAGTCCCATTATCCTCAAGAATTTTCATGTCCAAATTCACATTAATAACATCATGAGTATTAGGGTATCAAAAATCTTGGATAATCATTTTTAATTACTATTCCATAGAAATAGGAACTATATCCTTACAAAACATTAAATAGTTTTTATTTATAACTCAAGAGAATGATGCACTCGTAGAGGTTCTTAATATTACACTTCCCAATCCTTTTTTTCAAAGCATATGTGAAAAATATATGGAGTTTTTGACTCAAGGGAGGTTCATTAAAGAAGAAATTCTCAATGAATTCCACTCAGTGGTTAATTGGAGGTCTAATTGGTATTAGAGTTCTATAACAATTAATTAATTACTTTTAGAAAAATATTAAAAATAAATGATTCAAGATTCTTAAAAAACAATTTTTTTCATAATTCAACTATGAATGGTTTGATTAACCATGTATTTTTGATAGTGAACCAATTTTATATTTTATTAATATTATTGTTCTGTATTAATATAAATATTTTTTTTGTACCCTTTTATATAATATTATTATGTTATGGGACACAAATATGAATTTTCATTTAGAAACTGAATTTGTTTTTAACCTAACTAAATTATTTTCCTAGTGTTATGTGGGATTATTTTAATATTAAAATTTTAAATTTAATTATTTAAATTTGAAAAAATGATAAGAAATTAAAATCAATATATAAAAATATATTAGGTCATTTTTTTTATTTTTCTTAAAAGCTTATTTTTTTTGATTAGTGAGAGATATGGTTTTTAAAAATAATACTAATTTTATGATATCATTATTGTATATGCATGAATTATAAATATGAAACCATTTCATTAAATAAGAATTCATTTATATAGTGAAATAATGTCTTTGAAATTAATATATTTAATTTAGTAATCTATTCATGACATTTTGTATCCTAAGTAATATTTCGTTATAACAAAAAAAATTAGTCATTTTCCTTTAATTAAGTAAGAATAATGATCTATCTAGTTTTTTCATATTTTTAAATTAAATAAAATATTATTTTTTGACTACAAAACAATAAATATCAAGGTAAAACATATTATTCATTAATTTAGTGTATATAATATTTTATAAATGAAAATGGATATTTTTCTGAAAATTGTTTTTCTTTTGTTGAGCCTACCTTATTAAAATTAAATTTTTACCACCCCTATAAATTGAACTTTGTAAAATGGTTTTCAAATTAGGAATAATAATTTCCAAATTAGGTAATATGTTTCATTTAATTTTCATAATAAATATATATTACTATAATAAAAGTTATCCACCTCAGTAAAGGTCAAATGTCGTAAAATTTTCCTCTCTAGGGATAAAGTATCAAAAAACCACAAACCATTAACGTCAAATGGTTGTATATAATTATTATTTAACCATTCCATTATCTCATGTGAAATTTTATCCATATTGTATCAACGTTTTGTCAAATTAAATACCATTTTTTCCTTTGTTTCATATTCAACAAAGATTTTAATTGTATCAATGTTTAAAGATCTTAATTATCTCAATCAATACCATCCACTTTATATGATCATTGTTAAGTAGAATATGTTGTACTTTATCCTCAATAATACGATCAAAACCTACTTACCCATATAGGTTTCCAAAGAACAATATAGGTTCATTAGATGTTGGACGATTCTAGGTGCAATTAGTTTGGTCCAAGAAGTGATTTGTGAGATTAAACAAAATGACTTCAATTCTATATTTTACATTAATATGGACATGAACAAGGCTTATGATAGGGGAGAATGAGATTTCATTTTAAGGGTAACTTCTATCATGGTATTCTATTATTTTTTAATTTATCTTTTTTTTTCAATGGTACAGCTCTGCATGGTTATACAAAAGCATGATGGGAAAGCAATATAGGTGCTTGAAGGCAACATGCTGACTAAGATAAGTGAATATAATCTCCCAAACCATGATTCAACTCATCCAAGATGTGCTAATCTAGTCTATTAACTAATAAATTGACTAAATAATAATTTTCCCACACTATAATAAGAATATGGAAGAATATATTTCTCACTAGATATTTGTTGATGTGAAAATTAAAATTTTTAATTGAGGTAGTATATCTGTACATGGAATCAATAATATTATGGAGGAATACAATAAATGGAGTGGTAAATTGGTGAACTAGGGTAATATTTACTTATATATGGTGAAAAATAGTTTAGATAGGAGGTTCAAGAATGTGTAATGTAAATTGGATATGCATAGAGGTAACTTTCCAATATTGTAGTTGGGAGCCTCAAGTTCACAAAATAATATAAAATTCACCACTTTTATAAGGTAGTTGATAGAATCAAAAGGCATATCATGAATTGGAAGAAAATATTACTATCCATGGGAGGCATAATTACCCTAGTCAAAAGTGTTCTCACATCAATACCAAAGCACGTACTCTTAAATATTAAAGTTCCAAATAAGGTAATATCCAACTTGGATAGATTTATGGTTTATTTATTGTGGGATGGTTAGATGGATGGAAAGTAAAACTAGGAATTATGAAGTAGGATGGGTATAACTATATCTAGGGATTGTTAAAATGAGGAGTGTCTCTGAGAACATAAGGGGAATGTATGCCAAGCCAGTATGGGTGGTTATCAGGGGAAAACCCATTGGGGGCATTCATATACTAGAAAACTATGGGAACGATCTGAAAATGATGAGATCATGGACTTCAATGATCTATAAAATGACCTATCCATATATATTACCTACAATAGTATACTCAATGGATCATGGGAAGGGGAGACATCATGATCTTGCAACCTAATTAGGTGGAGATCTAACTGGGATTTCCATGATGCTGAAATCTAAAAATCACATTTAAATGAGAAAGTGACTATCCCGACTTTATTAAAGCTATCCTTTATTAGGATAAATGAGTCATTTTTATTATATTTTTGTAAACTCTGATTCAGAAAAGTGTGTACTCATGAGTTATTCTTCTGTTGGCTTCTCAGAAAATGATTTTCTTAGATTTAATAGGGATCATAATGACACAAATGTATGTGATGAAACATTGTAATAAAAAGTGATTCCAAAAAAATTCAATTCCCAATATGGTGTGTATGGAATAAGGAACATCCGACTAAGGATAATATCCAATGTCTAGGAGTTATCCTTACTTGAAGGTGTATATACACCAGATAAATGAGGATTGCAACTATCGAACATATATTCATTGAATGTTAGTGGGTATATTTGGTGAGGTTTTCATTTGGGGTGTTCACTATGCTGGATTCCCATGAGTCCTCAATTGGAACATTTCTCCATTGATGGTTCCATGTTGTGGGAAATCATGGATTCGAGAAAAAATCCATAACAATCAATCTCAATGCAGGCTTCTATACTATCTGTAGAATGATGAATGAAACATGGAAAAAAGAAAAAATTGATACCTGAATGTATATTATTTTAAAATCCAAGAACATATTGATTGATATGTCAAATATTTGTAAGGATTGGGAGAAGATTCCCTCCTGAAGACCCCACCTGGAATCTAGTTCATCGACAATGATCTCCAATAGTCTAAGGTAGGGGAGGTGGGTTTAGTGGAATCTTACTCAATAGGGATTAAAACAAAAAAAATATGTGTTGTGACTCATTATTGTTATCCCGGGTGGAGGGGTGACCTAGAAAAATAGGGGAACATTTATCTTTCCTTTCGTACTAACTTTGGATGAGGATACATTCTTCATGAAGAAGCTCAGTCAATATTTACTAGTCTCTGGGTATGAAACTAGAGAAATATTATTCTTGGAGTAGTTGAGATGGATTATTTTACCATTTAAAATTCCCTCTTTGGTATGGAGTCCTTCCCTTGGTCTATAGAGTATACTATCTGAAGGTGCAAGGGCATCGTGAGCTACCAAAAAGACATCTTACATACATGGAATGAAGGGAATGTCGTTTTTGATTTCATAACAACTAATGTGATACAAAGAGAGAGTATTTTTTATTTTTCAAGTCTTTGGTACTTTCCTCCAAAGGGGGTTAACCATGTTAGAGAATATTTTGTTAGGCTACAAAATTTCATGCTTGGGTTCCAATTGTAGTCCTCATTTGTCTTCCTATATTTTATAGTTAATAATAACAACATATTATTTTTAGATTATTATACAAAAATGAAATTAATTTTTTGGGAAAACCATTATTTGTATCCCTCCTATCCATTTAAAAATGAATATGCCTCTTGTTGGAAATAAGGTTGTTCTTTACAAGAAATAGAGTTTGGTTTGTGTTTGTTATCAATATTCATTAGGTTTATCAAGGAGTTTTCAAGGAAGGTAGTCTTTTATTTTAGGATGAAATTAGTATTGGAGGTTCACAAATTCCCAATGTGTTCCAAATTTGTGGTCCTCAAAATCAAGAGTTTGTTTTTTTGAAAATGAAGGATTTAAGCATAGTAGTGAACAAAATGGGGAATGGTGTAGGAAATCAAAAAATTAAGGGAACCACATATCATAGTACATGAACTACATATAATGTTTCAAGAATAGTCCACTAATCATGAATTTTGGTTTGTGGAATAGCAAACTGTGATGTAGGGAAGTATGCTGTGGAGATGAGTAGTACATGGAGTTGGGCATTACATGGTGGATCTGAGCAATACATAGAAGAAGATGGCTAGTTCATGGATGTAGTATGTGGATCACTCGTGGTACGTGGTGAAATGTGGTATGATCATAATGAAGGTTATTTCACAGAGGACATGTTTGCAAATGATCAGTACACAGAATAGTAGATTAAATTTTCAATTAAAAAGTGGGACTTCAACATAGCATCTATCTAAAATTGTGGATACATGATTTAATGACAACCTAGTGATTAAACCTTTAATTCAATAAAAAAATTTCAAATACATCCTAATGTATTAAGTAAGAAGGATTCAACAGAAATGTTTTTGAGGGATGCAATTTTCTATCCTTAAAAGCTTTTAAAGGTTGTGTGTCTAACATAGAGTTACTTTTCTATGATCTAGTATTCCAAAACAGTTGAATATATGTAGATTTTGGTATGACTGAAAACCTATTAAAATATTCTCCTTGGATGTATCCCTTAGTAGAGAACGAAGTAAAGTTGGTGCGTCTTCACTTTGAATGTGATTGCTTGTTTTCTCCTATTTCTCACCATATAGGTTCTACAGGTTCTAACCAATCTGGGAAAAATATCCATCAGTTTAGAAAAATAGTTTAACACACTGATTCACTGCTCCCCTCTCAAGGTGTTCTAGGGCCATTCAAGTTGAAACAAAGGGTAAAAGTTCATGGTGTAAAAGTTTACCTTCATTCTTCCAATGGATAATATAGTATATGTTATAGGAGTACCAATATTTGACAGGGAAAATATTCAGATATGGATGAATGGAATGAGATCTCATCTAAGATCTCTTTGAATGGATGTACTATTATCCACTATAAAAGGAATACTGGTCATTGTTCCAATTAGGATGTTTATAATTGATACAGACTAAAAAATCATGATGTAGATGCCATAGCATGTAATTCCATCACTAAAACCCATTATGATCATATATATCGAAATGTGATGAGTTGTACATCATCAAAGTTTATATGAGAAAAAATGAAGAACATATATGATGGATACAAAAACGTGCGGGAGGCGAAACATCATGTTTTTTAAAATAGGTTTGATGATCTGAAAATGCATCTAGTTGAAAATGCATATGCTGTTTTTAATTTATTTAATGATTTTATTGGATAAATATGATTAATTGGTTATGAAATAGAAGACATTGATATTGTAATGAAAATACTAATAATCCTTCTAGATCCTTGTAATGTAAAGGTATCCGTCGTTGAAGAAATGGTTCTCTTTAAATTTTCATTTGATGATCTACTGGGCAGTTTGGTTGATTATTAAATGAGTGTCAAACCTAATGATGCAACAACTCATGTAATGAAGGAAATATAATTCAAATCCATGGAAAACTGGAAACTTTTAGAGATAACATTGACAAAGATAATAATGGAAAATAAATTATTTCTCTCATTTCATCGAAATTCTAGAAGGGAATAGTAAAATATAATGACAACTTTTTTATAGCTTGATTTCATTTTTGAAGAGTTAGTCACATTGCCTCTCGATACCCTAAAAAGTTTTATGATGAAAAAAGTGACATTGGAGACATTCAAAGGCCTCAAAAAATGCCTTTCAAAAAAAGAGACTTCAAATATGGATTGAAATTACAAATAAAGTTCTTTTTTTGTGAAGAATACGATGAGACAAATAATTCATTAAGAATGAATAATAATAATTCATGTCCGGAAAACATGTTTGTAACACCCCGAGCTTCCACGATACGCTTCTCATTCAATAATGCAATAGCTTGCATTGTACGCAAGTTCGAGTTCTAACACACCGCAACTAATCAAAGTAGCCATTATGAATAGTAATAACCACCTTTTAAATTTATAGAAATTTTATATGGACTTCATTTTTGTATTCCTAATATTGAAATTAGCCTATGTTGAATTTTTGGTATTTTTCTGAGAACTTCCAATTTTTTATGAATAGTGAAAATTACTTAAAACAACTTTTTTAATCAAAATAATTTATAGTGATAAAATATACTATTTAGTGGTTTTAAAGTATAATTAGAATATATCCTTACCATTTTATCCAATGGTGGTCATTACAATTAATTTAACATTGAAATTGGATATAAACAATTGCCAATCTTTTGATATAAATTGTTTCTTAAAACACGCTATTTGTTGTGACAGCGGGAATTAATTATAAAATTAATTAATGCAACTTATATGTTTAGAATTTTGTAAAATAGACATCATTTTTGAATTCGGAATATCAATTATAGCTTAGGGTGAAATTTTGGCCTTATTCTGAAAAACTTCAATTTTTGATGAATAGTGAAACCACTAAGTGGTAATCAAGCAAACTGATTCTTCAGTTAAATGAAAGTTTACCACTAATGTGTATTGAATTTTGAAAATCCGACATACATGGTTGTCATTAGTATGTAAAATGTGGTTCAATGAGATTATAATAATTTTTTGGTGAATAGTAACTTATTAAGTTCTTAATCGCGATTAGTGGTAATTAGGGTAGTTTAAGGTATAAATAATACTTTAATAATATTAAATGACCTAGACACATGTCCCAACCTCATTGGTTGTGTCATGGCCGACCAAGACAAGCCATGGTCTAACTTGGGGACCCCATGGATCCACTTTTGTTGGGAAATAACATAAATTCCTTTTTATTTAATATTAAAGTGAAAATGACACTAACATAAATTGTTTTACTAAAACAATTTTTAAGTAGGGTTACACAAGTCCACATTTTGACTATAAATATTCATTAGAAAGATAAAAAGAGTTCCTACATCATAGTATTTGTTTTATAATTTTTAGACATTAAATAAATTAAATTATTTATGACATCATTATGATGTGGCGATGACCTCATTATTTGACGATTTAAATAAAATGGAATGATAATGAAAAATCTAAAACTTACACATGGCCAAAACCAATTGGATGAGTGGATTTCGAAGCCTTATCACCTTATCCACGAATTATATGAATGTGGGACCTTTTAAAACCGAAACACATTTTCAAATAAAGTAATGTTACTTTACTCTCCAAAAGTGCCCCTCCTCTCCTCTTATAAAAGGCCCCCACCTCTACCTCATTTCACACACTTCTAAAGCCATTGGCTCGGCCAAACCCTGCCCATTTACTCTCTCCACATCCCTCTCCTCATCCTAGAGGATTCCCTTTGGGCAGAATCCTTTCAAAGGAATCCTTTTGGCTCAAACCAAAAAGAGTTGCACTTTTAAAGGTAATTCATTTTCTCATGTTCATTTGTTTTATTTTGTTTCTCCAACCCCCTAAACTCTTTTATTCATTTCTTTTGTAACAACACCAGTATCCTCAATATACTAGGATGTTGTTATAAGAAGGATTCTAGCTACACTTACACACACCTACATCTAATGGTTAAAGAACATACGGTTTCCGTGGATGGCGAAATTCTGCCTCCCGAAACGATGATTGTTCAAATTCTTTTAACACCTATAATGGTGGCCATTTTGATGACACTATTTTCATATATGATATATATATTATGTTTATGTTTTCCTTATGCTTCTGTATGTCTCATTTATGGCATACTTTTTGATTTCCATTATGGGTAAAACACGATAATTTCATTTTAGGAAGTGCGGACTACCGCCCCCTCAAAGTGATTTGAATCGTTAATGCCATATGTGGGATGTATAAAGGATGGAGTAAATGGTATTATACACTATATTATACTGGAATTATATTATACATTTATATCATTATGATTTAGTTCCATTAAATATGAAATTGAAATGAAAGTAGCGTTCATGCGTACGTACGGCTTACCGTCTCCATGAACGGTGCATTTCATTTCTTACCTCTAAATGTTACGTAATATTATAAATGAATGTATATACTGGATATATAAGATATATATGACATCTAAATCATGAATATAATTCTGGATATAATGGATATTTCACCACATAAACAACTTGTAATTATAAGAAGTTTATTGTTGACTCAAGTACCAAAGATCGACAAAACGACCGTTATTAAATTAAATAATTACATAATGTTAATAACATTGTAATAAGTGATATAAAAAGGATAATGAAATTGAAAATGGTTCTTAATAAGGTAGATATTAACTCTAGTTTATTATTCAGGAGGTTAAAGAACGGTTGAGTCAAGTCAGACACGAGGTAAGGGAACTTCTTAACCCAATTTCCATTCTTTGGGTTAATCTCCTACTTTCAAATTATGTCATGATATTATTTTGTCTTATTCTGTATTTTTACTTTCTTTATGTGTACCTATTGTGAATACACATAATAGATCTATTTTATTTTAAAAATAATCTTTTTAAGGATTTCGTCTCAATCTCCTTTCATTGAGGCATATTTTGTTTTATACACAACTTTATTTTATACGGTGTATAAACCCCTTTGACTTTTACGTTTATTCAAAAGGAATCTTTTTTATACGAAGCGTTTACTAAACGACAAAAGGGAATGTTTTTCTTTCCATACTTATGCGGCGACAATGACTTCTCCGCCGCCGTGACCATTATTTGAGTTTCGGCTTCCTTTACAATCCATCACTTTTTTTAATGAAAAATAAATACAAAGTTTTAACATTCTTTTATTTTGGTATTGAAAATGGTTTTGAAAGAATTTTTACTATATCAATGTGTTGTATTGATATCTTGTGATTGAAATGTGGAAATGTTATGTTTCCTTTATGCATGTTTTATGTGATACGATTATGTTATGGTTTATGATATGTTTAAACCTATTCATATGAGGAATGCATTGGACTTAATAAGTGACGGGTGGAGCCCGCTATAGCTCCTCGATGCATCGGCAGGTCTCATGAGACAAACTAGTGTCTTGGCACGAGGCCTTGACAAAATCTTATTTGTGGTCTTGGCACGAGGCCTTGACCACGTGGTTATGATAGTCTGGCATTATGCATTCCATCATTATGAAAGTGGTTATTGATATTGCATGTGTTTATTCGACCAGTAGAATATCCATGTGAAGAAGTAAATGGAATTATCTCATTTTACTTTTGCCATATTATGTTTATGTTCAAGTTTATAAGGCTTTTGTTTTAGTTATACATTGCCTTAAATGTTTATGTTTATTTATGAAAGCTTCCGCAATATTGTTATCCTTACTGAGCATCTGAGCTCACCCCTTTCAATGTTTTAATATTTTCCAGGATGTGAAGAAGTATTTTATGAATGACCTGCAGGGATAGTCAGAAGAGGATATGAGTGTGGACTATGGAGACTTTGTTATTGTAGTTTTTCACTTTATGATGTAATGTAACGTTTACGAATGTATCTAGTGTTTCCAAGGCTACTAAACTAATCGGTCTTTCGAGACATGATCTTTTGTGATCATGCCAATGTTATGAAGCAATGCACCGACTCTGGGTAGCTGGGTTCGGGGCGTTACAGTTGGTATCAGAGGCAGTTTAGTACTAACCTTGGAAGCTAGATTTAGATAAACTCTGATTAGAGCACATAGCCCAAAGATAGACTTTGAGGATTAGTATAGAAGAACTTCCTAGAATTTTGGTATTATAGAGATGTTATGACTTTTCCGAGCAATACATCCCTGTCTGGATACGAGCAGGTAGAGGCGGCTCTGGCACAGATGTACCTAGGGGTAAAACCCGAAAACACCGCTTTGAGCTAGACTCGAACGGGAACTGGTGCACGACAACGGGCCTTGCTGCACTCTTGGTTACGACACTCCCGGGGGATATGCTTAGGATAATTCTCATTTTCTTTACAAACCACTATGAAGGGTTATGAGTATATACTTTATCAAAGAAAACATTTCTTTTTATGATTATGGATTACATCCATAAATAGTTCAATTTATGTAAAGTGTTTTACAAGTATGGAATTATGTATTTTAATTCATAAACTAATCTAGTTTATGCCATTGTTTAGAAATGGCACCTAGTGAAAGGAATGGAAACCGTAACAATGCACGCACTCCGTGTAGGGATTGCCCTCCTGCTCAAGATAATTATTGTGGATCTGGAGATACAACTGGTGCTGATCAACTTATTACCATACTGGGACAACTCACTCAGGTTATGAATAATAACCTTACTCGTATGGAGCACCCTGATCCGCAACGTGGAGGATCAATGCTAGATCGTTTCATGAGGCAACAACCACCAACCTTTAATGGGAGTACAAATCCTATAGTAGCTGAGCAATGGATAAATTCCTTAGAGAAAATATTCCATGCCTTGGGGAGTAGTGAAAGGGAGAAGGTTGTCATGGCAGTTTACCGCCTCACTGGAGATGCCGATCAGTGGTGGTCACTGATTCAAAACACAAAGGAAGATGATGACGTATTGAATATGGAATGGAGGGAGTACAAAGAACTTTTCGTAGAAAAATACTTTCCTCGTGACCATCGAGCAGATATGGAAAGGCAATTTCTGAGTCTGAGGTAGAAGGAGGATGAGAATGTCGCAAAGTATGAGGATAACTTTACAAGGTTAGCAAGGTATGCTGCAGATTACATACGTAACCCAAGGAGTAAGATTGATCGTTTCTTTGATGGGTTAAAACCATTTCTCCGTCGAGCTTTGGTATCACAATCCTTCTCATCATACGAAGATATTGTCTCGTGTGCTATCAAGACAGAAAAGGAATTCTCTAAGTCTTATGACAACAAAGTAAAGCAAGAGAAGAAGAGAACGGTGGAACAAGAGACAGATAAAGGGAAAAAGGGATAGAAGGATTTTCCATTATGTGATAATTGTGGGAAGAATCACCCTGGTACTTGCCTAAAAGGAATGGGAGTTTGTTATAAATGTGGAGAAAAGGGTCACCAGGCTCGTGATTGCAAGGGAAAGAAAGAGGCTGTCAAAGTTGAATGCTACAATTGTAGAGAAATGGGTCATTATGCAAATGAATGTCCTAAGCGTCAGGGAAACTTACCTCAGAAAAGGCCAAGGGATCAAGGACAATCTTATGCTGTTACTACAGTTGAAGCAGAATAACTAATGTATTGGTGCTTTTGGACTCAAGGATTATATTCTGGTTATAAGAATAATGTAATATATATATATGGATTGTACTGCAGTACTTTTTGATTTCAGTAAGGTTTTAATATGATTAAGTTAATCATATTTTTAGTATGTGACAATAAGAGAAACTTTTCTTTGTTTGGGAAATCTGATGTTACAATTGATTTTGGAATTTAGAGACCTTTTAGAGAAAGTCTGGATGAAGGTATTTTGGATAACTATAAAGGTTGGAGTGGATTAAGTTGAACTTTGGATAGTATTGTTTAAGGTTAAAACATTTATGAAGATTATTTTTGGAATAGTATAGTACTATATTTTTAGGAAAAGGACAACCTGCAGGGTGGGGAATAACCCGTCGCGTCGGACACAGCTGCAGGAATCGAACCCAAAACCATAGTGCGACAAGCCTTTATTTCCTACCACTAGCCTACAGGAAGTCCCTGGTTATTACAAAATCGTTTTACTAATCTAAATGGTATGTGTTAACATTTGGAACCTTATACAATTAGGATAAATAGAATATTTTTGAGTTCCGTTACCATTTGGAGTAAAAGTTGGGTTTGTGGTAAAAATTTATTAACGAATGAAAGTATACATAACAAGTATGTATATTCCCTTACGTTCTTAGTAAATCTCCTAAATAAATTCCTCAACATTATAAAAGGTAAATTAAAACAAAAATGTTGTCGGTTAACTTTTCCAACTGGGGATTCAATGAACGTTTAACCAATCACAAGTTTGTGATTTTCTTATGGTTAAACTTTCTCCTAACCCTGTTTTCTATAACTCTCCATCAGACCTTGATGGTTTGTTTCTCCTCCATATCCATATTTTTATATAATCCTAGAATGGGCTATATCGGGTGACCTTTGTACTTATCCTGCTTTCTTTTAATGTTATATATTTATTAACCTTATTTCCGATGTGGGTTTTCCACAAAGGTATTTTCTATTTTCAACCTTTTATTATCAAAGAAAAATTTCAAATTGCGAGGACACAATTTATTGAAGGAGGGGAGAATGTAACACCCCGAGCTTCCACGATACGCTTCTCATTCAATAATGCAATAGCTTGCATTGTACGCAAGTTCGAGTTCTAACACACCGCAACTAATCAAAGTAGCCGTTATGAATAGTAATAACCACCTTTTAAATTTATAGAAATTTTATATGGACTTCATTTTTGTATTCCTAATATTGAAATTAGCCTATGTTGAATTTTTGGTATTTTTCTGAGAACTTCCAATTTTTTATGAATAGTGAAAATTACTTAAAACAACTTTTTTAATCAAAATAATTTATAGTGATAAAATATACTATTTAGTGGTTTTAAAGTATAATTAGAATATATTTTTACCATTTTATCCAATGGTGGTCATTACAATTAATTTAACATTGAAATTGGATATAAACAATTGCCAATCTTTTGATATAAATTGTTTCTTAAAACACGCTATTTGTTGTGACAGCGGGAATTAATTATAAAATTAATTAATGCAACTTATATGTTTAGAATTTTGTAAAATAGACATCATTTTTGAATTCGGAATATCAATTATAGCTTAGGGTGAAATTTTGGCCTTATTCTGAAAAACTTCAATTTTTGATGAATAGTGAAACCACTAAGTGGTAATCAAGCAAACTGATTCTTCAGTTAAATGAAAGTTTACCACTAATGTGTATTGAATTTTGAAAATCCGACATACATGGTTGTCATTAGTATGTAAAATGTGGTTCAATGAGATTATAATAATTTTTTGGTGAATAGTAACTTATTAAGTTCTTAATCGCGATTAGTGGTAATTAGGGTAGTTTAAGGTATAAATAATACTTTAATAATATTAAATGACCTAGACACATGTCCCAACCTCATTGGTTGTGTCATGGACGACCAAGAAAATCCATGGCCTAACTTGGGGACCCCATGGATCCACTTTTTTGGGAAATAACATAAATTCCTTTTTATTTAATATTAAAGTGAAAATGACACTAACATAAATTGTTTTACTAAAACAATTTTTAGGTAGGGTTACACAAGTCCAAATTTTGACTATAAATATTCATTAGAAATCTAAAAAGAGTTCCTACATCATAGTATTTTTTTTATAATTTTTAGACATTAAATAAATTAAATTATTTATGACATCATTATGATGTGGCGATGACCTCATTATTTGACGATTTAAATAAAATGGAATGATAATGAAAAATCTAAAACTTACACATGGCCAAAACCAATTGGATGAGTGGATTTCGAAGCCTTATCACCTTATCCACGAATTATATGAATGTGGGACCTTTTAAAACCGAAACACATTTTCAAATAAAGTAATGTTTCTTTACTTTCCAAAAGTGCCCCTCCTCTCCTCTTATAAAAGGCCCCCACCTCTACCTCATTTAACACACTTCTAAAGCCATTGGCTCGGCCAAACCCTACCCATTTACTCTCTCCACATCCCTCTCCTCATCCTAGAGGATTCCCTTTGGGCAGAATCCTTTCAAAGGAAGCCTTTAGGCTCAAACCAAAAAGAGTTGCACTTTTAAAGGTAATTCATTTTCTCATGTTCATTTGTTTTATTTTGTTTCTCCAACCCCCTAAACTCTTTTATTCATTTCTTTTGTAACAACACCAGTATCCTCAATATACTAGGATGTTGTTATAAGAAGTATTCGAGCTACACTTACACACACCTACATCTAATGGTTAAAGAACATACGGTTTCCGTGGATGGCGAAATTCTGCCTCCCGAAACGATGATTGTTCAAATTCTTTTAACACCTATAATGGTGGCCATTTTGATGACACTATTTTCATATATGATATATATATTATGTTTATGTTTTCCTTATGCTTCTGTATTTCTCATTTATGGCATACTTTATGATTTCCATTATGGGTAAAACGCGATAATTTCATTTTAGGAAGTGCGGACTACCGCCCCCTCAAAGTGATTTGAATCGTTAATGCCATATGTGGGATGTATAAAGGATGGAGTAAATGGTATTATACACTATATTATACTGGAATTATATTATACATTTATATCATTATGATTTAGTTCCATTAAATATGAAATTGAAATGAAAGTAGCGTTCATGCGTACGTACGGCTTACCGTCTCCATGAACGGTGCATTTCATTTCTTACCTCTAAATGTTACGTAATATTATAAATGAATGTATATACTGGATATATAAGATATATATGACATCTAAATCATGAATATAATTCTGGATATAATGGATATTTCACCACATAAACAACTTGTAATTATAAGAAGTTTATTGTTGACTCAAGTACCAAAGATCGACAAAACGACCGTTATTAACTTAAATAATTACATAATGTTAATAACATTGTAATAAGTGATATAAAAAGGATAATGAAATTGAAAATGGTTCTTAATAAGGTAGATATTAACTCTAGTTTATTATTCAGGAGGTTAAAGAACGGTTGAGTCAAGTCAGACACGAGGTAAGGGAACTTCTTAACCCAATTTCCATTCTTTGGGTTAATCTCCTACTTTCAAATTATGTCATGATATTATTATGTCTTATTCTGTATTTTTACTTTCTTTATGTGTACCTATTGTGAATACACATAATAGATCTATTTTATTTTAAAAATAATCTTTTTAAGGACTTCGTCTCAATCTCCTTTCATTGAGGCATATTTTGTTTTATACACAACTTTATTTTATACGGTGTATAAACCCCTTTGACTTTTACGTTTATTCAAAAGGAATCTTTTTTATACGAAGCGTTTACTAAACGACAAAAGGGAATGTTTTTCTTTCCGTACTTATGCGGCGACAATGACTTCTCTGCCGCCGTGACCATTATTTGAGTTTTGGTTTCCTTTACAATCCATCACTTTTTTTTAATGAAAAATAAATACAAAGTTTTAACATTCTTTTATTTTGGTATTGAAAATGGTTTTGAAAGAATTTTTACTATATCAATGTGTTGTATTGATATCTTGTGATTGAAATGTGGAAATGTTATGTTTCCTTTATGCATGTTTTATGTGATACGATTATGTTATGGTTTATGATATGTTTAAACCTATTCATATGAGGAATGCATTGGACTTAATAAGTGACGGGTGGAGCCCGCTATAGCTCCTCGATGCATTGGCAGGTCTCATGAGACAAACTAGTGTCTTGGCACGAGGCCTTGACAAAATCTTATTTGTGGTCTTGGCACGAGGCCTTGACCACGTGGTTATGATAGTCTGGCATTATGCATTCCATCATTATGAAAGTGGTTATTGATATTGCATGTGTTTATTCGACCAGTAGAATATCCATGTGAAGAAGTAAATGGAATTATCTCATTTTACTTTTGCCATATTATGTTGATGTTCAAGTTTATAGGGCTTTTGTTTTAGTTATACATTGCCTTAAATGTTTATGTTTATTTATGAAAGCTTCCGCAATATTGTTATCCTTACTGAGCATCTGAGCTCACCCCTTTCAATGTTTTAATATTTTCCAGGATGTGAAGAAGTATTTTATGAATGACCTGCAGGGATAGTCAGAAGAGGATATGAGTGTGGACTATGGAGACTTTGTTATTGTAGTTTTTCACTTTATGATGTAATGTAACGTTTACGAATGTATCTAGTGTTTCCAAGGCTACTAAACTAATCGGTCTTTCGAGACTTGATCTTTTGTGATCATGCCAATGTTACGAAGTAATGCACTGACTCTGGGTAGCTGGGGTCGGGGCGTTACAATGTTTCCATGATGACAACAATTGAAGATACAGAACCATCAAAATAAAAACCAAGTGATAATCAGTTGAGTACTATTTCTGATCCCATGTTACAAATTAAGAATACTTTAGTGAAGCTTCATAATAAATGTAAGAGATGTAAAAATGGGAGAGAAATTTTTGATGAATAATCAGAATATGTTGATCAGCTTGAAGCAAAATTGAATGTCCAGAAGAATTTTTGTAAGTACATTCATCAGTCCTCGAATGCATAGAATATGTTGTGAAACTAAAACTCATAGTTGAAGAAATAAGAAAGGTCATCAATGAACTACCTCTATACTAGAAAATAAGTCCACGACTATCGAACATCTTGAGGAATAATATGTTAATTTGGAGAGTAATCTTGAAATTGAATCAATCTAAAAATAATCTAAGAAGAAAATATAGTTCATAAACTTCTCTGATTCTGAGTTACTAGAGAGAGATAAACATGGTTCCGATGGAGATAAAAAGCGTATAAATGACAAAACAAATTCATTCATGGGTAATATTAGAATGAGATGTCATTCAAAAACATCCAATGTTGGAAATAAAATAGGTTAAATGAAAGACATGATGAAATTTGGACATCTTAAAAATTCACAATAAGTGATGAATAAGAAACCCTCAATTAAAATTAGAAGAAGAACTAAAAACCTTTCTTAAGAATCCTATAATGATTTGTAGTCAAACTACCCTCCAATTTAAATTTATATAAGAATAAATATTACTGAAAAGACACTCCCACTTATGAAATATCAATTATGTGGCCATCTGGGCCATATGATGTATTACTGTGAAGAGGCCTGAAGATATTTGAATGAGGAAAATCTAGGATGTCAACAAAGGAGAGAAGATTCATATCCTAATTCTTATATAACAAATTGTTTCTAGGAATTTTCTTTTTAGTGTTCTAATTTTTTCCACAAAGATGATGATTGAAGGTAGATGAATGGAAGCCTCAATTCATACAGAACTCTTGGAAAAGTCAAAACTCATCAGCCAAATGGTGTTGTTATTTAAAACAGGATTTCACCTCCAAAAGAAGAGTATGAGTATGAAGAACCTATGCACATGGAAATGAAATTTGAAAACCCATTCTTATCCTTCACTCAAAGAGATTTTTCATGGAAGGGAAAAATGTTGAAAAATACAACATTATAGATGTAACTCTTAAGGCAACTGAGAATAGAAATACTTTGAATCCTGATAGTGGATTATCATATAATATGATCGTAAATGAAGATTAATTAATGAATATAATGAAAAAAGGTCGATTGAACACTGATTTTCAGTAGTGATGGTTCTCTGAAGACTAAAGGCAGTGGTAGTACTAAACAGGATAATGGAGAGCTAATGAAGACTAAAGTTCTTTATATGGAAGGATTGTGTCACAATATCCTGAGTGTGAGTCAAATACATGACTCAAGAATTATAGTTACATATTACCAAAAATTATGTACTATCAAAGGGAATAAAATGAATTATCTCATGAAAGGATGCAAAACAGATAGAAACTTATATTAGGTTGATAGTAAAGATAACATTTGTTACATGCTATTTGAAGAATAGAACAACTTATTGCACTAGAGGATGGGTAACATCAATCATCATGATATAGAGAAGTTATATAAACTGAATTTTTTCATGGATATTCCAAATATGAACAATGAATGAAGACATGAGATTTGGGAATATGCGGAATGTTGGTTTTTTTTCCATATCATCCAAAGAAGAAAAAAGAGTTAAATCATTTTAATCTCATTCATACAGTCGTATGTGGTCATATATATGTTGCTGAAACATATAGAGAATGTTATTTCATTTGTTTCATTAATTATTATACTTTAAAGGATTGTGTGATGGTAATGCCCAAGAAACAACAAGTGATTTCTTATATGAAAACTTATCACCAAATTGTTGAGAATTATACCAGTTGGACAATCACTGTATTTCGGTGAAAAAATGGTTGGGAATAAACATCTATTGAGTTTGAAAATTACCTAGAGAATCATTGAATAATAAATATTGTGTATTCTATGAGAACTCCACAATAAAATGGAGTTTATGAACATTGAAATCGACAGGTGAATAATATGGAAAGAACTATGTTGATTGAGATTTGTATCTCTCGCTATTACTTGAAAGAGGTTGTTCAAACTACAATTTATATCCAAAACCAAACAAGGCCTTCTATAGTGGAAACCATGACTCCCCATGAGTTATGGAGTGGAATAAAGACCTCTTTAAAGTATTTTTATGTTATCAAAATGAGATACCTCATCCAAAACAAATATGGAAATAAAGAAATGTATGATGATGATGAAAATGAAGGAGTATTCCTCAGATATTCAATGAGTAGAAAATCCAAAAAATATTTAATAAATGTCGTAGAAAAATTGTAGAATGAATTGATGTGATGATCATAGAATATAAAACCAAAAATTCCTCAACAATTTTTTCTACTGATGCTGTCAAATATGAGGAAGAATGTGGACATGGAATGGATCCAAATATAAATGTAGTGGAAGTTATGGAGAACACTTAAAAAGTTTCATATGCCTCATGATGGTGACTTAGAAGATGAATCAGAAGTGGAAACCATGGATGATGAAAATTCATCTCAAACTCACAATATAATTTGAAGAGAAAAACATGATTAATCCAACATCATTGGATATTGGATAGATCCCACATAGACAAGGAGAATGATGAATAATCAACAATATGCATTCCAATTAGTTTTGGAACCATCCTCATTTCAAGAATCCTGAATGTATAAATCATGTGTTAAATCCATGAATGAAGAGTTGGATCAAATTAATAACAATAAAACATGGGATCTAGTTAAGAGACCCAAAAACCACAATGTGATTGGTATGAAGTGTATATTCAAAAACCAATTTGATGAGTACGGAAATGTGATCAGAAATAAGGCATGGCTGGTGTGTAAAGGCTATTCCAAGATTGAAGGTGTTGATGTTGAAGAAACATTTTCTTCGGTAACTAGAATGGAGTCAATCAGACTATTTCATTCCATATAAATTCAAAGAGGATACAAAGTGCATCAAATGTATATCAAGACATCTTTCATAAATAGTGTTATTGAAGAATAAATATACATTGAACAACCAATGGGGTTTCTTCTAGGAAATGATGAAATGAAGATCTTCATATTAAAGAAGGATCTTTGTGGCATTAAGAAGGAAACATGAGCATAATACTCTCAGATGTATTATTATCTAAGTAAGATCAAATTTAAAATATTTTTGGAACAAAATCTCGATGTGAATAATTCTCAGAAAGATCAGTTTATGGTTTTGGTGTATGTAGATGATATTATATTTGGTGGAAGCAGGTATAGATCAGTGGATGATTTTTCAATCACATGAAATCAGAACATGAAATTCCTATGATCGGTGAACTCACATAATTCTTGGGGATGTAGGTGATTCAAAGGAATGTCAACACATTCATTTCTAAAGAAAATTATAGAAGGGAGATCCTAAATATATTCAATATTCATGATTCCAAACCAATTTTGACTCCGATTTTAGTTAGGAAAATACTGGGAAAGCATAAATATGGGATATATATAGATCCCAAAATGTAGTGGAGAATCATTGTAAGCTTATTATACATGATGGATACATGAGAACATATATTTATTTCAACATGTGTAGCGTCCCACTTAAAAAGTTATAATAAATAAGAACATATAAATGTGGTGAAAAAATCATGAGGTACATTCAAGTTTATAACAATTATGGATAATACATTGATGTAGGAAATGAAAATGAACTTTTTGCATTTTATGATACTATCTGGGCTGGAAATGTGGTGGATATAAAATCAACAAGTGGTGGGGCATTCATCATTGGTATGAAATATGTGGGTTGTTTGAGTAAGAAATAGTAACAAAATTCTTTTAGTTCTATAAAAACTAAATATATCTCTGATGTGAGGGCTTGCACTCAAGTAACTTGGATGAAGAAACAACCAACTGATATTTGTGATGAGTTGAAACAATTAGTGGGGATTGAGCTATACTCTAGCATTCCATAAATAGTGATTATTAGTGGATTCTGTTATGACTGAAAACCGATCGGCATATGGTTCCTGGACATATCCCGTAGTGGTGAACCATGTAAAATTTATATCTTTTCCTTGCATGTGATTGTTTGTTTTCATCAATTTCTCATTAGATAGGTTTAACAAGTATCTTCCAATTTGGTAACAAGATCCATCAGTTTAAAATAAAAAGATGACACCTAGATTTACCCCTCCCCTTTAATAGTTTCTTGGGGTCGTTCAAGTGGTATTAGTGGGTAAAGGTTCCTGGTGTTAAATATTCCATTCATTTCATCAGTGGAGAATATATCAAATGTTAGGGGAGTACCCAAATTTGATGGATGAAACTTTAACATTTGTAAGAATATGAAGATATCTATTCAAATATCTCTTTGAATGGAAGTCCTATCGTCCACTTCCCAAGGAATACAATTCATTGATATAACTAGGATGTCAATGACTGGTAAAAATAGTAAAATGATTGATGCAGATGAAAAGGTATAGAACGTCCTCACTATATCTCTTTCTGATTAGATATATCTAAATTTGATGAGTTTTTCATCACCAATGTTTATGTGGGAAAAATGGAGAACATATGTGAATGAGATAAAAATTAAAGGGGCGGAAACTCTATGTTTTTAAAAACCTATTTGATGATTTGAAAATGCATCCAAATAAAAATGAAGATTCTTTATTTAATTGAATTTATAATGTTGTTAGAGAAATATGAGGACCTGTTGAAGAGATAAAATAAATTGATATTGTAATTAAAATCTTGAAAATACTTCCACCTCTACGTAAAGAAAAGGTGTCATACCTTAAGGAAAGATCTCTCTGTAAACATTCTTTGGTTGATCTGCTAAGGAGTCTAGTGGCTTATGAAATGAGAGTTAAACCTAAGGATTCAACAACTCTTTAAAATAAGGAAATGGAATTCCAATCCATGGAAAAACTAAAAATATTAGCAGATAGTTTTGATGATGATAATGAGAAAAACGAAATTATTTAACTTAATGAAATGAAATTCAAGAACGGAACATAAAATTTTTAAGGGATGTTCCCTATTTCGTGTTTTCATTGTTGAAGAGTTAGGCACATTACTTCTTAGTTTCCAATAAAGATTGATGATTATGAATGAAAAAATAAAGACATTCAAGAAACCTTTGATTTTTTTTTTCAAAAAGGGAGACTTCAAATATTATATTAATTACAATGAAAGTGATGATACTTTAATGAAAAAGTTGAGTACAATGAATTCTTTGAGGAAGGAGAACTATAATTAATGTATTGAATCCATGTTTCCATGATTTATACAATTGAAAGAATAGAATAATCAGAAGATAAAAGTGTATACATTAAGATGACCACTACTGGCAACCGAATGTTTCAACTTAAATATGCTTTTGGGAAACATGAGAATCAATGTTAGATGTGCAGTGTGTGGAGTGAAATTATGGAATAATCATCAGATTATATTGATCATCTTGTTGTTGAAATTTAATGAAAAGAATAATTTGTTAAAGTATATCCATCAATCCTAAAAATCATAGAAATGAAAGTGGAACTAAAACCCATAATTGATGAATAGGGAAAGCTCATCAATGACCTTACCTCTAGACTAAAAGAGATGTCCAATACTATTGAATGTCTAGATGATGAAGATGTTACTATGAGGAGTAAAATCTAAAGTGAATCATTCTCAAAAGAGAATAAGAAGAAAATACAGTTGCTATAATTCTTAGAACCTGAGTTTCTGGAGAGAGATCAGTATGGTTTCGATGGAGTTGAAAACATTTTGAATGACCAAAGGCTTGTGTGCATGGGGAACAATGGAATCAGTTGTGATGATTATGCATTGAATGATGGAAATAAAATAAGTCAAAATAAAGTCAAGATGAAAGTTGGACAAGTTGAAAATTTACCTAATGTGCTGACGAAAAACCATCAATTTAAACTAACAGGACAACTAAAAACTATTCTAAGGCATCATGAGATGACAGGTAGTCAAAATAACCTCATAAAGAAATTGACATGATAAAGAATATAAGTAAAATCCCTTAAAATTTATGAGATTTCAATTCTGAGGCTATTAGGGCCATAAATTGTCATACTGTGAAGGGGCATAAATATACATGAATGATGAAGAGCTGGGATATCAAAAAAGGAGAATGATTTAATATCCTAATTCTTATAGAATACTCTATTTCTATGTATATTTTCTATTGTTCAAACATTTTCCATAAAGCTATTTTTTACAGGTAGAGGAATGGAAGATATGACTGATACTGAACTTAGAGAGAAGTCAATAGTTGTCAACAAGTTGATTTTGTTCATTCAAACTTGTTTTATCCTCTAGAAAAACAGTATGAGTATGTAGAACCTATGTGTAACAACCCGAGATTTTATAAGAATTATTATTTTTTAAATTTCATTGATGTCTTGTGTTGTACACGACAACAAATTTAGCTTGTTCTATACGCAACAACGTATTAGCTTGTTGTATACACAACACAAATCTTGGATCGTGTTACACACAATTTCAAGTTCGTTTGATAGAAGTTATTTTACGCAACATTGAGTATATATATATTTATATATATTCAATGTATAAATGAAATATGGTTGGATTCTATTATACACAAAAAAAAATGAATCTTGCACTACACTCAACCCTGACTTGTCTTTCATTAAACGCAACCGCGACCTTCCAAAATAGTATGTGTTATACGCAAAACCAAGTTTCACTAAACGAGATATTATTATAATATTATTATGAACTAGCCGTCGTGAATAGTAATACCGACTTTTTGAAATTTTATAAATTTTACCTTTTGAAATGGACTTCATTTTAGGATTCGGAACATCGAAATTAGACTATGGTAAATTTTTGATATTTTTCTGAAAACTTTCAATTTTTGATGATTAGTGGAAACACTGCGTTACTATTTAAAAACCGAATTTTTATTTAACTAATTATTTATTTTTTTTAAATTTATTTTAGGTCAAAATTTATACATAATACTTATATAAGTTTAATTTAATTCATTGGAGTCATTTTATAATAATTTTATATATATAAAAATTTTATTGAACTTTTCACCGTCTTTTACCCACCTCCAAGGAGAATTTTTAAATTCACATAAAACATAATTTTATCACTTCTGTGAGTGGAATTTTGAACATATGAGAGACATGATTAATATCAATGACTAAAAGGTGGTTCAATTAGATGAAAATAATTTTGGATGAATAGTAACATTTTACGTTTTTTACCACGGTTAAAAGTAAATAGTGTAATTAAGGGTAAAAATTATATTATTATTACCCTAACACATGTCATAATTCTATTGGATAAGTTTAATTCGACCAAAAACAACTTTATGAATAAAATATGACCATTTAGGCCCAATTGGATTAGATTAGGACATTTAATATTATTTTATTTAAAAAATAGTTAAAATAGTTAAAATCAAAGTTTAATAAATAAAACATTTTTAATATAGGGTTATACATAAGATAAATTCGACTATAAATATTAATTACAAAGCTAAAAAGATTTTCTACATAATTGTATTTTATTTATAATTTTTATACATTAAATAATTTAATTTATTTATGACACAATGATGATGCAGTAATTATCTATTTAATGAAATATTGACATAATTAATGTTATAAATACCCAAATAAATGTAATTTCATACTTTTTATGAATTCCACTAATTTTATAAGGGTAATATAAAATTTTTTTATTGATTTAATTAACAATTTTTGAACTAATCATTCTGTTATGATTTTTTAAAAAATCAATTACCAAATAGAGTCAAAGTTGACATAAAATAGTTTTTAAAACAAATATTATATTATTAATTGTCATTTAATTCTTAAAAATTTAAGGTTCGTCCAGATGACTTTGATAAGGATATATATATTAATAATGAACTACTTGAGGTTAGTTTGGCTTTTTATAGTAGGTTTATTAACCATATAATGTATGAAAACAAGAAGACATGGTAAAAGTTAAATTAGTTAGCTTAGAGTTAAATCTAAATGATAAGGTTAAAATTGTAACATAAACTTTTCTAAAATATATTGGTTGAGAGGATTTTGACTCATCCCCACATTAGCTTCGAAATAAATTAATTTGGAGCTATTATAAACTGAATATGACTTTATTATAAAATAATATTTTATGTTTTTCCAAAGGTGCCCCTCTCCTCCCTTATATAAAGGGCACAAATTCCCTCTTCTCTTCACACCCTTTTGAGCTTTTAAGATCATCCAAAAACTGCCCATTTCTCTTCTCCACTTCCCTAGAAACATCCTAGAGGTTCTGGTCTTCTCAAAATACCAACTCTACTTTCATAAGAGGAAGCTTAAAGGAGGTGCGTCAAAGAAGAGGTAATTTCTTCTTCTGATTCTCTCAAAATTAATTCATCTTCCACTTCTTCGTCTTTAGTTGTTTGATTATGAAGTAATAAAATCAATATCACTAATATACTGATATGTTATTATAAATATGAAAAAACCCTATTTCACCTTCTATCCATCATATGAAAAAAAAATCACCGCACGTGCGTACAGAATATTGTCTCCACGCCGTGGTGTAATCTGTTTTCGACCACCACCTTACATGGATGGGTATAATGGTGTAAATAAATAACTATATTTGGTTATTTTAATGTGATATTTATTCTGTAATATTATACATACACTTCAACACAATTCCACTATCATGGGAATGATATCATCGCTCATGCATACATACGGACTACCGTCTCCACGAACACGATGAGATTCATTTTCCATGATTAACCATTCAAGAATGATTATAAAGTATATATAATGAATAATAATGAAATATATGACATAATGAAGCTACTAAACTTATATATATATATATATATATATTTCATCTACCTACTTCCATTCAAGTAAATAAAGAAGGGAAAACAGCATTTATGCGTACGTACGGCCTACTGTCTCCATGAACGGTGTGTTTCATTTCATTTATCTATCAATTATATATATTATATATATATATATACTGAATATATATATATGATATATAAATCATTTTTAAATTCTGGAAGTAAGTAAATCATGATATAAGTAATAATAATATCAAGAACAACAATTCCAAACACGTACGATAAATGAAACAATTTTACCCAAAACGCTACTTTAACATTGAATTGACTAATTAACGGGTAATATAAATACATAAGTGAACCATATATGATATAATAACAATGAATATGATTATTTAATAAGTCAATGACATTATTTAAATCATTATGCAGGAGGTTTAGATTCATACGAAGCATATCGAACATAAGGTGAGGGATAATTATCCCAATCTCATTCTTATCCGAGATTGTTTATTCAAAAGTATTTACTGGGGTTATTTTTATTATCCATGTCCATATGTTCTCAAAATTTCTTCATAAATTTTTTACTTTTCATCCATGTATGTTTAAATTCATTCTTACCCTTTTTTTACTTTTACCACATCGTATAGAAGGAATCTTTCTTTTGTGTACCATACGAGGTACTTTTTGACTTTTCTAACAAAAGTACGAGAAGAATATTATTTTTAACTTATATAGAGTGAAAGGATTTTGACGGTCTCATAAAGCCTCATTTTCAGGATTCTTACTCTACAATATTTTATGACTATTTTCAAAAAAATACTTTTCTTTTAAAATTGCATGGAATTTTGTGAAAAAAAAATGAATTTGAAGAAGAAAGGATATTTTCCACAAGAATTAATTTCAAGTGTTTTATCAAAACCATTTTCCATCTTAGATGACATTATTTAATATGTGTATGTTTCAAGTATAATGTCTCTGTGATTTAAATGGTTTCAATTTTCTTATGATGAAACGATATCCATTAGTTTTATATGGATTATGTTATGATGGGATGATGTTTATGAAACCCATTTTTATTCTTTGGTTTATGATGAATGTTTTATGTTTATATTGTGGCACATGTAAGAATAATTTCATTATGAGATTGGTGGGACCTATATCTCCCTCCAATGCATTGGGTAAAGATTTATATCTCATGATATAGACATGGCTGGAACGATAAGTTAATCCCGTTCAGTGTTACAGGACTGGAACGAGGAGTGAACTCGATTCCGAAAGGGACTTTGTCCTCTAAGACGGTCTTGGCAGTAATGCCTTAGATACCATGGAAATCATATCATGTTCTTAATGGTTTTCCACAACTACATGTTTTATTCCAATGCTATTTTATCATAATTGATGTTCCTTTATGATCTATGCCTTGTGTACTTCCAAGATTTATGTCGTTGCTCATGATTTTGATGTTTAGATTTTATATTCATGTTTTTTGCATTCAAATTTTTATGGATAGTTTTATGTTCTCTACTATTACCCTTACTGAGCATTTGAGCTCACCCTTTATATGTTTTCTTTTCCCTAGTATTTAAAGAATGGTTTTAGGTAAGAAAACAAATGCGGAAGATCTTTATGGGAGATGTTGAAGATCATTCACCATGATCAAAAGATTACGTTCCGAGTTTCTAAAGACACTAAACTATTACGGTACTTTGGTGCCTGTTTTTGTTATGTATTAGATATTCCGAAAAAGTAATGTAATTTCTATGTACATGAAGCTTTGGGTCTCTAAATTTGGTATTAGAGTAAAGGTTTAGATAACCTTTGGAAACTAGGTTGAAAAAACTTTAGTGAGATCCCTAGAGATATTTCTAAGGTATGTCTAGGGATATCCATAAGGTTAAGTTTACATATAGGTTAGAGTCCTAGAATTATGTTGATGATCATGAATAAACTAGGGTGATCCTAAGGTGTCATGGATTAAATAAATTTTGATAAGTTAGACATCCCATAAGTGAATCGTTATGATTATGTGGTTCCTCATTATTTTAACTATTTGTTACACGATGGATTCTGGTTTTAGTCAATGGAGGGAATGAGAAGTAATTCAGTTAACATTGATTCCAATGGAAAAATTGGTGACTATGATCAACAAAAATGTGTAACGCCTATAGAGAAAGATATTGTGATTATTCCGAATCAGTCATCTCGATATATGATTAACTAGGGGAACTTTAGTCGTATTCCTAAGTCATCAACTAAGAGGAAGATGGAATTTTATACATGTTCGCATGGTGTGGAGCATAGAGAAAGGAAGATTGAGATTTCTAAATAAGGGAAGAAGAACCTTGAGGAATACCTCAAATGGAGGGGAAGATATTATCTATGTGGAGAAAAGATTCATAGAGTGACAAACTGTTATGGAGTCCAATTTCTTATCTGTGGAGAACATGGGCATTACCCAACCCAATGACCTGACCTAAGAAGTTACTTCTAAATCGAGGAAGGAACCATTCCATTCCAATAATTGAAGAGGATGGATTGAATGGATTGTGTATTGGAATTTAATAATAATGTTGTTGAGGTACTTTTATAGTATATTGAAATACTTGTATATTGGTCCATTGTGGTTTACTATAAGAATATGGTACCGGTAACCATGAAAGGTTATTCAAATATTTTTGGAAAGCACCTAATATGCACATAAAGAAGGGATAAGGATATAATGAAATGTTTGATAGTATTAATGAGCTCATGACTAATATAAGGAAAAATTGATATGATGGTTTGAGTATATATAATTTTTGGTATATGGAAAGAGTTACCTTGTGATAGCATTCATGTTTTCACTATGGTTCAAGAGAATACATGATTAAGGTATTCACATGTTTGGAATGTGACCAACAAGATATATCGTACGATATATGGGGGATAAATGATGGTATTCACATGATCGTTAGATGACATTTCTAGTAATTGTTTTCTTTATAATATGAGTTTGGACAGAAGTATTTTTGATAAGCCTAAATACTGGAATGAATTAAGTTAGACATAAGATAGTATTGTTTAAGGCTAGAAATGTTTTATATTTTATTGCAGGAATGTTATTATAATGTAATTTTAGAAAAAGGGACAACCGGCAGGACGGGCGACAACCTGTCGCGTCGGACAAGGCTATGGGAATCAAACCCACAATCGAAGTGCGACATGCATTTATTTCCTACCAATGGCCTACAAGAAGTCCCTAGTTAGTAGAAACTAGTGTTATTAAGCAGTATGATAGAAGAAGTATAAGTCCATTTTTAGAATCATATACGATTAACCTCACCGTAGATGGACTTATGTATATTTGATAACTTTTGATAACCTTTTATTTTAGACATATGGAATAACCCATCATTCAATCACATGATCTTCTAACACTTCACGAATGAAAAATTCAACTTCATTTCTTTAAGAGATGATGTGGAAATTGTTCGAGGCACGAACAACGGTGAGATTATACCGATATAAAGTAAGTATTTCTTCTAATTCAAATTCCTCAACTTTAGGGAAATCATCTTGAAAACCAAAAATGATGTCATTGTGCCCTTATATCTGGTGAATTAGATGGTACCTTAGATCATCCCAAGTTTATGGCTTTGTGATTGTTGGATTTTTCATAGCCATGTTCTCTACCACTCTCCAAAAGAATTTGACGGTTAGATTTTCTTCCATATCCATATTTTCATCTATGTTATCCTATGTGGAAACCCGAGGATAAGTTAATTTGGGTAACTGTTAAGTTTCATACATTAGTTTTTAAAATTAAGCTTTAGTATTCCTTTTTACGATGTAGGTTTCTAAAAAAGAAAATTTCAAGTGGTAAATGATTTATAACACCAACGAATTTTGAGGGCGAAATTCATTTTAAGGGTGGTAGAATGTAACAACCCGATATTTTATGAGAATTATTATTTTTTTAATTTCATTGATGTCTTGTGTTGTACACGACACCAAAATTAGCTTGTTCTATACGCAACAACATTTTAGCTTGCTGTATAGACAACACTAATCTTGGATCGTGTTACACACAATTTCATGTTCGTTTGATAGAAGTTATTTTACGCATCATTGAGTGTATATATATATATTCAATGTATAAATGAAATATGGTTGGATTCTGTTATACGCAACAACAAATGAATCTTGCACTACACTCAACCCTGACTTGGATTTCATTACATGCAACTGTGACCTTCCACGATAGTGTGTGTTATACGCAATACCAAGATTCACTAAACAAGATATTATTATAATATTATTATGCACTAGCCGTTATGAATAGTAATACCCACTTTTTAAAATTTTATAAATTTTTCCATTCTAAATGGACTTCATTTTTTGATTTCGAACATCGAAATTATCCTAAGGTGAAATTTTGTTATATTTCTGAAAACGTTCAATTTTTTTATGAATAGTGAAAACACTAGGTTACTATTTAAAAACTGACTTTTTATTTAAATAATTATTTATTTTATTTAAATTTATTTAGGTCAAAATTGATACATAATACCTATATATTTTCAATGTAATTCATTAGAGTCATTTTCTAATAATTTTAGATATATAAAAATTTTATTTAACTTTTCACCGTCTTTTACCCACCTCCTAGGAAAATTTGTAAATTCACATAAAAATTAATTTTACCACTTCTGTGAGTGGAATTTTAAAAATCTGAGAGACACAGTTAATATCAATGACTAAAATGTGGTTCAATGAGATGAAAATAATTTTTGGAGAATAATAACTTTATACTTTTTTTACCACGGTTAAAAGTAAATAGGGTAATTTAGGTTAAAAATGATATTATTATTACCCTAACAGCTGTCATAATTCTATTGGAGAAGTTTAATTCGACCAAAAACAAATTTAGGAATAAAATATGACCATTTAGGCCCACTTAGATTAGATTAGGACATTTAATATTATTTTATTTAAAGAATAGTTAAAATAGTTAAAATCAAAGTTTAATAACTAAAACATTTTAATATAGGGTTATACATAACATTAATTAGACTATAAATATTCATTACAAATATAAAAATATTTTCTACATAATGGTATTTTATTTTTCATTTTTAGACAATAAATAATTAAATTTATTTATGACACAATGATGATACAATAATTATCTTATTAATGAAATATTGACATAATTGATGTTATAAATACCCAAATAAATCTAATTTGAGACTTTTTATAAATTCCACTAATTTTATAGGTTAATATGACATGTTAGTAGTGATGTAATTGAATTTTTTAGAACTAATAACTCTGTTAGGAATTTCAAAAAAATAAATTACCAAATAGTGTCAAAGTTGACATAAAGTAGTTTTTAAAAAATATATTATATTATTAATTGTTATATTATTTCTAAAAATCGAACGTTTGTCAGAATAACTTAGATAAGGATATATATATTAAAAATGAACCACTTGGGGCTCATTTGGCTTGTTATAGTAAGTTTATTAACCATATAGTGTATGAAAACAAGAAGACACGGTAAAAGTAAAATTATTTAACGTGGAGTTAAATCTAAATGACAAGGTTAAAATTTTAACCTAAACATGTCTAAAATCTTTTGGTTGAGAGTATTTAGACCCATCCCCACTTTGTCTTCGAAATAAATTAATTTTCAGCTATTATAAACCGAATATGACTTTATAATGAAACAATATTTTAAGTTTTTCCAAATGTGCCCCTCTCCTCCCATATAAAAAGGGAACCCCTTCCTTCTTCTCTTCACACCCTTTTGAGCCTTGAAGCTCGGCCAAACCCTACCCATTTCTCTTCTCCGCTTCTCTAGAAACATTTTTGATGTTATGGTCTTCTGAAATATACCAACTCGACTTCCATAAGAGGAAGCTTAAAGGAGGTGCATCGAAGAAGAGGTAATCTCTTCTTCAGATTCTCTCATGTTTCTTTCTTCTTCTACTTCTTCTTCTTTAGTTGTCTCATTATTAAGTAATAACATAAGTATCACTCATATACATATATGTTATTATAAATATTAAAAAACCCTATTTAACCATCTATCTATCCTATGAAAAATGAAATCACCACGCGTGCATACAGAATATCGTCTCCACGCCGTGGTGTAATCTGTTTTCGACCACCACCTTACATGGATGGGTATAATGGTGTAAATAAATAACTATATTTGGTTATTGTAAAGTTATATTGATTATTTAATATTATACCTACACTTAAATACAATTCCATGATTATGGTAATGATATCATCGCTCCTGCGTACGTACGGACTACCATATCCACGAACACGATGAGATTCATTTTCAATGATTAACCATTCAAGAATGATTATAAAGTATATATAATGAATAATAATGAAATATATGACATAATGAAGCTACTAGAATTATTTATACATACATATATATATATATATATGTCATCTACTTACCTCCATTCAAGTCAATAAAGTAAGGAAAACAACGTTCTTGCGTATGTAATAACTACCGTCTCCATGGACGGTGTGTTTCATTTCATTTATCTACCTATTTTATATATTATATATAAATACTGAAAATATATATGATATATAAATAATGTTTTACATTCTGGAAGTAAGTAAATCATGATATAAGTAATAATAATATCAATAACAACAAGTCCAAACACGTATGTAAATGAAACAATTTTACCCAAAACGCTACATTAACATGGAATTGACAAATGAATTGGTAATATGAATACATAAGTGAACCATATATGATATAATAACAATTAATATGATATTTTAATAAGTAAATGTCATTATTTAAATCATTATACAGGAGGTTCGGATACATACGAAACATATCAGACATAAGGTGAGGGATAATTATTCCAATCTCATTCTTATCCGAGATTGTTTATTTGTAAGTATTTACTAGGGTTTTGTTTATTATCCATGTCCATGTGTTCTCAAAATGTTTTCATAAAATTTTTCATTTTCATCCATGTATTTTTAAAGCCATTCTTACCTTTTTTTACTTTTACCACATCATATAGAAGGAATTGTTCTTTTGTTTACCATACGAGGTACTTTTTGAATTTTCTGAAAAAAGTACAGGAAGAATGTTATTTTTAACTTATACGGCATGAAATGATTTTTACGGTTTCATAACGCCTCATTTTAATGACACTTACTCTACAATATTTTATGACTATTTTCAAAAAAATACATTTCTTTTAAAATTGCATGAAATTTTTTGAAAAGAAAATGATTTTGAAGAAGAAAGGATATTTTCCTCAAGAATACATTTCAGGTGTTTTATCAAAACCATTTTCCATCTAAGATGACATTATTTCATATGTGTACGTTTCAAGTATAATGTCTCTATGATTAATATTGTTTCAATTTTCTTATGATGAGATGATATCCATTTTTTATATGGATTATGTTATGATGGGATGATGTTTATGAAACCCATTTTTATTATTTGGGTTATGATGAATGATTTATGTTTATATTGTGGCACAAATAAGAATGATTTAATTATGAGATGGGTGAGACCTATATCTCCCTCCAATGCATTGGGTAAATATTTATATCTCATGAGATAGACATGGTTGGAACAGTAAGTTAATCTGGTTCAGTGTTACAGGACTGGAACGAGGAGTGAACTCGATTCAGAAAGGGACTTTGTCGACTAAGATGGTCTTGGCATCAATGCCTTGGATACTATGGAAATAATATAAAGTTATTAATGGTTTTGTACAATTACATGTTTTATTCCCATGCTATTTTATCATGATTTATGTTCCTTTATGATATATGCCTTGTGTACTTCCAAGATTTATGTCGTTGCTCATGATTTTGATGTTTAGATTTTATGTTCATGTTTTTGAATTCAAATTTTTATGGAGTGTTTTATGTTCTTTATGCTTACCCTTACTGAGCATTTGAGCTCACCCATTATGTGTTTTATTTTCCCTAGGATTCAAAGAATGTTTTTAGGTAATAAAAAAAGGGTAAGATCTTTATGGGAGATGTTGAAGATCTTTCACCATGATTAGAAGATTACGTTCTGAGTTTCCAAAGACACTAAACTATTACGGTCCATTGGTGTCTGTTTTTGTTATGTATTAGATATTCCACAAAAGTAATGCAATGTCTATGTACGTCATGCTTTGGGTCTCTACACTATGCACATGGAAAATAGATTAGAAAACCCATCTTTGTCCTTCACTTAAGCAGATATGTCCTTGAAGGAATTCAATAAATTTCAAAAATAAAACTTCGCCAATGTTGATCTTAAGGTTATCATGTAGAGACCCGTATCTTGACGTACATAGACATTACATTACTTTTGCAGAATACTTAGTACATAACAAAAACACACACACAAGGATCGTAATAGTTTAGTGTCTTTGGAAACTCGGAACGTAATCTTCTAATCGTGGTGAAAGATCTTCAATATCTCCCATAAAGATCTTCCTTTTTTTTACCTAAAAACCTTTCTTTATATCCTGGGGAAAAGAAAACATAAAAGGGTGAGCTCAAATGCTCAGTAAGGGTAAACAAAAGAAATATCAATCACATCATATACATAAGAACATAGCCTTTGGAAATCTTAACCTGCAAAAGAGCTCATAATATCATAACATGGGATAAATCATAGAAGTGAAAATGAGATCCCCATAATCATAACATAAAACTTGAAACTTTGTGGCATGCACACATAATCATGGAAAATCATTTCTTGTTAGTCAAGACTCATTGCCAAGACTATCTTAGTGGACAAAGTCCCTTTCTGAATCGAGTAACCCTCGTTTCAGTCCTGTTTCACTGAACCGGTATAACCTACCGTTCCAGCCCTGTCTATCTCATGAGATATAAAATCTTTACCCAATGCATTGGAGGGAGATATAGGTCCCACCCATCTTATAATGAATCCTTTCTTATGTGTGCCACATAATCATAAACCGTACATCATCGCATAACCCATGTAATAAAAATGGGATTCTTAAACATCATGACATCATAAAACAATTCATATAAGATAAAGGAATTCATAAAAATGTTTCCATCACAACATAATCAAAAAAATGTAATAATAGGGGTAAAAACAGAACCCTTTTATTATCTTAGAGGGAAAATAATTTTGATAAAATACTTGAACTTCATTCTTGAGGAAAATATCCTTTCTACTTCAAAAACACTTTTCCTTTCTTAACATGTCATACAATTTTAAAATAAAAGAAGCTGATTAAAAATAAACTTGAATACTTGTAAAGGAAGCTTCTTGGAAATAATTTTTTTAGAAATCCATTCATGCCGTATAAGTAAAAAAAAACATTCTTCGTACTTTTGTCGGAAAAGTCAAAAAGTACCTCATATGAAAAACGACAAAGATTCCTTTCATTTCTTTTACTAAAAACTCACCGAAGGGTAAAAATGGATTTAAAAAATTGTAGGTGGATGGAAATAATATTACATATTGATGAAACATGGATTTGGATGATAAAATACACCCTAGTAATTACTTACGAATAAACAATCTCGGATAAAAATGAGATTGTGATATTTCCCTTACCTTAGGTCCGACTTGCTTTGTAAGTGTCCGAACCTCCTGTATAATTATTTAAATCATGTTATTGACTTATTACAGAATCATATTAATTGTTATGATATCATATATGGTTCACTTATGACATTATATTACCCGTTCTTTTGTAAATTCCATGTTAAAGAAGCGTTTTGGGTAAAATCGTTTCATTTATCGTAGGTGTTTTGACTTGTTGTTCTTGACATAATTATTACTTATATCATGATTTACTCACTTCCAGAATATAAAATATGATTTATATATCATATATATTCAGTATATATATATATATAATAGGTAGATAAATAAAATGAAAAACACCGTTCACGGAGAGGGTAGTCCGTACGTACGCATGAACGCTGTTTTCCTTTCCTTATTGTCTTGAAATGGAAGTAAGTAGATGACATACATATGTATATATATACATAAATACAGTAGCTTTATAATGTAATATATTTCATTATTATTTCTTATATATACATTATAATCATTCTTAAATGGTTAACATGGAGAATGAATCTCATCGCGTCGTGGAGACGGTAGTCCGTACGTACGCACGAGCAATGATATCATTTCTATAAATATTGAATTGAATTGGAGTGGATTATACAATATATCAGAATCAATATGATGTTTTAATAACTATGTATAGTTATTCCTTACACCATTATACTCATCCTTGTAAGGTGATGGTGGAAAATAGATTACACCACGGCGTGGAGACGGTATTCCGTACGTACGCACGGGCGGTGATTTCTTTTTCCGTAGGATGGATAGATGGTGAAATAGGGTTGTTTCATACTTATAATAACATATCAGTATATGAGTGATACTGATGTTATTACTTCATAATGAAACAACCTAAGAAGAAGAAGTGGAAGAAGAAATAAAGATGAAAGAATTGGTAATGGTAATTACCTCTTCTTTGAAGTGCCTCTTTGAGACCTCCTCTTAGGGCACTAAAATTGGTCTTTGAGGTAGACCAGAACCTCTAGGATGTTTTTAGGGAAGTGGAGAGGAGATTTTGGCAGGGGTTGTCCGAGCTTGAGTGCTCAAATTGGTGTGAGGAGGTGTCCTTTTATAAGGGAGGAGAGGGGCACCTTAGGAATACCTCAAAATATTATTTTATTTTAAAGTCAAAATTAGTTTATAATGGTTCAAAAGGGTCTTATTTAGAAGATAAAGTGGGGATGGGTCGAAATCCTATCAAAAAATAGGATTTAGACAAGTTTAGGTTATTATTTTAACCTTATCAATTAGATTTAACTCTAAGTTAAATAATTTATCTTTTACCGTGTCTTTTTGTTTTCTTTCACTATATGGTTAATACACTTACTATAACATGCCAAACGAACCCCAAATTGTTTATTATTAAAATATATATCCTTATCTAAGTCATTTGGCCGAACCTTATATTTTTAGAAATAAAATAACAATTAATAATATAATATTTGATTTAAAAACTATTTTGTGTCAATTTTGACACTATTTGATATATGATTTTTGTGAAAGTCATAACAGAATTATATGTTCGAACCAAGTTGATTAAATCAACACTAATATATCATAGTAACCTAGAAAATTAGTGGAATTCATAAAAAGTCTCAAATTATATTTATTTTGGTGTTTATAACATCAATTATGTCAATATTTCATTAATAAGATAATTACTACATCATCATTGTGTCATAAATAAATTAAATTATTTGATGTCTAAAAATTACAAATAAAATACCATCATGTATTAAATATTTTTATCTTTCTAATGAATATTTACAATAGAATTTATCTTATGTATAACCCCATATTAAAAATGATTTACTTATTAAACTTTGATTTTAACTATTTTAACCCTTCTTTAAATAAATTAATAATAAATGTCCTAATCTAATCCAAGTGGGCCTAAATGGTCATATTTTATTCCTAAGTTTGTTTTTGTCGAATTACACTTGTTCAATAGAATTAGGACATGTTTTAGGGTAATATTAATATCATATTTACCCTTAGTTACCCTATTTACTATTAACCGCGGTAAAAAAAAGTAAAAAGTTACTATTCACCAAAAATTATTTTCATCTCATTGAACCACATTTTACTTACTGACATCAACCGTGTCTCTCGGATTTTTGAAATTCCATTCACAGAAGCGGTAAAATTAAGTTTTATCAAAAATTCAATTTTTTAACTACCACTTAGTAGTTTCACTATTAATCAAAAAATTGATGTTTTTCAGAACAGTGCCAAAATTTCATCTCAAGCTATATTTCATATTCCGAATTCAAAAATGAAGTCTATTTTACCAAATTCATTACATAAAAGTTGCATTAATTAATTTTATAATTAAATCGCACTGTTAAAACAAATAGCGTGTTTTTAAGAAACAATATCTATCAAAAGATTGACACTTGTTTATGTCTAGTTTAAATGTGAAATTACATCCAATGACCAACATTGTATTAAATTGTAAAAATATATTCTAAATATACTTTAAAACCACTCAAATTAATGATTTATCACTATTAATTATTTCGATTAAAAAAGTTGTTTTTAATTATAATTTAGTAATTTTCACTATTCATCAGAATATGAAAGTTATCCGAAAAGTACCAAAATTTCACCTTAGGCTAAATTCGATACTCCGAATCCAAAAATGAAGTCCATTTTAAAATTTCTAAAATTTAAAAAGTGGTTATTACTATTCATAACGGCTAGTTTTAATAATATTTTAATAGCATATCATTGTTTCGTGAAACTCAGTATTACGTACCACACACGCTATCGAGAAAGGTTGCGATTGCGTGTAATGCAAGGCAAGTCAAGGATGTGTGTTGTGCAAGATCCTTTTGGTTTAGCGTACAACACAAGACATTAGTGAAATAAAAAAGAATATTTTTCATAACTTCTCGGGCTGTTACATTCTACCCCCCTTAAAATGAATTTCGCCCTCGAAATTCGTCGGGGTTATAAATGGTTTACTATTCAAAAGTTTCTTTAATAGAAACCCACATCGTAAAAAAGGAATACCAAAACATGGCTTTAAAAACTAAAGTATGAAATGTAACGATTACCCAAATAAACTAATCACTGGGTTTCCACATAGGTGAAAATATGGATATGGAAGAGAAATCTAACCATCATGTTCTGATGGTGAGTGGTAGAGAACATGGCTATGGAAAAGCCAGTAATCACAAATCCATAAATTTGTGACGATCGAAGGTACCATCTGATTCATCAGGTATAAGAGAACTAGGACAACATTTTTGGTTTTCAAGATCATTTCCCTAAAGTTAAAGAATTTGAATTAGAATAAATAATTACTTTATTTTGGTACAATCTCACTGTTGTTCGTGCCTTTAACAATTTCCACTTCATCTCTTAAATAAATGAAGTTGAATTTGTTATTCGTGAAGTGTTAGCAGATCATGTGATAGAATGACGGGTCATTCCATCTGTCTCAAATGGTTAGCAAAATTTATATACATAAGTTGATCTATAGTGGGATTAATCATATATGGTTCCTAAAATGGGCTTATACTTCATATATCATACTGCTTAATATAATAACATTAGTTTCTACTAAACAGGGACTTCCTGTAGGTCAGTGGTAGGCGATAAAGGCCAGTCGCACTTCGATTGTGGGTTCGATTCCTACAGCCTTGTCCGAAGCGATGGGCTGTCGCCCGTCCTACAGGTTGTCCTTTTTCTAAAACTACGTTACTATAACATCCCATCAATAATATCGAAAATCTTCTATCCTTAAACAATACTAACTTATGTCCAACATAATCCAGTCTAATCTTTAGGCTTATACATAATACTGCAGTCCACTCTCATAATATAGTGACAACGATTACCAGAGATTTAATACTGTCGTTGATCCCCACATATCATAAGATATGCCTTGTTGGTCACATTCCAAACATTCAAAGTCCTTAATCGTGTATTCTCTTGAATACCTTAGTGAAAACATGAATTCAGTTAAAAGTTAACACTTTCCACATAGCAAAATCCTCAAAATTCTATATTCTCAATCCATGATATCACTTAGTTCTTATATTAATCATGAGCTCATGAATACTGTCAAATATTTCATTTTCTCATTTTCCCTTCATTATGCCCATATCATCTGCATTCTAAAAATATCTGAATAACCTTTCCTGGAGACTGGTAACATTAATAAAACACTTTTAAAACTCAAGAAAAGACAATAGTGTAACAATCCTTAGATGTCTCTTTATTCCATAGTACCATGAGATTTCTTATACAACATTACACATGATAAGCATGTAATCATTTCACTACATTCTTAAACCATTAACCGAGCTTCAAAAATTCTTTCACATCACATATCATTTGTAGTCTCTTCATCATCATCCACATAAATACTACCCATACGACCATACTGATTCTCTTCATGAGTCTTTCCCTTAGGGCATTGGTTTGCATAATGCCCATACATTCCACATTTAAAACACTTAACCATTTTTGATGTCGTAGCAATACCATTATCCTCATCCATGGTGTTAACTGAACCTTTTCCTTTGCACTTACTTGCTTTGTGTCCTTCTTTTCCACACCCAAAGCATCTTCCAGTTCCCTTGAAACATTCTCCTTGATGCCTCTTCCCACATGATTTACATAGGGGAAATTGAACTTTCTTTCCTCTATGGTCATCATGAAACTCCATCTTTCTCTTATTAGCCGAGTCAGGAAACTTACCAAATTTTACTTTATTGATCATATTATGAGATTGCTGATTCAGCATAATAATGATGTTTGGACTTCCAAATCCCATTTCATTTGGTTGCTCATAAAGAATATCATTCCATTGTCCATCATATCCTCCATTATCGTGAATCATCCTGTTTCCAGCCATTTTCTAAAACCCAAAAAGAATAGTGTGAGAGGCAAAAATCAAAATAAAGGGAGAGTAACTTCAATATCTAACATCTTAGGTTAAATTCTAAGATCGTTACCATATTTCTAGTACTATATCCTATACATATACTTATCCTTAGGGACATCCCTAGACATACATTAGAAATATCTCTAGGGATCTCACTAACATTTTCGCATCCTAGTTTCCAAAGGTTGACTAAACCTTTCCTCTGATACCAACTGTAGAGACCCTAAGCTTATCGTACATAGACATTACATTACTTTTGCGGAATACTTAGTACATAACAAAAACACACACACAAGGATCGTAATAGTTTAGTGTCTTTGGAAACTCGGAACGTAATCTTCTAATCGTGGTGAAAGATCTTCAATATCTCCCATAAAGATCTTCCTTTTTTTTTACCTAAAAACCTTTCTTTATATCCTGGGGAAAAGAAAACATAAAAGGGTGAGCTCAAATGCTCAGTAAGGGTAAACAAAAGAAATATCAATCACATCATATACATAAGAACATAGCCTTTGGAAATCTTAACCTGCAAAAGAGCTCATAATATCATAACATGGGATAAATCATAGAAGTGAAAATGAGATCCCCATAATCATAACATAAAACTTGAAACTTTGTGGCATGCACACATAATCATGGAAAATCATTTCTTGTTAGTCAAGACTCATTTCCAAGACTATCTTAGTGGACAAAGTCCCTTTCTGAATCGAGTAACCCTCGTTTCAGTCCTGTTTCACTGAACCAGTATAACCTACCGTTCCAGCCCTGTCTATCTCATGAGATATAAAATCTTTACCCAATGCATTGGAGGGAGATATAGGTCCCACCCATCTTATAATGAATCCTTTCTTATGTGTGCCACATAATCATAAACCGTACATCATCGCATAACCCATGTAATAAAAATTGGATTCTTAAACATCATGACATCATAAAACAATTCATATAAGATAAAGGAATTCATAAAAATGTTTCCATCACAACATAATCAAATCCATGTAATAATAGGGGTAAAAACAGAACCCTTTTATTATCTTAGAGGGAAAATAATTTTGATAAAATACTTGAACTTCATTCTTGAGGAAAATATCCTTTCTACTTCAAAAACACTTTTCCTTTCTTAACATGTCATACAATTTTAAAATAAAAGAAGTTGATTAAAAATAAACTTGAATACTTGTAAAGGAAGCTTCTTGGAAATAATTTTTTTAGAAATCCATTCATGCCGTATAAGTTAAAAAAAACATTCTTCGTACTTTTGTTGGAAAAGTCAAAAAGTACCTCGTATGAAAAACGACAAAGATTCCTTTCATTTCTTTTACTAAAAACTCACCGAAGGGTAAAAATGGATTTAAACAATTGTATGTGGATGGAAATAATATTACATATTGATGAAACATGGATGTGGATGATAAAATACACCCTAGTAATTACTTACGAATAAACAATCTCGGATAAAAATGAGATTGTGATATTTCCCTTACCTTAGGTCCGACTTGCTTTGCAAGTGTCCGAACCTCCTGTATAATGATTTAAATCATGTTATTGACTTATTACAGAATCATATTCATTTTTATGATATCATATATGGTTCACTTATGACATTATATTACCCGTTCTTTTGTATATTCCATGTTAAAGAAGCGTTTTGGGTAAAATCGTTTCATTTATCGTAGGTGTTTTGACTTGTTGTTCTTGACATCATTATTACTTATATCATGATTTACTCACTTCCAGAATATAAAATATGATTTATATATCATATATATTCAGTATATATATATATAATAGGTAGATAAATAAAATGAAAAACACCGTTCATGGAGACGGTAGTCCGTACGTACGTATGAACGCTGTTTTCCTTTCCTTATTGTCTTGAAATGGAAGTAAGTAGATGACATACATATGTATATATATACATAAATCCAGTAGCTTTATAATGTCATATATTTCATTATTATTTCTTATATATACATTATAATCATTCTTAAATGGTTAACATGGAGAATGAATCTCATCGCGTCGTGGAGACGGTAGTCCGTACGTACGCACGAGCGATGATATCATTTCTATAAATTTTGAATTGAATTGGAGTGGATTATACAATATATCAGAATAAATATGATGTTTTAATAACTATGTATAGTTATTCTTTACACCATTATACCCATCCTTGTAAGGTGACGGTGTAAAATAGATTACACCACGGCGTGGAGACGGTATTCCGTACGTACGCACGCGCGGTGATTTCTTTTTCCGTAGGATGGATAGATGGTGAAATAGGGTTGTTTCATACTTATAATAACATATCAGTATATGAGTGATACTGATGTTATTACTTAATAATGAAACAACCTAAGAAGAAAAGTGGAAGAAGAAATAAAGATGAAAGAATTGGTAACGGTAATTACCTCTTCTTTGAAGTGCCTCTTTGAGACCTCCTCTTAGGGCACTAAAATTGGTCTTTGAGGAAGACCAGAAACTCTAGGATGTTTTTAGGGAAGTGGAGAAGAGATTTTGGCAGGGGTTGGCCGAGCTTGAGTGCTCAAATTGGTGTGAGGAGGAGGGAGAGGAGGTGTCCTTTTATAAGGGAGGAGAGGGGCACCTTAGGAATACCTCAAAATATTATTTTATTTTAAAGTAAAAATCGGTTTATAATGGTTCCAAAGGGTCTTATTTCGAAGATAAAGTGGGTATGGGTTGAAATCCTATCAACCAATAGGATTTAGACAAGTTTAGGTTATTATTTTAACCTTATCAATTAGATTTAACTCTAAGTTAAATAATTTAACTTTTACCGTGTCTTTTTGTTTTCTTTCACTATATGGTTAATACACTTAATATAACATGCCAAAAGAACCCCAAATTGTTTATTATTAAAATATATATCCTTATCTAAGTCATTTGGCCGAACCTTAGATTTTTAGGAATAAAATAACAATTAATAATATAATATTTGATTTAAAAACTATTTTGTGTCAATTTTGACACTATTTGATATATGATTTTTGTGAAAGTCATAACAGAATTATATGTACGAACCAAGTTGATTAAATCAACACTAATATATCATAGTAACCTAGAAAATTAGTGGAATTCATAAAAAGTCTCAAATTATATTTATTTTGGTGTTTATAACATCAATTATGTCAATATTTCATTAATAAGATAATTACTGCATCATCATTGTGTCATAAATAACTTAAATTATTTGATGTCTAAAAATTACAAATAAAATACCATCATGTATTAAATCTTTTTATCTTTCTAATGAATATTTACAATCGAATTTATCTTATGTATAACCCAATATTAAAAATGATTTACTTATTAAACTTTGATTTTAACTATTTTAACCCTTCTTTAAATAAATTAATAATAAATGTCCTAATCTAATCCAAGTGGGCCTAAATGGTCATATTTTATTCCTAAGTTTGTTTTTGGTCGAATTACACTTGTCCAATAGAATTAGGACATGTGTTAGGGTAATATTAATATCATATTTACCCTTAGTTACCCTATTTACTATTAACCGCGGTAAAAAAAAGTAAAAAGTTACTATTCACCAAAAATTATTTTCATCTCATTGAACCACATTTTACTTACTGAAATCAACCGTGTCTCTCGGATTTTTGAAATTCCATTCACAGAAGCGGTAAAATTAAGTTTTATGAAAAATTCAGTTTTTTAACTACCACTTAGTAGTTTCACTATTCATCAAAAATTGATGTTTTTCAGAACAGTGCCAAAATTTCATCCCAAGCTATATTTCATATTCCGAATTCAAAAATGAAGTCTATTTTACCAAATTCATTACATAAAAGTTACATTAATTAATTTTATAATTAAATCCCGCTGTTAAAACAAATAGCGTGTTTTTAAGAAACAATATCTATCAAAAGATTGACACTTGTTTATGTCTAGTTTAAATGTGAAATTACATCCAATGACCAAAATTGTATTAAATTGTAAAAATATATTCTAAATATACTTTAAAACTACTCAAATTAATGATTTATCACTATTAATTATTTCGATTAAAAAAGTTGTTTTTAATTATAATTTAGTAATTTCCATTATTCATCAGAATATGAAAGTTATCCGAAAAGTACCAAAATTTCACCTTAGGCTAAATTCGATACTCCGAATCCAAAAATGAAGTCCATTTTAAAATTTCTAAAATTTAAAAAGTTGTTATTACTATTCATAACGGCTAGTTTTAATAATATTTTAACAGCATATCATTGTTTCGTGAAACTCAGTATTACGTACCACACACGCTATCGAGGAAGGTTGTGATTGCGTGTAATGCAAGGCAAGTCAAGGATGCGTGTTGTGCAAGATCCTTTTGGTATAGCGTACAACACAAGACATTAGTGAAATAAAAAAGAATATTTTTCATAAAATCTCGGGCTGTTACATATCACGAATAAAAGTACATGGATTTTTGATAGTGTATGATCATCCCATATGATGGTAAATTAATATCTATTAATTAATATCATGAAAAAAGGATGATGAAATAGTGGTGTTTGGTAATTATGGTGCTATGAAGATCAAATGCTGTGGAAGTACTGAATTGATAATGGAAAGATGAAGAACACTGAAGTTCTTTTTGTGAATGGATTAAATCATAGTCTCCTGAGAGTGAGTCAATTCTATAACTTAAGACATATAGTAACATTCAATAAAAAAGGTTGTACTATTAATGGAAATACATGGAATTATTTCATTAAAGGATATAAAACAAATGGCTACTTGTATCAGATTGATAGTAAAGAGAAAATTTATTACATGATAGTTGAAGAAGTGAACAACTTATGGCACCAGATATTTGGTCACCTCAATCAACAAGAAATGGAAGAGATATCTAAACTAAAGACTGTCATGGATATTCCAAATCTGAATTTTGAACAAGAGAAGACTTATTATGCATTCATATGAGGAATGTTGGAGTTCAGTTCATATCATCCAAAGAAGAAAAGAGAATAATTTTTTTTGATCACATCTATATAGATGTATGTAGTCTGATAAATGTTTCTAGAATATATAGAGAAATTTATTTTTTTCATTTTCATTGATTCTTACAGTATAGTGTTTTGTATGAGGGTTATACACCGGAAATGAAAAGTTCTTGATTGCATGATAATTTATCACTGAATTGATGAGAACGAAATAGGAAGGACTATCAATGTATTTCATTATGAAAATGAAAGGGAATAAATATCCATTGAGTTTGAAAATTACTTTGAGAAATATGGAATACAACATGAGGTGGATGATGTGAGAACTCAACATCATAATGTAGTTGTTGAGCGTTGAAATCGATAGGTGAATTATATGTAAATAACTATACATATTGAGAGTTGTACCTATTTCCATTATTGGAAGGAGGATGTTCATGATTCATTTTATATCCCAAAATAAAGAGGCCTTCTATGGTGGAAACCATGACACCCTATGAGTTATGTCATGGAAGGAAGCCGTAGTTGATGTATTTGGATGTTTTCATAAGTATTTTCCTTATCCAGAACAAAGAAAAAAAGAAATGAAAGTATAGTAATGGCGAAGATGAAGGAATATTCTTCATATTTTCAATGTGTATACAATCCTAAGATTTATTATTTAAATGTATTAGGTAAATTGTTTAAAGTATTGATTTGAATATTATAGTATATAAAACCACAAATTCCTTAAAAAGTTCATCCGCTAAAGTGATAGAAGATGAGGAAAAATGTGGACATGGAATGGATCTAAATACAGAAGTATATGAATTCATAGAAAAAACATAGGAATAACATCATGAGGTTGACACAGAAGAAGATTCATAATAGGAAATTATAGATGAATAAAATTAATCTAAACCTCACAAGATAAATCAAGGAGAACAAATTGATTAATTCAAAATCATTTGGAATTGTAAATCTCCCACGCAAATAAGGATAATGAAGAATAATTCACAATATGAATTCTATTTCGTTTTGGATACATCTTCATTTGAAGAAGATATAAAGGAAGAATCATGGGTTAAATCCATGAATGAAGAGTTGGATCAGATCATTAAGAAGAAAACATGGGGTCTAGTTAAGTGGCCTGAAAACCACAATGGGATTGGTATGAAGTGGATTTAAAAAGATGGATGATAATGGAAATGTATTCATAAATCATGAGTGGCTAGTGTGTGAAGGATATTACCATATTGAATTTTTTCATATTGATGATACATTTTCTTCAATAGGTAGAATAAATTCAATCAGACTATTTCATTCCATGGAAATTAAAAGTGAATAGAAATTGTATTAAATGGAGGTCTAGACAGATTTCTAAAATTTTTCTCTCGAAGAGGAGGCATATATTAAATAACTAGTGGGTTTTTTTCTTGGAAATTATGAAACAATGGTTTACTGATTAAATAAGGCTCCCTATGGTCTAAATATGGCACCACAAGTGTGTTATTATCAGCTATATTATTATCTAAGGAATCAAAAATTTAAAAGAGCAGGAGTTGACCAAAATCACTATGTAAATAATTCACCAAAATACCAGTTTATGGTTCTAATATAAGTAGATGATATTATATTTAGTGAATGTAGGCAGGAAAAAATAGATGAATTTTCCAATCACATGAAATTAGAATATGAAATTTCTATGATTGGTGAACTCAGATACTTCTTGGGGCTGTTGGTGATTCAAAGTAAAGACTACACTTTTATTTATTTGGAAAATTATGAATGATATATGATGAATAAATTCAATATTCACAATTAAAAACCAAAGATGAATCTAATTTTTGTTAGGAAAAATCTTGGAATGCCTGAATATGGGACATATATAGATCCCACAATGTTGAGGAGAATCATTAGAATCTATAGATAAGGTATTTGAAACATGCTTAGTGGCCCATATTTAAATTAATATTATGGAAGAACATATTAAAATAATTAAATGAATCATGAGGTACATTCAACGTACTCACAGTTGTGGCATATACTTTCTATAATATAATATAATTAATATTTAACATTTTCTAGTGTTGTCTGGGATAGATATGTGGTGGATATAATATCCACAAGTGGTAGAGAATAATTTATTTTAAAGAAATGTGTTGTTTGTTTGAGTGAGAAATATGAAATCCCTTCTATTTGTGTTGTTGAAGCTAAATATAACTTAACTACACAGACTTTCACTTAACTTATTTGGATGAAGAAACAACTAACTGATTTTTGTGATGAGGTAAAATAGCCAACTGTGATTCAATACTATAATTAGAGAACAAAAAATATCATAAAGAATCGTATTCAACATTCTAATATGAAACACATTAAATCAAATATCGCTTCATTAAGGAAAAATTTGAACAAGGAATTATTAAGATGGATCATGTTAGAACTGATGATCAAGTGGCAGACATACTAACCAAGATGTTGTCAAAACATTTGTTTGAGAAGAATTGGTTTAACATCAGTGTTCAACCACATCCTTGAGCTTGAGGAGGTTAAAAATTCACCTCTCACTATTTTTTCTATCTTTATTAATCTATTGTTAATGTATTGTTGGTTTACGGGGAAGATACGATCCTTGAAAGTGTCCTTTGAGCTCTACAAGTCAAAATCTGATTCTTTGGGCTTATTTCTAATCTGGGAGAATGGTTAAATTCATTTGTAAAGAGAGTGGGGAATAGATAAAGGATTAGAATATGGAGGAAGTGGGGAGAATGAAATGTTTTTTATAGTTTATAGGTTAAATTCATTGAGTTACAATTGGGTAGAATGAGAATGAAAATATTAATTTGGTGTTATGATAAAACTATTAGTGGTTAATTTGGTATCATCAAAGAATTCCAAGACAAGAGAATCCAATTAATGCTTTCCCTCTTGTTTTCTACAATGAGAATTTCTCATGTAGACATAGAGAGTTGGCATATGAGTTGTTCTTTTCATTTTTGGTTGTTATTGTTGCAAGTTCTTCATTGAATTTTTCAGTGAATTTCCAAAAAACCCAAAGGGGTAGATTATTGGAACCAAGGTTTTTCTTTGTTATAAATGGAGTATTATTTTTGTTTTTTGTCAGTACTCATTTGGTTGATCAATGAGTTTTCTAGGAAGGTGGTCTTGCATTTGAGGATGAAATTAGTATTAGAGGTGTTGTTGTTTCCCAGTGTTTTACAAATTTTTGGTTCTCAAAATTAAGTGTTTGTTTTTGGTAATGGAGTTATTTCTTCATAGGTATGAAAGGCATATGATAGGGCGAATTAAATCATCACAGTAAGGGAATTGTGTATCATGAGACACAAACCACATACTCTGTTTTTTGAATAGTTCGAGAATCACAAATTTTGGTATGCATAATATCAAACCGTAGGGGACAAAGCGTGAATGGTATGTAGACCGCGTAAAAGGAATGGTTTATAGAGAGAAGGAGAATCATGGTAATGAAATTAAGTTCACGGGATGTCTCACATCCCATAGAAGGCATTCCATTTCAAGGGATGGAATGTCATTTATGAAAGTGTAGTGGAGTTTTGAGAATCCAGGAAGGGTTTCATTTGTGGAAACGAGGGGTGATGTGTGCTGCTGTATAGGGATAGTGGTGGTACATAGATCACATAAGGGATATGGTTCACAAGATATGCACTGTACATAGTGAAGGTGATTCCACAATAAAGATTTCGTAAATATTGGTTAAGTTTATTTTTTAGATCAATTTTCCAATTGAAGGAGCACTAATCCATTAGTTATAATAAAATAATGTGATTAAAAACCCAGAAGGATTTCGGTGGAGTCTAGAGTGGTTCTCCATAATAAAAAATCACAAAGGAGGTTTTGATTATAAATTCAGATAAAGTAGGTGAAGTGTGAAGTGGTTTTTAGGAAGACATGTCTACAAAGGAGATAGAGTACACCGAGGAAGAATTTTGTCCATAGATCTCATGTAGTTCATGGAGAGAAAACAGAGATAGTATGTCATGGAAGATATTTTAGTAAGGGGAGCTGGTAAGTTCAAAATGGAAAAATGTAGTACACAGAGTTGGGTAGTACGTGGTGGAGTTGCGTAGTACATAGAGGAAGAATTCATGTTCACAGAGGTAGTACACTGAGAACTCATGGTACACAGTTCAGTGTGTTAAGGAGAGGAATAAGGATAGTTTTTGGAGAAAAAGTTCACAAATGAGCTATACAAAAAACAATAGGTTACATATATAAGGGAAAAGTGGGACTTTAATAGAACCACTATATATAGTTGAGGATTAAGGATTTAATTCCAACCTAGTGAAGGGATATTGAAGTAAATAATGTGAGTTTAGATACTTCCCAATGTCTTATGTAAGGGGGAGTCAATGGAAGTGATCTGAGGTATGAAATATATTATCTCTAATACCTTGTAAAGGAAGTGTGGTGGGCACAAAGTGACCATGATAAACTCTTGTATTACATAAATATGGAATATTAGTGGATTTTGGTAGGACTGACAACATATCAGTGTATGCTCGCTGGATGTATCCCTTAGTGGTGAAACAAGAAAAATATTTGTGTCTTCCCTTTCCATGTGATTGTTGATTTTCTATTATTTCTCATCAGACAGGTTTAACAGTTTCTTCCAATCCAGGAAAAAGTTCAATCAATTTAAAAGAAAATGTTGACAACCAGATTAACCCCTCCCCTCTTAGTGTACTTCGGGGTCCTTCATCATTCTTATTGTGTTCAGAAAACTACATCCATGAATGGTGTATTTAATTTTTCATCACTACATGACATGGATAGTTATATAACTGATTGTAATAAATAAATATGTTATTTATAACAATATTAATGTTTTATAGTGATTAATTATATATTTTATTAATAACATTAATAATAAATGGACATTGTGAAATTTAATAACAAAAAACAAGCATATTAAGACGCTTATTTATTTTAAATATTTAGAAAAACCTATCAAACTATTAAACTTTTATGCTATTGGAATGATAATAAAATATATTTCTATGATTAATAATGTGATTAAATTATTTTATTACCCATTTGACCTTGTTCAATGTTCCAAATCAGTATTGGAGGAAATGGTAAAATTACTAGAAAATGACCAATGTCGATTTGGAACATAAATTATGCAAGATAATAAATGAAATAAATGTAAAAATAATGAGAAAATGAAATTGAAAAAGGTTATTATTATATTAAATATTTAATATAATTTTATTACTTATGGGGTTAGAGGGTTTATAAAATTACTCAAGACTCAAGGTAATGGATTTTTATTTTAATGATTTTTTTAAATGTTTCATGGTTTTCCTTTCAACTCATTTTCATTAATTTCCATATTCATTCGAGAATGTTCTTATGTACACATTAAAGATTTAAAAATTTTATTTTATATTATATAATACATTATTTAAGAAGTTTTTAAAATTACCCTTTTTAATGTTTTTTATATGGGTCATTTTTAACTTCTTATATAATAGTTTGAAAATAATATTTTATTATTGTGTACTATATAATCCCCCTTTTGTTGACATCATGTAAATTCATAATTATGAATATTTATTTTAAAATTTTCATAGTTTTAAAATATAAATTCAATTACAATTTTGAATGAATTTTTTATTTAAAATGTTATTCAATAAATGATATATACTCTTATTTTTATTTGATAACTATAAGTGTTTATACATATGGGTTAAAATGATTTTTATGAGTTTTATGATGAATGTAAAACAACATATGTATTTTATTAATGATATGGTTCTTTTAAATTATATATAATGAGGCATGGTTTCTGTATAGACATATAATGAATTGGGAAATGACTTGTTCTCTGACGAAATTTTGTTGGAATTATCTTGAGATGTTATTACATTATAAGGATGATTGTAAGGGTTATTATATAAGTTATAAAAATATGATTTCCCATGTAAATGTTATTATTTTTTTACTTTTAATCTTTCATAAAATATTTTTTATGAAATGATTTCAAAAATTATATTTATTTTATGGGTCTGTAAGTTATTATTGAAGATTAATGTTGATTATATGAAAATGAAAGCATTTTAATGGTGTTAATTTTTTCTCAATTAACTAACAAGTTTCCTTTTTTTAATATATTTCTGATATTATTTTCTCATCCAACATTTTAAAATGATTTTATAGGTTAAACAAATTTCTAAGAACAATATGAAGGTTAATATTCTTATTATAGAGATTCATCTTGGACCAATAAAGTGATTAATAAAAAATATGAGTGTCAATTTAAGAACCAAATTTTGTGGAAAATTTGTTCACTCTATTGAATAATTATTATTTTTTTCATGTAATGTTTTTCGTATTTATCTAAATATACAAACCTAAAAGGTCATGGGAATGTAGAAGAGTCATTTATTGGATAAAAATCCTGTCATTATTTTCTAATTATGTTTTGGAAATCAAAATTGGTTTCAGAATAGGGATTAAATAACTATTAAAGAACATGGTATTGATAATGAATACCAACATAAAGATTATAATTTTTTGTTATATTATCATGAGATAATTTTTCATATTGTAAGAATTTCCAAATTTCATTATTATAATATTCTATTTCATTCATTTTGGTATCTATAGACCCTTGTTCGGGAAAAAATTTTTGCAATGTATGTTTGTTGGATAGAATGGATTCTAAGTATAAAATTTTCTAAGGTTTTAGAGGGTGCTCTTTGGGTCTAGGTTGAGTTAGAGGAACTTTTTGAGTTTTCATGAATGAACTAGTTGTGTAATATCAAGAGGAAAGATCCATGATGTCAATTTAATTCATGATATTAATCCATATCTCAATATATTCTATGAAATAATTTTATAGTGTGAATGATATTCAGGACATGAATTGTTTTCAAAATATAAAATTTCTGGGTTTGGTATTTTTAACCCGTGAAGATTACTTTTTTAGTGTATACACCACTATGAACATTGACATCATAAATCAAGGGTTCATGTTGGGAATTCATCTGGACCAGTGGTTTTTTGTGTGATGAATGCTAAAAATTGTTTCATTCATTATTAAATTGATTATCTTGAAGCCATAGGTCCACACCAGGCATTTTTTCTGTGATTTATTCCCTTCTTGATTTCTTGGTTTAGAATTTGATATCCAATGAGTTTCCATGTATTTAGTTTATCCTTATATCTAAAACCCTTCTTTGGTATCAGTGTGATATTTTGATAACTGATTAAAATGATGTTTTATTTTTGATGGGTTTTTATCTAGGATTTCTTTATTGGTCCGATTTGACTTCATTATTCCTTTTTTTTCAATTGTAGGTGTTGATTTGACTTCTAATTAAAGGTATGATGTTCCATATGATTTTCCCTAAAATTGAAAACTTAAATTTAATAATTTTTTTGAAATGTGTTTTCAAATTATTTAAAATCCATGATTTGAGATGATGGATGTTTTATTTTTAAAGGGGTGTTGAAATAGTGAAGACCCCCAATTTCGATAGAATTGAAATTGTTGGGTGTATTCGAGATTTTTTTTGATTTATTTGGAAATTTATTTGATGAAATTATGTTATATTTTACTTTATTATAAAGGGATATTATTAAACGGTAATTTTGATTTGAATGAATTGATGAAGTCCTATGATTTTTTTTGGAAATGAGAAAGGAATGTTGAAGAAATTTGGGAAATTGTATTTTGAACTGATTTAAAATGATTTACTTTTCCATGATTTATTGATTGAATGGATTAATCCCATATTAGCCTTGGTATTTAGTGGGTGATTACAAAAATTATCCTAGTATATAAACCCATAGTAATAGATTGACGATGACAACACTAACATAAAATTACTACAACATGATTTTCCTTGATGGGGAGTTGAGTCATAATGGCCGGAGCCAAGGGATATGTGAAAACATTTATACAAGATCAATTATTGAGTTGTGTGAAAATATTTTTTTTAGAAACTAATGTAACATAGGTGTTATTACATTGTGTTTCTAGATATTTTATTTGATGATTAGATTTCATTTATAATTCAACTGTATTATTCATGCCAACTTCATTATATAAATGTTTTATATAAAATGTTTATTTAATAACTATTTGATATATCTACCATATTGATATTATGAAAGAATGTTATTTTTGAAAATATATAAAATTCTATTCCATTAATTTTATACTTAAATTGAATGAATTATAGGTTTAATTGTCATAGAATTGATTATGGGACACTTGGTGAGACCCTATAGGTCTGTTTATCTCACAACCTACATTAACATTTTGTATGTTTTAGATTATCATATTATAGGTCCAAAAAAAAGGGAATGACCCCCTTAGAGGTGTTGGATGATCTTGATCAATAGGAAGCGATGTGATGGAGATGATCTACGAAGATGTGATCCACCTTTTACGTGGGATGCATCTGAACTTTTAACTTGGAGATGTTGTGTCTTTTCTTGTTATACTATTTGAGTATTGTATTTTGCGGTTGTACTATTTATTAATGCTACTTTATCCTTATGGAGTGTTCAACATATTGATATATATATATATTCATTCAATATGTTTTTTGAATAAATCATTTATCATGATTCTTTAGTGATTCAAGGTTCAAGTCACCAATCCATGGGGATTGGGAATTCCATTTGAGCCATGTAAGTCACTTATTGTGTATTAGGGTACCATGGTATCTTGGATGGTTTGTGATAAAGTGGAATTAGATGTAGTTTTTTTCTTAACCTTTCCCTGATGACATTTTTCAGTTAGGTTGTCCTTATAGATATGGTGTATGATAATTGGGACTTATGAGGTAGTTTTGAGATATTTCCATGCTATATATCATCATAATGATCCTTAAGTCACCATTTGTGATTGTTGAAAGATTATTTTAGGAATTTTTTAATATATTTTCTATTTTTCCCCTAATTTCTATCTGAGTATGTTGAAATCCCTAACTTTATTTCTGATAGATGGAATCAATATTCCTATATCTCTTATTTGAGTGATTTATATTTTAATCTATGCTGATTCATTTAGTGTTGTCTATTGATTTTGAGTATAATACTTCGGATGAAGATATGATTCAATATTCTATAGGATGATCCTATCGGAGAACCACAAAAATATAATCCTCCAATGGACCAAAATCTTACTAAGATAGTGGTGCATGTTATCCACTCTATCAGAATACTACATGCATCCATTCCCATTCATGCTCCAGTAGTGGGAACTCGAAGGGATAAGTTGAGAGAATGTGTTATATAGTTTCTATATCATAAAACACTAGGATTATAAGGTTATAATTATCCTCAAGTGGATGAGTATCAATTGAAAATGATATAGATTTTTTTGGAGTTCTTATAAGAACCATACTAAATTAATCTGAAATGTGATACCTTCGTGCTTGTGGGGCCTAATAAGAGTTTGTGGTATTGAATAGTGCTGATAAATAATAATGGAGTATTATAGTCAGAGTACATTAGAATTATGTTCACTAATTAGTTATATCTATAGTCGATGGTGTTTTAAAAGTACATAGAGTTTTTAGGCCTCCAGTAGGGTGATAGGACCATGACATGGTATTCAAACCATTTTACTATGATTTTTCAGTATTCACATGAATTTAAATCTAATAAAAAGATGATGAATTGATAGTTTGAGATGGGTTTCCGATTTATTATCCAATAATATGTTGTATTTTTTTGAAGATCACTTCTTTTTATAATGTCTTCAATATAGTTATGATTGATGAACTTCAATTAACTAGTATGTTAGCATTGGAATGATTTCCTTTAAATAAATGAAAAAACATGATTAGTCTCTTGGTGGTTCTAGAGAGAATGAATCATCGGTAAATCCTACAATCCAAATAAATTTCCCCTTTATTAGTATTCAGTGTAGAACGATTGGTAATTCAAAATGGGATTGTTCTAAGGAACTTTAGATCTTTAGTTCGCATGGTCACTCAAGACACATATAACATTTTTCCATATCACTTTTTTCGATGTAGTGGCATGGGATCAACAACACCAAAAAGTACTATGGTGCAATCATATACATCACGAACAAAGGGGTTCTAGTGATAGTGTGAGATACCATCAGTATAGATTATACTTTAGTAGCTACTTTTCATGATCTGGGTATATCTCAGTCATTTATATAGACCTATATTGTGAATATTATAAATATTCCTACATTTATTTTTCTTATGTGATGGACATTACTATTCCCATTAGAATAAAGATAGATTTGTGTCTTTGGAGTCCTCCTTGTATTTTATCTTTATCAGAAACTAATCATATCTTCAATTTTTTCGTTCTTGAAAAAAAAAACAATTTAATGTTATATTTAGGATGTTTTGGATGATTTATTATAAGGATCGATTTGATTTTTACCTTCAGTGGTTTTTCTTTACATTTCATGATAGGGTGTATCATATCATTTATGGATAATGGGACTAAGGTTGAGTAGAGATATAACTTCTTTTCTAAATTTTGGAAGGGTCATATTAGTGTTTTATTTTGATGTGGAGAAATAATATTTTAGTGATGATCTCACTCTCATTTCAATTTGGGTTCTTGATGTTTTTCCTGTCCGATTTCTTTGTATAAAAACCATTAAGGGAGGTGGATTTTTCTTTTGATTTGGTTCCTAATACTCAACCGGTTTATATCTTTTCATACCATATAGAACCAATAATGTCAAAATATTTGAAATATATGTTACATGTCTATATAGGGGAATGATTTATTTGATTGAGTGTGTCACCCTAGGTTACACATCTTCTATTTGCGAATAAATCTTATGGCACACTACGATAGTGTGATGATTACTAGAAACTCAATCGAGTTACTCTATAGAAAAATTATCCACTACCGTGAATTGATTATATATATGACCAGTTGAAAGTGAATAAGGGGTTCTCAATGATTTAACATTGATCTGGTTACCACTAGTTGAGAATTATTGATTTTGACATTTAAAATACCTCTTTCAAGAGAAGGTATGGCCATTATGATTACCTTGTTATAAAATTTTGTATAACCAATTCTTCTATAGTTTTATGGATTTACATAACAAGATATTTCATGAGTACATTGAATCATTTAGGGTAGTATTTTTTGACAAAATCCAAGTTTACTCTCACATCGAGGAGGACCATGTGCATCACTTGAGAGTGGTTCTATAAATCTTTAAAAATGATCAACATTATGTGAAGATTTTAAAATTCGATTTCTAGATTCAGGTAGTGTAGTTAGTAGGACATGTGGTTTCAAAACATGTTACTTCATTGATCCCAATATGGTGAAAGCTATTATGACATTTGTTAAACCACATAATTTTTTCAATATTCGATGATTTTTGGGATTTGTGGGATATTTCCACAATTTTTTAGAGGTTTCCCAATGCTGGATTCTCCAAGAACACTCTCACTGAGAAAGGATTAATGTTTTTTTGGAATGATAAATTTCAGGGATATTTTTTATAGGAAATTACTTCTGGATTTTATGCCATAGATAAATCATCAAGAGGATAAAATTTATATTTTTCCTTTTGTGACACATCATGCTCTAGTTTTGGATATGTTCCTATGTTGGGTGATCATGTTTTAGTGTATGGTTCGTGATATATTTGTCCAATGTAGAATAATTATCTAACTCATGATATTGAGCTTTTATCTTTGATTCATGATCTTAAGTGTTGGAAGAATTACCTTTTTAGTGAAAGGATTACCCATTATTATGACCACAAAATATTTAGTTATATCATCTCAGAAAAATATTTGAATATTTGACAGAGGCATTGAGTGGATTCCATGTTTTCTATTGATATCAAAATTTCCTAATACCTGTTAAAGAAGTATTTATTTATTGAATCATTAATTTGGAATATACCAACCCATTTCATGGAATAATCATCAAAAGTGTGGAATATCAAGGGGTTTTTTGGTCAATTAAATTATAGATTATGAGAGAATGATTTTATGGCAGTTTTTTAGAGAGTGTGCAGTTGACCTCCTCTCTCTTTTCATGGTTATTCTATAATAGAAGCACCTTGATGAGGAATTATAGGGAATTATGGACTCTTTTATCATTGGGAGATCATTTGTGAGTGTAAATTCTTTTTAAGGATATCCTTTGATTTCGAAAATAGTACATTTGTACCTTTTATTGTGAGAGAAGTTGTGATGGGGGATTTCCATCATTCAGACTGGGAAATGCACCATGGAACCATGTTGATTTTCTATGATACGAATCGATGATTCAGTTGACTAGATATGAGATGATAAATCACTAACAATTTTACTTATTATTATACCTAGTAATAGGTAAAATAAGAGAAATAGAAATCATTTGATTTTCTTCTGCCACTTCCAGTGCTGACTTGGTAGTGGGATGAAATTTCTATGGACTTTTGGATACAATTAGACATAAAACATAATGGAATAATATGATATGGGTTTCCACATATTGGATAAATAAATCATCTTACTTTATACCCATTTGACTTACAACTACATATGAGGACTTGGGGTATCTCTTCATGAAGTATATTGTCTTCTTTCAGGTAGTTACATCTACAATAGTAAATTATTGATATTCATGTTTAAAATTACTAATTTGGAGAGGTCTCCATTAGCCAATGGGATTTGAGGTATGTTTTTTCGTGGACTATCATATGTTTAATGATGTACAAGTAGATTAAACTATACCGATTCGTAAGAAATTCTAGTTACTTGAGTTAGTTAATTGGTGAATCTTGGTATGTTCATTTGGGACTAGATGATTTTCCTTATAAAAATTATCACAATCTAAATTCATAATGGCCCCTTTTGAGGCCTTATAGATATCCATTTTTTTGGTTAGAGAATGGTGAAGCCACTTCAATAGGACTTTTTTTGGTCCAATAGATGACATTCAGGATTCCACTGATTCATTAGAGAATATTGATTGAATATAGTTTTTATTAATCATATATTGTTTGGTGTTGATAACCATTGAGGTTTTTTGTTGGTGATAAAGAATTTTTTAGTTTTTCTTCTTTGTTGGGGCATTAACATCCTATAAAATTGGGAGACATTACACTATGATTTGTGTTTCCTTGTGATATTTTTGATCAAGTGGGGAAAGTATCCCAATATTTTCAACTTCCACTATATTTTACATTGATCCATAACTTGATGATTATATTGTAGAATCAAAATTATCTTATATGTCATCCCCTATCCAGGTTGGTAACCACTTTAATTAGTGTATTTAAGAGAGGTTTTATTACCAATAATACGATATAAAATTTCTCTACAATTTTTAAATATTTATATATTCTTTTTGCAATTGTCTATTATATATTTTAATTTCTTTGATCTCCCTTAGGAATTTATCATTTTTATTTTTTAAGAGAAAATCAGATTTAAATTGAGCGGTCATATCAAGATGCTTCTTTAATCATTTATAATTATCCTTAATTTTAGGAAATGTTTCTTCTAGAATATTACATTATTCAACAAAATCATCAACATAAATATTTTAATCATTATTTATTGTCTTAGAATGATTATAAATATGAATATAGGAATGTGGAAAAATATTTGATAACTTAGGTATGTTTTCAATGAAACACATATTGCATTTGTGATTTATAACTTCTAAACATGAATCAGAATCACTCGTGTTACCCTCTACGGAACTCCAATTGACCTTTATCATATTTTTATTACTTTTAACATTTTATTCATAATTTTTCTTATATTTTAGTTTGAGAATGTATGCTTTAACGTATCCATTTATTTTATAGTCATAATGTATTACCTATTATTGTAATCTCCCTTTTTCTTTTATTTTCTAGAACATACTTTTTAGTCATAATTAACACAATAATTTTATTTCTGGAATAATTTATCCTTACGGGATAATTTTTTGAATTTTCTAGTTGGGAGATTCATTCCTCGTCACTATGAGCATGTCATTTATCATCCTTCTAAATTTCATCATCGATCTTTTATTGTAGTTTGGAGTCATAATTCCTAAAGTCCACTGACATTATAATGGGTTCTTCTTCTTCTTCGTTGTTTACATATAATTCCTCCTCATACATAATTCATTTTCTAGTGAGTAACATTAATTATTGTGTACTGATGTCATTGGATTATATGATTGAAATTGTGGTTCCTCTACACATATTTGGTAAACATCATAGAAATCGAATCACTAGATCCATATCAGTAATATCTTTTAATGTGAAAGAATAATTTTTCCCATTTCATTGACCCCATGATACATATTAGAAATAGATTAATTAGGATTCATTTAGGATTTATCATATAAAATAGTATATATATTTAAATAAATCTCATTAAAATATGGTGATCCCAAATGAGATACAGCAAGAGTAAACCATATTTCAATGGTAGTTGAATATGAAGATATTATATTAAATTATCTCTCTCATAAAGAACAATATAATAAATTCATATATTTTACATTGAAATAATATAAATCCCATAAGATCCTAAACTTTATTCATGTTACTGATACTTTTAAATTCACTGAAATTATTTTTAGGAACCCAATAGGTAAGCCCAATCATTTCATGAATGTTCTTGGGGGTGTCTGAGGCTTATTTAGAGCCCATAACCCAATTTCATGAGAAAAAACTAGGCTATGTGGTTATTAGAAACAATGTGACCCAAGATGCACAGTTAGGTAAAAACCTGAGATATGGTTTAAGTATCATTATAGAGGTTCAAGATTCGAGAAACTGTGCATCATGGGGAACATGACTATGCGAAAGTACCTATAATTTTTACAATAGTGTTGTCACATAGTTTAAACATCGTAGTCAAACCATGTGCATGATCTATGGGAGGTGACACTTGATGTTGGGAATGGAACATGGTTGGTGCACGGTTTTTCCAACCGTACAGCAAAACCATGTGAACAAGATATTTTGGGTAAAATGAAGAAAATGCCTGAAATATTTTATAATATAACCCCTCTTCAACATTTTTATTTATAGTGGATAAGAGTCCTCTCCCTCTCTTATTGGAGCTCCTAAAATCCCCTTTCATATATTTTAATTCAAACTTCTCGATATGGTGTCCGATTAAACTTCCATTAGTCTTTTTTGGTAGGCACTGATAAGATCTTCATTCCATTTATGTTGTCCTCTATTTTTATTCATCATGACAGAGTTATCAAGGGGTTGGATCATATATTATATTTTCAGTGAATTAATCAATTATTAATATTTCTTAAAATCTAGGATGGTCTAAAGACTGATTCCAGAAGATGAGAGTTGTACGAGTATGAGGTAGGTTGAAAATAAATTACTCTTCATGTTTTGGTGTTTTATAATATTGGAAATCTGTTGCATGTCATCTTCACTATGCCTTACCTCTAAATTATATAATCCTTTAGTTGGTGTCCTTTATTAGAGCCCAATGACTTGTTAGATCCAAAATTCATATTGAGTTATAATTTTCAGACTGAACCATCCCTTTAGGGGTTCCCTCTTTAATATATTTTTCATTTCCATGAGTATATATATAATTACCTATTGGATTAAATTTATTATTATTATAAATATTGATATCATTATGATCGTGATTAAATGATATGCCATTACATGAATTGTGATTGGGAAAAATTTAATGAATTAAGTTTAGTTTTTTGGTGATCCCATGTTACTTGCATAAACTGGAAAATTGTTTTTTCCTTATCGTTATTAAATGTAAATGAATTTGGAAATATGATTTGGATCATATTAATGACATGGATATTACTACAAATTATGTGTGGGAATAGAGACCATATTTAGTTTTGGAAATTGAGAATGATGACCCTTATGCAAGATATATATACATATGGGCATGACGTCTCTCCTTGTTTCTATCAAATGGGAATGATGACCATTAATGATAATACTAAATAGGCATGATGACCCTTGAACATGTTATATCAACATGGTGATAGAGACCCTTAAACAAATATTATACAATTTTAGAATTAAATCCCTTGTGATACAATACAGGCTTGACAACCCTTGAGATACTACATGAGAAAGGAGTCCCTTATAGTGATATTGGGCATGGAATCCCTTATAAATGTTATATAGGGCATGGCGTCCCCTTACTAGTGTAATACTTGAAATGGTGTTCCCATTACTACTATGATACTTGGAATAGCGTCCCATAATATAGTGATACTAGTAATTACATACTTTGATACATGTTTAGATTTATTTTGACATGGGATTAATCATGTAGTATCATCCTCACATCCTTTCAGGAACCAAATATAACCCCTTTATAGTTATTATTACTATTGTACTTGTAATATTTTTACACTACCATATAGTATACATAGATTTATAATTTATAGATTTTGTTAGTGGTGGCCTGTATATATTTATATCACACCCTCTCAAATCCACCTATGGTACCCAGGTAGATGATATGCTAGTAGGTGTAGATAAGGGGAAGCATCCCCTAATGGATGCCTAACATCTTGGAAGATTTAGGATGGAGGATTTGTTTAATATGAATGGGTATAATCTTAGATAGAATTTTTTAACATTATGTACCTCTTGTTTATCTTGTTTAACATGTATTTCCTACTTCTTGTATACATGTTTTCTGATTTTATAAACAAATGACATTATCATCATTTGTATATGATCTAGTTTACTACATTTGATAATTATTAACATCTAGGTTATTTATATTAGTCTCCATTACTTATACACTGCAATACTACATAATCTATTTATAAATTGATTTTACAACTTTGATACTTTGGTACTGTTTTCACAGTCTCCATATAGACACGCCCAAGGCCCTGTCTTCTAGTCAACAACCTCTAGAATTTCGGGAGATGCACTTGACGACATGTGGCCAACAAGGCTCCAGGCACCATATAGTGGCATTCATGTCTGGGATTCCTCCAAGTGGTGTCATAGGATATATATTCTTTTATTTACTAATTTTAGATTTTATTTGGGAGATTTGTGTAACACCCCAATCTTCCACGGTACACTTCTCTTTGAATAATACAATAGCGTGGGTTGTATGCAACACTGAGTTCACATACACCACGACTTACCAAACTAGTAGTTCAAAAGAGGATATGAATAGTATTAACTGAATTTTAAATATTATATTATCCTTATAATTTTAATCCATATTATGAGTTTCTAAGACATGATTTATGAACAAATTCATTTTTTTCAGATAAAAGAAGTATTTTTTAAAAAATGAAATTTTACCGCCTTTTAATGGCGAAGACTTTTTAAAACCAATATTTGAAACATTTATATATTCAATTTGACAAAATTAAATTCTTCTTTAGAATCGGGACATAAGAATTTAGTATCAATAATGTTTTGGTGTCTTTCTGATAACTTTTATATTTGTGTGAATAGTGAAAAATACTATATTTTAACTGAAAACAAATTTTTTAATCAAAATAATTTATATTGTTAAATTATGCAATTTAATTTTTTTAAGTATAAATAGATTATATTTTTACTATTTAATCTAATGATGGTCATTTTAAGTAGTTTCACTTTGATATTGGACATAAAAAAATGTCAAACTTTTGATAGTTATTATTTCATAAAAATACATCTTTTGGTTTCGAAAGCGGGAATCAATTTTAAATTAATAAATGAAACTTTTATGTTTTGAATTTGATAAAATAGAATTCATTTTTGGGTTCTTAATAACGAAACTAGCCTAGGGTAAAATTTTGGCACTTTTCGGATAACTTTTATATTTTGATGAATAGTAAAAAATTACTAAATTTTAATTAAAAACAACTTTTTTAGTCGAAATAATTAATAGTGATAAATTATGAATTTGAATGGATTTAAATTATATTTAAAATATATTTTTACCATTTAATAAAATACGTGTCATTGAACATAATTTCACATTTAAACCATACATAAACAAGTGCCAATCTTTTGATAGTTATTATCTCTTAAAACACGCTTTTTTGTTTTAACAGCGGGAATTAATTTTAAATTAATTTCTGCCACTTCTCTATTTTGAATTTGGAAAAATTGATTCCATATTTGGAATCATGATTTTAAAATTGTGTAAATTGGTAACTTTTATTTTTAGACATTTTTGATAATTACTTCGGTAAATATTTTATTTACCATGGTTAAACGGTAAATTCGGTAAACAAGGGTTAAAAAAATAATATTATAATAATACTAAATTACCATAAAACGTGTCTTAAACCTATTGGTTGACACATGGTCGACCATGGTCATCTTTAGGTCGATTTTGGGGCCCCATGAATCCACTTGTAAGTGATAGGGACACATTATTTTAAGTAAGTTAAAATGAATACAAAAATGACACAAGCATATATCTTTTAGAAAAACAATTGTTACATAGGGTTATATATTTTGGATTTTAGACTATAAATATTCATTAAAAATTTAAATATATTTCCTACATAATTATATTATAATTATAATTTTTAGAGATTAAATAATTGAATTTATTTATGACACAATGATGATGCAGTAATTACCATAATAGTGAAAAATTAGAATGTTTGATATTATAAATACCCAAATAAATTTAATTTTAAACTTTTAATGAATTAAACTAATTTTCTAGAATACTATGACATATTAGGATTGATTTAATTGACTTTTTTCGATGTAATCATTCTGTTATGAGTTTCACAAAAATCAACTATTGAATAGTGTCAAAATTTACATAAAAGAGTTTTTAAAACAAATATTATATTATTAATTGATATTAAATTCCTAAAAATTAAATTTTCGGCCAAGGGACTTATAACATGATAGTTGTATCATTAATGGACCACTTGAGGGTCTCTTGGATGTAAATAGTAAGTTTATTAACCATATAATATAAAAATACAAAGAGACATTGTAAAAGTGAAACTATTTAACTTAGAGTTAATACTTAAAGATAAGGTTAATATAAGTACCCAAACCTGTCTAAATTCTATTTGTTGAGTGGTTTTAGACCTATACCCACCTTAACCTTTGAATAATCAACTTTGGAACCATTAGAAACCGAATATAAATTTATTATAAATTAATATTTCTAGCTTTTCCAAAGGTGCCCCTCGCCCCTCTTATAAAAGGGCACTCCTCCTTCTCATTTCTTCACACATTCAAAGCCTTTTTGGTTCGGCCAACCCCTGAAAAAATACTCTCTCAACTTCCCTCACTACAACCTAGAGGCCTTATTTTGATCAGAAAGCCAACCTATGGATCCCTTTTGATCAAATCAAAAGGAAGAACCTAAAGAAGAGGTAATGTTTTCAACACCCCTTTTCAAGTTCCTTTCTTCTTCCACTTCTTCTTTCTTTGTTATTACCATTATAAAATAATAACTCTAGTATCTTATATATACTTTGATGTTATTATAAATATGGTACAACAATATTTCGTATTCTATCCACCCTTTGAAAAACATGTCACCATACGTGCGTACGTACGGCTTACCGTCTCCACGTCGTGGTGTAATTGTTATTCAATGTATTATTATTTGGGTGGGTATAATAATGATGTGTAACTCATATAAATAATAAATACAACAATATAAGTATTCTGTATATATGATATACCATCCAATTATATATTATTTTAATATCAGAAGAATGATATTGTCGCTCGTGCGTACGTACGGAATACTGTCTTCACGAACACGATGAGATTCATTATACATCATATCCATTCAAGTATAATTATCATTTTATGATTTAAAAATAATGTTTAATAACATGATATAATTCTGGATATGAATAATATACAACCTATCCATGACAAACATGGCTTACGTAACAAAACATATAAAAGAAAACGAGTAAGTTAACACCCGAAACGACGATAATTCTAAGATATTATTAACAAAGCAATGTTAAAAGATCATATATGATATCATATTAATGTATATGATTCATGAATAATTTAATAACAATTATTTCAACATTATACAGGAGGTTAACCTACCCCCAACCAAGGAAAAGTACAATGTAAGGGGTTTCTTAACTCACACTTAATTTCGTGAGAATTCCATTGTTCACCACTTAATTATTGCATGTGGTGTATGTGTAATGCCTATGATTGTATTCATTGTGTAATATAATCTAATTATTGGGTATTTACATCATCATTTTATGATCCTTCTTTCATGGGTGTATGTTTCGTATGCTACCTAATCGATAAGGGAATTCCAAATTTCAATTTCCACTCATTTGGCTTTACGCATATTTCATTGATTATATTACTCCATGATTATGTGTGGAATAACTATTCATTTGATTATGTAATAATTTCCACTCCCCTTTCTGTGGATATACTTTTGATACATATAATCACTCCATTGAAAATTTCTCAAGTCATCGATATGAATTTGATAAGAGTAATTTTCACTCATTCTCCATTTGTTGAGTTAAACATCCAATTCATTGGTGTTGTTTTTACAAGATTATGTGTGAATGTACTTTGATTGTTTTACACTAAATATCCAATCATATTTAGTGTATTTATATTTTTCACACATAACTATGTCGTTGATTTATCCTTAACCAAAGGATACATCCTTATGATAGATTTCATCTCAATTTACATTCCATTGAAACTTCTTTGTTGTTATACAACAAATCACTTTTATGTGGTGTATATAATGTACTTTGACATAGTATATCATGAATTCATTTATTCTCATGATATTAAAATGTTTTGATTACCTCAATTATTTGTATTCAAGTTTCTCTCTTTTGGTTAGAAACTCTAACTAAAATACAATTTTTAAATGTTTTAAAGACTTATTCTTCTAAATCTTTCTCATTAGTTTCCATGTTTTAAAAAAATGGTTTTAAGGATTTATTTATATGGGAATTAAAGTTTTAAAATTAAAACTCCTTTTAAATGTTTCAAAGTGGTATGGTACACTTTGATTGAAAAATCTATTTTTAAACGACTTCTTGACAAATAGTGTGACTTTTAAATGTTTTCAAGAAAAGGGGGATATTTCTCTCAAATAGTTTTGATGGTTATTTCCATCTATGTCAATATAATTCATTATAATAGATTCAGGTACAATACAATCTTCCATGTTGTATTGAATGAGGTATGTTTGACTGTAGATGTGCTATTTTTATACCATTCATGGTTTGTGGTTAATGTATTGACATTTCATATGCTAGTTTTAATACGAATGTTTATGTTATGTTTTAACATGTTCATATGAGGAATGCATTGGACTTAATAAGTGACGGGTGGAGCCTGCTATAGCTCCTCGATGCATCGGTAGGTATCATGAGACAAACTAGTGTCTTGGCACAAGGCCTTGGAAAAATCTTATTTTTAGTCTTGCCACGAGGCCTTGGCTATGTGGTAATGATAGTCTGGCATTAGGCATTACATCATTATGAAATTGGTTATTGATATTGCATGTGATCATTAGACTAGTAGAATATCCATCTGAGTAAGTAAATGGCATTATTTTATTTTATCTTTTCCATTTTATACTGATGTTCAAGTTGAAAATGATTTCGTTTTAGTTATAAACTGCCTTAAGTGTTTATGCTTATCTATGAAAGCTTCTGCTATAATGTTATCCTTACTGAGCATCTGAGCTCACCCCTTTCAATGTTTTATTTTTCCCAGGATTATGAAGAAGTAATTTATGAATGACCTGCAGGGATAATATGAGGGGATATGAAGACAAGATGTTTTTGTAGTTTTTTTTACCTTATGATGTAATGTAAGACTTATTACTATATCTAGTGTTTCCAACACTACTAAACTAATCGGTCTTTCGAGACACGATCCTTTGTGATCATGCCAATGTTATGTAATAATGCACCGACTCTGGGTATCTAGGGTCGGGGCATTACAATTGGTATCAGAGGAAGTTTAGTACAAACCTTGGAAGCTATATTTAGATAAACTCTGATTAGAGCACGTAGACCTAAGATGAACTTTGAGGATTAGTATAGAAGAACATCCTAGAATTTTGGTATTGTAATGATTTTGTGAGTTTTCTGAGCAATACATCCCTGTCTGGATACGAGTAGGTAGAGGCGGCTCTGGAACAGATGTACCAAGGGGTAAAACCAAAAACACTGCATTGAGCTAGACTCGAATGGGAACTGGTGCATGGCAACGGGCCTTGCTGCACTCTTGGTTACGACACTCCCGGGGGATATGCTTAGGATAATTTACATTTTTTTTACAAACTAATTTAATGTATTATATATATAAGATGAGAGTAAATGACCTTGGTTAATCCTAATGTGTTTCAAATTGAGAATATGGTGACATGTTAATCTATAAATGATTGTATGAATACTATTACTCACACAATGCTTTCTGGTTTTAGTCAATGGATAGATTCCAAGGAAGTCATAGAGACTTTGAGAATGATGTACAAGGTGGGAACGGTGGTGGAAATGAGCAAAAAAATTGAATGTTGATAGGCGTAAAAGATATAGTCTTTATGCCAAATCAATTTTCCCAAAATATGATCAACAATATATATATTAGCCGATTACCGGACTCAACAAAGAAGAGAAAGGTGATTAATGATAAGAGCTCCAGCAGTGGAGACCATGGAGAAAGGAATTCTCAATTTCCATCATGCAGGAAATGTGGATGGAGACACCCAGGAAAGTGTCTCAATGGGACAAAGAAATGCTTTACGTGTGGGAAGGAAGGACATAAAGTGAAGAATTGCCAAAGAAAAATGAAGAGTACTATGGAAGAAGATAAAAAAGGTCCCAATAGTCCATTTAAAGTCATTTGCCGTAAATATAGGGGACCTGGCCATTACCCGAGTGAATGCCCTATTCTATAGGATATTTTCTTGGTCAAAGAAGAAGCTATGTGGAAATAAATGGTTGGAGAAATGTTTAAAAAGTATTAGTGCTCCTTGTTGATGGGTTTACTTTGGAATAATTTTATCTTGTATTTGTAACCCCGCAGTTTTCCATGTGAGAATGATATTTTAGGAAGAATTATCTTTTCTCTTGTGGATATAGTTATAAATAACCATTTGATTTTATATGATCATTGGGTTTGAGGAAATAACAAATTATTATAATTTTGGATGAAAATTCAAGGTATGAGATAACATTTGTGGTTAAATTATGTTATGGTTATTTTAAGGAATTTATCTCATCTTGGTAATGTTATAAAATATAGTTTTTGAAAAAGGACAACATGTAGACCGTGTGACAACCTGTTGCGTCGAACAAAGCTGTGGGAATCGAACCCACAACCAAAGTGCGATTGGGATTTATCGCCTACCATTGGATTATGTGAAGTCCCGGGTTAGTGTGACTATTATTTTTAGTTAAATGATTTTATTGATCAATAATAATTTGATTTTGGATCTTATGTCTTACCAAATGAATACCCTTAGTATAAGAAAATGATTTTGTGACTAAGTGATAAATGTTATTTTGGAAGTTGTTCGCTTTGCTGAGAACACTATATTCCAAAGGAAAATAGAGTAGTATGGGATTTCATTTGAGGAGTAATGGTGTATTTTTATCTATGTTTTTATTGTGTATTTATAATGATTTGGTTTATTTATGGAAATGAATTGGTTAATTACTTTTAAGTATGTGACTTTAAGAGTAATTAACGTCATTTGGACATACAATTTAACATGGAAGACTAAATAATCAAATCCTTCTATGTTTTGGGTTTCAATATTAGTTTGGATTATATTGAAGTATTTTAAGGACAATTGATTATTGAATTGTATTTATTTAAATTTGGGGTATTATTGGTTTTATTTTAGAATTTAAGATTAGTGTTTATTTATCTCAAGGAATATCCTTTTGGGGAATCATTAGATCTTATACTAACAATTTTGGTTTTGATTAATCTCTAATGACAGTGTAAATATATAGTTTATCCTACATGGATCATGTGATTCTATATAAGTTTATTCTATCTCTTCCAGTGTGACCAAGTCTCCTTGAATACTCATCGTTTAAAAAAATGAGTTAGTGGTGGAAATTTATTAAAGAATGAAACACTACTTAAAAAGTAAGTATATTTCTTTATATTCTTAATCAATAGCATAAATGAATTCCTCATCATTATGTAATGTAACTTAAAACAAAAAAATGTTGTCCGTTTACTTTTCCTACTATGAGATTAATGATCATTTGTCCCAACACAAGTTTGTGGTTTTCTTATTGTTAACTTTCTCCTGATCATGATTTATATCCCTCTCCATCAGAACGTGACACTTATTTTATCATCCATATCCATGTTTTCCTACATGGAATCTGAGTATGGGTTATCATGGTTGACCTTTATACCTCTCTTTCTTTCTTTTAAAGTGATAGTTTTATTGACTCTTTTTCTGATGTGGGACTTTACATTATATTCTCAGGCCCAATTTTTTTTAAAATTTCGAGGACACAATTTATTGAAGGAGGGGTGAATGTAACACCCCAATCTTCCACGGTACACTTCTCTTTGAATAATACAATAGTTTGTGTTGTACGCAACACTGAGTTCAAGTACACCACGACTTACCAAACTAGTTCTTCAAAAGAGGTAATGAATAGTATTAACTGAATTTTAAATATAATATTATCCTTATAATTTTAATCCATATTATGAGTTTCTAAGACATGATTTATGAACAAATTCATTTTGTTCAGATAAAAGAAGTATTTTTCAAAAAAATGAAATTTTACCGCCTTTTAATGGCGAAGCCTTTTTAAAACCAATATTTGAAACTTTTATATATTCAATTTTACAAAATGAAATTCTTCTTTAGAATTGGGACATAATAATTTAGTATCAATAATGTTTTGGTGTCTTTCTGATAACTTTCATATTTGTGTGAATAGTGAAAAATACTATATTTTTACTGAAAACAACTTTTTTAATCAAAATAATTTATATTGTTAAATTATACATTTTAATGTTTTTGAAGTATAAATAGATTATATTTTTACTATTTAATCTAATTATGGTCATTTTAATTGATTTAACTTTGATATTGGAAATAAACAAATGTCAAACTTTTGATAGTTATTATTTCTTAAAAATACGTCTTTTGGTTTTGAAAGCGGGAATCAATTTTAAATTAATAAATGCAACTTGTATATTTTTAATTTGGTAAAATATAATTCATTTTTGGGTTCAGAATAACTAAATTAGCCTAGGGTGAAATTTTGGTACTTTTCGGATAACTTTTATATTTTGATGAATAGTAAAAAATTACTAAATTTTAATTAAAAACAACTTTTTTAATCAAAATAATTAATAGTGATTAATTATGAATTTGAGTGGTTTTAAATTATATTTAAAATATATTTTTACTATGTAATACAATGTGTGTCATTGAACATAATTTCACATTTAAACCAGACATAAACAAGTGCCAATCTTTTGATAGTTATTATCTCTTAAAAACACGCTTTTTGTTTTAACAACGGGAATTAATTTTAATTTAATTTCTGCCACTTATGTATTTTGAATTTTAAAAAATGGATTCCATATTTAGAAGCAGGATGTTCAAATTGTGTAAATAGGTAACTTTTTTTAGACATTTTGGATAATTACTTCGGTAAATATTTTATTTACCATGGTTAAAGGGTAAATCCAGTAAACAAGGGTTAACAAAATAATATTATAATAATACTAAATTACCCTAAAACGTGTCTTAACCCTATTGGTTGATACATGGTCGACCATGGTCATCTTTGGGACGATTTTGGGACCCCATGAATCCACTTGTAAGTGATAGGGACACTTTATTTTAATTAAGTTAAAATGAATACAAAAATGACACAAGCACATATCTTTTAGCGAAACAATTATTACATAGGGTTATATATTTTGGATTTTAGACGATAAATATTCAAATTATAAATCTAAAATGATTTCCTACATAATTATATTTTATTTATAATTTTTAGAGATTAAATAATTTAATTTATTTATGACACAATGATGATTCAGTAATTACCATAATAGTGAAAAATTAGAATGATTGATATTATAAATACCCAAATAAATATAATTTGAAACTTTTAATGAATTAAAATAATTTTCTAGAATACTATGACATATTAGGATTGATTTATTTGACTTTGTTTGAAGTAATCATTCTGTTATGAGTTTCACAAAAATCAACTATTGAATAGTGTCAAAATTGACATAAAAGAGTTTTTAAAAAAATATTATATTATTAATTGATATTAAATTCCTAAAAATCAAAGGTTCGTCCAAGAGACTTATATCATGATATTTTTATCATTAATGGACCACTTTGGGGTCTCTTGGATGTATATAGTCAGTTTATTAACAATATAATATAAAAATACAAAGAGACGTTGTAAAAGTGAAACTAATTAACTTAGAGTTAATACTTAAATATAAGGTTAATATAAGTACCAAAACCTGTCTAAATTATATTGGTTGAGTGGATTTAGACCTATCCACACCTTAAACTTTGAATAATAAACTTTGGAGCCAATAGAAACCGAATATGAATTTATTATAAATTAATATTTCTAGTTTTTCCAAAGGTGCCCCTCACCTGTCTTATAAAAGGGCACTCCTCATTCTCATTTCTTCACACCTTCAAAGCATTTTTGGTTCGACCAAACCCTGCCCAAATACTCTCTAAACTTCACTAACTACAACCTAGAGGCCTTAGTTTGATCATAAAGCCAACCTATGGAGCCCTTTTGATCAAATCAAAAGGAAGAACCCGAAGAAGAGGTAATGTTTTCACCACCCCTTTTCAAGTTCCTTTCTTCTTCCACTTCTTATTTCTTTGTTATTACCATTATAAAATAATAACTCCCGTATCTTATATATACTGTTATGTTATTATAAATATGGTACAACCATATTCAGTATTCTATCCACCCTTTGAATAACATGTCACCATACGTGCGTACGTACGGCTTACCGTCTCCACGTCGTGGTGTAATTGTTATTCAATATATTATTATTTGGGTGGGTATAATAATGATGTGTAACTCATTAAAATAATAAATATAACATGATAATTATTCTGTATATATGATATACCATCCAATTATATATTATTTTAATATCAAAAGAATGATATTGTCGCTCGTGCGTACGTACGGACTACCGTCTCCACGAACGTGATGAGACTCACTCTCCATCATATCCATTCAAGTATAATTATCATTTGATGATTTGAAAATAATGTTTAAGAACATGATATAATTCTGGATATGAATATGATACAACCTATCCATGACAAAAATGGCTTACGTAACAAAACATATAAAAGAAAACGAGTAAGTTAACACCCGAAACGACGATAATTCTAAGATATTATTAACAAAGCAACGTTAAAAGATCATATTTGATATCATATTAATGTATATGATTCATGAATAATTTAATAACAATTATTTCAACATTATACTGGAGTTTAACCTACCCCCAACCAAGGAAAAGTACAAGGTAGGGGGTTTCTTAACTCACTCTTAATTTCGTGAGAATTCCATTGTTCACCACTTAATTATTGCATGTGGTGTATGTGTACTGCCCATGATTGTATTCATTGTGTAATATACTCTAATTTTTTGGTATTTACATCATCATTGTATGATCCTTGTTTCATGGAAGTATGTTTCGTACGTTACCTAATCGATAAGGGAATTCCAAATTTCAATTTCCACTCATTTGGCTTTACACATATTTCATTGATTATATTACTCCAAGATTATGTGTGGAATCAATATTCATTTGATTATGTCATAATTTCCACTCCCCTTTCTATGGATATACTTTTGATACACATAATCACTCCATTTATAATTTTTCAAGTCATCGATATGAATTTGATAAGAGTAATTTTAACTCATTCTCCATTTGTTGAGTTAAACATCCAATTCATTGGTGTTGTTTCTAAAATATTATGTGTGAATGTACTTTGATTGTTTTACACTAAAAATCCAATCATATTTAGTGTATTTATATTTGTCACACATAACTATGTCATTGATTTATCCTTAACCTAAGGATACGGCCTTATGAGATATTTCATCTCAATTTACATTCCATTGAAAATGTTTTGTTGTTATACACCAAATCACTTTTATGTGGTGTATATAATGTACTTTGACATAGTATATCATGAATTCCTTTATTTTCATGATATTAAAATGTTTTTATTACCTCAATTATTTTTATTCAGGTGTCTCTCTTTTGGTTAGAAACTCTAACTAAAATACAATTTTTAAATGTTTTAAAGACTTATTCTTCTAAATCTTTCTCATTAAGGTCCATGTTTTAAAAAAATGGTTTTAAGGATTTATTTATCGAGACATTAAAGTTTTAAAATTAAAACTCCTTTTAATAGTTTCAAAGTGGTATGGGACACTTTTATTCAAAAATCTATTTCTAAACGGCTTCTTGACAAATAGTGTGACTTTTAAATGTTTTCAAGAAAAGGGGGATATTTCTCCCAAATAGTTTTGATTTTTATTTATATCTATGTCAATATCATTCATTATTATCGATTGAGGTACAATAAAATCTTCCATGTTGTATTGAATGAGTTATGTTTGATTGTGGATGTGATATTTTTATACCATTCATGGTTTGTGGTTAAAGTGTTTACATTTCGTATGCTAGTTTTAATACGAATGTTTATGTTATGTTTAAACGTGTTCATATGAGGAATGCATTGGACTTAATAAGTGACGGGTGGAGCCCACTATAGCTCCTCGATGCATCGGTAGGTCTCATTAGACAAACTAGTGTCTTGGCACAAGGCCTTGGCAAAATCTTATTTGTAGTCTTGGAATGAGGCCTTGGCTATGTGGTTATGATAGTCTGGCATTATTCATTCCATCATTATGAAAGTGGTTATTGATATTGCATGTGATCATTCGACTAGTATAATATCCATGTGAGTAAGTAAATGGCATTATTTTATTTTATCTTTTCCATTTTATGCTGAAGTTCAAGTTTAAAAGGCTTTCGTTTTAGTTATAAACTACCTTAAGTGTTTATGCTTATCTATGAAAGCTTCTGCTATAATGTTATCCTTACGGATCATCTGAGCTCACCCCATTCAATGTTTTATATTTCTCAGGATTATGAAGAATTAATTTATGAATGACCTGCAGGGATAGTTTGAGGGGATATGAAGACAAGATGTTGTTGTAGTTTTTTTTACCTTATGATGTATTGTAAGACTTAGGAATATATCTAGTGTTTCCAGGACTACTAAACTAATCAGTCTTTCGAGACATGATCCTTTGTGATCATTCCAATGTTATGTAATAATGCACCGACTCTGGGTATCTAGGGTCGGGGCATTACAATTTGGATGGGATTGATATTTTGTAATATACTATTCCTAGGAGTATTTAACTTGTGTATAGAGTAAATCCAATTTTCATCGAATGGAAATTGTTATTTTCTTAATTTTTCCTATTTTAGTTTTTTTATTCCTCCATTGGGTGATGTACATGAATTGGGATGATACTATTAACATAATTAAGTTTTATCATTTATCCGTGGACCGTTGAGTTGATGTAAGGAAATCATTGAGAATAAAACGTATTAAGAACCTTGTCTGAAATTCACATTCCATGAATATGACATGACATAGAGAAACATTTTGCCAGTTTCATTGGCTATTGTTTCCATGAGTTATTTGACTATTAGAAATATAAATTCTATTAGAAAATGGTAATTGATTGGGATTAAGAAAACATAATTGTTACTTAGATTTCATTCCACAACCTAATTGTGTTTTCTTTCATAGGTTATAAATGACACCCTAAAAGCCAACTATGGTACATTGAGTCATGGACCATTGGTCACATTGAATGGAACATGTTATGGAATGGATTGGGTGGACAGAAAATTTTAGTTCATAATATTATAAATAATAATTAAAAAATGAAATAGAAATTCAAATAACAAAAACCTTAACGAAGTCCCAACTTTTGTTATGGGAAGTAGGTAGCATCTTCATTGTCCTATATAATTATTTCTATCCCCTAAACCAAACTCTTTCAGCTCTAATAAATGTGTTATGTACATATAATGGTTTTATACACGTTTTATTTCTTTTTCTAGGTATTTTTGTGTTATAAAACATTATCTGATGAGTGTTTTAAAAAAATTTAAACCAATTCCTCTATAATGTCATTTGGTTGAATGATTGGAGGGAGGTGATGACCCTGCCCCGAAGGTGTTGGTCCTCGATCGTGCAGTTATACCTCCAGTAATGTAACATATTCTTTTTATTGATGTAGGTGATGATTCACAGTTTCAATGACATTTCTTGCATCTTATGATGACCTTACATGGAGCTTCACGCTCTTGCCCTTTTAATGGAGAGTTGAATTGAGAGTTATAACATCAACATCCACCACATTTTTTGGGGACGGTGAACCAGAAGCGGCAGTGTTATGGTTCAATACTATTGTGTCTATATTCAATAATCTTGAGTCACCTGTTGATAATAGAGTGAATGTCACTACTTACATGCACATAGGATCCGTCAAACACTAGTGGGATATCTTAAAAGAATATTTTCAGCAATGGAAAGCGATTCAAAGAGATATATATTCAAGAATATTTTATTTTTTATTCACCATGTCCCTGAAGGATAATCATTCTAGGGAGTTCAGTAACGTTTAGTAAGGTTTAATTACTATTATCAATTATTTATATCTCTTTATAAAGATTTAGCACTTTGAGCTTATCTACGCTACTGATGATCCCGTGAAGGAGAGATGATTTGAAGTTGGGTTGAGATACCATATTCATTCTTATGTAAGTATTTTCTAATTGAATATAGTTTTTTATCTCGTGAACCAAGCCCTCATCACCGAGAATAACTTGAGGGAAGCAGACAGTGTGAGTCAGGGTGGTATAGAACACAGATAAAGTAATGGTTGAAAAACAGTTAGAAGTGATTCTTTGATACTATGTGCAACAGAATTGGTAGCTAGACGACTTCCATAGATAGTTATACATTATTCCATTAATGTGGAAAACTTGAGAATAAGAGGATGGAACGTCCCAAAGGCCCATCAATATCTAAGGATGTGAAATATTGGGGTATTTACAATGATTATACTAGACCTTATCAGCTGAGGGGAGTGTGAGAAGATCCATTCTAGCTACTATTTCAGAATAAGGTTTAGTAGAACCTTTCTAGGTTTATATTTGGAGAATTAATATCCACATAGAAAGAGGATGATGTATTTTCCTTGGTAGCCATACTTCAGATATAAAGTGCCATCAGATCGGACCCACTCTAGGTAGTCAGGTTATAGCATTGGGTTGTGGATTATGCTATATCTATTCAGTGAAAAGTATATGAGAGGAACATAATTCTTTTTTATCAAATATTCAATGTATTATTCTATTAACCTCTATTATCATTTTTTCCTTTTTTGATACAAGTGAATAAAATTATATCATATATGTGCCTATTATGGGGTGTCTCTAACATCATGTTGAGTACTCTGATAGTGTTATGATGAATGATACATTTTTGGGTATATGATATGATTGTATATGATAGTGAACAATCTATCTTCCTAAGGAATACATCCATCATTTCATCTGGAACCACTTCATCGATGAGATGACTGGTTTAATAATAATTCTTGAGATGGACTTATTGGTTCCCAATCATGCCTGGTGAATTGTTATCACCGGAGGGTGTCGTTTACATCACCTGAGGGTGACACTTAAATTCAAATAGGATAGTGGGATATACAGACCCAAAGTGTTGGACTGGAGTATCAAATACTTGGTGGAGTGATTGTCTAGATTTATAGCCTTTACATATATGATATTGGACAACATCATATTGTGTTCACTCATGTACATAATCGGTTTAAGGATTTTTTTCCTTTATAACATTTTAGGACTACCACTTGAGATAGATGTCGATTTTACTATCGTTTTAGTTCCTAGATCTACACCATCATCCATTCCTCCTTATAGGATGACTACTACTGAGATGATGGTTCTCAAGAGGCAGATAGTGGATTTAGAGGATAAGGGTTTTATATGGCCCAATACATCTCCCTAATGTTAACTTGTAATTTTCACTAATAAGGAAGATATAACCCTTATTATTTTCTTGGATTAACAAGTGTTGAATCAGATTACAATGAAAAATCCATATCCTTTACAACACATAGATGATCTTTTTGATTAGGTCATATGATCAAGGGTATTCTTGAGTATCAACATGCTATGGGGATATAATCAAGATTTATTTAGAGCTTTAGATACTCTATGATTGAATATCCATAATCAATATGGAATATATGATTATCTTTTGATTTTGTTCAATATTATGAACACACATTCCATCTTTAAGATTTTATGAATAGTCTTTTGCATCTCTATCTAGATTCCTTTTTCATGGTATTCATTGATAACATCTTTGTGTATTCTCATATGTGGAATGACAATGCCACTCATGTTGAGAGGATTTTTAATACAATAATAGAGAACCATATATATTATAATATCAATAAATGTAATATCTTGATTCACGAGGAAAGTTTACTAGGTCACATTTTTTTAGAGGTAGGTGTTTTAGTTGATCAAGATAATGTGATATTTATAGTTAATTGGGAGTTTCTGAAGAACATATTTGATATAAATAATTCCATACGGTTATCTTGTTACAACATTTATTTTATACACTACTTATCGCACTATAAAACACCTATTACATGACTTACTAGGAATGGTGTGAAGTTAATATAACTTGCATCTGATGAGAACCCCATTCATGAGTTGAAAGGGAGATTTGATTATTTGCCAATCATGATTCTTCCATAGTTGGGTTTGAGTAATATAGTCTATTTTGAAATATTAGGTTTCCGGCTAGGAGCAGTTTTGATACCAAAAGATCGATTTGTTTTATATGGGTTGGGCAGGTTGAGGCCTCATGAGTGAAATTACCTAATGCATGATCTCAAGTGGGAATATTTTGTACACACATATCATTAATGAAGGCATTATGTTTATGTAGAGTGTTTTGTGGCATTTAAAGACCATATGATCTTCAAGTATATTTTTACACAGTAATAATTGAATCATAGAAAGAGAACATGGGTGGAATATCTTTAGACTTTTGACATTGAGATTTCCTATCTACCAAGGAAGGACAATGTTGTTGATGATGGTTTGAGTAGGAGGAATTCGACATAGATGGCTGATGAGGAAATTTGATAATGGAATCCTATGAATCTATTTTCTGAGATGCATGTAGATGTTCAAGAACATCCTAGAATGTATTTACCTTTATCGCTATTAGAGACATACTCACTTTAGGAGAAGGTAAAGATGAGGTAGTTTTTAGATCCCAACGGCTTGGTTCTACTCAGGAATATGGATGGAGAGGACACACCAATGGTTTGTTCTATTGATGACTATGATATACTATATTTACATGGACGTGTCTGGGTTCTCAAATATATTATAGTGGATCTAATTCACGATTGAAATTATTTTCAGTGGGAAGTTCACCAAGGTATCTCTAAGTTGTATTGTGGAATGTACCGACAATATTAGTGTACAAGGATGAAGCATCAAATATAATGTTTTATCACTAGATGTTCCATATGTTAGTAGGTGAAGGTGGAACACCAGAAACCTAATAGCTTTATACATATGTTATATGTCCCTGAATGAAAATGGGAAGATGATTCCATGGATTTTGTTATCATTTTATTAAGGTCACCTCATGATAGTGATGTAGTTTTGGTAGTCATGGAAAGGATTATGAAAGTATCCCACTTATTTCCTATCAAAGATTCATTCTTATTTCACAGTCTTGGAATATTTCATATCCATTTGAATTTCTTACTAAATGGTGTCCCTCATACTATCATTTTAGATTGGGATTCATATTTCACATTATGTTTCTGGAATGGATTACAGAAATCTATGAGTATACATTTGATTTTGAGTACAATTTTTCACCCTCATACAGATGGTCTATAAGAAAAAAATGTAAAGATTCGAGAGGACATGATCCCAGTATATGTTCTTGATTATAGTAGTTTTTTGGAGAATCATATCCCCCTCCTTGAGTTCTCCCACAAAAATAGTTATTAGGAGACAATACAGATGACTCCCTATGAGGCCCTACACAGTTGGACATTCTATTCACCACTATGTTAGTTAGAGGAATGAGAGGTAGTGAAATTGGGTCCTCATCTCATTCCGGAGACATTGGAGAATGTAATGATAAACAAGAATAGGATTTTTACTTCCTATTATAGAGAGAAATATTATGCTGATTGCCATCGATGACCACTGTAGTTCATGTTCAAGGATTGCATTTTCTTATGGGTATCACCTAGACACGATAATAGATAGGTACAAAGGAAACTGATGTTGTTTCCTTGTTTTTTCGGGTTGTTTATAATATTGGAGAGATTCGGGATGGTACCATAATGGTTGTTATTACCTCAAAGGTACCATTCCATGATAGACGTCCTCCACATTTCACAGCTCTACCGATTTCAGGACAACCTATCTCATACATTTGGTCCTAAGGATGTTGAGAAAATGATAATGATTATTTTGAACAATATCTTATATGCATCATTTATCATAGAATAGAAAATATCATTTTATGGTATGTCACTTTAGTACGTGTGGTTCCTAAGAACTTACAGGTACAAGACTGGACCATAGAGTGGGTGGCCTACATAAATGCTTAGTGGCCAGAGTTATTCTCAGATGATGTTTTCTTCCCTTGGTAGGTGACCATATGGATGAGTTCCTTTAAGGGGGAAAACAAAAGAAACCATTCTTCCATATGAAGACAAATGATTTTAAATTCGGTCAAATTATTTTTTATGAACCTAATATGGATGTTGGATGAATTCATTGTCTTGGGGTGTTCAAGGATAATTTAGATCCCAAAACCCAACATTTAGGGAAAAAAATATAGGCCAAATCGTTATTAGAAACCTTTCAACCCAAGACACATGGTTGGGTAGAAAAATGAAATGTGGCCTTGTATTTTTTTCCATAGGTGCATGGTTCGAGAAATAGTGCATTAGGGGGTGTATTCCCTTTAGGAGAACCTAAATTTTTTAGCATAGGAATATCACATGGATTGTGCATGGTTAATCAAAACATGCACATGAAGCATGTGTGGTTCCCCATGAAGTAAGGAAGGGTTAAAAGTTTTCTCATAGTTGGGATAATTGGGTGGTGAAACCGTGAAACCCATATATTTTGGGTGAACTGACAAAAATTCACTTAATGAATTAATTATTTCACACTACTTATACTCTATTTTTTTAGTGGAAATGAGAGCCCTCTCTCTCACATTTGAGCTCCCAAAATCCACTTATATAGATTTTGAACTTAATTTCTCAATATATTGAACAATTCATCTTCCATAAGCCTCATTTGATAAGAATCACTACAATATTCATTCAATTAAGTCATTATCTATTTTTCTTCCTCTCAATGGAGTTATTGAGGTGCAGGATCATATTCTCTATTTTCATGGAGCTCGTCCACTCTTTATATTATTTCCTATACAAGCTGAACTAAAGGATGATACTGGATGAGAATAGTTGAATGAGTATGTGTTACGTGGTATCTAAATTACCCCTCATGTTTCGGCATTTAATAATATATGATATAAAATGCACATAGGTTCCACTTTTCATTGCCCAAAAATTATATCTTCCTTGAATTGGATTCCATTTATGGAGCATAATGACTTATTAAAACCCTAATTAATATTAATTTTTCATCCTCAGAGTGATCTATCCATTTAGTGGTACCCCCTTTTATGCCCTTTTGGTTTTCGAGAGTATATATCTATGTACCCATTGGAATGTCTGTTTTTAATTCTAAATGGGGATATATTTTTTTATCTAGATTAAATAATTTTTAATAGCATAGTTCACCTGAAATATTTAAAGAATTGAATTGATGTGAGTGGTGAGCCTACATCACTTCCTTAAACTAGACAATGGTTAGGACCTTTTCATTATTGAAATAAATTATAACTATGCCTTGGCTTTTATTAAGTCCAACGGATGTTACTAATATGTATCATCAGGCATAGAGACCCTATTTAAATATATAAGTTTTTCATGTTTAAACATATTCATGATATATTGATATATATATACATATATATGGGTGAAATTTATGATTCTATGAGGATGAAAACAGTGAAGATAAAGTGACTATTGGATGGCATCTGGATAGGTTCTTCCTAAAAATTTCCTCCAATATGGTTTTGGTTTCCTGGAATGTGTTCTTCCAAGAGCTGTTTCAGGAGTATCATATCACAATGTTTAAGGGTTTTTGTGTTTTATTATCTATATTTCTCTCAAATTTCTATGTCTTGGGGGTGGTGATGATGGTTGCATCAGTGTGGCTATTCAAGGAGGTCGATTACGAGGTTTGATTTTTTATTTTTTTAATCTTGTTATGGTGTATCCATTTTTCATGGTCTCCTTGGTCGGAGATGGTGTTGAATTCTCAACAGAGACAATTTTGGAGATGATGTTCAATCTGGAGACTATGGTTGGTGTGTTCGACAAGATTTGGTTGGTGTGTGATTGGTTGGAACATGGTCTGATATTGAAAATGTATTCCTTTTGTAATTTGAAATTTTAAACCTTTTTATTTTGGAATGTTCTGGTAATTCTGATGTGCATGTTGTATTGTTTTACTTCTATAAGGAATTTAATCTATTGGATATTAATTCCAGGTTCACACTTATCCCTAAAATGTTTCATTAGAAAATATAAATAATTGGATCTTGGAATCCCATATACTCTATATCAAATATAAATGATGACCATTAATAATTATACTAAATGTGAATGATGACACTTCAACATGTTATTTCAATTGGACCATAGAAATCCTCATATAAATTTTACACTATATGTGAATTACATCCCCTATGGTACTATATGATCTTAAACTCCCTTGTGATACTTCACGAGTATGAAATCATTTATTGTGAAACTGAGCATCGAATCCCTAACAAATGTGATATTGAGCATGGAATCCCCTTACTACTATGATACTAGGAATGGGGTCCCATTTTCTACTATGATACTGTGCATGGAGTCCCTTACTGCTATGATACTAGGCATTGTATCCCATGTTACTAGTTCAGAGTTATTTCGGAATGGGCTAACCTACACGTTGATATTCAGGAATTCCTCCAGGTTTTGTTATACTGAATATGGTGTATGTTTGATTTCCAGGGATGGGGGCACCAATGTATTTTTTATAGAGGAAATCCTCCTGGGGATACAAAATATAAGGTAGACCCTCATACAGGTGTCTGTGCCCAGAATAAATGGTAAACCCTAGACCTTAAATATCCCTCAACATCATTTCCTTCCAGTCAGAATACCAAAATAGGATGGGAACTCTTGATCCCTCAGATCTATCTAATATTGCACAAAAAGAAGAGGTTTATCCCTTAATAAATACCTTACTCTAATTGGTATAATATCATAATATAATTATTTATGAGCTTCTTGATGATAGGAACCTATGTTATGGAACTCCTCGACATGATCTTATTTTTCCACAACGGTAGTAGGGGAAACCAAAAGTCCTCCTTGGCCAGTTTATTTCAGTTAATCCCAGACATTCCATGCATCTTGATAGTGTAGAGGTGACTGTTTATGGAAAGCGACCATGATATGATTCACCAAATACACTAATCAATGGGAACATGTTCTAATGGACCCGTATAGATAATCTTTAAAAGTCATGGGGCTTTCTTACGATGCTGGTGAACCAATCAAGACATTAGGGGTTATGGATCCTCTTCAAGATGTAGACCCTCAATAAGATAATTTGATAGATGCTCTCACCTCAAATCCCTAGAGACATGAAAATTGGTGACCCCAACTGACATAAATCCATACCCCTAATGGGTAGATGTTATCTGAGCAACCCCACATTTTAGGAACCCTAGTTTCACAAAATTCAGTGGGATTTGTGGCCACTGCAGCACCTAACCCACTTCATCTCAAGGTTAAAGTCAATTTTTGGAACCACAAAGTAGCAGGATACCACCATGATCTGATTCATTTTTTAGAAAATGGAAGAGCCTAAAATAAATTGGTATATCTTGTAACTAGTAGTGTATATTAATAGTTTAGAAGACCTCCACGTGAATTCTCAATACCAGTTCATCTCTATAATGTTCAAGACAAGTATTGCAGACCCCATTAACTGCATGAATCTTCTAGATAAACCATCACAAACTTCATCTCTTGATAAAAGTTCCCCATGTATTCAATTGATATAACACTAACTCCAATTAAAATACAAAATATGTTCAGGGGAAACATGAGTTTTGAGTTAGTCTCTAACTTTATCACTCAGAACATCCCAAGAGAGTTTTGAGATTTCTCTAACAAATCCTAATGGTTGAAGGAATCCTTGAATTAGGACATGTAGGAAAGTCCAATTCCACTTCCAGCACTCATAAGAAGAACCTCCAAATAAGATACATCCTCTATAGTGTATGTGGAGGAACCCAATATGTTGTAGTTAGTGGCCCTTCACTAGTATAGCCTCAAAAAGATCACAACCTCATCAAAATCAGCCTCACCCAATGTATAATTGTATAGAACATCCTCGCCAAGCACAACCGCCTCAATAGGATAATTTGGTTTCGAATCCCCATTTGGCTCAAGCCCCTCGTTAGGGTCATGCTCCAAGAGTTCCCTTCCTTGAAAGTGGAAACCAAAACTACACTTATGAGGATTCCCACATTCTTGATTATTTACTTAGTTCCTTAGAATAGGGGACTCTGAAGCTATGAGACTACATGAATCCCCATGATGCAGAGGGTACTGCTCTCCACTACAACATCTTAATCTTGCTTACCATCAAACCAGTTTCCTAATCGATCACCACATGACCTAAAGTGCATTACCCCATATTCCATAGGATTTCGACTAGCAGTGGGGATCTAATGAGGTGATAATGGGGATACAATACCCTCATGTGAGAGTAGCACAATGGTTTATCAAGTAGTAAATATCAAGAAGTAGTAGATGTATTATAAAGAAATGATAAATGGAAGAAGTCAAATATAATATCAAATGAAGAAATATGATGGCCAATACCAGTTTACACAAAGAATATATGTCCAGATGATGATACATAATCTTAAATAGTAATCATACATCATGATTTACAATACAAAACAACACTTGACTCCATTAAATAAAATAAAAAAAAAATTCTCATGCGATCTCCATAAGAATCCGGATCTCTAGGTCAGCAATATTCTCATTACTCTATAAATATAAGAAGAAGAGTACAAGAGACAGTCTATAGCCCTACAAATAATAAATTCTACTTGAGTCCCATTAACTCCCGAGAAGGGTGTGTGGTAACATATCAATAGGCTAGAACCCACGATGTCTATCCAAATCAATTTCATGGAAAATATAATTAATGTAGTGTTAAGGTAAATAGTTAAGTAGTAAATTGAAGTAAAGATACCCATGTGATGTAAACCACTAAACGAATTATACTAAAATATACCAAGAAGGATCCCTACATAACATGGTTAATCTCATATAATAAATAAGAAACAAATAATTCACAAAAAAAATACAACCTTATGATTCATCCAAACATATCACACTAAAACAAACTTATAATATATCCCATGTTCCTTATCAATCATGTCCTTTATGTACAACCAAAAGAGTTAGAACCTTAATGAACAAGCTGTATAATCACAAATCATATACCTCACATTCTTACTATAAGTCAATGTGTTAGACGACAAAGGGACGAATCCAAGGTGTTGAAGACCCATGCATCATAATCGAGTCCCATGATAATCTCGATTGAAACTCGCTAAATGAACTAGTTGATGTCCTTGGAGATTTTCATACTATAAATGTCTTACATGAGTCCATGTAGTCCATATCCAAGGGTTATGAAAGCCCAAGTAATCCCATGGAATGATGTCCCAATGGGAATACTCAACACAAGGCCCACTACCACATTAACGATCTGTGGAGATCCTTACATGGAATATAGTAAATTATTCATCCAATGCATATCATATAATATTCAATACCATATGATTTTAAACACCAATATATAACCATTTACACTCAATTAATACAATTTATAAACCCACTCATTAATAATAATACATAATAAATTACATCTCGTCAGTATACCCCCTCATCAAACCCACATTATATTCAAAATATCTAATGAGTATGCCCACTCATAAATCAAAATTTATAAACATTTAATTTAATGATTATATCAACTCATTTATCAAATCATTACATTTGAACATCACCCATGAGTTTTCCCACAATTCTTCATATTCTCCAAATAAACCATAATGCAGTTTATTTTCAAAATAACTATTTAACCCAATGGAATTAACACGAAAGTGAGGAAGTACATCTCCTAATTAAGTATATTAACACCGTTTTATTAATAAAAAATCCTCCTATTACTAGGAAATCATAAGAACAAACCCCTTGGCTTGTTCAAGTAAGGGAAAATCAAATATAAAAATATAATAGGGAACCTAGAATGTGAAAAGGTTTCGCAAACTTTTATAAAGGAAAACTCCATTTTCTAACTCTAGTAGAGGGTATGTCCTAAAATTACCATATATCACAATTTTTCATCAATGTTATGAAAAGTTTAAATAATTAATCCAATAATTTGTTAAAAAATATAATCAATACATTTTTTCTTAGAGGATAGCATACATCCAATGGAGGGGGTTCATTATAAAAACATGACATTGTTTCTCAGAAAAATAATTTATCACGTAATGAATTTAATTTAAGAATAAAAATTCCATTTATAATAGAAAATTTAAGTTGAAAAATTATGAATTCCTAAATTAATGGGAATGGATTGGGATACTACCTAAAAGAGGAACCAAGATGACTACTTTTGTGCTTTACATTTTCAAGGGAAATGATCGCTCAACACTTTCACACACACACATATATATATATCCATCAATCCAATTCACATATTCCCTTATCCATGAATTAATACGTACATGGATGATAAATATATATATGCATACATCTATATATGAGTGAGAGCCTTCATGGAGTCATTAAACTCTCTACAACAAAATTTAGGAACCCTCAATCACACAATGGAATACATAAATTGGGAGAAACCAAGTAGAGGATTTAAATTATACCAAAAATTGATGGAGGTGAACAAAATAAAACCTATCTACTTCTGTTTCTGTGGTGGATTTTGTAACTCATAGGATGATGTCCCGAGAAACCTTCTATATGACCTTAAACCAGAAGAAACAACAAATTCAGGGTTAAGCCTTTCCCTAGGGGTTTGACCAAACAAGATGGGTGATGGGGTGGAAAAAAACAACCAATGTAAGAAGGTGGGAGGAACTAGAATCCTTACCTAATGACCCTTACCAAGAATTGTGATAGAAACGGGTGGAAACGATGATTGAAGGGGAGGGCATGGAATAGGGTGCATCACACGTCGAGAAGGAGAGGATACCTGGTGTTGTGAGCAGGAAAAGAGGAGGAAAGGGGAAATTAGTTTAATTATTATTTTTAAATATTAATTAAATTAATTTTACCTTTTAAATAGGGACATGACGCATGGTTTAGGCCACAAAATTTATCAAAATGTGAACCATTTATTGGGTAGTTGAGCCACCTCGCACTGGCTGGCTGCACAGTTTGGAAACCATCCTCTAACCATGTGTGGAATAGTGTTGAGGTACTAACCATTTTCCACTAAGCTTGTGGTTTAGGGGAATGGTTTGAGATACCATGCATAGATGGTGAAGACAACCTTTTACCACATTCAGACGGTTTCACGGTTTTCTACCGAGGGTCACACGGTCTTAGAAAAACCATATGCCCTATGTATACCCCATTAATACATGATTTTCTAGTTCTGATGCTATTAAAACTCTTCGAGACACATGGGAATCTTCTCAATCCTTTATTGAGGACTACAAACAAATAATTAATGTTTTCAAACTCTCTTAATTTAATTATAAATATCTTTTTTTAAATTTTATGATCCAGTAAATGGAAAAGTATAAATTCCCATAGAATTCCATCTGGTTCAAAAGCACAGGATTCTAAAATACCCCCACTATAGAACATATTATCCTTGAGAAGCCTTGGGGAAACAAAAAATATGTCGCCCAACCTACATGGGTGTCATTTTTTGTTCAAATGGTCATATTGCATTTCCAAACGCCAAAAGGAACTTAAATAATTTCACAAGCCGAAGGCATTTAAGCCATCAATACTTCATCTAAAGCTCAATTTCCAATTCAAACATTGAATCGGTGGTTAACTGATACCTCTTAACTAGATACATGATCTCATCATTGTATCATTAAATAACATCCCATTGCCTCTCTCTACCAATGGTCTTAGAGTTTAACATCAAATCCCAAACCACGGCTCCTCTACCTTTACAATTTTCTAAGAGGGAACGTCTCAAGCATTATAGCAATGATTCTCAAACATATTCTTTAACTATGAAAACCAGATTACACCTATGGTCATATAATTGACATCATACAAATGGAATGGTCAAATATCTATTGACCAAATAGAAATAGATCGTGAGAATCCGAGAATATGTAGAAAACCACTAAACTACACTCTCCTTAAATAGGTGAAGTTATTTAAAATAGTTTCTCACTAACAACATATATTGAATAGTAATGAAACAATTCTAGCCACTGTAGTTGACTATTCTAAGACACTGTGATTATATGAATAGTTCATTTCCTTCTATACTATGTTTCCTTCACCCAATACACCATTAAGTTAAAACTAAAATTATCAACATGGTCCAAACACGAATACCAGTGACATTCCTTTGTCCAAACATCACTTAACCATTTAAACTGTCATTCCACCACACAAAAAAGGGTGAAATATTGATTCAAACTAATGGAATCATTACCATTTAATCACACCTCCATGACTAACATGATTTATGGGGTAACATAGGATTCATAGAACTAGAGTCCATGGAACTAACCCTAGGTTTTCCATACTCCATGTTTTAAGTGATAAATTAGTACAAATACAAAATTTCCAAATAAGAATATTAACTAATCCCAGAGTGGAATCCTCCTAGTGGTCATGTTAGGGGAACAACTATTATCCATGAGTCCATCCAATGAATTCCTATGTTGGAACCCATGTATCACTTCATACTAACCAAGCCTCAAAAAACCACACATCCATTATAAAACATAGATAAATACCATTTATCAAGACAGATTCTTTTGAACATAGCGTGGTGTAAGATTAACACCTTATTACTGCATCGAGAATGTCGATAAGATAAGGTACATGGTAATTTTTTAAGAATGTGTACACAAGGAGGATACAAAATAAAAGTAGTTGAACCACTACTAGTTGACTTATTTAGAAGAATCTCAGCTTCACCAGATATCCCCATGCCATAAATATAACACAAACCATTACCACCCATGGAATCCTATGATCACTCAAGATTAACCAACAATGTACCTCCAAGAAAAATTGGTTTTCCAAATATTTCCCACACATCTCACCATATCAATGTAATGCTACCAAATAAGAACCGACACATACAATCCAACCCAAGTGACACTCCGCACATTTTGGGTTTCCTAGTCATCAAAATAAGGGAAGAGTGAGGATTTCACAAATTTTTGATGTGGTATTCACCATAAACAACTATGTGATTCTCCTTCAAGCCCTAATCACTATGTCAAAGAATTTTAATTAAAGGTGAAATCAAATAAGCATACATGTCAAAACTACCGAGTACCAGATTATCCAACTGAGAAGTTGGACAATCTTGTTTCCATAATTCCTAGGTCTCCCAACTCTAGGGTTTACCTACGAATGCACCCAATAGTGAAATTATCGACAACTAGAATGAACTCAATCAGTTCGTTAAATCATTTAAAACCCACCATGTACCAAATATCCCAAAAGATACTACATGAGTTTATAAGAGAAAGTGACGCATCCCGAGTGCAATCCATAGGCTATCTAACGTATGCAGTCATGTATCATATGGATAATGTAGAAAAATGCTCAAAATAATATCATCACATACCACCATTAACATGGATGATAATGTACCATGTCATCTACCATTGTTGAAAAAAGTGGATTACAGAACATTCTAAATAGATAAACATGCCGGAGGCGTGTCGATCCTACTGAACTAAGAATACATATATTCTCATTCTCAAACCATGAGTCTAGATGAAATGACCAACCACCCAAACAAGGGTGTCCCTTTAAAATCTAAAAGTCCCTCTAGGGGCAATGGCACCCGAACAACACCAAATGCAGAAATCTTATAGCCGAATGCAAGGCCACAAGCTCTTTGGGTACTACCTACCATGAGATAGCCTCTTCAGAAGCATAAGCATCTAACCTCTCACTAGGCCATAAAAAATATATTTCTCAAGGATCAAGAGACCCTTTCATTTAAGTCATTACTAAAAATAATTAGCTTATGGATAAACTCCCACATCTACATTCAAAATAATTCCATGGAAAATGACTAAACTGCCCTCACATGAGGTTTTAAATAAAGGAGACCTCATCAGGTTCCATTTTTCAAGATCATCACATTGATTTATTGTAAAATACATAATCATATAAAAGATATAATTCAGAAAATCAATTACCATTTAAAAACCAGACACCAGGTGCTTCATTTCAAACAGTTCCCTAGAGGGAAAAAAAGGAATGTTATATCAAGATTCCTATTAAGAAGTAATTTTTTTACGTCCCATAATTATTAGTAAAATTATCACATATACTCATTTTAATAGAATAGGCGAACCATGAGGGTCCCATTAAACCATCCTAGGTTCTTTCTAATGCAACCAAATTTAAGCGGTTAAACTATATATGCATGAAACTGCCGTCATAGTGTTATCTCATAAAACTGCCCCATCTAACTTACATGGGTCCAATTGGGAATTTATATGTTACCCAATTTATTTCCTATAAAAATTAAATAGAATTCACATTAAACCGTTTAATTACACATCATCCCTATACATTTAATATCATTTTCCATTTCCCAATTCATGAAGCACCCATACACATCATAATTTGAAACTATTATCCCGTTAATCTTAACCAATAAATTTTAACATTCTAACTTTAGCTGCCCTTTTACAATGGTTTGAATACATGGGTAACCTTTTCCTAGTTATAAGGTGCGCATAAAACTTACAACTAAAAACTATCTCCCATTATAAACATAACCAATAAATGTTTCCCACGAAACCATGTTCATTTTATAAAATACCTCGAATGTTATCATAAACTGTAACTATGAAAGCATGATATAACACATAATCATGGAATATCAACAAAAAAATTGTAATCATGGAACAAAGAAAGCATGCTATAACACCAAGAAATTATGCTATAACACATAATCATGAAATATCAACAGAAAATTAAAAAATCATATGAAATATAGACTATAATCACCTAAACATTTTATACATGAAGGAATGATAAAAGTAACCTAAATAGGTACAAATAATAACAGAATAACACCCAAGAACACAAATAAAATTATCAAGAAATATACCAATTAAAATACATGGTATGACATATACATGGAATGTGAATGTTCATCAACCTAATATGTTTCATGTAATGCTCCATCCTTTCCATACCAGGCCAATGGAAAGATTCCCAAATTCTCATATAAAAATAGTAGTTGAAATACTCCAGTCACCAAAGTTTATATAATAACCAACTATAATATCAAACAACATAAACATCAATCCTAGCCCTGAGCACTTTTTTGTTTCCTGACCATGGGGAGATCAATCCCAAGAATGGATATTTACTATGCATTAACACATTTTGAGTATCCTGTCCACCAACCCATTTGAAAAAGGAAAAATAGCATATGATTCCACTTTATATAGTCCTGACCTTACTAACCATCAATCAGATAGTTGGACAGGTCACCGCATCACCTCAATCTTGTCTCCCCATACGTCAATGGCTAGCAACTAACAATGGGGGCCTTGAGAGATTTTAGCGAGGATAATATACCCACATGTTAGACTAGCTTAATGGTTTTTCATATAGTAAATATCCAGAAATGGTAGAATCACTATAAAGCAATGATAAAGATGCATAAGACATATCTTATATCAACTGAATAAATATTTTGTCCTTGTCAATTTATAGAAAGAATTCATTGCAATATGAAAGTACATAAAATTAAATAGAAAACATACATCATGATTTAAAATAAAAAACAATAAAATAATCCAGTAAATAAAAGAACATATAATCCCAATGGTGATCTCCCTGAGAATGCAGAGCTCAAGATCTGTATTTTACTCATAACTCCTCAGGTATAACTAAAAAAAGAAAAGGTACATGAACCAATAAACAAGAAGGTTTACTTAGGTATCGATGAAATCTGAGTAGGTTGTGAGATACTATTTCTAGTATGCAAGAACCATTGGTGTCTAGACAAATCCATTTCATGCAATATAGAATTAAGGTATTGTGTAGGTAAACCGTTAGGCAGTAAGTGAAATAATATATCCCTTGGAAATATAAATTCCTAACCCATTAATACTAAAATATCCCCTCAATGATCCTGATATAATATGTTTAATTTCTTATAACAATTCAACTTCAAAAAATGAAAAATAAACTGCATTGCCTTTACATTCATCAAAACACATCACATGAATATGACCATTTCATACATCCCAAGTTCCATATCAATCACAACCTTATCATTTAATAAAAAAAGTTATCATATTCTTAGTCTATACATATAATCACACATCATATACATCACAATCATGTCGTATATTAAAGTGTTTGACCATGAAGGTCTGGATCCATGGTGTCGAAGACCAAGGCATCCTTGTCATGTCCCATGAGAGTCTAAATGGAAACTAGAAAAATGAACTAGATAGAGTCGTTGGAGAATTTAATACCAGACATGTCCTACTTATTTCCTAGAAATTTGGATCCAATGTGTAGAAAATCCCATGTCATCCCACAGAATCAAGACCCAAGGGGCATACTCAACTAAAGGCATCCACTACCACATTCAATATCACTAGAGATGCGTCCACATAATCTATTAAATAATTCCTCGAATACATATCAATTAACATTATACACAAAATGTGTCTAACCTATCATATATAAACATTGCCATTAAATTAATACAATGAGTATAACCACTCATTAATCACAATACATAATCAATTACATCTACTAATTATACTCACTCATGCAACAAAATTTATATTCAAAATTTCTAATGATTATACCCACTCATTATTCAAAATTTATAAACATGTAATTTAATGATTATACCCACTAATTTATCAAAAATTGACACTTAAACATCACCCATTATTTTACCCACTCATCTCCACATTTTCCAAATAAACCATTATACAATTCTAGTCAAAATAACCATTTAACCCAATGAAATCAACATGAAAGAGAGTCAATAAATCTCCAAAATATTTAAACCAATTCCATTTGGTTATAAATAATCATCATATAACTATTAAATCATAAGAACACATCCTTTTGGTGGTTAAATCAAGGTAAATTCAAATAAAAATGACAGGGAATCCCATGAAAGGTGCAGTGGTTCAATATACTTTTATAAAGAAAAACTCTATTTCCTAACTCCATTTTAGGTCTTGTCCTAAAAATTCCGTACAACACACTATGTCATCAAATTATATATAAAGTAAAAAAATTAATCTAAGAATGTATTAAACATCTAGTCAATAATTTTTGGGTTAGAAAACATCGTACCTTCATTAGAGGGGTGTTATTATAAAAACAATATTTTTTCTAAAAATAATCATTTATCATATTAAAATATTCATTCAAGAATCACAATTACATTTATCAAAGATGAGTTAAGTAGAAAACTTATGCATTATAATGTTAGTGGTCAAAAATAGGGATCCTACATCAAGGACAAACAATGCCGAATACTATGGATGTTGACATTTTCAACAACAACATTATCTCCATGCCTGCACCCACATACATTCCTATATATATATATTTATCCCTTAATCCAATGAATATATTCCCCTATCCATGAGGGAATATGTAAAGAGAAGATATATATAAATATATATATATATATATATATATATATATATATGAGTGAAAGCCTTCATGGAGTCATCGAGCTCTCTATAACCAATTTTAGGAACCCTAAATGATATAACGGTCAAAAATTAATTTGATGAAATGAAAAATAACATGTAAATTTTACCCTAAATTACTGGAGAAGAACCCAATCAAAGAAATTTGCTTCTCCTACAATGGAGGATGCAGGAACTATCATGAAGTGGTCTCGATATGCCATATGCACACCCTAGAACTACAAGAAACAAAAAAATCTTGTTTAACCCTAGTCCTAGGGTTTCGTCCGAGCAAGAGGGGTGATGGGGATGATCAATATTGGCAAAAAATAAATGGAGGGAGGATCTAGAAGGCTTAACCTGAGACCTTGACCAATAATCATGAGAGGAACTAGTAGAAACAATGTTCAAAGGGGAGTCCATGGAGGGAGGTCTGTCACACATTGAGAGGGAATGTGGGCTTGCTGTCGCTAGCAAGTAAGGAAGAGGATTGGAGGGTATTAGTTTATCTTTACTTTTAAAATTAAATTAAATAAAAAAATTAAATAGGGACCCAATGCATGATTTATGCCACATAGTTTATATAACTGTGCAACAACCATGTGCCAACATTTCATCCTTTACTAACCTCATAAGGCATCTCGAACGGGTGGTACACACGATTTGGAAAACCATGTGCCACCAGTTTGGTGAATAATGTTGATGTACTACCCAATTTTCACTAACCATGTGGGACATGAACATGATCCGGGAAAACATTTTTATTCCGATTTCACTTCCTCTATCCACCAATGGATGGTCACACTGTTTTCTATAAAGGGTCGCACAGTTTCTGAAAAATCATGCACCCTATAAAGACCCCTTTCAAACCCGATTTTCTAGGTATGACACCCCCAAACCTCCTCAAGAAAAACCTGAAACTTATCAATCCTTCACCCATGACCAAAAAATCTTTAATGGGTTCTAACTCTGAGCATTCCTTCTGGAGATTTGTTATTAAAATGGAATGTCATGTAAACTAAAAAGATCAATTTTCCCTAGAATTCCATCATGTCCAAAAGAATGGGATTCTACAGCCCCAACCATTTCCCTTACCAAAAAATACTAGGTCATAAATAAATCAATGATACATGTTCATGGATTGGTGCTAGGACTATGTGGATAATTTTCTGTTCAATTTGGACAATATCCCAGCACAGGTGGCACACATATCTTTTAAGCATGACAATGACAGTGAAGGTAAATGGAATAAGGTTTCCAATTGTGAGACTCATAAGTATGATGATTGGTTTGATGAAAATGATTTTTCTAATGAATATGGAATCATCTATGATTGATTAGGCTAGACCATAAATCGTGAAATTTATATGCCTTCCCCATTTTCTAATTCATCATATACATCGCATAGTTCTTCATATCAAAAGAGTAGGAACCAACGCCGCAAGGGAATGAAAATCCCATTGCTAGTGTAAAAACGGTTTCACACCCTTACTGATTTCATTCCTCAAAACAAGGGAATATACCCTAGGGTCTGATCATTATTGTAATATTACTACGATGATGAATATGAGTTTTCATCTGTAAACACTATTGGGTTGGTAGACTCGACGACTTGGAATACCAGAAAATCCCTCCGAGTTCCTCAAACTAACATCAAAAAAGGAATGGTTAAAGGCATGAAAACCACCATAATGATTAGGCTAGTTATTAAAGCCAAGATTTGAATGATACAAAGACTAGGTAACACGTGTTGCATTGAGTTTAATAGGTATAGTCTTTCCATCATACTCAACTAGGTACACCATCGTAGTTAACTATGTTGATTGATAGGAAAGAATAGCCACATATGAATCATGATTGGACATGTACAGCTAAGGATATTCATAAACTATATGAAATTCAACTATTTTTGGTTTTCTTTAAGTTATCTAATGAGTAGTATGACATCTAGTGCATGAGATAGAATCCAGTGATTGATCCAGCTATTCCTGTTATGATAGCATCCAAAGAGTAACCCCATATGGGAAGAAATGTGCATCTAGAAAATAAGCATGACATGATAAAAATCTTCTATATAATTCCTATAAATATCATGATCCTATAGGACCTCTACATATGGGATGAGAATTGATAGGTTCTTGTAGAGGCCTTGAAAATCCCCCTCCAATTTTAAGCATAAGTAGTAGCCATAGAATCATACTATATAGAGGAGGTTGAGAAAGATTAATTCCAAGAAAAATTTTATTTATCCAGATAATACGATGTCTCCCTCATGTAAGGGAATATCCATCCACTACACATCACATGGTAGTTCAAAGGAATGGAAATATGCCACATCCTTGTGGATATAGTTTCTGGGATCAATGCCATCATGACCCGGACTCTCCATAAGTTGGAACTCATGAAGTTTACTCGATCCCCTCTGAAATGATGATTTATTGTTATGATAGGACTGAACAGAGATTTTGTGTCATGATTCAATTGAAGACATAGTTCTAAATCTTGGATTCATGTTCTCAATTCATGGCTTTCACACTGGATACAACCTATAATTCATTTATGGGTAAGCCTTGGCCTCATATGCATGCTACAGTCCCCAACTCATATCCAAAATTCCTGAAGTACTCCCTCAATGGTCGAGTATGAATTCTATAAGGTGATGTGAACCACTTTGAATCCATTTAAGTTGGTGCCGAAATGGTGATTATTACAGGAAAAGGATAAAAAGGTCGAGACCAATAATGTTGAGAACACAACTGTAGCTACCAGCCCATGGATAGACTTGGATCATTCTTTAATCATCCAAATTCACTAGTTGGAATCCATAGTTCCGACCTTGTGAAATTACATAAAAATTTATTGGAAGAATGGTTCCCATATTCCCAAGTACAAGGAACTTCATATGATTACGTATTACTCCGACATAGGCTTGGCTTGGGTGAAACTACAAATCATCCCCCCTGTGAAGTACCAAGGCATTTTCCCCATGGTATCAATTATATTTCATACTCACTTATATCAGTGAGACGGATTGAACCGATAGAATCTGACCTCCACCATTTATATGATATCAAGAATGTACCCCACGGTCAAAGGAAAAATGGGTGTGGAATGACTTACTCTATCACCGTGGTCTTAGTAGAGTAGGAGTTATCCAGTGAGGATTCCATATCCACCCAAGAATACAACACCATTTCCATATAACCAGTCATCCTAGATGAACCACATCCTCTCATGGATTCATCTACCTTGTACGATAAAGAGGATTTGGAATACACACCTCCTATATTTAAAAAGGGAATATATACCACTATCGATGAGCTAGTTTAGGCAAACCTTTTTACTAAGACTGATTTGAGGCCAATATAGATCAGTACAACAATTAATTTAGAGGAACAATAGTAGTATGTGGCTTTTATGAAGCACCATCACAATTTATTTTCCCCGGGTTATGATTAGATTCTAGTAAAAGACCCTCATGTCACTATTTAATATCCAGGACTTCTATTGAGTCATCATGAGATCATGTAGCATCCCAATAATATAAACCCTTATCATGGTGCCACTATAAAGGATGGTGTTAATTTGATTCTCAAATCCAACATCACCAAGGAAGTTTAGTAACCCATGTGTCTCACCAATATCATCCTAGTCTGGATGAAGAAAGGAAAAATCCGAATCTATACCAACTTTAATGATATCATCGTCCATAGTTAGAAGGATTATTTTCCAATTAATGTGACTAAGTTGTTGAATGATTCTAGAACTAGGTTCCAGGATTTCTATATTATTGATAGATACTCCATATACAATAAGATATAGATTTTCCATAAACATGAGGAGTATTGAAGTTTCATAGCACTGCATGGGACCTTATCCTATCAGGTAATTCCATCTAGTCTAAAGAATACTGAATCCTCTTATCAATGATCCATGAACCACATCTTTAAAAAACCTTTGGGATGATATTTTAATTCTAAATGGTTTATTTGGTGGTCAAATCCCAACAATGTCAGGACCATCTTAGAGATCTTGAGAATGTGTTGGGCTTCCTCCACTCCCAATACTTGATGATGAACACCTTAAAGAGTACCATCAGGGATAAATATAGTAAGTCTCTTAATTTAATTTCTATATATATTGACATTGAGATTCAACCAGATAAGGTCATGTTCATTATCTAGATGCCTCATATGAGTAACTTTTGGGAGCGTTGAGGCCTTCAAGGCCACTTAGCATACATTCAGTGATTCATTGAAAATATAGATGGAATGTGTAACCCCTTTTACATTCCCATGAATAATGGTACCGTCTACTAGTGGGATGAGGAGTTATAGAATACATTTGAGGAAATAAAGAACTATCTTCTATAGTCTTCTGTTATAATTCCACCAATCTCTGGGAAGCCTGTGGTCTACTACGTGACCATCCTAGAATAGTCATTTAGCACCCTTATATCTTATAAGATCAATGAGGGGAGAGTGATAATTTTAAAGTATATTGGACTCATGATCCTAGACACCATGTCTAGATACTCTCATATCATGAAATGTCTATTGATGCTGGTTTTTGTAGTGTATAGGTTATTTCAGTAACTACAACATAAAATGATATATCTAGTGTCCCAAGTGGACTTGATAAAGTGAATCTATAACTGACTGATGTTGAAATGATGGTTGGAATTATGGGTGTGGTCCTTCAGTAGTTTTGCATCAGATTTGTTATGTTGAAATCTGTGAAGGCTAAATCATTAGAGGAAATCCTATCCACCCTTCTGACTCCTGAAGATCTTTCTCTGGATGTATTGTTCCCATATTATGCCATAATATAGGTGGATTAGGCTATGATACTATGGAAAATTCATTTGTGCAGTGCATCCTAAATCCCAACTAGTATAGGATTATCTATCCTAGGTAAGAAAGAGTATCTCCAAGGTTCATCTTCATCACCCCAATATATGACGTTTGACCATACTCTTTTATGCTATCAGAAAGATGCCCAAAAAATGAGGTAGAGTATCAGGTGCTCATTTATGGTCTTGATCTGGCCCGCAAGATTGACATCAGCTTATTTCATTGAAGGAATACTCAAAGTTAATCATAAAGAAAATAAATGGTTATTTTATATTTATAAAGCCATAATGTGTGCCCTTGGTGAAACACAATCACTAATTAATGGACCAGTTCCATTCTCAACTAGAGGTGACTCATGTTCCCCCATCATAGAATGGTTGAGCAGACACCTTGGTCATTCTAGATACCTCTCTTATAAAGCCTGACTAGGATGATCTATTCATTAATATTTATCATTGGTGAGTCATTGATCCCTTCATTATAGAAGATGATGGTATCTAGTAGGAAAACATGCTGGTCATTAGAGATTCCACATCCGGACCTCCATATAACCCCATAGAAAAGTAAACATCTAATTGGAAGACTTCTTTTTTTGGGTTCCTCCATCATGACTCTCCCTCACCATATTTTAAGTATAGGTTATTCTTGTCCAACCATGTTCCATGACTATGTCATGTGTGTAAAGAGGTTCAATGCATTTTAGATTCATGTCAACTTTTTCCATCAATCGTTATATCCTCTTTATAACACCAAGTGTTTTTCCCATAACAGTATGAGGAATTGATGGTTTAGACCCCAATCCACCAGAAACGACTCACTAGTACTTGTTAATTGTTACAAAAATGGATTTCTTATCTAGGTGGGAAGATGCGATCCCTCTTATTGAAGAAATATCCAAATCACTTGTCAAATTCATGAGCTCCCACATCATCCACTGATTGGGAGTCCCTCGCTCCATTCTCAATGATAACAAAACCAACTTCTGGGCTGCTGGGATAAAGAAGTTTTAAGGTAAGTACATCATCTAGTCCAATAAACATTCTTTCTATTACTCATAAACAAATGGATAGATCGAGTCATTCAACAAAACCATCTAAAACATTCTACAGATTATAGTGGTCTAGAATAAAATGTGTTGGCTAGAAAAGTTTCCCAATGATCTCTAGGTTTATTGATTGATGACTCAAAATTCCACCCAAGTGAATCCATATTCTTTGGTTCATAGAAAAGAGGAATCCCTACCCAGAGAGATTAATTTTTCACCACTCTGAATATCTATCCATGATTAGTATATTTTATATAGACTGAAATAAGCCCATCTAGCTATCATGGAATCCCCCAAAGCGAATAGGCATGAAGTCTGGCATAATATATAGATGCATCATAATAAGATTGAAAGATAATTCCATATAATGATTCTCCTCCACTTCTTCCAAAAGGGTGACATGCACTCTCTCTTAGAATGCCAATGATTTATAGAAAGAATTTTCAAAAGTTATTTCCCAAGTGGAAATGAACTTTTATCATTGACAAGGTATATCCTAGTGGAACATACTCTTTGATCACCATATACACAGATAATATTACTCATCCTACCAATAACCTCTTTCAGAATCAATAATTATCATGAGGACACACCAATCATCCTACTTTCATGATATTAAACCACACACCCATTATCACCATAGCTGTGGGATGATGAACTACATAGTAATAAAAATCATTATCGTATGATGTTTAACTGAATGGACTGGTCCAATCACAAAACCATAAATTACAAAATTATCATAATAGCCACACGATGATTAAAACTATAGCGCCAACATCCTAGTTTGATGTTTAAAAACTATGTAATAACCAACGTCCTAGTTTTCTAACTTTAAATTACATAACCACTATTGTTCTAACTACATGATGAGAAACTGCACATTACCACAATGTTGTCACAAGAGTGAATGTCACCTTTGGAATCTGTTATCTACCATGACACATTCAATAACTAAATATTACTTGATTATTTCCTCATAGGTTTTTTAGTGATTCCCAAATTTTACATCCTGGTCTAGCTACAGTAGAAAAATATTTTCCCCACCCTATATATTGTTCGGTCCTACGTCGGGATATTTTCTTCCAGAATTGTTTATGGCTTGATTCTTATACTTGCAGGATACATAGTGACACCCAAATATATATTCCTAGACCTATCCATTATGATACTTATTTTATGCCAAGTGACCCTCATCATAGCTACAAAATGATATACTATATAGAGCCCACATCATAGGAACATGATATTAAACTGTTCAATTAGTATAGTCTTCGTGACATTAAACTATATGAAAGCCTCCATAGAAATTCATATGTGGTGCTTGATCATACTTGTTCCTCATTCACGTAAGGTTTTTTATTCAACTACATTTTTCATATACCTATTAGAGTTCTTACCCCTTGGTATGAGTTTCATTACCTAAAACTAGTAGCCAAACTATAGTCAATCCAACATGACAACAAAATATTGTATGCGTCCAAACCCTATGACCACAAAAAGGATACCTAGCCCAGGATTAAATAACAAAAACTATATGCGATAATCCCCCTAGACAATTTTCTTGTGGTGTGGGCCTCCTTGGTCTTCATTAAAACTTGGTTATACCTTCCTTGCACCGTGTATCCCTTTTCTTAGATGCTCCTCTCACTATAGGATGGATTTTCTCTGGGTTGTGTTGTGTGGTGCTGATACTCCTTAGTACTTAGTCGCATTTCCACATTTCACATACTCATTATACACATTCCACCATTATGGAATATAATCTATGACCATAAACTATGAGTTAATGTCCCCAATGCATAATATTAAATTGTGATCCATCCATAAAATAGTACAAAATGAATCACCATTATCATTTAATGCCTCTAATTATCTAGAAAGAAATGATTACCCATACTAGTGTTAGTATTTCACTATTATATTTTATAGAACTATTTTGGGGATGATTTTCATCCTTATTTGATAAGTAGTGATGTCCAAGCACAATGTTTTCAGGGACAAATACAGGATCATCAATCCATCATCCCCATGACATTTATTATGGTCAAGGAATTACGACCTAAAAATTGTATTCAATTTGGATCAAGGTGTATATATGGTTTTTGGCCTCCTTGGACCTAATTCATGTCATGTTTATTACGGTACCACCATACTCCCTTCCCACTGGAACAATTCCCCCATATGGTTCAAACTCAAGGACCTAAAACTAAAAACCCATGGTCTATGTGACATGGCCTTAAACTATCTAAAAAATGTCCAAGAATCACGACATTAAACTATATGCTGAAATATCATCCGGAATATTGGGTGTGGAACATGACTTTATGGTCCTCATTCACATCGGTTTTTCACTCCTATATGCTACACTTGTCCTTTGAGATACCCATGGTCTACACAACACGACAAAAAACAGTTTTTATTAAGTCCAAGAATGATAACATTTAAACTATTTATAGACCCTATATATTGAGATATTCAACTTTAAACTACATAGATCAACATATTCAATGCACAACATTAAAATAATATTCCACCCATACAAATCCGGATGCATCATATGAATGAGAAGATTGCAAATTTATCCCCATGCTCTAAACATGGTATACCTCATGATAATTGTGAGATTCTTCAATTCCCTCACCAAATAGTACCATCCCTACAAACATTATTCCATCACCATGTAATGGTCTAGAACAATGTGTGCGATGATTAACAACCATATAGATTATGTAGCATGGCTATTTATTTTATCTTCAATCCAAGCCACAAATCCATCATTTCTTTGACCCCATGGACCTCATTAATGTTCATGTATTCTGACCTTAAACTAGATGAAATTCACCATACGGTGTGTATGTGGTATCCAATACTCTTTAGATCCCTTCATGTTGGGTTTATTTCATTCATACAATGTCTATACTCTTGTAGTGAGAATTCCTTCTATACTTATAGAAACAAGACTTTAAACATGATGATATAGTTTGAGCAACATGAAATTAAAATATTTGGTATAGTCTACACAATATGAACTTAACCTATTTGAAAATCCTATATCTGGGTTCCAATTTATGATATGCCCCATTTCACACTTCAAGTCTTTTTCAAATTGGATTTCCATTATCATTCATATCTATATGGACTCCCAAATGTTGATGGTGTTTGGTTGAGCTCCACTTCCCATCCTATACCAATTCCATGGTAGATATTGGCCATATAATGGGATATCATGTGTTTCAGGCATGGTCTATAGTCAATCATTCAGTTTCTAACCTCATTATTGACTAGTGTGCTTGTGATTCTTGTGTTTCTAATATGGCCAATGGTCGATACATAAAAATCGGTCACCCTAGATCTAAATCTCAAAAGTCTCAACTTACCTCTTTTCCACTTTACAATATCTCAGTATAATTCTAATATCCTTGGTGTTACCCCAAATGTGAACTTCCACATGTTAGGAAAACACCTTACAATTACTTGTTTCCCACATTGAGCATGACTTACATTGGATTTGGAGTTCTAGAATCATATACACTAATGTGGTAAATCTGTACAGAGGATCCCTTGTTCCAACTATACAACATTAAACTAGGGTTTACGTCCAAGCATCATGACATTAAATTGTATAATGGTTTTCATCCTAGGGATATGTTTAGTGGCATTGGGTTCTCACTTTCCCTCATTCATTTTGGGTTTTTCAAATCACCACACTACAAATATCCATTTTCAGAATCCTATAAACCAATACCTATGACCATAAACTAAGAAGTATAGTCTATGCATCATGACATTGAACTATTTTCATTGGTATAATTCATACGAGCTTAAATATTAAACAGTGTCACTGTCACATGAAATTAAACAATGAACCTATCATGATCAAACTACATTAAAATATACCTTGTTTCTTCCTCAATATATGATGATAAAACACAAGTCTATCATTCTTATTGTACGATGTTAAACTATAAATATCCTAAGACCTTGTCTGAGAGGTCATCCCCTATGATTCTAGTCATCTACCAAATCACTCATGTTCTTTCAAACATCACTTGACATCTGAGATTTTACTCCCTTGGAAGATGAGTTTGATCTTCATTCATAACAGTATTATTACACTAATGTTCACTAAGAAAAAATGGCATAATTCAATGTGTGTAGGAATCCATTACACAATTCCATCATTCCATTCCCACACATTGCGTTCCTGTTGTTGGGATCCTCATCCGCTTCCAGGTTTAAAGGGACCACCTAATGTCTTGGTCTCGTGACATTTTAGGACACCTACCATCCTGGGCCAATATCCTAAAAGACTTCAAATGACATTCTGTGACAAGTTCCATGTTTCAAATATATTCAGTGGTTGATGCTTGTTTTTGTCCCCATTACAGGATAACATTTTAGGCACTGTTATTTTTAATATGGTTAGTTGTTATCTAGTATCACAATGAAATTTTCCTCATGATATAGATTTTGGGAATTGTGATTTACACTTCCCATTTCCCTTTGTCTGGGTCAAAGTCAACACCCTTGGCATTATCCTAGTCATGCACTAGAGTGCATATGAAAAGAAAGTTGGCCATTCTGAGAGAATTGTTCTCCAAACACAACCTCAATTATCCTAAGCACTCTTGGTGGGTAGTCAACAATAGCAGGCCCCACGTGTTCGATGATTGACCATCACTCTCATATAAAGAGAAATAACATGATTGTCCTTTATTTCTCACACTGGGCATCAACCATATGAGACTAAGTATTGGATGTTAGTTTTATTAGAAATATGATCAAAGTAAGATAATAGAGTAAAGAAATTTTAATGGGAATACAAAAGAAACAACAAATTATTAGAGGGTCATCCACATATAATAGCCTCTCCCCCAAAAAATGTTCCTCTAAAGCTCTGCCTCATCAATTAAGCTCCCATGATCGACCAACTTTTTCTAAGTGATCTTGATGGCCACCTGCCACACTGTTAGGTCCTCTTTGTCATCATTATTTATTGAGAATATGTCATCGATGCTGATACGTAATTAGTAATTATTTTTTTCAAAAATCATCCTCTACCTTCTAAATATCGAATTTCTTGGCCTCAAATGATTCTACTTAGCCCTCAAATTGGTAGTGATCTCAGCACGAGTAGTAGTGACCATTAAGATCTCGTGTGCTATCCTATCCAAGATAATGACCTATTCCTAATCCTTCTAAAGCACCCAAGATAACTCATCCTTGTGCTTTCTCTAGTCCAGGTCTTCTTAATGTTCTTCCACACATGCCCATTCGATGAAGAAGTCCCGGTCTATTGTATGAAAATTTCCAAAATCCATCCCATCGGTCCATATACTAGCCAACCAATGGAAAATAAATCCAACCCATTTTGAGAGTTTAGTTATCCAAAGGTGAGAATTTAAATTACACATCTTCCTACATGCCTTTATTTGTACATCCTGATTTTCCTCATTGCATTCTAGGCTAGAATCCCCAATATCGTCAGATTTCATAAGATAATTTGGAGTAAAATCACCAATATATGTTCATATTTGTCCTATAGATGTATATCTTTGAGCATGAGTAGCTGGATAACCTTCTCTAGGAAATATTCCACAATATTTTTTCCACATATGGCAGGATCTTCCACTGCACCATTACGATTCATAGATGTGGAACCCATCATCCTAACTCCCTTTGTTACTCTCACTATTGGTACGACCTCAACTTGATCCCCCTCAGTCACCACTGTTCTTAATTTTAGGGTAGGAATTCTCAACACATCCTCCCTAATTAATTTATCTATTAATATCATCACCACTTCCTACATCATAGTTTTGGATCTAGAATCCATTTCTTGTAATTGAAATAATATGTGAACTACCTATATGACTCTTTTAGGTAGCCCTCTTGTGTCCCTGTCTCAACCCCTTCCATAACCATTGGAGATTCAGTGTCCGCATCCAGTGGAACTTATTTTCATTCCTCATCTACCATGGATTCTTCAGTAAACCCTATTATAGTCCTTTCCATGACCCCCACCATCAAGGGTGTGGCCTCATTAATTCCCTATGGAGGTGACTTTGTGATTGTTTCGACCTTAATAGCTTCCCCCACAATATCTACTGCATTGTTAGAATTCTTCATTGTTTCATTAGCCTCCATGGACATTGCCTCAATAGTAGGAACCAATGGTTGATCACCTACATCCACAATGTCAGTTAAGTTCCTCACACTAACCCCTTTATGGGTTGAGGTTCCTTCAACGATAACTTGAGGTTTTCCATGGACATCCCATTCTTTAGAGCTCCCCTATTATCACAAAAATATATATATGATCACTAAATGTGTGAAGAGATCAAATATTATTTACTAGAATAAAAATATTAGTGAATTTACGGGGTTAGCAGTAGGATTTTGTTCTTCATCAAATATCTAGTATGCATCACTCCCTCAGGAGTCTTTTAATTCTCCACCTTTGACCATAGATGCATGGATCATGAGGGAGATTGGGGTGAGGGGGAAGATATTTCCAATAAAATCCTCCCCTGATTGTTCAAGGGATGTTTGGTACCCTGAGAGTAGATTACATCCTCTTTCTCTACCTCCATGATTCTCAATATTCAATATTCGGCCCCATCCCCATGGTGGAGGGTCTAGCCTTTCATTAGATTAAATGCCCCTCTACCACATCATGACCCCATGATAAGAATTTTCCATGCACTATGAATAGTCATGAGTAATACCATGTGTAGTAGTTGGAGGTGGTAGATTTTACCATATCCTTCCATCTTCACATGTGAACATGAGCCGAAGTTGACTCATCACCTCAGGGTGTCACTCATGATGCCCCTATGTGTACAACATCAGAGTCAACATCTATAGGCACTTAAATTTACCTATGAATTAGTCAGTGTTGTATTGATAAAAAACCAGCTCATAGTTGAATCATTATTCTAGTACCGTAACATGAAAGGCCAAGATGTACTATCTCTGTTCCCTGGTCCCAACACCAATGTCAGTCACGACACCCGTCCGTAGTGAGTGGGTCAACAAAGAATTTCTCCCCTAACCTAACTTTGTACAGCTCTTCCATCAGAGCCAACATGAATGGGTGAATTGTCATGATGTCCAGAATCAGTAGCTAGAAGTTTTTCATGGGAGGGAAAATTCGGATTGGTTACTCATACCCCCATGTGTGCAGCCACAGAGTATTACTAAAACTAAAAAGGCCCACACACACTTAGTGGCGTCTTCCCTTCACTGATATTACAATGTACTTTGTACAACATTTCCAGCTCTGGGATTCCAAGGGTGACACACTGCCACATCACTAACATCATCACTATTATAAAATTTCATGGTCGCACCACTATGTGCACGTCCATCAATGAGAGCATCCAACCAAAATTGAGCATCAAGATGGATGTCGTCAATCTGACTATGGGACGAGTTTCAGTCTTGACACTGTAGCCCCACTAATTCTACTAGATCACATCTAAAATGTAGTAGTAGGATCCCTCCTCTCCCACTAGTATATCCTGGGTCATGTGAATGATATTTTTAGAAACATCATTGTTGGATCCCCCCCACATTGGGCCTCATTGCTGGTCCGTTGATGAATGATCCAAATCATTTCATGAAGAGAACACCTCTAATCTGCAGATTATCTTCATTATTTCACTATACAAGGTCCATAAGTTTCTTTTATAAGGCTGGAAATAACTGCTAGTCCCCCATATAGTCTCCATAGGAAACTATTCGGCGTACATCACCCCCAGAAATGAGATCCCAACGATTTATTGATGGTCCTAGAGGCTGACACTGACCTCCCTGTGATGTTGATGGAATGTGTTAGTGTCCAATGACCATCTTCTCAAAAACTTTGGCATGATCTTATTTGGATGGTAAACATTGAACTGTGGCGACAAAGCTCTATCACAATGTCCTACCAACTCCAAATCTACCCCAAATTCTTTGCGTGACACGCACACCTAGTAATCCTAGGCACATTCATCTGTGAGGATTCTACCTTATGGACAGACCCATTAATCATTTCAACACATTTTTGGATCCCCCATGATTTTCATTTGAATCAACCAATAATATTCTGAGGATTCTTCATCCTTTAAAATCTCCCCATCACCATTTTTATATGGTTATAGAGTACGTTCTCTATGATGGTCACATGATTCTTCTTGGTTTGGCCTACAATAGCCATGTGCCACTAGTACTTTCTTACTATACCCATATAAAAATTAGTTGTGTCATCCTTACATTCCTCCAGAATGAAGATGATGTTCTAAAGGATCAAATAATAACTGTGAGGGGGTGTGAATTAGTTGTTCACTTTTCTATGTTTTAATTGTTTCCATAAAATAACACCTGTAAACAATAATAATTTATATCCTTATAAATTGTTATTAAATGATCATTCATCAAATAGTATGAACAAAAGTGAATCATACCAGATCTACACAGTTTAGCCTCAGTTTAAGAACATACATCCTTTCTATAGCCACTATCGTGGTTCAATAGAAATCCACTTTTAGGAAGAATTGAATACAACTTGTTCCAATACTAGTTAGAAAAATTCTGTATCCCGAAAGGAATGTTTATACTAACACTAATTAGTTTACAACATTTTTTAAGAAAACATTGATCCAAAAATAATAATAAATACTTTTTTGAATCTGACCTACAATTGCACATTCTGTATCCTTAGTCTGATTTGGTTGGATCTAATTTTTTCTCAATACAATGATACTTGATTCTGGATCTTCTTTTTTGGGAAGGATGATTCTGGTTTAAATTATCTAAATATGATAATGATGGTTCATGGATCCTATTTTTTTGGTATGTTAATTATAGAGAAGATTATCTAAATACTATAACATTGGATAAAATTTTTTCAGTACAACGTACTCACTTAGAATCTCCAAACTCAAACTATGATAGAATTCACAATACAATTTTTCTTCAATCTGATGATGATTTTTTCATTGAATTCTCCAGTGATCTACCTTTTTCTTGTATGTGAATAGTTATAAATGAAAAAATGATCCAAGGAAGTATTTATTAGAGAATTGGAAAACAATGTTTCGAAACATGAAATATTCCTTCTTCATCATATATCAAAATCATGAAAATTATCTCACATTTAAAACCTCAACTTTTTCTTCATCAAGCCTCCTTAAATTTCTCTAATATTTATGAAAAATTGAAATTACGGTTTTACCACTTACATTCATCATACCTTTCTCAAATTAGTATGATCTATTTCTTTCTTAGATTCATTGCAATTTGTTTTATTCTCAGATCATTATGTTATTTTTCTTTCTTAGCGCATTATGATCTTTTTCTTTCACAGCTCATTACAATATTTTTATTTCTCAACATGAATTATTTTTTATGAGTATTTCATAACAATTTTCACTGAATAAAAATCAAAGTACAAAAATATGATCATGAAAATATGAGTATGAAAATATTAGTAGGATTTTAACAGTACAAAAATATGAGTATGAAAATATTAGTATGAACACATGAGTATGAAAATATTATTATGAAATTTTGACTATGAAAATATCATTACTATTTTCCCAGTATTAAAATCATAGTACGAAAATATTACTATGAAAATCTTAGTATGATTTTATTAGTATGATTTGTTTCTTCCCTAGGATTAGAAACATCCTTTTCATTCTCACCTCATTACAATGTAATTGAAATTACAATGGAAATCACATTTTTTAACAGTGAAATTATTTAAACCTCTACACTATTTCTTAAAAATATTTTTATCACGATATTTATCATGATTTTTGAGAACTTCATTTTTAGAAAACCATATTCTAATTTTTTTTATAGAAACAATGAAATATTTTGGACTCCTGACTTCACATTCTTCTTTAAAATATATTCAACAAATTCATTGTTTTTTTATTATAGAAATGATATAGTTCTAGAAAATAATAAATTATTCAACTCATTATTTTGAATTAGTTGATTTTCAATGACATGTTGATGGACCTGAATACGCAATACTGTTTGATCAACAAATGCATGTTCTTGAAATCATCTATGTCTGGTGTAGCACAATATGAAAACATGGGTCCAAAAAGTATGGAAAATAAAATCATTTTGATGGACTTGGTATGATTCCTAGAAAACAAAAACATTATTTTTCAAACTGACTTATTTATTAAAATAATAATAAAATTGTTAAAAAATCATCACAATGGTTCTTCAATATCCATCATTTGGATTTGTTGTCAACCCTCATTAAAAAATTTTGAAATTATATGAATTTTTCGGAACTCAACTTTTGTAAAAGAATCATGTTTTTTGACACTTATAAAAACATAGCATTTTTAATATCAGAGTGTCTGGACAACACATTCCTAGATAATGTAATATTTTTTATGGAATTCCATCTATTACTGGAAATAATATTTTGTGTCCATGCATAGATAAAATCTCATCACTTTTTTTTAATAATTTAATTTTCTCTCCCTATTATTTCTTTTCCCACTTTTTGTTTCTCTCCCCCATTATTTATTTTCCCATTTTATTTTTCTATCAATTTTTTTTCTCCTCCATTATATGATAACCATAAAATCAGATTTAAATGAAAAATAAGAAAAACATTCTATCATACAATGTAAAATTGTGTCACTTTGTCATCCTTTTTCAGTATAATCCAACAAATGGTGGGGTTTCCTTTTGAGATCTGGGAAGACATGGGAGATGTTTGAACACAAAGTTGTAGTCTTAATTCCACAAACCTTTTTCGTTAAATTATTTTAGAAAGGTGTCATCTTTGTTAATTTTCTGAAATGTATTCTAGAAAGACGTCTCCAACATCAAATTTCACATTCATAAATTGAAATTGTATATCAATGAGTTTTGATATCAAATGTTAGACATGATAATTAGAAATATTAGTTGTAAAATAATTATCCCAAGGTATCCTTAATTGTTTAAAATTGTTTTCTTTTAAATTGTCCAACTGAACATTCATATATAATATTTGTGTACCATCTTGAGTTGCTATAACATATTGATATTCAGTTATGCTAAATGTTATTTAAGATTCTTTTTACTATACCAACTCACATAAAATTCACCCAAGAAAAATGTTCCTCATAAGGTTGATTGTATATCATCACAATCACCAGCACAATAAGAATTAGTATGACCATTATACTTCATCTAACTATATCTTTTTCATAAAATCCCATGTGATGTTATTCATTTTACATATCTTAGAATCCTTTTTACTTCCAACATATGTGATTATTTTGGATTACATTGACACTTGGAACACAAAATAAAAGAATAAACGATATCAGGGGTTTAGTTTATAATGTAAAGAAGACTTCCTATTAGCTTTCTATAATTTTTTTTGAATCACTCTTATTCCGTATTTATAGTTACTAATCTCTTTTACCACTGGAATAGGAGTTGAAACATATTTGGATTATGACAACCCAAATAAATATTTAAAATTCATTAGCGTACTTTTATTAAGATATGAAAATGTATTTTTTCTTTTTTTGTGATTGTAATCCAAGGATGAATGTTAATTCTCCCAATATAGACAGTTCAAAATTCATCTTCATTTCCTCTGCAAACTTATTACAAACATCTTATCTTTCCCCATAAAAAATTATATCATCCAATGGGAATCCACTATATGAAACATTATTCTCGTTTCTAGTCTGGAAATATGGGAAATTATTTCATTAAAATCTTCACCTTCCACCAGTGCATATACATTATAAACAAGTCTTTAATTATTTGTGGAAGCTTCTCCATGAAAATTTGATTTGTTTCTATAAACCCACATTGTTCTAATAAAAAAAATTTATTGTTTTGGAAAAAGATCTAATTTTCCATTCTTCTCAATCTGATCCAGCTCTTCATTCATAGCTTCCACCCATTCATTATGTTTAACAGCCTCTGAAACTAATTATGGTTCAACTGTTGTGATAAGTGATGTTTGATTTTCTAATCTCAACTTCGTTCTAGTTTGAACTGGAGCCTTTTTATCCCTAATAAGTTTTTAGAATGAACATGTTTTTTTATGACAGTAAATATCCATATTTCTCTCCAAACTTCACTTTTCACACCACACGACTCATCTGAATTTTGATAATGATGTTTTAGAAAATATTCACTATTGTTTGAATTCTCCAGTGTATCTTCCTCAGCATTCTAAAAAGATTTTGCTGTTGAATAATTTTTACCAATTACCTTCTCATCATTTGAATCAACCCACTTTTTTAAATTGTTGTTCCAACACTTGTAACTTATTCTATTTGGTGAATAACGTATAAAATTTCTTTCCTCATCTATCTCATCAAACATTACCAAATATAAATTTTTTTATTTTGTGAAAACATGGACATACAAAAACATTGAAGTATTTATATAATGGTTTTTTTGTTATAAAACATTTTATAAGGTGTCAAGTTAGTTTACAGTATCAACTTGAATCTATTTTGAACATATACAACATTACTAATTGCTTATCTTCGTTAGAATTTTTAATGTTTGTATTCAGTGAACATACTTCTTCCCATTGCCACCAAGATTATACTATATATTTCTTCAACTCCATTTTTTTGAGGAGTATATGGATCACTATACTAATGTTCAATAACATTATTTCTCAAATAAGTTTCAAATATATTTCTTGTTAATTTGGAACCATTTTCTATTTTCAAATTTTATATTGAAAATCACATTTCTTTCTCAACAACCATTCTGGAGAATATGAACATTTTAATAGCCTGTGACTTTTACTTCATAAACATGATGTTTGTCATCCGAGTGAAATCATAAATAAAGGTGATAAAGTACAAATCCCATTTTTTTAATTGTTATCTCATCGGACCACATAAATCGGAATGAATAAGTACAAGTGGTCTAGTATATTAAATCCCAATTCTCTTATGAATTTTCTTAGTCATCTTTCCTTTCTGGAAAGTAATACAAACATCTTCATCTAATAACTTCAATTATGGAAAATTCTGAAGAGCGTTAACATTAGAATATTTATTTATGTTTTTATTCCCAAGGTGTCCAAGTATTTAGTGCCATAATTTGTTATCATATTTAGCACTAAACTAACTTGAGTTATTTAATTCTTCTATTAGAAAGAGAATCCCAATGTTTTATTCTCATTTTGTAATGAATTTTCAATCTTTCTCACTTTGGAGGATACATAAATATTTTCATAATAAAACTTATTATTATGTCATCACAATGTTTAATTACACTATGTTTTTTATGTTTTAGATGTTCGACAAACTAAATTTCCTTAGATTTTAACTTTTCAACTTCAATATCAGCAGTTCTAATTCCTCTGATTTTTATAGATGTACCCTTACTAAATCTAACTGCTCCTTCATCATTATATTCAACATGTTTCATGATTTTATATATCAGTGGTAATATGTGAAGAGAAAACGCTATCAAGTATACATGGATTGTTCCTTATAAATGCTTTTAAATATATTTCCACAACAAAATATCTTTCCTCAACTTTATTATTTTCATCTTTAATGTCATTTATCTCAAAAGAAAATTATACTAGATAGAGTTTCATACATCATTTAGAAAGATAAAAAAATTGATTACACCTTACATAAACTTCTTCCACACATTCAAATTGATTTTTTGGAGGGATTCTAATATCTTGAAAATTCAATTTTTCAACTTTCTGTAAGTTAAGAAATTTTTTCATTATGCATTCAGTATTTCTTCCACTTTTCTAAAAGCTTCTTCAAGGTATTGATGTGTTGTTCCAACAAGTATATTCCATGTTCCAATATATTCCAAAACAACATAAATAACCATCATGTCAGGATTATTTATTGAAATAATATATTTTATATTTAAACATAGTTGAGTTTGGTAACATATTTCATTTTTAACATACTCATGAAATAAACCATATTTTCTTTTGTGTGAGATTTGTACTTTTGTAGATTTGATAGGTTTCGAACAACCTTTTCCACCAAATATTTACAAATTCTTTATACTGAACCTAAAATGTTGAATGAATAAAATGAAACATTATTTTTTGTATGATAATATTTCACATGATTCTTGTGTTGATCCTTCATAGATTCTTTATAAGTATTAAATTTTACTTCTAAAGATTTATTGAAGTTTTTATTAATCACCCTCAAGGTGATTTCAGACTAAATTTTCATTGAATAATTTTTTTAACTTTTCCTTCCTTAGTATCGAGCTTCTTATTATGATCGTCAATCATGATTCCCTATTCATAAATTCAAGGTTCTTAACATATATTCTCCATGATGTATTGTTCCTCCTTATAGATAATATATTTCCTTCCCCCAACAACTTCTTGAAAATCATTCTTTATAACTCATATTTTTTCTTTAGTGTTGTTTTTTTCTCAATACATGAAACAAGATATGTCTAAGATGATACAATATATAATATTCTTCAGCACCTTCATCACTCATTGAGGAATATTTTGTGTTCTAAAATATTTCAATGAAGGTTTGGAATTTTTATAAACTTTACTTTTCATAAGAATTATTTTCGATTGAGTCAGATATGACTTTCCGACTCAACATACCTCTTTTTTAGTAAACTTTTTCTTGAATCTATTGGAATAAATTTCTTATTTATCATTTTTGTTACAATTCTTCCATCGAGGCTTTCTATTAGAATCATATCATTATTCTATAACATTCTTCTTGGTGAAAGTCATAGAAACGTGTCTGATTGAACCATACTCAAAAAAATTAAGAGGAAGTTTACAAACATACATTCCTCTCCCTCTTCTATTGTACATGGATATAAGAGACATGATTTTTTAATTCAAATCATAATCATCATTATCTTTAGAGTCAAAAGGATCTAAATGTTTTTAATATTGATTTTTTATCTTTATCATAGCTTCAAAGGCCATTTATCCTTTCATATTCTTTTCAAAAGTTGAAGCATTTCTTATTTAATATGAAATAAGAAATTTATGAAATACATCCATATATAAATATTCTTTTTCATCTAAAGAATAAATTTTAAATCAAACCTATCTAAAATGTTTCTCATAAATTTATTCACAATTTTATAATATTCTAAGAAAAAACTAAATCCTATGATGATGAAAACAAATTTATTTACTCTAGTAAATTATTGATCAATGGGTTCTTCATCTCTCATTCTAATTTCGTCATACTCACTATCCTAGATGTGTATCATTGCTTCCATAAATTATTAATTATCTTCGAAAACAAAATAATTCTTGTCCCACATACTTTTTCATGTTATGAGACCCATCCCCTTCTAATAAAAATTCTCTAATAAGGTCACAAGGTTTTCATTTCTAGTATTTTCATCAACTTCTATATTTCTCTTATGAGCAAATTTCAATGGAGAAACTTTCTCAATAGATGGAAAACTAATAGAACAACATTAAAGAATTTAAGGCTATGAGATAGGAGATAAGGAATTATCATATTTTCCCATCCATAATAATTATTTCCATCAATTCTTGGAATTCCTCTATAGTTAAAAGAATTGATATTATCCATGACAATGATTCAATAAGGAAACCTTCCCAATGGTACCAATAAAAGTTCCAAATGATCGAATAAAAATTGATGGGGGTGGAGGTTAAATCAGTTGTTCACTTTTATAAGATTTAACTCTTTTCTAAAAATAACCCCTACAATCTATTTTTATTTATATACTTATCAAATTCAAGTAAATACTCATGAATGAAATAGTTGGAAAAAATGTAAAAAACACATGATTTACAATTTTTGGACTCAGTGTGAGAATCTAAATACATGAAATAGACACTCCTATGGGCATATATTTATCCACTATTATAAAGAAGTGTATACAACTTGTGACAAATCCAAAAAGACACATTCTATATCATGATAGGAATGATTATAATGACTCTGATAGGTTTACAATGCTTTATTATTAAATAATTTATCCAAACAAAAGAACAAAAACTATGTGAATATTCACCACAAATTCTTATTTGAAATCCTCAGTCTGATTTGGATTGATCATATTTTTTCTCAATATAAGGAATCTGAATTCTGGATCAAATTTTCAGAGTATGATTATTTTGGATCATATTCTTTGAATATGATAATGCTAAATTCTAGATCCTATTTTATGAGTATGGTAAATCTATATCTGATTATATTAATATGATAATGATAGATCTTGGATCCAATTTTCTAAGTATGATTATGCGGGATGCAATTTTTGTAGTACAATTAACTCACTCACAATCTAAAAAACTCAAACTCCGATAGAATGATCAATACAATTCTTCTTCAATCACATGGGACTTTTTAATTCGAATTCTCCATCACACTACCTTTTGCATGTATTTTAAATGATAAAAATGAAAAAATGATCTGATGATGTATTTATAGGAGAGTCATAAAAAATGTGGGAATCTTGGAAACATTCCCTCTTCCTTAAATATCAGAATATTCAAAAACATATCACATTTAAAAATTTAACTTTGAGTAAAAAAACCTCCTTATTTTTCTCCATGATTTATGAAATATTGATAGTCATGTTTGACCACATCAATTAATCATACCATCTCATCTAATTATGATATATTTATTTTTCATCTTCATTATGATTTATTTCTTTCTCAGCTCATTACATACATTTTATTTCTCATCACATTACGATCTTTTTATTTCTCATCTCATTATGATATTTGTATTTATCCTAATTAATTATTCAATATAAGACTTCAGTATGATTTCCTCATTATGAAAATCCAATTACAAAAATATGATTATGATTTTCCAAGTACAAAAATATGATAATGAAAATCTTATAATGATTTTCCCACTATGAAAATCTCAGTATGAAAACTGATTACAGAAAACACAGTATGATTTTATTAGTAAGATTTTATCTTCCTCAGGCTCACCAATTTTTTTTCCTTCTCATCACATTACTATGTATTTCCTATTAAGATCAAAATATAATTTTCAACATTGATATTATTCAATCCTCTCAATCATTTCATCAAAATATTTTTATAATGAGATTTTTCTGGATTTTTAAGATCCCCTTGATCAACAAAGCATCAAATGATTTTATTTTAGAAAGTAAAAAAACATTCTAACTCTTGAATTCACATTATACTTTAAAACCTCTTAACTAAATTGATTATTTATCTGATTATAGAAAAGATAGACTTCCAGAAAATAATAAATCCCACATTTTATTCTTTTGAATTTGTTGATTTTCAAGGTCATGTCGTTGAACCATAATATAATAATGTATCTGATCAATAACTTAATATTACTGAATTCATCTATTTCTATTGAAGTTCAATACATTAACCAGGGTATAGAAGCTTATTTTTTAAAAATAATCTCATTATGATAGACTATAAGTGGCTTTTGAAAAAATCATTCCTTTATAAATAGAGTTAGTTTTACATGAATAAAAAAATTATTAAAACAAAACATCATCAAGGTTTCTCAAAAAACATCATCTTTTTTTCTGATGCTATAAATAGGAAGCCTCTTATTGAATGAATATTCCTTCTAATCATCTGATAGAATTCCGAGTAGTGAATCGTGGTCTGAGGTGCTTTATATGTAGTCTCTGATCATGATGTTTTCTAAAATCACTTCCCTCCGAGTAGAAGTGACATTAACTTCCTATGAGACTTCCTAGTCATCCAATGGAGTCGATACTTTATTTGTTTTATATGTCAAGTTCATGAATGTATTTTTCAGAGATATTTCATAGATCCCAGTTTATGGAACTGTGTGTTTCTATGCTCACTTATAAATGGTGTGGTTCATAGTGTCTAGTTTGTGAAAGAAGCATTCATGGATCAAGGATCCAATAGTATGGTTTGATAAAGTATTTTCCAAAGAGCGTCTTCATAGAGAATAAGTTATTCATGAAAATGGAGAATTTTATTTTATTTACACGATGGTTTGGGGCCTTTGTGGCACCCCATGGTTCTATTTATAGGAATATGGCTGACCATGGTATAGTGATGACCATTGCACTCGAAAACATTGGGAAAATTTTTTGTGAGTGTTCATCCTAAATGCTCTATTCAAAAGGGAGATAATTTCTATTTTGGTGATTCTCCCTCCTAATATGATGATCCAAGTTCCCCTTTCAGCTCTACTTCTAAGGGGTGAGTTTTTCATAATTGAAATAAATAACACAACAAAATGTGTGTTAATAGAAGATGGTTTGGAGAAAATCCAAGGAAAAATGGACCCAAACCCTCTTTTTTAGAAGAAAACCACTTGTTCCTGATTATTGATTGTAAGAGGTTGAATGGTGTGAAATCAGGGATTTTAGGTACAATTTCACTGAATGGTCACCAATATGTTTTTTATGGATCCAGAAACACCCAATGACCCTCATATCTTCAAAGTCTCATGGACCTACTTTTCAATGGTAGGAATTTATTGGGGAACATAGATAACGACACTTAATAACTCACATTAGTTAAGATATGGGAGGTAGATCCCATCACACCATTTTGGGGGGAACTATTGACTATTTTGGGACTCTCTTATAGATTTATGATTTTTTAATGAATTCTTTGTTCATTCCCAAGTATGTATACATTGATTTCCCTGAATTAATTATCCATTATGAATAAGAATTAGTCCAAAATCATTGTATATGACCAAGGTTTCCAATAAATGGAGGGATATGCACGTTTCCAAGGTTCTCCATCTATAATATCTTCTCAGAACAGGGACCAAATAAAGTTTGGTAATATTTCAAGGTGACATTGGTTTTAATCCACATAGTGAGGAACTAAAGATTTAGTTTTCATCCTGCTAGAAAGAGGTTGTTTTATTATCTAAATCAAACCCATAATATGGGATTATTACATATCCACATGAGAGGAATCAGAATCCACATTGTTTGGTGACCCTAATCAAGCCACATAACCTTTTAAGTTCATGTTATGAGGACCCAAACATGCATTTTACCATCATCTAATAAGGATGTCCTGAAAAAAAGTTCATGTTCAATTATGGTGTAGGAATTATACCATGGTATCCCAAGGGACCCAAGAGATATGTGGTCTCACAGGTAGATATTACCCTATTGGGGATGTGGCCCAAAGAACATTATGGTGTTTTTTAGTGCTAGGTTTATACCTTAGAGAGGATTCCTATATATCCCTGTTAGTTGGGAACCAAACCTTATGTAGTTAGGTATGTTGGGTCTTACACATATGTAGGATGCCTCTTTGGTTGGGGCTTATGCATAGAACTTACCAATTCGGGGGGACAAGATTGGATTGAGGATTACACTCAAAAGGATGCTCGTAAGGGGACTACTCATTTGGAATATGGACCATTGAAGGATGGGGCTTGGTTTTAGGGCCTATACCATATATAATTTCAAGTTGAGTGGATATGGTTTGGGTTTACACAAGGAATCTTCCCATTTGGTTGGGGTTTTCATTCCGGTGGATTCCTAAGGTGTACATGGTTGGGTCTTATGCATGGAAGTAACCCATTTAGTGGTTTGAAATTGTGAAGATGTCATGATTTCCACTAACCTCTAATCACAAATGATTAATCATCAATGTAAGAAACAAGTGTAAATAGTTGATTTGAATATCACATGATCCCACAAAATTTTCTTGAGTATGAAGTGATGATGCCAAAAGTTAGAGGGAGAGGGCATTGGGTTTTCCTGTAACATCCCAAGTGCGTATAAAATAAGAAATTATCAAATATATTTATATTTATGAGTTATATATTAATTTTACTTTAAATGGGATGGTATGTCTAATATCATACTCGAAATGAAACAATGGGTTTCTTTGAAATCTTATGATTCAAACAAGACTGAGTTAATATTAAAAATATCATATTATTAATATTTTTATTTTAAATGATAGTAATAGCCTAGTAGTTGTATTTTATAGAATGAATATAAATAACTATATTATTTTTACACATGTTTATTAAATAATTTTACATTCCTCTAAAAAAATCTATATGATTAAAATCAGAATAAATACAATTATAAGCATAAAATACTCAAATATTTCTTTAAATGTACTTTTACCACCTTTTGTGGGTGAACCCTTTTGAACTCATTAATGTTCTATTTGAAAAAATAAGCTTCATCTTTAGAACTGGGACATCAAAATTTATTGTGGTTGAAATTGTGGTATTTTTATGATTAAATTCACATTTTAAGGAATAGTGAAAAATACTACCTTTTAATTAAAAACTACCTTTTATTATATTTATTATATTTACTTAGATTATCATTTTAATTGGTTTTGAAGTATAATGAAATAATTTTTTATCATATAATTCAATTTTGGTCACTGTAATCAATTTCACAATAAAAATGAATATAACAACATTGTGAACTTTTCAACATTTTACATAAAAAACTTGTTTTCTAATTCCATCAACTTGATTATTTTTTAATTAATTTATGACAATTATTAGATTCAAATTTTGAAAAATGGATTCTATAAATGAAATTATAAAGTCAATATGATGTAAATAGGTTCCTATTTTTGTCATTATTAATTGTAACTTTATTAATTATTTTTATTTACAATGGTTAAAGGTACATAGGGTAATTAAGGGTAAAAATAATATTATAATAATATTAAACTACCTTAACACTTGAAATAATTTAATTGGATGAGTTAATGTCATCTAAAAAAATCCTTGATTAGATATTGTCACATTTGGAATCAACTTGGGTTTTATTAAGACATTTATAACATTTAATTTAAATCAATGGAAAATATGCCATCAACATGACTCTTATTAGTAAAAAAAATTTAATATGAAGTTATATAAGTGCTAACTTAGAATTTAAATAGTCATTAGAAAGAATAAACTATTTCCTACATTTTGATTATTTACTATAATTTTTTAAGAATTAAATAATTAATTTTATTTATGACATAATGATGATGAAATGATAGATTTATTAAAGGAAAAATCATATAAATGATACTAATAATGTTAAAAAATATAATATCAGAGAATGGATTCCATCCACAAATTTTGTAGGCAACTATGAAATATGATAAACACTAAATTTTTATAATGTATCCACTTAATGGAAATTGATTCTATATTTGTAAAATATGTTGAATCTTTATTATATTAGTTTTTTAGAACTATAATCATATTATGTAACAAATAAATTAGTTTTGGACTATTTTGACATGAAATTGAATTTATATTAATTTAATACTTTTAATAATTATAAAGGTGCCCCTCCCCTCTCCTATAAAATGCACACATTCCTCTCTATTAATGGAAATTATAAAACCCTTTTTTCGGCCAAGATATACCCAAAACCCATCCTAGAATCCCTACCCACATTCGTTTGTCCATATTTTAGGTAGAACACCCTCCTTTGAGCTGTTATGGTTTTCTTAAAAGTTGATCAACATAAGAAGATATATCATTTTCATTAAGTATTTATACTTTTTTTATTATTCCACTTCCATGAAATAAAATTATTCATTGATGAAATAATAACTCCAATATCTTAAATATATTGATATTTTATTGTGATAATATAATAACTTCAATACATCTATACTTCCATTAAATTTGAATGGAATTAATCGTTCATGCGTCTGTGTGAATTGTCGCCTTCACATACCGATATAATTAATTTTTCATAGCCATATCGGATGAATGGTTATAATAATTGAATTAATTTTTATATTTTATATTTTGGACATATTAATCATTCTATGATAATAACATATCAATTACGTTATTACTTTCCATATGCATAAAAATGATAACGTTATTCAGGCATACTTGTGAACTATCACATCTACAAAGCCATGATACTCGCTTTAATTTTTTATATCGCTTTTATGATATATATATATATATATGTGTGTGTCCGTGTATATTTATAAGCCAATTTAGATGTTTAATATGATATTAAATATTATATTTTTTTTCTGTAAATATAAAATAATACTTAACTTCTTTCCATAATGATCAATGAAAAATGGAAAATGTTACTCATGCATACATACAACTTACTATCCCATGAATATAACATTGTTAATTATTCATAAGCAAAAATAGTATTTATAGTAAAGGGTATAATATATGTATAAAATGATAATAATTCTAGTATTATTTTTTTGAGATGAATTACTTATGAACACATGGACCAGTGATATCAAACCATGTTGTTTTTTGACATAAGTATCGAATAACGAAAAAACGTCTGATACATACATAAATAATGATGTAATTTTTTTAACATGATAATAAGTGACATAAAATAAATAAATAAATTGGAAAATTTCGTCAATCTTGTATATATTAACATACATTTATTATTCAGGAATATAATTGTTTTTCGTGATGAGTCAAACTCATGATAAGGGACTCTTTAACTAAAAAATATTTTTAAATGATTTAAATATATTTTATTATAAAACAATCTATTTCATGTCCATGTTTTCAAAATGTGTTTTTAGAATTTATTTATATGGACATTTATGTTTTAAAATATTAATTTATATAAAAATCTTCAAAGTGGTATGGGTCACTTTGATTCAAAATATTTCTTATTACATGGTTTCGAAATTGGGTTCAATATTTCAATATTATGAAATCATTTCTTGGGATTATAAATGAAACTATATGGGTGAAATATTGATAATTGAAATATTTTTCATGTTCTGATTAGGATACTTGTATATTTTTTTAGTTATTATGTGATAACCTAGTTATGGGTGGTTGCATAACAAACCAAATATAGGTGGTTTTGTGATAAATTAAGGATGGGTTGTTTTTTTATATCCTCTAATGCATTGGGTATAGAATATGGATATTCTATATTGGGATATGTGTGGAAGTCGATCTTATGGTTATTTAATTTATTTATGATTATTTCAGAAGTTACATTTATATGTTATATGTTTCTTTGTATGGGTTTGAAGTCAATTTTTTTATTTTAAAAAATAGTAAGTAATTGGATTATATTCAGTGAATTGTATTTACTACTTTGTAAAGGTGAAATGTATTAAATCATGATAATGTATTCATGGTTTACATGATTTCACAATACTAAATTATGATCTTCATTAAGTATTCCTTATTGATATTTTTATGATCATCCCTTGTTTTGAAATGTTTTTTAATGGGTTTAAAGAAGAATAAATTCAAGGACGGGGACAAGGAAAGGTTATGTTGTTTAAACATGAAATGAAACCATGTATCAATTTTAAAAAAAAAATTAATAAAAAATTGATAGTGAGTAAAGGTGTATAATTTTTAATATTTATGTTGTTTTTATTAGTAATGACCTAATTATTTCAATCTATAATCCTAAAATGATCATGAATGTGAAATAAAGTCGAATTATTGACATTACTCAAGATTAAGTAATTTTTTATTGTTGGTCACAGCAATTTGTATCATCGGTTAGTTTATATAACTTTATGAGTTATAATACTTTTAATTGAATATCCATAAATATTTTTTTACTATATAGTAAAATTAAAATGATATAGAATTTGAATATTACCATGTTTCATCATCTATGATATGTCTATTTAGAATGGTTCTCCGTAGAGGAAACATAGTATATGTGTTGAGAAGGCATACAATGGTAAAAAAACTTCCAAACTAGTATCCTCAGAAGGTCAGAATTAGAACTGAATATTTTTTTTACAATGGTTGAATTGTTGAATCTGGTAATAAATGGTAGTCGTTTCCATGCACGAGATCAACCATATCAACCATAGAGGAAAATGTAAGAAGTTATGCTTTTCATAGGGCAATTCCCATAGAATTCATAGGATAATCAGACACTGTGAAAGATGATGGGAGTATTAAATAACTTAAAAATATTTTGATGTAATAGGGCGTTCTTATAATCAAAAGGTTATTTTTGATATTTATCATATTTATTTTGAAGTTCATTAGTGGTGGTCAATGATAAAAAATATCGAAGAGTGTGAAGAGATTGATTCCATGGAATGTGATGAATTTATAAATATCTTCCTTGAGAAATATTTTCCTATGTTTGTTCAACTTCGAATGGAAAATAAATTGATGCACTTGAGACAAAATAAGGAAGATTATATGGCTTCATATGAAGAAACATTAACCCGTTTGTCAAGTTACGTAAAAAATATTACCCGTGATATTAATAGTAAGATAAATCAGTATTACTCAAGATTGAAGCCAAAATAACAGCGGGATTTAGCTTCTTGTGAGTTAAAGATATATGATAATCATGTATGATGTGCTAAGATGGTAGAAATGGATTTTTTTTATGATCATGTGTTCAATGAGGGCATGAAAAATAAGCGATCCAGTTTGCGAGCATGGGAAATCATTCATCCATGAATTTTGGAGGTAAGAAATTAAATTTCCATCTTATGAGAAGTGTGGTAAAAATTATCTTGGAGAATTTCTCTCAAATTTGTGGATGTTCTAAAAATGTGGTAAGACTGGTCATATTTCTTGTGGATACATGAAATATTATTACCAATTCAATGATAAGTCTGTAGTATGATGTTTTAGTATCAATAAGATGGGGAATTATGACAATGCGTGTCCAATTATTATTACCTAGGGTGGAAACCAACAAGATCAAAAGAATAAGGGCATGGAAAAATCGTTTTCTACTACAAATATTGATTTGGGACCATCAAATGAAGTGGGGACATATATTTTATGGGTTGGTCAAAATATTCCAATACCATATTTGACTCCAGATATTCACATTCATTCATTTCTTAGAGCTTGGAAAGTAATATTAATATATCGCCACATGGATGTGATATAGAAATTTTATTATAAACTATGAGTGTATGTATTAAAGAAACAAGGATTTAAGGGAATATTCTTATTATTTTCAATTTTTTGGTTTTTCATTCAAATCATGTTGAACATCCCATTGTTGAATTTGATATCTTTTTGGATATAGATTGACATTCATTTTATCATGATAATATAGATTTATAATCCATGAATGTTTAATTTAATGATTTCATACTTTTGTTAACATACCAAGATGATGAGTTATTGACTAAATATGGTAGTGAAGGTTGTCTTACTTATTTTTTTGAAAATAAAGAAAAGGATTGATTAGTGAAATTCCAATAGTGAATGAATTTACAAATGTTTTTCTTGATGAATTGCACTGTATTTATATTCATCAAGAGGTTGAATGTACTATTGAGTTAGTTACTGATATGAAGCCTATTTATAACCCCCCCCCCCCCTTATCTAATGGATCATGTATAATTTATGTAATTGTAAAAATAGTTGCATGTATTTCATGATAATGTTTTTATTCGACCTAACCCTTCACCAGGGTGTACTGCTGTTTTCATTTGAAAAAAGTAAGATAGTTTTCTGAGACTATTTTTTGATTAAAGAACCTTTCAAAACCTCATTATTGAGAGCCAATATCCTTTGACTCATCACGATGATTTTTTTGATCAAATCTATAGAGCTTAGTAAGTTTTAAAGATTGATTTGAGGTATAGGTACCATTAGGTGATGGTTAAAAAGGATGCCATTCCAAAGAAAGCATTCCCATTGAGATATATAAAATATGTGTTTTTAGTTATCCCCTTTGGGTAATCTAATGCACCTTCTATATTTATTAATATCATAATTTGATTCTTTCATCAGATTTGGAATAGTTTATGGTTGTATTTATAGATGATATTTAGTATATTCTAAAATACCTAAGGAACATGAAATTCACACAAACTTTGGTTTGAAAACCATAAAATAAAATAAAATATATTTAATTTTTAGTAAGAGTGAATTTTGGTAGAAATAAATTTCATTCCACGGTCATATTGTTTCTAAATGTGTCATAATTGTGATCCCTTATAAAGAAAAAGTAGTTGAAAAGTGGCCATGACCTACCAATATCATAGAGATTTTATGTTTTCTTAGATTAATGGGTTATTACTGAAGGGTTTATAAATTTTTTTATTGGTTACCAATCCTAATAACAATGTCAACATGGAAGAGAGTTAATTTCATTTAGAAAACAGAATGTGATGATACTTTTCAAGAACTGAAAAAAAGATTAGTAAATGATACAATCATGTCCATTTCATCCAAAAATGGCGAGATTGTTATCAATAGTGGTGCTTCATTGAAAGGAAATGGATATGTCCTAATGAAGAATGATTAGGTAATTTCTTTTTCATCATGTCATTTGAAACCTCATGAGTCAAATTACCCTAATCATGATTTGTAATTAGCAGTTGTTTTTTTTCACTAAAATTTTGGAGCGAACATTTTTATGTCCTAAAGTGTAAAATATATACTGATAAAAAAATTAAATTATATATTCACTGAGAAATAATTGAACATGATACAGAGGATATGGATAAAATTAATTAAGGGTTATGATTTCACGATTCATTACCATATAGGAAAAGAAAATAATGTGGTTGATGCTTTGAGTTGATGAAATGATATTTTATTAACCTGACTATATTTGGAACAATATCCTTTAGTTAATTATTTGATGAATTCTGGATTGCAATTTTTTGGTGGATGAAATTATGATATTTTGTTTCTGGTGTTAGTGAAATCATCTTTATCAGATCGAATTAAGAAAGAAAAGAAGGTAGACAGTGAGTTGCAGAAAAAGGTTTAATTTGTTTAGAAGGGTAGGTTACCAGAATTTAACATTGGTAAAGATTTTGTTTTGAGGTTTGGAAGGAGATTTTTTGTGCCTTGTAGTTCACAGTTAAAGAAATAATTTTTATTTAAATATCATAGTTCTCCAATTTCAGTTCATCCAGGCTACACTAAGATATACATAGACATTTGAGATTATTACAGGTGGGATGGAATAAAAAAGAGATATTGTTGACTTTCTAGGAGATGTTTGAATTCTCAATAGCTTAAAGTAATGTGGTAGTAATCGAAATGTATGTTTCATCCCTTTCCAATTTATGAGTTGAAATGATAAAATATGTCCAATGATTTCATAGTTTAATTACCAAATCCTTCTCTAAGAAACAATGAGGTCTTGGTTATTTTTTATTGATTAACTAAATCAGCACATTTTCATCCAATTCTAGATACTTAGTCTCTAGATCAACATTATCTATTTTATATTAAAGAGATAGTTAGGTTATATGGTTTTCCCCTCTCTGTTTTATGTGATCGTGATACCTGGTCCACTTCAAACCATTAGAAAGGAATTCTAATTAATTGGGTACTAAATTAAATTTTAGAATAATTATTCATACTTAATGAGAATGAAAAAATTAGATCTCAGAGGATATGATATGTTCTTGTTCAAGGGATTTCCAAGGAAGTTGGGATCAACATATTTCTTTGGTTGAATTTTATTATTATAATAATTTTTATTCTAGTATACAGATGCAACCATTTGAGGGATTATATGGTAAGAGGTGTCGAACTCTTGCTTTGTGGGATGAAGTGGGTGAAAGGTATTAGATGGGAACATAATTGGAATAAGAGATGGTAGAAATTGTACAATTGATTTATAAACACATGAGGATATATGAGAGTAAGAAAAATGTTATGTGGATATCTGGAGGAAGGATCATTCTTTTGAGATAGGTGATCCGGACTGTCTCAAATTTTCTCTATTGAAATGTTTGATACATTTTGTTAAGAAGAATAAGCTATGTAAATGATTCATTGGACCCTATGAAATCCTTTATAAAGTTGGATCAGATGTATATTGAGTGGATTTATCTCTGAATATATCCAAGGTACACATTTGTTTCATATATGAATGTTAAAGAAGTGTATGCCAGATCCATTTCATGTTTTTATCCCAGATTTAGTTCAATTATAAGAGAATCTTTCGTATGTGGAATAACCAATCCAGATTCCTAACTTCTTAAAAAAAGTGTTTAAGAATAAACTGATTCATCAGGTTGAGGTTTTATGGGAAAACCATATGGTAGTAGAGTCAACATGGGATCCTAAAAATTCTATGAGGGGGAAATACCCTCATTTATTTGATAGGTAAATAAAATTTTCTGAATGTAATTTCTAAAAGGATGGAAGGATGTAACATCCCATCTAATTATAGAATAAGACCTTTTTAAATATATTAATATTTATTAATTACATATTAATTATAATTTAATGGGGATGTAATTCTTAATAGTGTCACCAATACGCAACTGTGTGTTTCTTTGAAATCTTATATTGCACACAAAATGATGTTATACCAAAAAAATAATATATTATTAATATTATTATTTTAAATGGTAGTTATGTATTATCCATTATATAGGAAGAAATTAATAGAACCACCTATAATTTGATAACACGTGTTTATTCAATATTTTTACTTTCTTTCAAAAAAAATCTAGAGGGTTATATTTAGAATATATATAATATTGAGCAATTAAAAGGTTATTTTACCATATTTTGATAGTGAAACATTTTTAAATCTAATTTTTTTCACTTTAATATGTTCTATTTTGAAACAAAATCTTATTTTTATTTGATTCATAAAAATTTACTTTGGATGAAATGTGGGTATTTTTTGATAAAATTCATATTTTGATTAATAGTGAAAGATACTGCATTTCAATTCAGAACTACCTCTTCATCTATTATGTTTATATAGATATATTATCCTTTTAATTTTTTAAAAGTATAATTAAATAATTTTTTTATCATTTAATATAATTTTGGTCATTGGAATCAATTAGACAATGAAAATTTATATAAAAACTATGTGAACTTTTGAACATTTTACATTAAAACCCCATCATTTTTTTCCATCAAAGGGATTAATTTTGATTTAGTTTCTTTCATTTTTTTTAAACAATTGAAAAAATGGTTTCCATATTTGGAATCAATAGGTAAAAATTATAAATAGGTCCCTTTTATTTTTAGACATTTTGAAAAGTAACTTTAGTAATTATATTTATTTACCACTGTTAATGGTATATAGGGTAATTTGGGTAAAAATATCATTATATCAACATAAAATTACCCTAAAACATGTACTATTATTAGTTAATGAGTTATGGTAGAAATAAAATACTTGGGATAATATTGTGGCCTTTTGTAAGCCACTTTTTTTTATTATGACATTTATGAAATTTAATTTAATGTGAAGGAAAATATGTCAAAAACATGAATCTAATTAATTATATATGTTTAATTTGGATTTATATAAGTGATATCTTAGACTATAATTATTTATAAGAAAGATAAAATGATTTCCTAAACCATGGTTATTTATTAATTTTTTTAGAAGATAAAAATAAATAAAATTATTTATCACCCAATGATGAAGCAATAATTAATTTACTAAAAGAAAAAATCAAATAAATGATACTAATAATATTAAAATAAATATATTTTGGAGTCATTTATGCATTAAAATAAATTTATACGTAGATGTGACATTTTATAAGTCCATTAAATATATTTTTTCAATGTTATATATCTGTTTTGATTTTAAAAAAAATTAAAGAAATAAATAGTGTCAAAATAGACACTATAGATATTTTAAAAATAAAATATTTTATTAAATTAATTCAAAATAATAATAAATAGAAAAATGGAAAAGTGACTATGATAAGGTTAGAAAATTGATAATTTATCAACTTATGGGACATTTACCCCAAATAAGTAAAATTTATAGCCCATTAATATTTAAAATGTTCTTACCACAATTATAATTAAAAGATAATAATTAATGATGAACCGAAAAGATAAATTTTAAAATAATATAAATACATGCCTAAAAATTATTGTATGAGATTATTTATAACTATATTCATATTATATTTTAAATAATAGAGTTTTTGACCATTTCGATTCGAAATTGAATTTATTTTAATTTAATACTATTTATAATTATAAAGGTTCCCCCCCCAGTCATGTAAAAAGGATCCCAAAGATGTCTATTGCTTACTCTTCTAAAACCTTTTTTTCAGAAAATATCATCCAAAAATCTTCTTTGAATCCCTTTCACATTATTGAGGCCTTAATATAGGAACAAAACCCTCTTTATAGGTGTTACAATGTTCTTCATATGTGATCAACCGAAAAAGTGGTATCATTTCCTTTAAATATTTCTATTTTATTTATTCTTCCACATACTTCAAATAAAATTATTCTTAGATGATGAATAAATATTGTAACATAATTATTTATAGATGTTATTATGAAAATATCATCACCTAAATACATATCCACATCCATTAAATAGTAGTGTAATTAAGCGTTCATGTGTACTTGTCAACTATAACGTCCACAGTTCGATCTAATTCATTTGTCATAACCATCTATCATGAGTAGTTATAATAATGGAATTAATGTTAATATTATATATTAATGACATATTAATAATTCTATGATAATAATATATCAATTATGTTATTACATTCCATGACCAAAAAAAAGATAATGTCATCCGTGCGTATGTGTGAACTGTCACTTCCACAAAACGATGTGACCCATTTTTTATATATCAATTTTAAGATATATAAAAGTATATTTAAAATATTAATATGTTATAAATGAATTAATTATCATTATATAAAGATAAAATAGTACTTATCCTCTTTCCATAATGATCATTGGGAATGGGAAATGTTACTCATGCATACATACGTCATACCATCTCCTTGAATATAATATTGTTCATTTTTAATAAAAACAATTTTGGTTTGATTTAAGGGAATAATTTATAGATAAAAATGATAAAAATGTAAATAATATTATTACACAGATGATTTACTTATGACTACATATACTAGTGACATCAAACCATGTTCATTTTTGACTCATGTACCAAATACTAAAAAAACATCCAATATGAACTTAAATATTGTATATTTATTATAACATGGTGATAGGTGATATAAAAGAAGTAATAAATTTAAAAAAATTATCAAGAAAATATTAATTGACATAAGTTTATTATTCAGTAATATAATGGTTCTATGCGACGAGATAGACTCACGGTTATGGAATATTTAACTAAAATATTATTTAAAATTATTAAATGAATTATTCTTATGAAACTTTATATTTCATGTTCATGTTTTCAAAATATTTTTTGGGAATTTTTTTATAAGGAAATTAATGTTTTAAAATTTTAATTTATATTGAATTTTTTGAAGTGGTATGGGAGACATTGATTGAAATGATTCCTTATTAAATGAATATGAAAAAGAGTTGAATATTTCAATATATGGAAATGATTTATTATGATTGATAATGAAAACATATGAGTGAAATGTTGATACTTTCAATCTTTTATGTGTTATGATTTGTTTACTTGGAAATTTTATGTGTGGTTAAGGGATAAACCAATTATTGGTGGTTACGTGCTAAATCAAAAATAGGTGGATCTAAGATAATCCCAAGATGAGTGGTTATGTTATAACCTCCAATGCATTGCATATGGAAGTCAGCCGTATGATATTCCATTTAGTGATATGTGTGGAATTCTCCCATATGGTTATTCCATTTATGTATGAATATGTCCCAAGTTACCTTTATATGTTATATGTTTCTTTATATGGGTTTAATGTAACATTTTTGATAAAAAACATTATTCAATGAGCTTATATTCAATGCAGTGTATTTTCTATTTCTTAAAGGTGAAAAGTATTACTTTATGATAAAGTATTCATGGTTTACATGTTTTCAAAAAACTAACCACTTTCTTTCTTTGTGTATCACTAACTATATATTTATACTCATCTCGTGTTTTGAAAGGGTTTTCATAAGATTTAATGATGAATAAAGTCAAGGATGGAATCCAGGAAAGGTAGTGTTGTTTAAACGTGAAACAATACCATGATTCTTTTTAAAAATTTTTTTTTGAAAAAATGGATCGTGAGTAAAAGTATCTATATTGAAATTTTTATGTTGTTATGTATGAGTTATTACCTAAGTCTCTAAATATCTAAATCTGAAAAGATCCTCAATATGAAATAAAGTCACATTATTTGCCTAACTCATGATTAAGTAATGTTTTTGGATAAGGACTTATAGTTCCCATTTAATATTTTATTTTCATGATGGAGATATTAACATATGGTTATCAATCTAACTACGTCTTGGGATGAGGTGAATAGGAGCTCGAGCATTGCCTCCTACAAGTAAGGCTTGGGCATTACTCCATTAGGTATTCCCAAAAAAATTATTCTAGTCGTTTGGGGGTTATCATTACCTGTCAATAGGAAATGAAAGATTGATCCCCTCTATCACCACCTATAATGGGGAATCTCATGTAATCTTCCAATGTTCAGAACCATCATTACGATAGGAATGTTTCTCTGAAGACATTATGAGGGTCCGAAATATTGTGGAGGTTACGCACATAACTCCTCTTACCTTGGGTATTTAGGCCTAAGGAAAGACAATGATTTTCTCAATGATCTAATCATACATTTAAGGTGTCTTTGGAAGTGGCCCCATCCTAATGCATTTATACTAGTTCGTAAAGGGACCAATATGGGGTATGAAGAAAATGATAATACAGAATAGAGTGATGGGATGTCTAGAGAAGAATGGACTAGGATACCACATTCCATGTAGTATGTTCTTAGGCGATATGGGTTTCCTTCGGCATATCATGTTGCAACATGGGTGAGGGTACCATCCACATAGTTTTGTTCTACATGGACATGGTTTCTAGCATTGTAGAAAATTTCTATGCAGGGATAGGTTCTATTCACGTAGCATGTTTCTATGCGGGGCTATGTTCCTCCCATGTAGATTTTTTCTATACTTGGAAGGGTTCCCTCCATATTGAAAATTTATATGTGAGGTGCTTTTCCACAAATGGTAAATCCATTTATTTCAGACAAAATGGTGTCTGCAAATGGGTTTTGAATTCCTAGAGGCTAGATGATTTATTATTTCCTCCTTATTTCTATGTGGAAGATGCTTTACCTACTGGGAATCAATGGATTACACTAAGGGATCCTTATTTTCCATATCCTTAATACTTTTACCCATTATCTCTGTTTAGTTTAGTTATTACATTATCCCCCTTGTGGTTTTTTATAGAAGAGTGGAGCTACTGGATACGAGCATGGTCTTTCATCCACAGTTGGTTGTGAGGATTCTTTTGTAGTAGCCCAAGTAGGATTCCCTAGCCCGTGAATGACTTATTCAGTGGGGATCTATCATTTTTTGGATGGGGTTGGGGTATAAATCACCACCCCCTCGTAAACATCTTGTCTTCATTCATGACCACCCATGGTACATTTTTGCCCCAAAAATATTGTTTGCAGTTATGGTGTCTTTTAAATGGGCGATAATCACCGTTCAAACCCCAAAAGATTCTATTTTCATTTGAGAGAGAAATTGGTACCTCCTTGACCCGTGAATGATTTTGTCCATGGGGAACCACAAGAAAATGGAGGAATTTTATGCAGAGCAGTAGTCTATGAAGTGATTTGTGATTCACAGGATCAATCATCCCTCTAAGGGATCTCCACTTTGAACAATTTTTGTTGATTCCTTTGAATATCTTCTTTTCCATTTCTATTTTATATGGAAATATTCATCTAAAATTTTCAAGACACAAAAATTTCCCTGCATTAGAGTGGAATCTAAGAGGGATATATAGGAGGTTATTTCAATGAAGAAGGGGTCCTGATTAGAATGAAAGATTAGATAATGCCCTAAATTTTTCCTGATCAAGAGGACTGAGGGAGTATAGTTTGACTATTATTAGGGTTAAACGTAAAACCCTAAAAAAAATTATGCATTTTCTGTTATTGCTCTAATATTTTCCTAATTTCACTATGGTGTGGGATTATAAGGCATAACTTGGGTTTTTCTTGGGTCTACAATTGTGTGTTTTCATCCTTTTAGTTTTTGTGTCTTACTTTATTTTCCATTCCTCAATTTTTTCATAAACCTTGAAAAGTGTAGGTTTAGCGAAATGGTACTCAATTTTTACCTAGGGTTCCCTTTGAGGGTTTTCCACCTAGTGAGTTTTGTATATCTTCTTTAGGGAATTTTGGAGTCTTGAAACCCAAACTAATTATACTAATGATTTATGTCAAATATCATTGACCATGAAGTAGGAGGTGAGGGACCCAATAGGGATTAATAGCTAAGAATGTCCTAATATTTTTTAGACATGAATTATGGAATTTTAATAAATTTGTTCTAGTTATTATTGAATTTGATATATGATATGTGTAACAGCCCAAGATTTTATGAAAAATATTCTTTTTAATTTTATTAATGTCTTGTGTTGTACGCTACACCAAAAGGAGCTTGCACAATACGCATCCTTGACTTGCCTTGCATTACACGCAATCGCAACCTTCCTCGATAGTGTGTGTAGTACGCAATAACGAGTTTCACTAAACAACGATATGCTATTAAAACTAGCCGTTATGAATAGTAATAACCACTTTTTGAAATTTTGTAAATTTTATTTTTCAAAATGGATTTCATTTTTGGATTCGGAGTATCGAATTTAGCCTAAGGTGAAATTTTGGTACATTTCGGATAACTTGCATATTCTGATGAATAGTGAAAATTACTAAATTATAATTAAAAACAACTTTTTTAATCAAAATAATTAATAGTGATAAATTATTAATTTGAGTGGTTTTAAAGTATATTTAGAATATATTTTTACAATTTAATACAATGTTGGTCATTGGACGTAATTTCACATTTAAACCTGACATAAACAAGTGTCAATCTTTTGATAGATATTGTTTCGTAAAAACACGCTATTTGTTTTATTAGCGGGATTTAATTATAAAATTAATTAATTCAACTTCTAAGTTATGAATTTGGTAAAATAGACTTCATTTTTGAATTCGGAATATGAAATATAGCTTAGGATGAAATTTTGGAATTTTTCTGAAAACTTTCAATTTTTGATGAATAGTGAAACCACTAAGTGGTAGGTTAAAAACTGAATTTTGCATAAAACTTAATTTTACCACTTCTGTGAATGGAATTTCGAAAATCCGAGAGACACGGTTAATATCAAGGACTAAAATGTGGTTCAATGAGATGAAAATAATTTTTGGTGAATAGTAACTTTTTACTTTTTTTACCGCGGTTAATAGTAAATAGGGTAACTAAGGGTAAATATGATATTACTATTACCCTAACACATGTCCTAATTCTATTGGACAAGTGTAATTCGACCAAAAACAAACTTATGAATAAAATATGACCATTTATGCCCACTTGGATTAGATTAGGACATTTATTATGAATTTATTTAAAGAAGGGTTAAAATAGTTAAAATCAAAGTTTAATAAGTAAATCATTTTTAATATGGGGTTATACATAAGATAAATTCGATTGTAAATATTAATTATAAAGCTAAAAAGATTTCCTACATGATGGTATTTTATTTGTAATTTTTAGACATCAAATAATTTAATTTATTTATGACACGACGATGATGCAGTAATTATCTTATTAATGAAATATTGACATAATTGATGTTATAAACACCAAAATAAATGTAATTTGAGATTTTTTATGAATTCCACTAATTTTCTAGGTTACTATGATATATTAATGTTGATTTAATCAACTTGGTTCGAACATATAATTCTGTTATGACTGTCACAAAAATCATATATCAAATAGTGTCAAAATTGACACAAAATAGTTTTTAAATCAAATATTATATTATTAATTGTTATTTTATTCCTAAAAATCTAAGGTTCGGCCAAATGACTTAGATAAGGATATATATATTAATAATAAACAATTTGTGGTTCGTTTGGCATGTTATAGTAAGTTTATTAACCATATAGTGAAAGAAAACAAAAAGACACGGTAAAAGTTAAATTATTTAACTTAGAGTTAAATATAATTGATAAGGTTTACAATAATATCCAAACATGTCTAAATTTGATTGGTTGATGAGATTACAATCCTATCTCATCTAATCTTCGAATATGAGTCATTTTTGGAGGGTTTTAAGTGGGGTTAGATTTATTATAAATTAATATTTTTAAGAATTCCTAAGGTGCCCCTCTCCTCCCTTATAAAAGGGCACCTCCTCCCCCTCCTCCTCACACCAATTTTGAGCACTCAAGCTCGGCCAACCCCTGCCATTTTCTCCTCTCCAATTTCCTAGAATAATCCTAGAGGTTCTGGTCTTCTCCAAATACCAATCTTAGTTCCTTAAGTGGAGGATTCAAAGAGGCGTTCCAAAGAAGAGGTAATATCCATTACCGATCTTTTCAATTTCTTTCTTCTTCAACATCTTCTTCTTTAGTTGTTTCATGATAAAGTAATAACATAAGTATTACTTACATACTGATATGTTATTATAAATATGAAACAACCCTAATTCACCTTCTATCCATCCTACGGAAAAATGAAATCACCGCGCGTGCGTACGTACGGAATACCGTCTCCACGCCGTGGTGTAATCTATTTTCCACCATCACCTTACAAGGATGGGTATAATGGTGTAATCAGTAACTATATATGATTATTATTAAGTAATATTGATACTGAAATAATATATATATATACTCCAATACAACTACACGATCATAGGAACGATATCATCACTCGTGCGTACGTACGGAATACCGTCTCCACGATGTGATGCGACTCGTTCTACATGATCTTCATTTCATAATGATTATATAAATGAATTGAATGAATGAATATGGTATATACTACACTAATACCATTCTGGAAATGAATTATCTATAACCTAAAGATAAGAATAAGAATTTATTCGACAAAACACGCATAAGAACAAAAAGTTATAAAGACCAGAGTAACAAGTAACAATGAAATATTACTAACAAGAAACTAATAATATGACCATATATGATATCATATCAATATGTATGATTCTGGAATAAGTCAATAACATTATTTAAACCATTATACAGGAGCTTCGGACACGTACAAAGCTAATCGGACCTAAGGTAAGGGAAATATCACAATCTCATTTTTATCCGAGATTGTTTATTCGTAAGTATTTACTGGGGTGTATTTTATCATCCACATCCATGTTCCCTAAATATGTAATATTGTTTCCATCCACTTGCAATAGTTAAAACCCAATTTTACCCTTAGGTAAATTTTTAGTAAAGAATATGAAAGGAATCTTTTGTCGTTTTTCCGTACGAGGTACTTTTTGACTTTTCCGACAAAAGTACGAAGACTGTTTTTTTTAACTTATACGGAACGAACGGATTTATACTGTTTTATAAAGCCTTATTTTCATGAAGCTTCCTCTAGAAGATTTCATGACTATTTTCAATAAAATCTCTTTCTTTTAAAATTGCATGATGTTTTGTGAAAAGAAATTGATTTTGAAGAAGAAAGGATATTTTCCTCAAGAATTCAATTCAAGTGTTTTATCAAAATTATTTTCCATATAAGATAATAAAGGGTTCTGTTTCTATCCATATTTTTACATCGATTTGACTATGTTGTGATGGAATTATGTTTATGAATTCCTTTATCTTATATGAATGGTTTTATGATATCATGTTGTTTAAGAATCCCATTTTTATTACATGGGTTATGCAATGATGTATGATTTATGATTTTGTGGCACACATAAGAAAGGATTCATTAAGAGATGGGTGGGACCTATATCTCCCTCCAATGCATTGGGTAAAGATTTTATATCTCATGAGATAGACATGGCTGGAACGGAAGGTTATTTCGGTTCAGTGATACAGGACTGAAAGGAGGAGTGAACTCGGTTCAGAAAGGGACTTTGTCCACTAAGATAGTCTTGGCAATGAGTCATGACTAACAAGAAATGATTTTCCATGATTATGTGTGCATGCCACAAATATTCAGGTTTTATGTTATGATTATGGGGATCTCATTTTCACTTCTATGATTTGTTCCATGTTAAGATATTATGATCTCTTTTGCAGGTTGTGATTTTCAAAAAGATATGATATGATTTTTATTTCTTTTGTATACCCTTACTGAGCATTTGAGCTCACCCTTTTATGTTTTCTTTTCCCCAGGATATAAAGAAAGGTTTTAGGTAAAAAAAATGGAAGATCTTTATGGGAGATATTGAAGAACTTTCACCACGATTAGAAGATTACGTTCCGAGTTTCCAAAGACACTAAACTATTACGATCCTTTAGTGTGTGTTTTTGTTATGTACTAAGTATTCCGCAAAAGTAATGTAATGTCCATGTACGATAAGCTTAGGGTCTCTACAGTTGGTATCAGAGGAAAGGTTTAGTCAACCTTTGGAAACTAGGATGCGAAAACGTTAGTGAGATCCCTAGAGATATTTCTAAGGTATGTCTAGGGATGTCCCTAGAGATAAGTATACGTATAGGTTATAGTAATAGAATTACGCTAACGATCATAGAATTAAACCTAAGATGTTGGATATTGAAGTTACTCCCCCTTTATTATGTTGTTTTCCCTAGCAAGATTTTTGCCTCTCACACTATTCTTTTTGGGTTTTAGACGATGGCTGGAACCCGAAGGAACCGTGTTGATCAATGCAATGGACAATGCAATGATTGCCCTCCTGAACAAACAAATGTTATGGGAGATGGAGTGCAAAATCTTATTTCTATACTTACACAAGCTATGAATCATTCTGGACTTCCAAATGAGCAGAGAAGGGAACAATATTCTATTGATTCCTTCATGAGGCAACGTCCACCTTCTTTCAGTGGGTCTTCTGATCCACTTGTGGCTGAACAATGGATCAGTACTACTGAAAAGATATTTTCAGTTCTTCAATGTTCTGAACATGATAAAGTCATCTTAGCAGTATATCGTTTGGAAGGTGAAGCTGATCAATGGTGGAATCTTATCAAGAATACGAGGCCAAGAGATGAAATTGAGTCCATGGAATGGGACGAGTTCAAGAACTTGTTTTTCAGTAAGTACTTCCCTCGTATTCTTCTAACAAAGATGGAAAAGGAGTTTGTTGAGCTGAAGCAGAAGGATGATGAATCTGTTGGTATATATGAAGTGAATTTTACAAGACTTGCAAGGTATGCATCTGGCATTATCATCCAACCTGAAAGTAAAGTTGATCGATTTTTCAGTGGCTTAAAACCAAGTCTTCGAAGGGCATTAGCTATAAGAGACTTCAGTAGCTATGAAGAAATTGTGCGTTGTGCTATCAAGGTAGAAATGGAAGTTGGTGTTACATATCCATCTCATGGTTTTGACAAGAAACGAAAGATGGAGTTCAATGAGAAATCTCATAATAATGGTGAAAAGAAGATGAATGTTTCCTTATGCACAAAGTGTGGAAAGAAGCATGGTGGAGATTGTCTTAATGGAACTAGAAAATGTTTTAAGTGTGGAAAAGAAGGTCATCGAGCAGCTGAGTGTCGAAGTAATGGAAAAAGGGTTTCTAATGATGTGAATAAAGCAAACACTGCAGAGAACGCACCGCCAACAATTCAATGCTTCAAGTGCAAGGAAATGGGGCATTATGCTAATAATTGCCCTAATCCAAGGGTTAGTGATGATCAACATGAGCAACCACTGAAGGCAAAGGACAAAGGGAAATCACATGCGATCACTATTGGCAATGTTGAATATGATAACGATGTGGTGGAATGATTAAGTGTTTATGTAATGGGATTCCAAAATAATGTTGTATCATGGAGTATTGGAATATTTATGTATTGGTTTAATGTGGTATTCAAAGTGATTGAGATATTTTTGGAAATAAGATGATATGCGCATAATGAAGGGAAAATAAGAAAAAGAAATGTTTAACAATATTCATGAGCTCATGATTGATATAAGGACTAAGTGATATCATGGATTGAGTATATAGAATTTTGAGGATTTTGGTATGTGGAAAGTGTTAACTTTTAACTGCATTCATGTTTTCACTAAGGTATTCAATAGAATACATGATTAAGGACTTTGAATGTTTGGAATGTGACCAACAAAACATATCTTATGATATATGGGGATCAACGATGATATTAAATCTCTGGTAATTGTTGTCACTATATTATGAGAGTGGACTGCAGTATTATGGATAAGCCTAAAGATTGAAATGGATTATGTTGGACATAAGTGAGTATTGTTTAAGGATCGAAGTTTTCTCGATATTATTGATGGGATGTTATAGTAATATAGTTTTAGAAAAAGGACAACCTGCAGGACGGGCGACAGCCCATCGCTTCGGACAAGGCTGTAGGAATCGAACCCACAACCGAAGTGCGACTGGCCTTTATCGCCTACCACTGACCTACAGGAAGTCCCTATTTAGTAGAAACTAGTTTTATTATATTAAGCAGTATGATATATGAAGTATAAGTCCATTTTAGGAACCATATATGATTAATCTCACTATAGATCGATTTATGCATATAATTTTTGCTAACCTTTTGTTTGAGACAGATGGAATGACCCGTCATTCTATCACATTATCTGCTAACACTTCACGAATAACAAATTCAACTTCATTTATTTAAGAGATGAAGTGGAAATTGTTCAAGGCACGAACAACAGTGAGATTGTACCAAAATAAAGTAAGTATTTATTCTAATTCAAATTTTCAACTTTAGGGAAATGATCTTGAAAACCAAAAATGTTGTCCTAGTGATCTTATACCTGAGGAATCAGATGGTACCTTATATCATCACAAATTTATGGATTTGTGATTTTTGTCTTTTCCATAGCCATGTTCTCTACCACTCTCCATCAGAACATGATGGTTAGATTTTTCTTCCATATCCATATTTTTACCTATGTGGAAACCCAACAATTAGTTTATTTGGGTAATCGTTACATTTCATACTTTAGTTTTTAAAGCCAAGTTTTGGTATTCCTTTTTACGATGTGGGAAACTTTCGAATAGAAAACCATTTATAACCCCGACGAATTTCGAGGGCGAAATTCATTTTAAGGGGGGTAGAATGTAACAGCCCAAGATTTTATGAAAAATATTCTTTTCAATTTTATTAATGTCTTGTGTTGTACGCTACACCAAAAGGAGCTTGCACAATACGCATCCTTGACTTGCCTTGCATTACACGCAATCGCAACCTTCCTCGATAGTGTGTGTAGTACGCAATAACGAGTTTCACTAAACAGCGATATGCTATTAAAACTAGCCGTTATGAATAGTAATAACCACTTTTTGAAATTTTGTAAATTTTATTTTTCAAAATGGATTTCATTTTTGGATTTGGAGTATCGAATTTAGCCTAAGGTGAAATTTTGGTACATTTCGGATAACTTTCATATTCTGATGAATAGTGAAAATTACTAAATTATAATTAAAAACAACTTTTTTAATCGAAATAATTAATAGTGATAAATTATTAATTTGAGTGGTTTTAAAGTATATTTAGAATATATTTTTACAATTTAATACAATGTTGGTCATTGGACGTAATTTCACATTTAAACCTGACATAAACAAGTGTCAATCTTTTGATAGATATTGTTTCGTAAAAACACGCTATTTGTTTTAATAGCGGGATTTAATTATAAAATTAATTAATTCAACTTCTAAGTTATGAATTTGGTAAAATAGACTTCATTTTTGAATTCGGAATATGAAATATAGCTTAGGATGAAATTTTGGCATTTTTCTGAAAACTTTCAATTTTTGATGAATAGTGAAACCACTAAGTGGTAGGTTAAAAACTGAATTTTGCATAAAACTTAATTTTACCACTTCTGTGAATGGAATTTCGAAAATCCGAGAGACACGGTTAATATCAAGGACTAAAATGTGGTTCAATGAGATGAAAATAATTTTTGGTGAATAGTAACTTTTTACTTTTTTTACCGCGGTTAATAGTAAATAGGGTAACTAAGGGTAAATATGATATTACTATTACCCTAACACATGTCCTAATTCTATTGGACAAGTGTAATTCGACCAAAAACAAACTTAGGAATAAAATATGACCATTTAGGCCCACTTGGATTATATTAGGACATTTATTATGAATTTATTTAAAGAAGGGTTAAAATAGTTAAAATCAAAGTTTAATAAGTAAATCATTTTTAATATGGGGTTATACATAAGATAAATTCGATTGTAAATATTCATTAGAAAGCTAAAAAGATTTCCTACATTATGGTATTTTATTTTTAATTTTTAGACATCAAATAATTTAATTTATTTATGACACGACGATGATGCAGTAATTATCTTATTAATGAAATATTGACATAATTGATGTTATAAACACCGAAATAAATGTAATTTGAGATTTTTTATGAATTCCACTAATTTTCTAGGTTACTATGATATATTAATGTTGATTTAATCAACTTGTTTCGAACATATAATTCTGTTATGACTTTCACAAAAATCATATATCAAATAGTGTCAAAATTGACACAAAATAGTTTTTAAATCAAATATTATATTATTAATTGTTATTTTATTCCTAAAAATCTAAGGTTCGGCCAAATGACTTAGATAAGGATATATATATTAATAATAAACAATTTGTGGTTCGTTTGGCATGTTATAGTAAGATTATTAACCATATAGTGAAAGAAAACAAAAAGACACGGTAAAAGTTAAATTATTTAACTTAGAGTTAAATATAATTGATAAGGTTTAAAATAATATCCAAACATGTCTAAATTTGATTGGTTGATGAGATTACAATCCTATCTCATCTAAGCTTCGAATATGAGTCATTTTTGGAGGTTTTTAAGTGGGGTTAGATTTATTATAAATTAATATTTTTAAGAATTCCTAAGGTGCCCCTCTCCTCCCTTATAAAAGGGAACCTCCTCCCCCTCCTCCTCACACCAATTTTGAGCACTCAAGCTCGGCCAACCCCTGCCATTTTCTCCTCTCCAATTTCCTAGAATAATCCTAGAGGTTCTGGTCTTCTCCAAAGACCAATCTTAGTTCCTTAAGTGGAGGATTCAAAGAGGCGTTCCAAAGAAGAGGTAATATCCATTACCGATCTTTTCAATTTCTTTCTTCTTCAACTTCTTCTTCTTTAGTTGTTTCATGATAAAGTAATAACATAAGTATTACTTACATACTGATATGTTATTATAAATATGAAACAACCCTAATTCACCTTCTATCCATCCTACGGAAAAATGAAATCACCGCGCGTGCGTACGTACGGAATACCGTCTCCACGCCGTGGTGTAATCTATTTTCCACCATCACCTTACAAGGATGGGTATAATGGTGTAATCAGTAACTATATATGATTATTATTAAGTAATATTGATACTGAAATAATATATATATATACTCCAATACAACTACACGATCATAGGAACGATATCATCACTCGTGCGTACGTACGGAATACCGTCTCCACGATGTGATGCGACTCGTTCTACATGATCTTCATTTCATAATGATTATATAAATGAATTGAATGAATGAATATGGTATATACTACACTAATACCATTCTGGAAATGAATTATCTATATCCTAAAGATAAGAATAAGAATTTATTCGACAAAACACGCATAAGAACAAAAAGTTATAAAGACCAGAGTAACAAGTAACAATGAAATATTACTAACAAGAAACTAATAATATGACCATATATGATATCATATCAATATGTATGATTCTGGAATAATTCAATTACATTATTTAAACCATTATACAGGAGCTTCGGACACGTACAAAGCTAATCGGACCTAAGGTAAGGGAAATATCACAATCTCATTTTTATCCGAGATTGTTTATTCGTAAGTATTTACTGGGGTGTATTTTATCATCCACATCCATGTTCCCTAAATATGTAATATTGTTTCCATCCACTTTCAATAGTTAAAACCCAATTTTACCCTTAGGTAAATTTTTAGTAAAGAATATGAAAGGAATCTTTTGTCGTTTTTCCGTACGAGGTACTTTTTGACTTTTCCGACAAAAGTACGAAGACTGTTTTTTTTAACTTATACGGAACGAACGGATTTATACTGTTTTATAAAGCCTTATTTTCATGAAGCTTCCTCTAGAAGATTTCATGACTATTTTCAATAAAATCTCTTTCTTTTAAAATTGCATGATGTTTTGTGAAAAGAAATTGATTTTGAAGAAGAAAGGATATTTTCCTCAAGAATTCAATTCAAGTGTTTTATCAAAATTATTTTCCATATAAGATAATAAAGGGTTCTGTTTCTATCCATATTTTTACATCGATTTGACTATGTTGTGATGGAATTATGTTTATGAATTCCTTTATCTTATATGAATGGTTTTATGATATCATGTTGTTTAAGAATCCCATTTTTATTACATGGGTTATGCAATGATGTATGATTTATGATTTTGTGGCACACATAAGAAAGGATTCATTAAGAGATGGGTGGGACCTATATCTCCCTCCAATGCATTGGGTAAAGATTTTATATCTCATGAGATAGACATGGCTGGAACGGAAGGTTATTTCGGTTCAGTGATACAGGACTGAAACGAGGAGTGAACTCGGTTCAGAAAGGGACTTTGTCCACTAAGATAGTCTTGGCAATGAGTCATGACTAACAAGAAATGATTTTCCATGATTATGTGTGCATGCCACAAATATTCAAGTTTTATGTTATGATTATGGGGATCTCATTTTCACTTCTATGATTTGTTCCATGTTAAGATATTATGATCTCTTTTGCAGGTTGTGATTTTCAAAAAGATATGATATGATTTTTATTTCTTTTGTATACCCTTACTGAGCATTTGAGCTCACCCTTTTATGTTTTCTTTTCCCCAGGATATAAAGAAAGGTTTTAGGTAAAAAAAATGGAAGATATTTATGGGAGATATTGAAGAACTTTCACCACGATTAGAAGATTACGTTCCGAGTTTCCAAAGACACTAAACTATTACGATCCTTTAGTGTGTGTTTTTGTTATGTACTAAGTATTCCGCAAAAGTAATGTAATGTCCATGTACGATAAGCTTAGGGTCTCTACAATATGGGGAATGTATATGAGGTGTAATAGTAAGAATAGTTTCCAAAATTATTTTTCTTAGAGATATGAAGGTAAGAAATGTCTCTCATATGGATGAATTTTACATGGATTGAAATGAATTTTTTTCATGGGAAAATATATAGATCGTATAGGGGAATACTATGTATATTCAAACAAAGGTGTCCCACAAACACTAACCATACTTTTTTGGGGGTTATGTAATTTTTGAAAATATGGATTTATCAGGACCATGAAGGTCGGATTTTAAATGGAATGATGTTTGAAAATGATGAGGGAATCTGTTTTGCTAGTGGCCATGAATGAGAAATCACTTCTATATGAAATTGGTTTCTGTAAATGAAGGATGAAACATAGTGAATATTAATGTTTTTAAACTATGACACATATGATGTAGTTTAGTGTCTTATGATGAGTATGTTAATGGGATAACATTTATGGTCACCAAGATTTTACTAGGGGATAAATGATTCTACCCTTTCACGGTAACCGGTCCAAAAAAGATGTATCATCTTCATGCATGGGGGGGGTTATAAGTTATAATCTGGGGGGTTTGAATTTGGAGAGTGGTGTGTGGGATAAAAATCATTGGGATTTGTGGGTGTATTAAAATCCAATTATATTGATGAATTTTACTTTCTTTGACATACCTTTTTTGTGGGAATATTATGAATATCCAATTGGGAAATATTATGCATTGCCAAACTACAGTTTTTTAAGGACACTGACCCTTCATTTTTTATGTACAGTGAGGTTTTGAAAGATTTAGACCTTACCAGACATAGATTTTGGTTTGTGAATGAAATTTACCAGAAAAATAAAGGAACACAACATGTTGAAACTTCTTGAGAATGGTTACAAACCTTTCTCTCACACAAGTATGAAAGGGTTCCCCTTGTAGCTCTGACCTGTGCACTAGGGAGAGAAATTTATTTGGTTGTGGACAAACATGGTATTGGATAACCATGTCTCAGTATGTATCTCACATGGGAAGGAAACAATCCATAAGTAGTTATGGGGTTGTTTCCCCACTTGCCGACCAAACTCTGTTTTGGGAAGGTGGAATTTTCCTTTCAACATCAGCTCAAAAATGGGGAGAGGCTCAAAAAGGACTCTCATATTCATATCTAGATCATTTGTTGGATAGTGGGGCCTTTTTTGGGTGAATGGACCAATATATAGAATCCATGTTCCACTATATATCCTTTCAAATCAAGAATTAGGCTATATGTAGTTGTTATATTGTTCTCTATGTAGGTCTGACCCATGCACATGGAAAGGGTATTTTTATCATTTTCTATGGTTTGAACCAAGATGGGATTTTTGGGTGTCAGTACTTACCTAGAAGTGGATGAGATTTAGATACATAAAGTTATTGGTATTGTGGAGTTTTAATGTTAGAAATATCAGTTGTTGGTCTAACTTATATACAGGTAAAAGGAATCATTTTTATCTCATAGATGGACCCAGTAATGTGGATTTGGGCATCACTATATATCTTTTAGAAATTATAATGAAGATATATATAGTTATTGACTTCATGAAATTTCATGTCACACCACTAAGAAACAATATATAATGTTTAAATTTAAGTGAGGAGGACATCATGAGGTATTGTAGTTTCTGGGTTATACAACTAGGACTATATGTTATGGAAATAATGACTAATTGGAGGCTCATTGGGTTGGGGTGTTTTGAAATGCCCTAGACATGGGGTAGAAGAATGTGTAAACCATGATTCTAGGGATTCTCGTATCTGAATAAATGATATCGTAAAAAAATTCCTTTGGGCTTATGGAGGTAGTAAAGGCCTCTCTGAGGGTTGAATTTTTCTTTGGATTATGAAGATCCAAAATTACCTAGGAAATAGAGTATTCTAATGAGAAAGAATGTGCCCGAGTACATAAGAAATATTCAAACTACGATTAGTTATGGAGTCTGAAATTACCTACATAAATCTAACTTATTTGTAGGTGTAATTTCTATTTCATTAATAGACTCTTGAATGAGGAACCAAAATTTGAGATCTCCTACGTAGATATTATTTTAAACTAGAGATGGGGATATGTTTCTCTTTCTTTATCCTTTGGTTGGGACAATGACATAAGGCCTATAATTCAGTACATATCATATTGAAACAAGATTCATGGCACACATGATTATTTATGATCCATGATGTTTGACATATTATAGTAAGGGAATTATCCAAGCTGTTTAATATCTTTTTGTAAGGGTGAAATTCAAACGATGTGAATGAAAATGGATTTCATGTATTAGTGATGTATTGCGTAATGAGGTAATGAAATTAGTACACCTTAAAAGGTATTTATACTAGGAAAATAAAATCCCTAATTTAGATTGATATTCCTTGGCCATGCAGGGAGTCTACTAAAAAACTACTAAGATCACATGAGTTGTGCTTGGTTTGAGAAACAAGGGGTTTCTGTGATTTATTCTTCCACACATAAGAAATGTAACGAAGGATTGAGTTATTTTTAAATTCTGGTGTTTGATCTAGGATTGAGATCTTGGAGTCACTATTAATATCAACAAATTAAGAATCAAGCCATATATAGTTCTTAGAATACTCCCCAAGCATATCAAACTTCTACACCAGGAGAAAGGGAATTTTTAACATTCATAGTAGCTAGTGCCAGTAATAGAGATCATGGTGTCACTATGTATCTTTTGTGGGAATGAATCAAGACAGAAATAGTTCTAGGACCCCATTATGTTTAACATTATGAGGTGAGGATGAGGGTGACCTAGTGTGAGTTAAGGGGAATATTGTGGATTGAAACAGAACTAGAAATCCCAATGTCAATACATATGATGTGATGGATGGAATTTAGACACAGGTAGTAATGAATGGAAAATCTCAAAGCAGTTCATCCCATGCATAGAGGTGGGTGAGGGGGGGGGGGTGGATTTTCTTAGTATTTAATTGCTGGGCGTAGGACATAGGGGCCAAGAATCACTATGTATCTTATTTGAATGTTAGTAATTCCACATATAGTTCTTGACATTCTTCCTTACACATATCTAACTTATGCGTTAGGGGAAGGCATTATTGGTTGAAATGGGCCTATAAACATGACAATCTTTACATGCCCCTACATTTATTTTTTATATATATAGTGGATGATACATTTCTTGTATTTCATGAAGGGTACAAGATATATGTTCTAGCTGTCACTATACATCTTTTGAAAACAAGAATCCATCCACACATAGTTCTTGATACCCCACAAATCTAAATGTCATGCGGTAAGTATGGGGGTCTCTTGATGTGAGAAAAGTATCATTATGATTGATCCTATGAATAAAGATCCAAGAATCACAATATATCCTATGATGGGAATAATCAAGACACACATATTTCTATACTTTATACTCCATGTATAGTTCTATCCAACACACAGGGTGGGGGAATTTTGTGTTTTACATTTTGGGTAGCTGGACTAGGATGAAAAATCAAATCATCTCTACATATCATGTATAGTAAGGAAACAACCCACATGTATTCATTGATGTGAATTATCTACATAGGTCTGAACCATATGAAGATAGAGGTATTTTCCCGTTTTTTGTGGCTAGCTATAGGATATAGGGTCCTGACATCACAACATATCCTATAATGAAAAGAACTAAGATAAGCATAGTTCTTGAGAATGATGCTCCATACGTGGGTCTGACTCTTCCATGGGAAGATGAGAATTTCATATATTGCACAGAGATCTATCTTGTTTATTGTGAATCATTGATTAAAAAAATTATTCTCTTGCATTTTAATGTCATGTGGCGAGGATGATGGTGTTATGAATTTTAATTTTCCATGACATGGACAACATTGTAATGATTTAAAAGGTTATGAGATAAATAATGACAATGATGTTTCATGTGTCCCAGCTGGGACCATATACCATGTAGTTTATTGTAATTTTATTAGGAAGATAACCCATAGTTTACAGTCGTATTGTTCATACCAAAGGGGTAATCACTCCAAAACATATATACATGATTTAGTGTTATAGAAAACTTATTAGTAACAAGGGCCAAGATGTAATTTCCACCACAACCACATTCCTAAGGAGGCTCACATATAGTTTAATGTCATGATTCTTAGTGTTGGGTTTTCAGTTTCGTGTCCCGGTGTTTTGACCAAGGGATGAAGGCTTCCCAAAATGGTTTTTCATGTCATGGTAGAGTAATAATCCTGACATGAATAAGGGCCTAAGAGGCCCATTTTCATAACACATCTTCCGAAGAAGGCTCACACATAGTTTAATATCATCTTTCATGGAAAAAGTATAAAATTTTAACATCATGTTTCTGGGATGTAGAAACCAAATGTAACGCTTTATAGTTTTGATGATCATGGGAGTATTTTAAGGGAATATAGAGAAGACCACTAATGCTACGCATGTTTTTATCATGTGACTGGGATGTTGTCTGTAATACAATTTAACATCATGAAACTATGAAATTATTTAATGTAGTTTAACATCATGTGATCTAGAAGATGTACCCTATAGATTAACATCATTTGATCCAGATGATGTACCCTAAAATTTAATTTAATGTGATATGGGCGATGTAACCTACAATTTTACGTCATGTGATTAGGATGATGTACCATGTTGTTTAATGGAATGAAATCAAGATATTGTTTCATGTGATTACATGAAATAATTATTCCAGAACCATAAGTTGATGGGCGTTATGGTAAGCTATATATCCACTGAAAGCATGGACTAAGCAGTATTAGAGTAGAGCTTATGTATGAATTAATTTCCTACACATTTTGGTTCAATCATTAGTGGATTCTTTTTGGGTATCAATGGAGTGATGAGGGAAAACACCATATCTTTTTCAAGGAATGATCAGAGGAAAACATTTTTGTATAGGCTTGCACAGTCCTATTTTGGAGTACTTCCAAATGAAGCAAGGTATATAATTTTTTCTCATCCAATCACTCCAATTCATGCAACCATTTCTTGTTTTTTCCATCCATATATTAGTGATTATATATGAATATGTGGAGTGATGGAAATTGATACTTGATGGAAAGGACCTCCTCAGTCCCATATACTAATTAGTATGGGTTATCCTATGTGGAAGTTTGATTCATGGTCTTGTATGCACACAATACATGTAAGAGTTTTTCTGGGCAATAATTTTAATCATTAGCTATAATATTCTATATCATTTTTGATAAGGTATTATTAAAGAACTATATTATTCAGTTATCCTTTACATGGTAGTGGGATAAATGGTTGGACTTGATATGATTCTTATGATATAGGTTTTATGATTCAGTTTAATATAAATCAGTGACATTATCCATCACTTTGGTATAAGGGACACAAAACATGGTGATGATGTTGGATTTCATAATTTTGAAAATGTTCCTTGAGATGAGTAATTAGAGGGATATAACTTCGGCCCAGTTATAGAAGATGTATCGTGCAGTAAGAATGTACCTAAACTACATGGTTGTGGTTAGAGTATATGGCCCTACAACATCCATTCCTCATATGAGAAATGAATATAAGTACTTGGTTGTATGAACCTACTTGGAGGTTTGATGTTTAAAGTTATAATAAATTGGGAAGGAATGAAACTTTTTGGCAAATTTAGTGAATTCCTATATTTTATTGGGCCATTTGTACACCATAAATCAGATTTAGTGGGAAATAATGAGTCCTAACATGTGAAATTTACAATAAACATCATCCACATTCCTCATGATAGTAGTGGTATCTTGTTATCATTTTACATGGAAAGACTTCCATCAATGCTCCCTATATAGAGGACCTTTTGGTGATTCATGTTGTCATACAAAACAAAGGTATTTTATCATATTTGGATTCTCTCTTAACCAACTCTGTTTAGTGGGAGTTACAAGTTTTAAAAGCAGTGTACAATGGGTGTCATCAAGGTAGTGGTAAGGCTGTAGAGTTCAAGGATAAAACTAATCTCATCAATTTATTCTTGGTTGGCCTAAACAAATTGTGAGAAAATTTGATGATGATAAATATTGATGTTTTTTTCATCTCATTCTAGATTTACAAGAGTTGTGGATTCATTTACCAATTCATTAGCTCAGGCTTTATGATAAAGTGAGATAGGAGTCAATGATGGATCAAAATTAAGTTCCTACAATAATCATCATATCTAGATTATGAGGGGGATTAACTATTCCTTTTTGATAGATTTATCACCATTAACTTGCTAGATGAAAAATTATGATTGCCCCTTTATCTTCATGTGATTCACTATCACATGAAGTGTGATGTATATCCCTGTAATGGGGGCCTGATATTCATCTTCACAGTTCATGAACCCCTCCAACTATATGAAGAATTATGGTAGGTCAAGTTTTCTGGTGATATGAGAACGAATCGCATCCCCTGTTTGTTGAGATTGAGTTCTTCTATTCTCATTCCTACCAGACATCTACATGAGCCATAAAAAATCATTCCCCTTATTTACTATCCCTCTTGAATAGGGAAAAAATCTTTATTTGGAAGATTTGTGTCCAATGAATTCATTTTTCTCGAGGTGTACTTCCCCAGAAAATCTGCTAACACATGGCCTTTGATCACATTTTGATGAATGAACTAAATGTTGAACTATTAAAGGATGACTACCCATCATGATAGACACCCTATCAATAATGGATGGTTAAGAATGTATTTATGTGGGTTTCTACGAGAGATAAAACACACATTAGGATGATGTAAATAGTGAATCAGCTTCTAGGCTACAATTATCAGTTTTCGAAAACTCTTCTCAGTATTTTAATAAGGAGACTCATCATCAATCATGGTGTGAATGAAGTTATATAGGCTGATTTCACTACTAGGGTCATTTTTTTCATGGGTAAGGCACCGAGTTATAACTCTAATGTTGTCCCATAAAAAATAAGTAGACTCCCTTCGATAGAAGACATCAGTATTGGCTGGATCTAGGGATATTTTAGGATTCTATCGAATGCTTCTTGAAAATTTATTGTTGATTAATATGTAACCCCTTTTTCCTCAACCTAGTGAAGGGAAATCATTTTCCCATATGGTTGTATATAAAGCACCATAGGTTGGATTAGTTTCATTGAATTCCTCTTAACTATGAGCGGTTATGAGGAGGTAACATTCCATGGATATTCATTGTGTTCTTAGGGTTGAATTTGATACCTTAATTGTGTATGATGAAGCAGTGAAATTTCTCCGACATATCTCTAAAATAGTATTTCAAGGGGTTCATTATCAGGATGTGTTGCCAAAATTTGTTGAAGATGGTTTCAAGTTCTCTTATGTGTTCTCGGTGTTATCAAGATTTAACAACCAAGTCGTCAATAAAGATGTTGACAGACATTCATATGAAGGGTTTAAAGATGCAATGCATTGAATGTTGGTACATAACACCAAAATTATTTAATACAAAGGGATTAACATGATAGAAAATACTCCCTTGGGGGCCCTGAGTGTAGTGTATTCTTCATCTTCCTAGGTAATTCAGATCTGATTATATCCTGAATAACCTTCCATGAAAAGAAGATCTGATATTTGGAAGTTATATTGATTAGTTGTTCTTTTATCAGGACTGAAAAATCATCCTTCCTATAATGCACGATGAGATAACCAAAATTGACGCAGACTGGGATATTATCATTCTTTTTTTTTGTAAGATAATGATATTGGACAACCATTTTTATTATTTTACCTACTAAATAATGTTTCCCATGATGATATTTCCAAATTCATCCTCATTTTTTTGAATCAGGTGTGAGATGCGTCCTTTTGGATTCCTGTTATGGGGGTCCTTTGGTAGTCCCAGGTGGTGAGTGGATACCTCGGGATTGAGGCCCAACATTTCTATGTATTTCCAGGTAAACACATCCTGATTCTACTTTGATAAGGAGGTTTATACTTGTTCTTCAGGAGTAGTGGATTCACAAATCCGGTGGGTCATGGGTCTTTTTGGGTACCTAGATTTATCTATCTAATCACATAAATGTTGTTAGAAACACCCTTCTAAAATGATGGAGGTCTTCACTAAGTTCCTATTCCCTATATTATTTCTCCTATTAATAATATTTCTCTGGTTCCATTGGGTAATAAAGTCCTACGGTAAGTTATCTATAGTTAGGAAAGGATTTTATATCTTTATATTCCAAATTTGAAGGGACATCATATGAACAAGCTGACGACATGGGATTTCATTAAATAAACATCAGAGAAGAAGGTGTGATGGATGGAGGAGGGGTATATTTTTCATCATTGAGGGTTGCGAAAACCCCTTACACCTCAATCGCCATGGTATGGATTTCATGGATCCTAGGGATAAATTGAATGTTCTTTCCTCTATGAATTCACCTATTTTTCGGGAGTCAATGAACCTTTCAACACTACTGGATTTCGTGGTCCTGACTTAAATCATGGAGAATGGAAAATACGTGACTAAATCTGGGCTCATGTACCCGATCTAATTGATGGGTGTCACAAATTCCTCATCAAAATGTTTGAAGGGGTTGCTCAATATCATTTCTATACCATTTAGGATAGTGAACCAATCAACACCATCAACCAAAGATAATTTCCCTTTCCACTAATAAAAACATGCATCGATATAATGTGACTCATATGAATCGAACATTGCCTTATTGGCCTGAAACATCTCAATTTTTTAATTAATTCAGTATTTGATGCATTTCTAGTATTATGATGGGATTTTTTGGTTGATAAAACAAGGCCCTTCATATAAATACATTTAACTCTATGTTCCGCTGAACCACCATACTGTTTTAGTCAACTATGAGGTATTTGAACAAAGACTTGAGCTTGACTCGGAGTAATGGATTCTTATCACATTTATAATAGCCTTGTAGTGTTACGATGAATGGTTCTAAGATGTCCTAACCATTTTCCTTTCGATGAACTATTCATACTAGAATGCTATTAACTCCATATCAATTTTCAATGAAAACATTTTGGACATCGACACAATTTTCCCTTTTCAGACACATACATGGTTCTGATATACCCATGTACAATGGCGTCTTCATCTTGATTTGTGAAGGAGATAAACATGTAGAATTATATAATATTATTTTCTTTCCAATATAACATTACATTGAAAACATTGCCATCAATGTACTAGGGGATTACCAAATCCTCTATGAGTGCACCCCTATTGTCTTTTGAAAAACTGAAGTCATCCAGGATGGAATGTTTGGCTGGTATTAAGGTTAACTATTTTAGTATTTTGTAATTTTTTTCTAAAGGATGAAACTTAGTAGTTTAGGACTATCTTTTGATGATGATTTAGGGGAATTATTATTTTATATAGATAGATCTCCCCTCGAAACATGATTCAGAGTCACTCCAGGCATTGGTGGGTTGGGTCGGGTTGGTCTTCCTTCTTTTTGAGGTCGATCTGAAACATGTTCCTCCTCGTATTGATATTCCAAAGTGGTGGGGTAAGGGTGGATTTTGGGTTATGCATGAGGATCATTTTGTTCCTGGTGAACTCAATAATGTGTTCTTCTATGAGTTTCTACAATATTAACATTCTAGGCCAGGGTGTAGTAGGAAGTATAGATTCTATAATAGCTATGCCTTTCCCCATATCCTTGAATAATGAAGCCCCTTCCTCCAGCTCCTCAGTTGGATGTGGGGAACTCGTGTTCATAGTCATAATCATCATTAAATAATTGATTCATTAAATGGATGACATTAATTAAATCTAATATCGATTTCACTTCTAATGATGACTCTTCCCTGTCGACTATCTCTGGTGGTTTCGTTTGATGGGGAGGTTCCTTTTGTTTCAGATATTAGGGAATATAATTTGAGAGGTTCAAATACAACTTTGGTTGTGGTGTAGGTTCATCCTCATGCACATAATCTCTGCCTTTTTGGCTAGGCCACTTTTTTGAAAATATGGGAATTGGAGGTTTGTGGTGATGGTGGCATTATCTATGTTGCATCAGAAACTGCATGGTGTATAGTTGGTGGTTTCAACTATGATTGGAGAATTACATGAGATTGGTTGATGGTTTTTTGAGTTATCGATTATCAAAATTTATACATAATTTTTCTAAAAACTAATTTCCACTCACCTCTTTCCTATATGGTATTGATAGAAACCCACACCACTTGTACCGATGACACTCCCAGGTTTACATTCCTAAAATCTATCATTTTCTATAGGAGGAAATTGAAGGAAAACCATTATTCAATGGTGTGTCCTGGTATCTGTTTAGAGGGGAAATAATTTGACCAATCATCAATACCTACCAGGTCAACACTTTCAGGCTTGTGTAGGTGATGTAAGTCATTTTCCACAAGGGATATAATATAGATACAAAAATTATCATCTCGGAATGAGTAAAATTTATTTCATTTCTCCTTAAATTGGTTCATTTTGTGTCCCCTAAACTATTAATAATAAAGATGAGGTTTTATTTTTTTTCCCTAGGTAAATACACAATATAGTATAGGTTTTGGAGCTAGATATGGTTTAGAGTTTGGATTATGTATGATGGATGCTGCCTCAACCATTCTTATTCCTTTCCCCAGGACAGGTGGAGTTATTTGGGACATAAGATTAGTCGTTCATATTTAGTCATCCATTATTTAGGAAATTGTTGGTAAATCCAATAACCCACTTATATATTTCAATAGTATGAGTGGAATTTTAATTTCATCATTGAGGTTATCAATGTATAAAATGATCATATCATCCTAGGGTAGTGGTCAATTTAGGGAGTAGGTCATCCCTTTCTATCTATAGCTGAAATATTATTCTCTCTCATTTTCTCTATGTTTGTAGTCTGAGTGATCATTGATTTTTTTCTTCAACAACATTGAGTTGATCTAGAAAAGGAACTCCTAAAATAGGTCTTACCATGCAATGATCAATAGTGAGGGAAAACTAGTGTACTATACCAAGTCTGACCCTTATATTTTTCAATTAAGAATATGAGTTTCACTGCTGCTTATTATATAGGAGTACCCATCATGGGATCATAATGGAATGTGTAGGGGTTTTTTTTTTGGGTCACATGATCTATTGAATATTGGAAATTAAGGAATCTTGAAGTTTTGTTGTGGGGGGTGTCACTCACCTAGTTTTGGTAAGGTGTTCATTCTAGTTTCACTAAATAATGATGATCCTTTGAAGCTTCTAACCAAGCTACCATTGAATTTATTTTATTGATAATCCCTTGTTGATTGTTTGAATTAATATGACCAGGGATGGTGAATCAATCAATAATTTTTGGTGTTTCAATTAAGCAATTATTTGAGGTTGATATAATGATAGGGACATATTTTTCCAGTTTTTTTTGAACCCATTCTCATTTTCTCCTAAATGGAGGGAAATATTAGTATCCATCCATGAGTGGGTATAGGTAGACAGATAGACCAGGATGCATGGTAGGATGATATTATAGACATGTATAAATTATAGTTATAAACTCTTCTTATTGATGTATAATGTCTGGAATTGTGTATTGATTCTCTTCCTAGCGAGTGTATTTGATAGAAATGGATCCTTGGAGAAACTTTAGGTTGATTCACCTAAATTCTTAGATTTATGTCTCTAGGCTAATTGAGTCCTTTTTAATGCATAGGGGGATCCTCCTCAACAAGATTTGGATGTAGGTCATATAAGAACCTGATTTTATTATTCTATCTAGTAGATATTTTCTACAGAGGTAGTGGGGGATTGATTGCTGGAACACCAAAATTTAGGGTGATTCCCTAGTATTGGGTAGGAAAACCTTCATTATTCCTAAATATCACATCCCATGATGGAACCATTATCTCTTTTCTCATTTTAATTTATATCATTTCTTTTTCAATTTATAATATTGGCATCCATGACATTAAATGTTGCGTAATGCATTGTGGGCATCATACCAACTGAAAAATGATCGGAGGGTTGTTATTTTGGAAATATACATTTCATTCCAAGATACTCTTTGAGATTCTTAGAGAAGGGTGACTTTGAGGGAACCTTTATGTAGCTTGGTCGTACACCACCATTCTATGGGAAATGGGACATGAAGTATGGTGAACGTGGAGAAATTACTGGTTATCATAGTCCTTAAGTAGGGAAATATTGATTTAAATTGAGGGAGTGGTTAGGGTAGAATTTTCCCTTGCCCCATGGGCTAGGGTTTCTCTCGTTCTCTGGATGTTGTTACCTGGAGAATTTTTTTCTTACGAAGTCATTTTGTGTTCAAAATTCCCCTTTCTCTATGGGATGGGGCTAATCCCATACTACAAATGATATTATAGCTATCAACTATCTCTTGATCTCATGTGTCCCTATTAAATCAGGACATGAATATAATTTTGAGTTTTCATGTGAACTATTTGATTTAGAGGTCATTAGTAGTCCTTGATGATTAGATTCCCTTAAGAGAGAAGCTTCCTGAATTTATGCAGTTTCCTGATTCAAGAGTTTTTTTATAGATTTATCTTATCAGACATGACTCTTTTGAAAATTACTCAAGGATGGTTCTTATTGAGTGTGTCACCTTTCATGATCATGGTGTTTTTTTTCTAAATATCCACATTGGAATAATGAAATTATAAGATGTCATTTCTAGTCGGTTATAATGTAAGATATATTAAGTGAAATGCAATGATCCATGTTCCCTATCCCTATATGTGAACAACCAATGGTGAAAATATAACTAATAAGATTCTACATATTTATAAAAATGATACATGTCACTTTATGATCTTTTCATCGCTTCAAAGTTATAGTCACCACACAGATAGAAGGGATTTGAAGTCAAATTATTAATGAAGCTCTCCCAATATTTTAGACAAGGTTTGTATAGCCTTTATAATATGTTTTTCCTTTCAAGTGGTAGAGAGTGGTAAATATATTCATAATGATGTTGTGAATGCATTATTCCAACAATTCATTTGGAACATTCAATTGAGAAGTGGATAAGGAATAAAACATAATGTGTATGTCATTTGTGGGAAATTTTCATCAAGCATGGTATGATAACTTCTTACCGATTTTTTCACATGTATCTTGGATAAAAGGGAGCACATTATAATGGGAATGGTATGATGGTGGATCAGAGGATGACTGTTTTCCAAGGAAATCTCTTATTTGAGAATGTATTTCAATTTTCATTGATTTGGTTTCTAACAATCTTCCCCATTTTTCTAAGTACCTATGAATATTTTGGCTTTCTTGTATTTGACTTGGTAAGGGGGAGGTCCTTCTTGTCGATAAGAAATGTTACTATTCAGAGGACCTCTACCACATGTGCTATCATGATGAGGAATACCTTCATTGCTAGATGTCTGTATTTAGGGATAATTTCTCCCAGGTATACCCTGGCGAGGACCTTCAGGGTGGGGAAAACAATTGGATTTCTTTATTACTATTTTAACTTCAAGAAAAAGGAGGGATACCCTGATTTTAATAATGAGATAAGCTATCATGATCGACCGGTTGGTTTCCATGAAGCAACCCTTCTTGGTATATGCTCTGGGGAGGACCTCAAGAGCTACTGGTAATAATAATGATGGCAGGACCTTTGCAAGCACTGTGGCCACACTCACAATTTTGTAATGGATCAAAAAGATCATAAGACACCATTGAAAGATGTTTCATGGCCTCAAGAATGAAAACATACAACAAAGTTATGTCATGAGTATTTTCTTCATTTACTGCTACATTTGTTGTGATTTCATGTCAGGTTCTCTCTTGTAGGCAACTAGGATAGCTTACTTTGGGTGATGAACATCCTATGATGGTGCATGCATGAGTGTCTCCCATGGTGCTATTGGGATAATATAGTAATATTCTTGAGTTCTAAGAGGGATATATTCCCTCCCTAGAGTGTACCATGATGTGGAAATATGTCCCCCAGTTGGAACATGTATTTTCCCCTAATCATATTGTCCATTTATCTTGGAATATTGCCAATGACCCTCTTGGATTTGATTATAGATGCATGTGTAGTCTGGTGTGACCACCTCATTGTGTGTATGATTTACCATGCTAGGGGGTGGGAGGTTTTTGGGGACGAGTCATTTCTATTACTATTTATTTGATTACTTCTTGAAATTTTTTTAAGATATTATTACGAATTATTTTTTGATCCTCCGTCATTTCTAAGATGTGTTCAGAACAATACTTATAGGGGAAAAATATATAACCATTACATTCTTGAAGAAGGAATATGTTCCTAGTCCTATAATCCTTTTTCATCTAGTATGTACTGGTATTGCTTCAGTTCAGTGGAAGGGGTTTGAGTCTTCACTTGATTAACAACTCGAATATTATGGCTTCTTTATTAAATTTCAACCATATTTACTTGCCAAGATTGATATAAACAAGCATGAATTTTTGTGTTTTTGTGTCCTTCCATATTATTTGATTGATGGTAATGATATGCATCCGCAAGAATTTTCCCCTTATGGTATTTGGTTGTCATCATATCTGTCTAGAAGGCTTCGTTTTGGTGGTGAGGGATATGTTTATTTCTATATATTTCAATACTCTTTGGCTGATGGGAATGGTATATATTAGCAGGAATTTCCATATTATCATAATTCTCTATCATACATTACTAATGGGACTCATGTATAGTGAATGGGATATGATCATGCCTTTAATTTTCCACCCTATTTTAATGGAGGGATTGGAGAGAATTAGCAGGATGTTGTGCCTTCTCATAATTCACCATCATATTTAACCTCCAGGATATAAAATTGGGTGAAGGAATATACTTTTACCAATAATATGGCGCCATAGTTTCATATAGGGATTCCATAGTATAATAAAAAGTAAGATCTATTCCCGATGTTCTGATATTTACACGTTGTAGGACACCCTCATGACCTGTGTCTATTTAACTTTTACTGTGTTCCATGGGGTAATAACATCTTCATGGTGAGGATGCAATGCAGCATGGTGTTTAAATCAAATATTTTCAGTAGGGGACCTTGGGTGGTACCATTATATTTCTGGGATGATGTCATTGGTGAATATATCATAAGAATCCATATGGTAAGGGTGTAACTCATTATCAAATTTCAGGGATAGTCTCCCCAAATGGTTCGGGATGACTAGAGGGTTCCTCTGGTTTTGTACTGCTGACTGGAAATGGGTGGACAGCTGGTGGGGATTCATGTACTGGAATGACTTCTTTCCTAGCTACATCATGGGGAGAGTACCGTTTTTTCACTCCATAACCAGTGAATTTGAAACCTATCATTGAAGACACTGGGTGGTTGATGGAATCCTCCATTATTGTGAGGACCTGGCTAGTGCAATGACTGACATTAATGTTTGTGAAAGGTGGTGAGACAACACTATAATGAAGAGAGTTTTATGAGTTCCTTCATTTTATGTTAAATATATATAAAAGACCTTGTCAAAGTATAATATCATGACAAAATTTATAGTAAATGTTCTATCATTTCCTTGTTTCATTTTGTATGTGAAAGGGTTATGAAGAGGGGTAACACTCCTGCCTTGATTAAGGATTCACATCAGGTTCATAATTTTGATTATGATAAAAACTTTTTGAACCTAATAATTATTGGAAAGTGGATGAATTGTGTGAAATCAAAAATTTTGTTTTAAAGTTATTCGATCGGTCTACTACTAGTTTTGTTCATGGAGTAAAAAAATCCCAAATACTCTTATATCCATGAAGACTCATGGAACTACTTTCCAAATGTTGGAATTTAATGGGGAACTTCGTCAAAAACACATAATAACTCACATTGGTCCAGAGGATTTGAAATTAGGCCCATAAAAAACTTTTGGGGATACATGCATGACATGTATGTAATTTTCTCTTGTCATTACTGTAAAATGTTTTAAAGTTTACCCTATTAATTTCAATGATTATTTTCAAATAAAATTATTTTCAAAATATTTTGTTAACTTTTAGTTTAGATTTTTTCCAATGTTAAAATGATGTTATTTTGAAGATTGTTTTAATGACATTTTTATTATATTTATATTCATATATTACATAAACCCTTTGTTTTATTTATGATATACTAGTGATATATTTTATTTATGTCATCCTTATTATTTATCTAGATGGTTTAATATTAGTTTGATCTAGGAAAGTGTTAATATTTTCTTTCTTGATTGACTTTTTTACTCATTAACTTGACATTAAGATATTCACTTTCTTCTTATCACTGGACATTACATTTCCCCAAAATATCCACATTATTTTTCATGGATATAATTATTACATAAACTATATATCATTTCCAGATATGATATTTTACATTGAAATATTTATGAATGACTGGGTAATGTATTGTTAATATGTATTCTTTAATAAATATTTAAATGTGTTGACAAGGATTATTATTCATGAATTAAATATATTTTTCAATATATTAGGACTGAGTTGGTAAAAATATTATAGGCAGAGAAAAATAATACATATCTCATTGATGCATTGTTAGTATAATGAGATGAGTATGTTTACTGGACTAAGAAAAATTAGATTCTAGTGTATACCTACCCATCAGTATTAAACTCTCTCGTGAAAGGTTTTGAAAGTATAACAATCGTGATACCTAATATCATGAAATCCAATCATTAAGTATATATATTTTTAAAATATAATTTATTATTATCCAAGATATTTTTACAATGATATTATCTTTGGTCCCATTTAATTCTCATATTATTGATTAACTGACATGTGTTTTTAGTTATTTATCTTTATATATCGATTATTTCCTATCTAATCATGATATTCATGTTATTAAATTAATGGAGTGTTTTTAAATACTTTTATATTGAAATGTTTAATTTTTTTATTGATTCATGATATATTATAATGTACTTATCCCCTAAAGAGTATTTGAGGTCACATTTTTTTCTTTCCCTAGAATCTAGTAAGTATTCTACGAAAGATATGAAAGGATATACAAAAGGGAATAATTTTATTTTGGAAAAAAATTATGTTTTATCATGTGTAATCAAATGTAATATAGAAATCATGTATGTATCTTGTTTTCGAAGACTATTACACTAATTATTCTATTGGGATATAATCACTTGTATCTAGTACCAAATTGATAATATAGAAACCAGATATGGGTTACTAGGGATGTGGACATTACTGTTGGTATCTGGGAAAGATTTGTGAAAAACATGAAAAATAGATTTAGGAAATATATATTAGGTAATATAAAACTCTGATAGACTTCATGGATAAGTATAGAATAAAATTCTAGAGTTTTGTTAAGGTAGATATTATATGGTTTTTCTTGGAAAGACATCCCTATCTGGATACTTTTAGTGGACATGGTTCTGGTACAAATATACATAGGGGTAACAATCTGAAAAATTAATATAGGTATTTAAATGAAAATTTATTGGAATATTATAATGGGTCCTACTGTGCACCATGTTTGACACTCATAGAGGATATGCTATAGATAATTCAAATTTTCTTTACAACCCATTATGAACGATTTGAATAGATAATGACAATAAAAGACCTTGGATAAAATTGATGTGTCTTATATTGAATGTAGGTTTCATGATTTATAAATAATATAAATAATTATATGGTTTTCCCACAATGATTATTGTTCCTCACACTTTGATTTTTAGTTTTAGTCTATACGTAAAACCTAAATGAATCTTGTTACAATTGAATAATAAGAAATATTTGGTGACTATGAGAAGCCCTAGGGGTTGATCAAGAGAGTGAAATATATCATGATTATTTATAAACAATTATCATGAAACATGATTAATAAAATTATTTAAAAAACACTTAAACTCACCAAAAAATTAAATGATAGCATTTTTAAGACCATGAATAATAGTGATCATAGAGGAAAGAAGGCTTGATATCATCCATGTTTGAAATATAGAAAGAGGAACCTAGGAAATGGTTCCAATGGAATTGTAAAATTCTTTATGAGTTGATAAGAAAGGAAAAATGTAATTAATTTATGATGAAAAATAAAGAGTATGATGTAAGAAAATAAATCTCATCATAAATATATATTTTTTTCTTTTTATAAAATGGTGGGACTTAGGAATTATCCAAGTAAATTCCATTTTCTACTGAATAACACTTGTAATGATGTAGAACCTACGTTGAAATTAAATTTATTAAGTATTTATATAATGAGTTATGAATTAAATTGTAGAAGAATTTTTACCAATAATATTTCGGTTATAGGAATCATGAAACATGTAATAATTGTTTTAAATTTTAGAAGCATATATGTATTCATTAAAAATATGGTTAGGGATACTGTCATGGTTAATGAGATTTAGGATAATACTAAGTTCAAAATCTTAAACATCCCTTTTAAAAAATTTTGTGGTAGTAATTTAAAATGAATAAGGACAATTTTGGAAAAAATCCCAGGGAATATAACACATTGGATTAGTATACAAAACAATTATTTTATGAAGTATTCCTTTATGTTTTTTGTAAATATGATAAAATGTATGGTTTACCTTTAAGGTTTATCCTATATTTTATATTACAATAATTATAGTCCGTGAAAAATTTGGAATCTGAAAGGAATTTTATTAATTTGGTTTTAGAAAAAGTAAAAAACTCCATAATAGACGACAACATGTTGTGTCTGGAGAAGGCATATATGTTAAACTCATAAACAAAGGAAGATAAGGGTGATGCACTAACCACTGGAATATATTATTTTCTGGTAAATATATCATCAATTTTATCAAAATTGGTGCAAAAATAAATATTAAAAATGAACAAGCAGTGTTACTACTGAGGTTTAGTGATAAATGTATTGTATTGGATGACTTTTTTTAACCAAATCTGTTTAGGAAAATATTTAAAAATAGGCATAAATACATGTTACACTTTTATGGATCTTATGATTCATTAAAAGATGATTTTAATTCTTTAGGAATAAAATTTAATTTTGACATTATTACTTTAGAGTAAGAGATGAAGTGGAAATTAATCAAAGCAAAACCAAAGGAAGAAATTTTTCTTCTAAAATATAAAATATCAAGTAAGTACTTTGCCATATATTCTTATATACTGATATAATTTTTCAACATTAGGAAAAGGATCTTAAAACAAAAATGTTATTATATTACCTTCATATCTGCTAAATCTATGGTATTTTGAATCATCATGGATTTATGGTTTTGGGTTTTTTTAATTTATCTTGAACATTCACATTCATGTGATCAATCACCTCTAACACCCTAAATCTTTAATTAGGAATTACACTTTTATACTATTCCATATCTTCACTTCCCACCAATGTTCTCATACTTGGAAACCTATTTTTTTCATTGTAGATGTCCTTTAATATTTCTCTTTTCATATTTTAATATGATGTTTTATTCAATTTTTACACTTTGGTATTTTCAAGGTGTAATTTTCAAATATATGTCCCTTGATTTTCTATGTTTTTGTTCAAATTCCTAGGACACGATTGATTGAAGAGGAGGTGAATGTAGCACTCTGAGATTTTGAAAGTAGAAAATAGGGTTTTGAAGCCGATATAACACATAAAAATGATATTATAATAAAATATAACACATTGATACTTTAGGATATATTAATTTTTTAATAAATCCAATCTCTTATATAGATTTTGATGCATGCAACACCGACTATAAACAAAACAAAATAATCTGTTAAAATATTATTATATAAAAATGATGGTTATATTTTAGATTTTAGTTAGAGTATATGAATATGAAAAAATAATTTATGTAAAAATATTTTTCAAACATTATAATTTTTATATATTTATTCAAAATAAAGATAAAAATCGTATGAAATAAATATAAATGTTTTCTAAAAAACTGCATTTTTTCTAAATGGTGGTTTGATCGTAATTGGGAAACATAATTAAAAATTAATATTTACAACATTTAAAAAATATACTTGATAATTCTAAATTATTTTTGGAAATAAATATATCAAAATTATATTTGGGTTATTTTTTTATATTTTTCTAAAATAAATCATTTTTCGATAAATTGTGAAAATTTGTGATTTTTATCGAAAATAACATTTTCATTAATTATTTTAAAAGTTTAAATTATATTTTAGTTTTTTAAAGTAAAAATTATATCAATAATATTCTAATAAATACTATTTATTAAAATTTATATAATTGTATTTTGAATTTTGATATTTAAACCTTATACACATAAAGGAATTTCCACTTTGGAAACCCGCTTTTTCATTTTGTCTCTGGGTATAATTTCAAACTCGGTTGCACCAATTATATAAATTTAATATTTAAAAGTGATGTTAATATTTTTAATAATTATAATTTGAATTATATAGTGTCTTGAACATAAATTTTATTCATTATAAATTGAAAAATATGTATAAACTAATTACAATAATTATGGTAAAAAATTAATTAATGGTGTTAAAAAAAATATATCAGTTAAAATGAGCTACCAACTTAACCAAAACAGATTTTATAACCATATTTATAACTTATAACCTCTATTAATTTATAATTATTTATTTTGGAGTTTTTTTTTCACAATAAAAATGTCGGTATAATTGATTATTTTAAAAATTCAATGTGTGTCATATCCCCCACTTATAAACGATCACCACTCTCCTCAACGTTTCAAACATACAAAACCACTTTTTTCTTCCAATACCTACACAAATAACTTAATTAATACCATAGGAACATTATCTATCCCACTTTATGATCATATATCTAACATTGTAATGATTTTGGTGCAAACCTAAAGAGGTCGTCTGAAGAAGTAGAAATGTTCTTAAATGAAAATTTTTATTTTGATTCTTATACCACCTCATTAAAATATTATTAAACCATTATTATATAATATAAATACTATTTTATATACATAGAGATGTTATTATGGTATTTTAATGGTCTATTACCATATTATCTTCTTTTAAATGGGTAAAATAATCGTCGATACTGTCTGAGGAAGATTACCGCCTTGAGAACCGATATAATTTGTTTTCCATCACTAAATTTCAATTATATATATAATAATACATTTATAAAAGTCATATTATATTATAGATATTATCCTATTATATATATTTAATATCAAAAATAAATTCTTACATTCTATTCTATTTAAAATATGATAGTGTAGCTTGTGTGTGGGGAAGACTACAACCTCACAGAGTGTTGTGATTCGTTTTTAACATTAACTTTACATAGATGGTAATAAGGATAAATTTAGTAAAGAAGTTTGATATATAGGAAAATAAATTTAGTATTTGAAATTAATATATCACCCAATTCATTACCCTTTCTTTGATTAAAGAAATGATAACATCACTCGTGCGTACGTACAACCAATCGTCCCCATGAAGTTATGTGATCCATTGTCCACGTTTGAATTTCAATAAAAATTCTCAAAATGTTTCTCATTAATAAATTTAAATTTATAAAACTGATATAATTTCTTTTATGGATGAAATATATAATATGTGAATGGACTGAACCATTCAATACAAAACACGCATTAGAAAACATGGAAATTACCACATGATGTAATAGAAATCATGAAATATTATCAAGAAATGGGTGGTAAATGTTATAATGAGATCATATATGATATTATAAATATGGATATAGTTCTGTTAGAAATTAATAACATTACTAAAATTATTTTATAGTTTTTAAAGTCGATCCCACAAAAAGTAAGCCTGAGGTAAGGGACTTCATCATAATTTCCATTCATTGAGGAATATTGTAATATTATGAACCTAAATAATTGTATATATTGTATATAAACACCGATTTTCATGTAATATAATGAATAATGAATAAAAAATTGTATTTTAATTTTTAGTTTTTATTATTTCGTCTAAGGGGATTTGACTTAAAAATTACAATGTGGTGAATAATTTTATAACTCATTTTTTTCCTTGGGTAATATTAAATTATTTTTGTCTATGAAATTAATGATTATATGTGTAAATAAATTTGAATATATAATTTTTTATTTACATTTTTATGAGTATTTAAATCCATTTCACATACTTAATTCATTGATTAACTATCACTTCAACATTATGATCACTGTAAGGGTTTATTTCATAATATTATTTTAATTGAGATTATTTATAATTGTATTTCCCAAGTAAGAAATTATTTCATAATTATTAAATAAACCCATTTTAATTTATTATACTTTGTTTATTCAAGATTTATTCATGTAATTATTCTGTATTCCTATATTTGGAGCTTAGAATGATTGACAAATTTTTTTCCATAAAATATGTTATCATTTATCTCTTCGGTTGAATGTCCCTTTTCATAAAAAACAATGTTTTATAAAAATATTTTTAAAAAAGTCTTTAATATTATATAAAATATTTATTAAATAGAAATTTACCCATTTTTTATTTTTTAATTTATTTAAAATGAATCTTTATGTGTTTTTCCGTAAAAACTATCTAGCTTTTACTGAAAATATGAAAAAAAAAATATCTGTTTTAAAATGCATGAAAATAATTTAATTTACCTCTATGATGAAAAATAAATCTTTTAAATAATACATTATATGTTTGAAAGGTTATTTTCAAGGGAAGGGATTTTGGAAATATTTTTTGAAAATTTAGTTAAAAAAATAATTTTAAAGTGAAAAGGATATTTTCCTCAAGAATGTTATTAGTGATATTTTTATTGTATTTCTATTCATAAAAAAGAAAACATTTATTTTAATTATAATCCACCAGGGATATGTTTTATTAATACCACCCTTATTATTTATCTGGATAGTTTATGATGAGTTTGAATAGAGAAATTATTGACATTATATTACTTGATTTAAATTTATAATAAATAAATTTAACAGGCAATATTCAGTTTTTTATAACCATTGGACATTAAATTTACCCTATATATCGATATTATTTATCACGTATATAAATATTTCTTAAACCATGTTTCATTTCTATATATGGTATTTTACTTTTCATGTTATATGATTGACTGGGGAAATTATTTCTAATCCTTAATCCTTTTTCAATATGGAAATTTTTTGATAAAGAATATTGTTTATGAATTAAATATATTTACAATATTGGATTATTTATTTGGACATGTAGATATAGGTTGGTCCATATTATTGAGAGCCCCTTGACACATTTGTAGACTCATAAGAGGAATCAATTCCCCAACATTAGTTAAATGGGATGCTGGTGTATACCTACCCATTAGTTTTAATATGTTTTTTGAAAGGTATTGATAGTATAGGTATCATGATTACTATGATCAGGACATCATATAATCAATAATTTCCATTAGTAATAATTCTATTATTATTATCCATGATATTTCTATAATGATTATATCTCTAGATATATTTCAATCTTAGTATATTGATTAAATGAATGTTTTTCAGTTATTTTCCATTCTATATTGTTTATCTGTTATATAATACTGATAGTCAAGTTATTTATTAAAGGTAATTTATGTTCGGATATTTACCTTTCCATGTTGATTTTTATTATTGATTGATTATAGATTCTACAATATTTAAACCTTACTAAACATTTTTTATAAACCTTATTTTATTTCATTTCCCATAAATCTAAGAACTGTACTGTGAATGATATACCAGGATATGCTAATGGAAATAGTTATATTATTAAAAAATTATGATGGAATTTTTTTATTAAACATTAATATGAGAAACATGTATATATCTGTTACTTCAAGACTAATAAACTATTCAGTTCTTTGGTATGCGGTCACTCTTGTGCCAATGTAATAATTTACATACCAGATCTGAGTTACAAGGGTTGTTTTCATTAAATATATGACTTTTAATATAAAAATATGATCTATTTTAGTGATCCTAGAATTTTTAGAGGTCATGTCTTACCAGTTACGAAAATAAACCAATAACCCATCATATTCCTTTTCAACAAAGAAAGAATTATTTACTAGTTCAACATATGAATTTTCATAGATCATGAAGACACTATATTATATCTTGGGTCATATATTATATTCAAAACATCATTAATTTTAAGAGTTTTTGGTTTTACCCTTGGGTAAAAATGGATCTAAATTAGATAAATGAGAAATTTATTACATAAAAACCGTATTTTTTCACTAAATGATAATGAAATATATATTCTAAAACACCTAGAAAGTGTATGGATAAAAATTATTATCAAATAAATTTTGGAATCTATATTATGTGTTTTAGTATAAAATTTTCTACGATATTATTTCCCACCATTTAGTCCTGTTATCTTCATGCATTTTCAAGTCCAAATTCACATTAACAACTTTAAGAGTATCAGGGTATCGAAAATCATGGATAATCATTTTTAATTACTCTTCCAGATAAATATGAACAATATCCTTAACAAACATTAAATAGTTTTTATTTAAAACTCAATCGAATGATGCACTCATAGAGGTTCTTAATAATACACTTCCCAATACTTTTTTCAAGGCTTATGTGAAAAATATAGAGATTTTTCACTCAAGGAAGGATCATTAGAAAATAAATTCTCAATGAATTCAACTCAGTGGTGAATGATATGTCTAATTGGTATCAAAGTTCTATAAATATTAATTAATTACTTTTAAAATAATTTTAAAAATAAATGATTCAAAATTCCGAAAAAACACAATATTTTCATAATTTAGCTATGAATGGTTTGATGAACCATTTATTTTTTATAGTGAACCAATTTTATATTTTATTAATATTATTGTTATGTATTAATGTAAATGTTTTTTATTATAGCCTTTTATGTTATATTTTTATATTATGGGACACGGATAAGATTTTTCATTTAGAAAAGGAATTTGTTTTTATTCTAACAAAAAAAATTTCCAAGTGTTATGTGGGATTATTTTAATGTTGAATTTCTAAATTTAAGAATTTAAATTTGTTAAAATGATAAAAAATTAATATCACTATATAAAAATTATATTATGTAGAAATATTTTTTTTATAAAAAGTATTTTTTTTTTGAATAGTGAGAGATGCAGTTTTTAAAAATACCACAATTTTCATGAAATCATTGTTGTATATGCATTCCTTATAAATATGAAACCATTTTTATTAAAAAAGAATGAATTTATAGTGTGAAATGATTTCATTGAAATTAATATATTTAATTTAGTAATCTATTCATGACTTTTCGGATCATAAGTAATATTTTGTTATAACAAAATTGTATTTTGGTCATTTTACTTTAATTAAGTATTCATAAGAATCCAGCTAGTTTTTTATTATTTTGAAATTCAAAAAAATATTATTTTTTGACCACAAATCAATAAATATAAAGGGATAGAATACTATTCATTATTTTTGTCTGAATTATTTATTATAACAGAAAAATGAATTTTTTTCTAAAAATTATTTTTTGTTTTGTTGATCATACCTTATTAAAATTTAATTTTTACCACCCCTAGAAATTGATCTTTGTAAAATGGTTTTAAAATTTGGAATAATAATTTCCAAAGTAGGTAATAAATTTCATTTAACATTCATAATAAAAATATATTACTATATTAAAATTTATCCACCTAGGTAAAGGCCAAATGTCGTAAAATTTTCCTCCCTGGAGATAAAGTAACAAAAAAAAACAAAAACAATTAACCTTAAATTGGTGTATAGAAAAATTATTTTCCATACCATTATATCATGTGAATTTTTACCCATATTGTATCCACTTTTTGTCAAATTAAATTCCCTTTTCCTCGTGTTTCATATTCAACGAAGATTTTGATTGTATCGAAGATTAAAAATCAGAATTCTCTCAATCTATACCATCCAAGTTATATGTTCAATGTTAAGTATATGATGTTGGGTTTTATCCTCAATAAGAGGATAAAAACATACCTACCCATATAGATTTCCAAGGAACAACATAGGTTTATTAAATCTTGGATGACTCAAGGTTTAATTCATTTGGTTCAAGAGGTGATTTGTGAGAATAATCAAAATGACATTGATTCTAGAATTTACATTAATATGTACATGTAAAAGGATTATTTTAGGGTTGAATGGGATTTCATTTTAAGGGTAAATTTTATCATGGGATTATATTCTTCTGAAAGTTATCTCTTTTTCAATGCTTTAGCTCTACACAGTTATAAAAAATCATTATAAGAAAGCAATACATGTACTTTAAGGTAGCATGTGGACTCAAATAAGAGTATTTACTCTCCCAAAACTCATTTATACTCATCTAGGATGTGCTAAGCTGGTGTATTAACCAATAAATTTACTTAGGAAGAATTTTTCCAAACTACAATAAGAATATGGATGAACATATTTCCGACCCTATATTCACTGATGTTAACATTAAAATTGTTAATGGAAGTTGTATATCTATACATGGAATCGATAATGTTATAAGGGAATATATTAAATGGGGTGATAAATTGGTGAACTAGGGTAAGAGTTACTTTTATATGGTAATAAATTGTTTAAACAGGAGGATAACAATCTGGAATGTATGTTGGACATGCATAGAGGGACCTTTTCGATATAGTATTTGGTAGCCTCGGTTATACTAAAAAAACTAATAATTCACAACTTTGATAAGGTAGTTATTAGAATCACATGTGATATCATGAATTGGAAGAAAATATTTCTATCATTGGGAGGGATAATTACCCTAGTCAATAGTGTTCTCACATCAATACCAATGCATTTCCTCTTAACTAGGAAAGTTCCAAATAAGGTAATATCCGACTTGGAGAGATTTATGGTTTAATTATTATGGGCTGGTTAGATGGATAGAATGTAACACTAGGAATTATGGAGTAGTTTGGATATAACTATATCTAAGGGTTTTCAATATGAGGAGTGTCTTTGAGACCATAAGGGGAATGCATGCAAAGAAAGTATGAGTGGTTATCAGGGGGAAACCCCATTTGGGCATTAATATACAAGAAACTTGTGGCAACAATTTGAAAATGAAGAGATCATGGACTTTAATGATCTATAAAATGATCTATACATATATATTACCTATATAATCATACTCAATAGATGATGGGATGAGGAGACATCATGTTCTTATAGCCCAATTGGTTGGGGATCTTTCTAGGATTTACATGATGCTAAAATCCAAACATAACATTTAAATAATAAAGTGAATATCACTATTTAATTCATGCTATCCTCGATTAGGATCAATGAGTCATTTTTGATAATATTGTGGTAAACTCTAATTCAGACAAGTGTGTATTCACGAGTTATTCTTCAGTTGTCTTCTTGGTAAATGATTTTATTCAATTTCATGGGGACCATAATGACCCAAATGTATGGGGTGATATATTTTAATGAAAATAGATTAAAAAAATCAATTTTTGGGTATGGTGTGTATGTAATAAGGAACTTATAACTAAGGATAATATCCAATGTTTGGTAGTTATCCTTACTTGAAGGTGTCTATACAGTAGAGAACTGAGGATCGCAACTACAGAACATATATTCATTGAATGTTAATGGGTCTGTTTGGTGTGGTCTTCATTTGGGGTGTTCACTGTGCTGGATTCCCATGACATCTCAATTGGGACATTTCTCCATTTCTGGTTCCAGGTTGTTGGAAATCATGGTTTCGAGAAAAAATTAGGAATGATAAATCTCACGGCGAGCTACTAGACTATAAATTGAATGAGTAATGAAGCATGACCAAAAGAAAAAAATACTTACATGAACGAGTATTATTTTAAAAAATAAGAACATACATATTGATATGTTAATGATTTACAAGGATTGGGAGAAAACCCCCTCCCAAAGACCCCACATGGAATCTTGTTCATCCAAAATGATGGCCAACAGTCCGAGGAAAGGGATGTGGCTTTAGTGGAATCCTAATCAATAGGGAATAAAACATAATAATGATGTTTGTTGACTCATTAGTGTCATCTGATGTGGAGGGGTGACCTAAAAAAATAGGGGATCATTCATCATTCCTTTTCTGCTAACTTTGGAAGAGGAGAATCTCTTCAAGAAGAAGCTTATTCAATATTTACCAGCCTCTGGGTATGAAACTAGAGAAATACTATTCTTGGATTAGTTGATATAGAATCTTTTACAATTTAAAGTTCCCTATAAGGTATTGAATCCTTCCCTTGGTCTATAGAGTATTCTATCTGAAGGTGCAAGGGGATCTTGAGCTACCAAACAGATTTCTTACCTACATGGAATGAAGGGAATGTAGTTTCTAATTTCATAGTAACTAATGTGATACAAAGTGAGATTATTTTTTATTTTTCTAATCTTTAGTCCTTTCCTCCGGAGTGGGTTAACAATATTAGAGAAGAATCCCTTTAGCTCCACAATTTTAAGCCTTCAGGCTTGGGATCCCTTTGTAGTCCTCATTTATACTCCTATATTATATTGTTAATAATAACAATATATTATTTGTAGATTAGTAAAAAAAATTCAATTAATTTTATGGGAAAAACATAATCTTCATCCCTTCTATCCATTTCAAAATGAATATGCCGCTTATTGAAAACAAGGATGTTCTTTGCTGGAAATGGTGTTTGCTTTTTGTTTATTATCAATCTTCATTGGGTTGATCAAGGATTTTTCTTGTAAGTTAGTCTTTCATTTGAGGATGAAATTAGTATTGGAGGTGTACAAGTTCCCAATGTTTTCCAAATTTTTGGGCCTCAAAAGTGAGGGTTTGTTTTTTGGAAATAAGGGATTTATGCATAGTAGTGAAAAAAATGTAGAATGGGGATGGAAATCAAAAAACTATGGGAAACACACGACATAGGACACGAACTACATACAATGTTACAAGAATAGTTCCCAAATCAAGAATTTTGGTATACGGAATATCAATCTTTTAAGTAGGGTAGTACATTATTGAGTTGAGTAGTACATGGAGCTGGGTAGTACATGGTGGAGTTGATCTGTACATAGAGGAAGATGGATAGTTTGTGGAAGCATTACGTGGATCACTCGTGGTATGTAGTGTCGTGTGGTTTGCTGAGAAAGAAGGATATTTCACGGAGGATAAGTTTTCAAATGAGCAGTACACAAAATAGTAGATTACATTTTCAACAGAAAAGTGGGACTTCACTAGAGCATCTATCTTTAATTTTGGATCCTTGATTTAATGAAAACCTAGTGATAAATCCTTTATGTCAATAAATAGAGTTCAGATACATCCCAATTCATTAAGCAAGTAGGATTCAATGGAAGTGATTCGAGGGATGAAATTTTCTATCCCTAAAAGCTTTTAAAGGTTGTGTGTCTTGCATAGGTTACTTTGATAAGATCTAGTATTCCATAACTAGTAAAGATATGTGGATTTTGGTATAATTGAAAATATTTTGGCATATTCCCCTTGAATGAATCCCTTAGTATTGAACGATGTAAAATTGGTGTGTCTTCACTTTTGAATGTGATTTCTTGACTTCTCCTATTTCTCATCAGACAGGTTCTACAGGTTCCAAACAATGTGGGAACAAGATCCATCTGTTAAAAAAATAATTTGACACTCTGATTCATTTCTCCCCTATTAGGGTGTTCCAGGGTCATTGTTGTTTTATCAAAGGGTAATGGTTATTGGTGTAAAATTTTACCTTCATTCTTCTAATAGATAATATAGTAAATTCTATGGGAGTACCAATATTTGATAGAGAAAATATTTATATATAGAATAATATGATGAGATCTCATATAATATCTCTTTGAAATGATTTCAAATTAGACACTATACAAGGAATACATGTCATTGTTCCAACTCGGATGTCTATATCTCATACAGACCATAAAATGCCTGATGTAGTTTCAAAAGCACATAATTCCCTAATTAAAACCTTTTCTGATCATATATATCTATATGGGATGATTTTACATCATCCAAGTATATATTTTAAAAACTAGAGAACATATATGAAGGAGACAACAAAGTGCGGGAGGCGAAACTTCATATTTTTTCCAAATAGGTTCGATGATCTGAACATGCATCTAGTTGAAAATGTAGATGAATTATTAATTTATTTCATGATGTTTTTTTGAGATATACGAAGATATGGTGACGAAATAAAATACATTAATATTGAAAAGAAGGTACTAATAAGTCTTCCACCGATTTTTAATGTCACGGTATCAGTCTTTAAGGAAATAGATCTATTTAAACATTCATTGGATGATCTACTATGTAGTTTTGTGGATTATTAAATGAGTATCAAACCTAATGACGAAACAACTCATGTAATCAAGGAAATGTAATTCAAATCCATGGAAAAACTCGAAATTTCAAGAGATAGTGTTGACGAAGATAATGAGGGAAAATAAATTCTTTCTCTCATTTCAATGAAATTCTAGAAGGGAATAAGGAAATTTAATGACCAGTTTACTATAGCTTGATTTCATTTTTTAAGAGTTAGGCACATTTCCTCTGGGTTCCCAAAAAATATTTATGATGAACAAGTGACATTGGATACATTCAAAGGCCTCAAAAAATGCATTTCAAAAAGAGAGACTTCATATATGGAATGAAATTACAAAGAAAGTGTTTTTTATGAAGTAGATGACGGGAAAGAGAATTATTTTTGGAAGAAGAAACATAATTCATTTCTAGAATCCACGCTTCGATCATGACAACAATTGAAGAAACAGAACCATCAAAAGATAAAACAATTGATAATCAGTTGAGTAATAATTCCCATCCCAAGTTGCAAATTAAGGATGCTTTTGGGAAACATGAGAATAAATAAAAGAGATATAGTAAGGGGGAGAAATATTTTATGAATAATCTGAATATGTTGATCAGTTTGAAGCTGAAATTGAATTTCATGAAGAATTTTTGTAAGTACAGTCATCAGTCCTTGAAATCATATAAAATGTTGTGAAATTAAAACTCATAATTGAAGAAGAGGGAAATTTTATCAATGAACTACCTAAATACATGAAAATAAGTACAAGATTATTGATCATCTAAAGGAACAATATGTTAATCTAAAGAGTAATCTCGAAAGTGAATCTATCTAAAATTAAACTAAGAAGAAAATATAGTTCATAAAATTCTCAGATGCTGAGTTACTGGAGAGAGATAAGAATGGTTCTGATGGAGATAAAAAGATTATGAATGACCAAATACATGCATGAAAGGTTGATAATGGAATCATATGTCATGAAAAAACATCGAATGATGGGAATAAAATAAGTTAAAATAAAGACAAGATGAAAGTTGGACAGGTTGAAAATTTACATTAAGTGATGAAGAAGAAACCCAAAATTAAAACTAGGAAGAAGAACTAAAAACTATTCTTAGGAATCCTAATATGATTGGTAGTGTAACTAACCTCCTAATTAAATTGATATAAGAATAAATATAACTGAAAAGACACTCCCACTTATGAAATATCAATTATATGGCCATCTAGGCCATATGTTGTCTTACTGCGAAGAGGCACGAAGATACTATAATGAGGAAAATATAGGAAGTCAACAAAGGAGAGAAGATTCATATCCTAATTATTATATAATAAATTGTTTCTAGGCATATTGTTTTTATTGTTCTAAATTTTTCTATAAAGATGATGATTGCAGGCAGAGGAATGACACCATCAACTCATACAAAACTCTTAGGCATGTAAAAACTTGTCAGTCAGATGGTGTTGTTATTTAAAATAGGTTTTTTCCTCTGAAATAAGAGTATAAGTACGAATAAATTATTCACCTGGAAACAAAATTATAAAAACCATCATTATCCTTCACTCAAACTGATATTTCTTGGAAGGGAAAAAAGATAAAAAATACAACATTGTAGATGTATCTCTTAAGGCTACTAAGAACAAAATTACATTGAATCCTGATAGTGGATTCATATAACATATGATGTAAAATAAAGATTAATTAATTAATATAATGAAAAAGGATGATGGAATACTGATTTTCGATAATGATGGTGCTCTGAAGATCAAAGGTAGTGGAAGTACTGAACTTGCTAATGGAGAGCTGAAGAATACTATAGTTCTTTATGTGGATGGATTGTGTCACAAACTCTTGAGTGTGAGTCAAATACATGAATCATGATTTATAGTAACATTTAATAAAAAATTATGTACTATCAAAGGGAATACAAGGAATTCTCCCATTAAAGGATGTAGAATAGATACAAACTTATATCAGGTTGATAGTAAAGAGAATAATTATTCCTTGATAGTTAATGAAGAGAACAACTTATGGCACCAGAGGATGGGTCACATCAATCATCAAGATATGGAGAAGTTATATAAACTTAATATTTTCATGGATATTATAAATCTAAACCAGGAGTGAAGACTTGTGATTTTGGAATACACAGAAAGTTGGTGTGTTGTTCATATCATCCAAAGATGAAAAGAGAGTAAAATCATTTTAATCTCATTCAAACAGATGTATGTGGTCAGATATATGTTTCTAGAATATATGGAGAATGTTATTTCATCTGTTTCATTGATGATTATATAAGAATGTATTGTGTGATGGTTATGATCAAGAAATAACTAATGGTTTCTTGCATGAAAACTTATCAGTGAATTGTTGAGAATGATACTTGTTGGAAAATAACTATCTTGAGATCTGAAAATTATGGGGAATGAACATCAATTGAGTTTGAAAATTACCAGGAGAATCATGGAATAAAAAATATGGTGGATTCTATGAGAACTCCACAACTAAATGGAGTTGTTCAACATTGATGTTGACAGGTGAATAGTAAAACTATGCTGATTGAGATTTGTATTTCTTGCCATTTTTTGAATGAGGCTATTGGAACTACAATTTATATCTAAAACCAAACAGGGAGATCTGTGGTGGAAACAAAGACACCCCATGAGTTATGGAGTGTAATGAAGACCTCTTTAAAGTATTTTTATGTTTTCAAAAGTAGATACCTTGTCCAGAACAAATATGGAAATAAAGGAATGTATGATGATGATGAAAATGAAGGAGTATTCCTCAGATATTCAATGACAAGAAAATTTGTCAAATGGTTCAATAAACGTCTTAGAAAAATTGTGGAATGAATTGATGTGATGATCATAGAATATAAAACCACAAATGCTTCAACAACTTTTTCTACTGATGTGATAGAATATGAGGAAGAATGTGTTCATGGAACATATCCAAATATAGAAGTAGAGGAAGTTGTGTATAAAACAAATGAAGTTGCATATGACTTATGATGTTGACTCAGAAGACGAATCTGATGTGGAAACTATGGCTGATTAAAATTCATCTCAAACTGACAAGATAAATTGAAGAGAAAAACACGATTAACACAAAATCATTTGGGATTGTATAGCTCCCACATTAACAAAGATAATGATGAATAGTCCACAATATGCATTCCTATCAATTTTGGAAGCATCCTCATTTGAAGAATCTAGAAAGAATGACTCATGGGTTAAATCCTTGATTGATGAGTTGGATCATATCAATAATAATCAAACATGGGATCTAGTTCAGAGACCCAAAAAACCACAATGTGATTAGTATGAAGTATATTTTGAAAAACAAATTTGATGAGAATAGAAATATGATCAGAAATAAGTCCTGGGTGGTGTGTAAAGCTATTCCAAGATTGAATGCATTGATGTGGAAGAAGCATTTTCTTCAATAGTTGTAATGGAGTCAATCAGACTATTTCATTCCATATAAATTCAAAGAGGATATAAAGTGCATCAAATGGATATATAGACATCTTTCTTAAATGGTGTTCGTGAAGAATAAATAAACATTGAACAACCAATGGATTTTATTCTATGAAATGATGAAATGATGGTCAACATATTAAAGAAGGATATATGTGACCATAAGAATCCAACACAAGCAAAATACTCTCGGCTGTATTATTATCTAAGTATGATCAAATTTAAAATAAGAGGAGTGGATCAAAATCTAGATGGGAATAATTATAAGAAAGATCAATTTATGGGTTTGCTGTTTTTAGGTGATATTATATTTGTTGGAAGTAGGTAGGGATTAGTGGATGATTTTTTCAATCACCTAAAATAAGAATATGAAATGTCTATGATTGGTGAACTCATATAATTCCTGGGGCACCAGGTGATTCAAAGGAATGTCAAAACATTCATTTCTCAAGAAATGTATACACAAGAGCTTCTAAAAATATTCAATATGCATGATTCCAAAACAATTTTGACTCCGATATTAGTTAGGATAATACAGGGAAAGCATAAAGATGGGACATATGTAGATCCCATAATGTAGAGGAGAATCATTGGAAGCTTATTATAGTTGATAGGGACATGAGAAGATATAGTCTTTGAAACATGTGTAGCATCCCGATTTAAATGTTATAATAGAGAAGAACATATGGTAGTGGTGAAATGAATCATGAGGTGCATTCAAGGTTATCACAATTATGGATTATACATTGATGCTGGAAATGATAATGAACTTTTAGCATTTTATGATACTTTCTGGGATGGAAATGCGGTGGACAGAAAATCGACAACTGGTGTGTAATTCTACAATGGTATGAAATATGTTGGTTTTTTGAGTAAGAAATAGGAAATCACTTCCCTCAGTACTATATAAACTAAATATATCTCTGATACAAAGGCTTGCACACAACTAATATGGATGAAGAAATAACTAGATGATATTTTTAATGAGTTGAAACAACAAGTTGGGATTCACTGTCATAAAAAGAGTATAATTGATCTCATGAAGTATATTATACTACATTCTCATATGAAACACATTGAAATCTGATATCAATTCATCAAGGAAAAATTTGAACAAGGAATGATTAATATAGAACATTATGGAAATGATGATTAAGTTGCTAACATACTAACCAAGAAATTTCCCACACATGTGTTTGAGAATCATACGTTTAACCTCACTATTCATCCACCTCCCCATTCATTAAGAGTATTATACGTCCCCTCTCCCCAATTTTTATATCTATTTTAATTTATTTTTTCATGTATTGTTAATTTTTGGGGGAGATACGATCCCAAGGTAGTGTAATTTGAGCTCAATAAGTAAAAATTTGAATCTTTCAGTTAATATTAAATGGGTGAGAATGGATAAATTAAATATTAAAGATAATTAATAAGGTATAAAGGAAGCTAATATGGAAAAAAGTGGATAATGATGTGTTTTTATGGTTTTAAAAGATAAATCATGGAGTTGCAATGTGGGAGAATGAGAGTGGAAAAATAAATTTTGTGTTATGAGAAAACCACTGGAGCTTACTTTGACATATTTAAAGCATTCCAATACATGAGAATCGATTACATGATTACCCTCTTTTTTTCAATAATTATTATCATTCACATAGACATAGAGTGTAGATTTCTATGTTGTTTCTTTCGTATCATGTTTTTTATTTTTTCAGGCACTTTGTTGAATTTTTCTATAGATTACCAAAAACCCAAAGAGAGAGATCTTTTGAACCAATTTAGTTCTTCGATGGAAATGGAGAATGGTTTTCGTTTGTTTTAAATCCTCATTGGGTTGATGGTGGATTTTTAAAGGAAGGTGGTATCAAATTTTAGACTGAAAGAAGTATTTGTGGTGGCATAGTTTCCTAGCATTATCCAAATTTTTGGGCCTCAAAATCGGGAGTTTTTTTGGGGAAGGAATGATTTGTTCATAAGAGTGAACAAGATGCTTAATGGTGAAAGAAGTCAATAATGTAATGGAAACTCATAGCATGGTACATGGACCACATACAATTTTAAGGATATAGTTCATGGATCATGAATTTTGGTACGCGGAATAGTGAACTATGAACCACAAAGTAGAAATGTTACGTGTACCTCATAGTAGGAATGGTTTGTAGATAAAAAGAGGATCACAGTAAATATTATTTTTCATGGTATGTATAAAATTAAGTATAAGGAATGATTATTCATAGGATGGCGTGCCATTTGTGCAACTGAGGCCTTGTTTTGTGAAGCTGTGAGCGGTGTTGCTTGCGGAAATAGGGCGGTGAGTTATTACCACTGCGTACAGAGAATTGTGGTACGTGGACTGCATAGGGGATATGGTTCAGAGGAGATAAATAGTATGTGGTGAAGTCTATGCTACAATGAATATTTGGTAAGTATTGGTTAGGAAGAGTTTTCGAATCTATCATCCAATATATGGAGCATTAATCCCCTAATTGGAATACGAGATTGAATTTTAAAATTTGGGGGGATTTCAGTGGTGTCTAGAGTGGTTCTCCAGAATAAAACATCATGAATGAGGTTCTAATTAGAAATTATAAGGAAGTTTGTGAAGTGGGAAGTGGTTTACAAGATGAAATATCTATATAGGAGAGCTAGTACATGGAGGAAGAACTCAGTCCACAGATCTCTTGAAGTTTCTGGAGAGTAAGCGAAGACAGTATAGTGAGGAAGCTATTATAGAATATAGATCAAGGATGTTTGCGGAGGAATATATCCATACATGGAGCAGGGTGGTACATAGTGGGGATGAATAGTACATAGAGGAATAAGTTGAGTTCATAGAGGTTGTATACGAGGCAATCGTAGTAAGTGGTGTAGTGTGGTACATGGAGGAAGAAGGCTAGATTGTTGAGGAAAAGTTCATCTATGAGCACTACAAATAATAGTAGATTACATTTGCAAGGGAAAAGGGTGATTTTAACAGAGAATCTATCTACATTTGATGATTTCAGATTTAATGAAAACCCTATGAAGAGAACTTCGTTTCAATAAACTAAGGGTAGATACTTCTCAATACAGTGAGAAAGGAGGAGTTAATGGAAGTGATCTGAGGGATGTAGTGTCCTATTCAAAAAACATTGTACAGGCAGTGTGTCCGGCATAGATTTACTAAGCTATACAATTCTATTCCCTAAAAATTTAATATTAGGGGATTCTGTTATGACTGAAAACCTATCGACATATGGTTCTTGGATGTATCCCATAGTGGTGAACCTTGTAAAATTGTTATATCTTTTCATTGCATGTGATTGTTTTTTCTTATCTTCCTCATTAGACCGGTTTAACAGGTTCCTACCAACCTGGGAACAAGATCCATCTATTTAAAATTAAAATATGACACCCTGATTTACCCCTCCCCTCTTATGTTTCTTTAGGGTCCTTCAAGTGGTTTTATTGGGTAAAGGTTCATTGTTTTAAATATGACATTCATTTCTTCAATGGAGAATATAGTAAATGGTAGGGGAGTACCAATATTTTATGGAAGAAACATTAACATATGTAAGAATAGTATGATATCTATTCTAATATCTCTTGGAATGGAAGTCATATCTTCTACTGCCCAAGGAATACAAGTCATTGATCCAACTAGGATGTCAATGACTCATACAAATTGTAAAATGCAAGATGTAGATGCAAATGTGTTGAATTCCATCACTACAGCTCTTTCTGATCAGATATATCAAAATTTGATGATTTTTTAGTCATCAATGTTTATGTGGGAAAATGGAGAACATATGTAAAGGAGACAATAATATTATGGGGGAGAAACTCTATGTTTTTAACAACCGGTTTGATGATTTGAAAATTATTCATAATGAAAATGAAGATGCATTATTTAATTGAATTACTAATGTTTTTGGAGAAATATGATGACTTTTTGAAGAGGTCAATGCAATTGATATTGTAGTGAAAATCATGAAAATACGTCCACCTCTATGCAATGAAATGGTGTCATCCCTTAAGGAGAGGGATCTCTCTAAGCATTCTTTGGTTGATCTGCTGAGGATTATTTTGGCTTATAAAATGAGAGTCAAAGATGAGCATGAAATAACTCATGTAAACAAAGAAATGGAATTCAAATCCATGTACAAAAATTAAATTTTAATAGATAGTTTTTCTTGATAATAATGATAAAAATGAAATTATTTCTCCCAATGAAATGAAATTCAAGAAGGGAACATGTAAATTTAAAAGGATGTTACCTATGTCTTGTTTTCATTGTGGAAGCGTTAGGCACATTACCACTTAGTTCCCAATAATTTTTTATTATTAAGAATGAAAAAATAGAGTCATTCACGAGCCTTAGAAATTTTTTTCAAAAAGGGAGACTTCAAATATTGAAAAAAATCACAATGAAAGATTTTTTTCATTGAAGAAAAATATCAGTACATTGAATTATTTGAGCTAGAAGAACCAGAATTTACGTATTTAAACAATGTGTCCATGAATTCTATAATTGAAAAAATAGAATCATCAAAAACAAAGGTGGAGAAAATTATTTGAACAATAATTCCAACCCAATGTTTCAAATTAAATATTCTTTTGGGAAACTTGAGAATAAATGTTAGAGGTGTAGTATGTGGAGTGAAATCGTGGAAGAATCAACAGAATATATTGATAATATTGATGTTGAAATTGAATGACTTGAATAATTTTTGAATGTACTATCATCAATCCTCGAAATTATAAAAATTAAATTGGAATTAATATTCAAAATTGATGAATAGGGAAAAGAAATCAATGACCTTACCTCTTGACTAGAAGAGATGTCCAAGAATATTGAACGTCTAGATGAAGAAGCTGTTACTCTGGGCAGTAAAATTTGATGTGAATCAATCTCAAAAGATTCTAAGAAGAAAATACAGTTTAGATAATTCTGAGAAGCTGAGTTGCTGGAGAGAGCAGATCATGGTTCCGATGGAGTTGAAATGATTTTGAATGACCAAAGTCTTGTGTGAATGGGTAATAGTGGAATCAGTTGTGATGATGATGAATCTAATGATGGAAATAATATAAGTCAAAATAAAGACAAGATGAAAGTTGGACAAGTTGAAAAGTCACCTAAAGTGCTGAAGAAGAAACCCTAAATTCAAACTAAAAGGATAACTCAAAAATATTCTAAGGAATCTTGAGATGACATGTAGTCAAAATAACCTCCTAAGGAAATTGAAATGAGAATTAATATAAGTTATTTCCCTTCAAATTTATGAAATGTCAATTCTTCTTCAATTTGGGCCATACATTATCATACTATGAAGAGGCATGAATATTCATGAATGAGGAAGAGATAGGAAGTCAACAAAGAAGAATTAATTCATCTCCTAATTCTTATAGAATAATACATTTCTTTGTATATTTTTTTAGTGTTTGAACATTAACCAAAAATATATTGATTACAGGTAGAGGAATGGAAGAAATAACTCATATATAACTTAATGACAAGTCAATAGTTTTCAACAAGATGATGTTTTTCATTCAAATAGGTTTTCTCTTCTTGAAGTAGAGTGTGAGTATGAAGAACCTATGAACATGGAAAATAGATTTGGAAAAACCATATTTATCCTTCACTAAAATATATATTTCCTAGAAGGAATAAAATAAATTTCAAAAATAAAACTTCACCAATGTTGATATTATGGTTATCAAGATTAATAGTACATGGATTATTGATAGTGAATGATCATCCCATATGATGGGAAATAAATATCTATTACTGAATATCATGATAAATATTAATTGAATAGTGGTGTTTGGTAATAATGGTGCCATGAAGATCAAAGGTAGTGGATGTACTAAATGGCTAATAGAAAGCTAAATAAGACTGAAGTTCTTTATGTGAATGGATTAAATCACGTCCACTTGAGTGTGAGTCAACTCTATGACTTAAGGATTATAGTAACATTTAATAAAAAAAGGATGTACTATTAATGTAAATACATATAATTATATCATTAAAGGATATAAAACAAATGGAAAATTATATCTGTTTGACAGAAAAGAGATCATTTTTTACATGTTAGTTGAAAAAAGTAAAACTTATGGAAAAAGAGATTGGGTCACATCAATAAAAAATATATGGAAGAGATATCTAAACTAAAGACTGTCATGGATATTCCAAATCCGAATAGTGAATGAGAGAAGACTTGTTATGCCTTCATATGAGGAATGTTGGAGTGCAGTTCATATCATCCAAAGAAGAAAAGAGAATCCAATTTTTTGATCACGTCCATTTAAATGTATGTAGTCTGATAATTTTTTCAAGAATATATTGAGAAATTTATTTTTTTCCTTTTCATTTCTTATTATAGTATAATGGATTGTGTGATGGTTATACATATGAAATGAAATGTTCTTGATTTCATGATAATTTATCACTGAATTTCTGAGAATGAAACATGAAGGACAATAAATGTTTTTCATTATGAAAATAGAGGGGAATAAATATCGATTGAGTTTGAAAATTACCTGGAGAAACATAGAATATAACATGAGGTGGATGCTGTGAGAACTCCACAGGATAATGGAGTTGTTGAGCATTGAAATCGACAGGTGAATACTATGTAAAGAACTATGATGATTTAGAGTCGTACCTCTTTCCATTATTGGAAGGAGGATGTTCAAAATTAATTTTATATCCAAAACTAAAGGGAACGTCTATGGGGAAAACCAAGACAACCTATGAGTTATGGCATGGAAGGAAGACCTCTTTGATGTATTCTTGTGTTTTCAAAAGTATTTTCTTTATCCAAAACAAATAAAAACAACAAGGAAAGTAAGGTAATGCCGAAGATGAAGGAATATCCACCAGATTTTCAATGAGTATAAACTCCTAAGAATGATTCATTAAATGTCTAAGAAAAATTGTGTAAAGTATTGATTTGAAGATCATAGTATATTAAACATTAAATTCCATAAAACGTTTGTCCACTAATGAGATAGAATATGAGGAAGAATGTGGGTATGGAACAGAACCAAATATAGAGGTATATGAATTTATCGAAAACACTCATGAATAACATCATGAGGTTGACTAAAAAGAAGAATCAAAAAGAGAAAGCATGGATTAATAAAATTAATTTAGACCTCACAAGATCAATCAAGGAGAAAAAATTGGTTAATCCAAAATCATAGGGAATTGGAAAGCTCCCACACAAATTAGGATAATGAGGAATAATTAAAAATATGAATTATTTTCAGTTTCAGATCCGAACTCATTTTAAAAAGTTATAAAGTTTGAATCATGGGTTAAATCCATGAATGAAGATTTGGATCATATCATTAAGAATAAAACATGGGACCTAGTTAAGAGGCTTGAAAACCACATTGGGATTGGTTTGAAGTGGATTTTAAAAAAATTGATGAGCATGGAAATATGATCAGAAATTAAGTATTCCTAGTGTATAAACATTGTTCCCATATTGAAGGTCTTCATATTGATGAATCATTTTCTCCAACAGGTAGACTATAGTCAACCAGACTATTTATTTCCATGAAAATTAAAAGAGGATAAAAAGATTATCAAATGGATGTCTATATGACATTCTTAAATGGTGTTCTTGAAGAATAGGTGTACATTGAAAAATTAGTGGGTTATCTTCTTGGAAATGTTAAAACCAATGTATAAAGATTATATAAGTCTCTCTATGGTCTGAAGAAGTAACCACGATTGTGGTATTATCAGTTGGATTCTTTTCTAAGGAAGCTTTAATTTTAAAGAGTAGGAGTGGATCGAAATCACTCTGTCAATAATTCAAAAAAATACTAGTTTATGGTTCTTCTGTATGTAGATGATATTATATTTAGTGAAAGCAGGAAGGGATCCATGGATGAATTTTCCAATCATATGAAATTAGAACACGAAATTTCTATTATTGGAGAACTCATATACTTATTGGGGCTATTGGTGATTCAAAGGATATACTATACTTTTATTTATCAGGAATAGTATGAATGATAGATGATGTAGAATTTCAATATTCATGATTCAAAACCATAGTTGACTTCAATTTTTGTTAGGAAAATACTTGGAATGGATGAACATGGGACATCAATAGATCCCACAATGTTGAGGAGAATCATTGGAATATTATTCTACTTTATTGTGACATAAAAAAAATAATTTCCTTGCAACATTATTAATGGCCCACTTTTAAATTAGTTTGAAGGAAGAACATATTAAAATAATAGAAATAATCATGAGTTACATTCAACGTACACACAGTTATCTCTTATAATTTGATACAAGAAAATATAATTAATATTCATCATTTTCTAATGGTGTATGGGCTGGAGATGTGGTGGATATAATATTCACAAGTGGTGGAGAATTATTCATTTGAAAGAAATGTGTGGTCTGGTTGAGCGAGAAATAAGAAATCCCTTCTCTTTGTACTACTGAATCTAAATATGTCTTTACTATAATGAGTTTCCTTTAACTTATTTGGATGAAGAATCACCTAACTGATTTTAGAGATGGGGTGAAATAGCTAATGGGGATTCATTGCTATAATTAGAGTGCAACAAATCCCATTGAGAATAATATTCAACATTCTCAAACAAAACACATTAAATCAAATATCACATCGTCAAAGAAAAATTTCAAGAATGAATGATTAAGATGGATCATGTTGGAACTGACGATCAAGTGGTTGACACACTGACCAAGTTTTTGTCAAAACATGTGTTTGAGAAGCTTTGGTTTAACCATAGTGTTCAGTAACATCTTTGGGAATGAGGAGGTTACAAAGTCCCCTCTCACTAGTTTTTATAACTATTTTAATCTTTTTTTTAATGTATTGTTCATTTTTGGGGGAGATACGATCAATGAGAGTGTGCTTGGAGCTCTTCAAGTAAATATTTGAATCATTGGGTTTATTTCCAATCAGTCAGAATGGTAAAATTCAGCAGTAATGAGAGAGGAGAATAGATAAAGGAGGAGAATCTTGAGGAAGGGGGATAATGAAATGTTTTTATGGTTTAGATATTAAATTCAATAAGTCTTAATTGGGTAGAGTGAGAATGAAAAAAATTGGTTGTTATGATAAAAATGTTAGAGCTTAATTAGATATCATTAATGAATTCCAATACATGAAAATCCAATTCCTCAATTCCCTCTTGTTCTCTACAATGATAATTTCTCATGTAAATATAGAGCATTGTCAGATGAGTGGTCTTTTTCATTTTAGGTAGTGATGGTTGAAAGTTCTTCATTGAATTATTCTATAAATTTCCAACAAACCCAAAGGGGGAGATTGTTGGAACCAAGGTTTTTCTTTGTTGAAAATGGAGTATGGTTTTTGTTTGTTGTCAATCATAATTTTTTTGATCAATGAGTTTTCTAGGAAGGTGGTCTTGGGTTTGAGGCTGAAAATAGTATTAGAGGTGGTGTTATTTCCCAGTGTTTTCCAAATTTTTGGTCCTCATAATTAGGATTTTGTTTTTGGTAATAGATTGAGGATCAAAAATGTTAGTATGTGTAAGATGACATCATAGGGGACAATGCGTGAATGGTATGCAGAACATGTAGGAGGAATGGTTCGTAGAGTGAAGTAGAATCATGGTAATGAATTTCACTTCATAGGATATCTCGCATTATATAGAAGGCATGATAGTTCTAGGGATGTCATGTAATTCATGAAAATGTGGTGGTGTTTTAAGACGCCATAAAAGGGTTTAATTTGTGGAAACGAGGGGTAATTTGTGCTGATGTATGTGGATAATGGTGGTACATAGATTTCATAAGGGATATGGTTCACAGGAGATTCACGGTATGTGGTGAAGGCGATTCCACAACGAAGATTTGGTAAATATCGGTTAAGTTCATTTTTTGGATCTATTTTCCAATTGAAGGAGCACTAATCCATTAATTAGAATAAAAGAATGTCATTAAAAACCCAGAAGGATTTTGGTTGAGTTTCGAGAGGTTCTCCATAATACATCCTCAAAAAGGAGGGATTTGATTATAAATTTAGATAATTACATGATGTGTGAAGTGGTTTTTCGGAAGACATGTCTATATAGGAGATACAAAACACTGAGGAAGAATTTGTTCCATAGATCTCCTGTATTTTGTGGAGATCATGTAGAGATAGCATGTTGAGGAAACTCTTACAGTATGGGGAGTTGAGAAGTTCAAAATAGAATAAATAAGTACAGAGAGTTGGGTAGTATGTGATTGAGTTGAGCAGTACATAGAGGAAGAAGTCATGTTCACAGAGGAAGTACACTAAGCACTTGTGGTACACATTGCAGTGTGCTACGCAGAGGAATAATTATAGTTTATGGAGAACAAGTTCACAAATGATTTATACACAAAATAGTGGATTTCATCTACAAGGGAAAAGTGGAATTTAACATAGAATCTATCTATAGTTGAGGATTCATGATTTAATGACAACCCAGTAAAGAGAAATTGATGTTAGTAAACTAAGCTTAGATACATCCCAACGTAGTGAGTAAGGGGGAGTTAATGGATGTTATCTGAGGGATGCAGTTTTCTATCTATAATACCTTGTAAAGGAAGTGTTCCTGACACAATGTGACCATGTCAAACTCTTATATTACACAACTATGGAATATTAGTGGATTTCGTTAATACTGATAACCTGTCAGTGTATGCTCGTTGGATGTATCCCTTAATGGTCAACCAAGTAAAATTTCTGTATCTTCTCTTTGCATGTGATTTTTTGTTTTTTGTTAATTCTCATCAAATAGTTTTAATAGGATCCTACAATTGTGGGAAAAAGATCCATAAATTTAAAAGAAAACATTGTCAACCAGATTCACCCCTCCCATCTGAGGGTACTTCAGGGTCCATCATCGCTCGTGTTGCGTTCAGACAACTACCACCATGAATGATGTATTGAATTTTTCATCCCCACTTGACATGGCTGGTTATATAATTGAATATAATAAATAAATATGTTATTTATAATAATATTAATGTTTTGTAGTGATTATTTTGATATTTTATTAATAACACAATAATAAATTGTCCTTGTGAAATTTAACAACCAAAAATAAGAATATTAAAACTCTTATTTATTTTAAATATATAGAAAAACCTATCAAACTATTAATATTTTATACTATTGGAATGATAATAAAATATATTTATCTGATTAAGGAGGTGATTAAATTATTTTATATCCCCTTTGACCATGTTCAGTGTTCCAAATCAGTATTGGAGGAAATGGAAGAATGACTAGAAAATGACCAATGTTGATTTAGAACATAAATGATACATGATAATAAATGAAATAAATGTAATAATAATGAGAAAATTAAATTGAAAACGTTCATTAATCAATTAAATAATTAATATAATTTTATTACTCATGGGGTTAGAGGGTTTAAAAAATGACTAAATACTCAAGGTAATGGATTTTTTTTGTTAAAGATTATTTTAAATGTTTCAAGGTTTTCCTTTCATCTCATTTGCCTCAATTTCCATATTCATTCAAGAATGTTCTTATTTACACATAAAAGATTTATAAATGTTATTTTATGTTATCTACTACATTATTTAAGAAGTTTTTAAAATTACCCTTTTTAATGTTTTTCATATTGGTCGTTTTTAACTTCTTATATAATGGTTTGAAAATAATATTTTTTTATTGTTTACCACACGATCCACTTTTCTTGACATTGTGTAAATTAATCATTATGAATATTCCTTTTAAAATTTTCAGAGTATTAAAATTTAAATTCAATTACAATTTTGAATGAATTTTTACTTTAAAGTGTAATCAAATAATTGATATGTCCTTTTATTTTTATTGAATAACTATAAGTGTTTATACTTATGGGTTAAAATTATTTTATATGTGTTTTATGATGAATATAAAAGAACATATGTATTTTTTCATGATATGGTTATTTAAATTATATATTATAAAGAATTTCTTCTTTATAGACATATAATGAATTGGGTAATTAGTTGTTCTCTGATGAAATTTTGTTGGAATTATCTTGTGATGTAATTACATTATAAGGATGATTGTAAGGGTTATTATATATGTTATACAAATATGACTTCCAACGTAAATGTTATTATTTTTTTACTTTTTCCTTTCAAAAATTATTTTTTATGAAATGATTTTAGAAATGTTTTTTATTTTATGGGTGAGTAACTTATTGTTGAATATTAATGTTGATTATATAAAAAGGAAATAATTATCATGGGGTTACATGTTTCTCAATTAACTAACAAGTTTCCTTTTTTAAATATATTTCTAATATTATTTTATCGTCCAAAATTTCAAAATTATTTTATAGGTTGAATGGATTTCTAAGTACTGTAGGAAGGTTATTCTTCATATTAAAGAGATTAATCTTGTATCATGAAATTGTTTCATAAAATAAATATGAGTGTCAATTTAAGAACCAATTTTTTTTGAAAAGTATGTGTAACAGCCCAAGATTTTATAAAAAATATTCTTTTTAATTTTATTAATGTCTTGTGTTGTACGCTACACCAAAAGGAGCTTTCACAACACGCATCCTTGACTTGCCTTGCATTACACGCAATCGCGACCTTCCTCGATAGCGTGTGTAATACGCAATACCGAGTTTCACTAAACAACGATATGTTATTAAAATATTATTAAAACTAGCCGTTATGAATAGTAATAACCACTTTTTAAAATTCTGTAAATCTTATTTTTCAAAATGAACTTCATTCTTGGATTCGGAGTATCGAATTTTGCCTAAGGTGAAATTTTGGTACTTTTCAGATAACTTTCATATTCTGATGAATAGTGAAAATTACTAAATTATAATTAAAAACAACATTTTTAATCGAAATAATTAATAGTGATAAATTATTAATTTGAGTGGTTTTAAAGTATATTTAGAATATATTTTTACAATTTAATACAATGTTGGTCATTGGTTGTAATTTCACATTTAAACCAGACATAATCAAGTGTCAATCTTTTGATATATATTGTTTCCTAAAAACACGCTATTTATTTTAACAGCAGGATTTAATTATAAAATTAATTAATTCAACTTCTATGTTATGAATTTGGTAAAATAGATTTCATTTTTGAATTCGGAATATGAAATATAGCTTAGGATGAAATTTTGGGATTGTTCTGAAAAACATCAATTTTTGATGAATAGTGAAACTACTAAGTGGTAGTTAAAAAAACTGAATTTTTCATAAAACTTAATTTTGCCACTTCTGTGAATGGAATTTCGAAAATCCGAGAGACACGGTTAATATCAATGACTAAAATGTGGTTCAATGAGATGAAAATAATTTTTTGGTGAATAGTAACTTTTTACTTTTTTTACCGCGGTTAATAGTAAATAGGGTAACTAAGGGTAAATATGATATTACTATTACCCTAACACATGTCCTAATTCTATTGGACATGTGTAACTCGACCAAAAACAAACTTAGGAATAAAATATGACCATTTAGGCCCACTTGGATTAGATTAGGACATTTATTATTAATTTATTTAAAGAAAGGTTAAAATAGTTAAAATCAATGTTTAATAAGTAAATCATTTTTAATATGGGGTTATACATAAGATAAATTCGATTGTAAATATTCATTAGAAAGCTAAAAAGATTTCCTACATTATGGTATTTTATTTGTAATTTTTAGAAATCAAATAAAGTAATTTATTTATGACACAAAGATGATGCAGTAATTATCTTATTAATAAAATATTGACATAATTGATGTTATAAACACCAAAATAAATGTAATTTGAGATTTTTTATGAATTCCACTAATTTTCTAGGTTACTATGATATATTAATGTTGATGTAATTAACTTGGTTCGAACATTTAATTCAGTTATGACTCTCACAAAAATCATATATCAAATAGTGTCAAAATTGACACAAAATAGTTTTTAAATCAAATATTATATTATTAATTGTTATTTTATTCCTAAAAATCTATGGTTCGGCCAAATGACTTAGATAAGGATATATATATTAATAATAAACAATTTGGGGTTCGTTTGGCATGTTATATTAAGTGTATTAACCATATAGTGAAAGAAAACAAAAAGACACGGTAAAAGTTAAATTATTTAACTTAGAGTTAAATCTAATTGATAAGGTTTAAAATAAGATCCAAACATGTCTAAATTTGATTGGTTGATGATATTACAACCCTATATCATCTAAGCTTCGAATATGAGTCATTTTTGGAGGTTTTTAAGTGGGGTTAGATTTATTATAAATTAATATTTTTAAGAATTCCTAAGGTGCCCCTCTCCTCCCTTATAAAAGGACACCTCCTCCCCCTCCTCCTCACACCACTTTGAGCACTCAAGCTCGGCCAACCCCTGCCAAAATCTCTTCTCCACTTCCCTAGCAACATCCTAGAGGTTCTGGTCTTCCTCAAAGACCAATTTTAGTGCCCTAAGAGGAGGTCTCAAAGAGGCGCTTCAAAGAAGAGGTAATTACCGTTACCAATTCTTTCATCTTTATTTCTTCTTCCACTTCTTCTTCTTAGGTTGTTTCATTATGAAGTAATAACATCAGTATCACTCATATACTGATATGTTATTATAAGTATGAAACAACCCTATTTCACCATCTATCCATCCTACGGAAAAAGAAATCACCGCGCGTGCGTACGTACGGAATACCGTCTCCACGCCGTGGTGTAATCTATTTTCCACCACCACCTTACATGGATGGGTATAATGGTGTAAAGAATAACTATACATAGTTATTAAAACATCATATTTATTCTGATATATTGTATAATCCACTCCAATTCCGTTCAATATTTATGGAAATGATATCATCGCTCGTGCGTACGTACGGACTACCGTCTCCACGACGCGATGAGATTCATTCTCCATGTTAACAATTTAAGAATGATTATAAAGTATATATAAGAAATAATAATGAAATATATGACATTATAAAGCTACTGGATTTATGTATATATATATATATGTATGTCATCTACTCACTTCCATTTCAAGACAATAAGGAAAGTAAAACAGCGTTCATGCGTACGTACGGACTACCGTCTCCATGAACGGTGTTTTTCATTTTATTTATCTACCTATTATATATATATATATACTGAATATATATGATATATAAATCATATTTTATATTCTGGAAGTGAGTAAATCATGATATAAGTAATAATTATTTCAAGAACAACAAGTCAAAACACCTACGATAAATGAAACGATTTTACCCAAAACGCTTCTTTAACATGGAATTTACAAAAGAACGGGTAATATAATGTCATAAGTGAACCATATATGATATCATAACAATGAATATGATTCTGGAATAAGTCAGTAACATGATTTAAATCATTATACAGGAAGTTTGGACACTTACAAAGCAAGTCGGACATAAGGTAAGGGAAATATCACAATCTCATTTTTATCCGAGATTGTTTATTCGTAAGTCTTTACTGGGGTGTATTTTATAATCCACATCCATGTTTCATGAATATGTAATATTATTTCCATCCAATTACAATATTTTAAATCCAATTCTACCCTTTGGTGAGTTTTTAGTAAAGAATATGAAAGGAATCTTTTGTCGTTTTTTCGTACGAGGTATTTTTTGACTTTTCCGACAAAAGTACGAAGAATGTTTTTTTAACTTATACGGCATGAATGGATTTTTAAAACATTATTTCCAAGAAGCTTCCTTTACAAGTTTCAAGTATATTTTTAATCAACTTATTTTAGTTTATAATTGTATGACACGTTAAGAAAAGAAAAGTGTTTTTGAAGAAGAAAGGATATTTTCCTCAAGAATGGAGTTCAAGTGTTTTATCAAAATTATTTTCCATCTATGATAATAAATGGTTCTGTTTTTATCCCTATTATTACATGGATTTGATTATGTTGTGATGGAAATATTTTTATGAATTCCTTTATCTTATATGAATTGTTTTATGATGTCATGTTGTTTAAGAATTCCATTTTTGTTACATGTGTTATGCGATGATGTATGATTTATGATTATGTGGCACACATAAGAAAGGATTCATTATAAGATGGGTGGGACCTATATCTCCCTCCAATGCATTGGGTAAATATTTTATATCTCATGAGATAGACAGGGCTGGAACGGTAGGTTATACTGGTTCAGTGAAACAGGACTGAAACGAGGGTTACTCGATTCAGAAAGGGACTTTGTCCACTAAGATAGTCTTGGAAATGAGTCATGACTAACAAGAAATGATTTTCCATGATTATGTGTGCATGCCACAAAGTTTCAAGTTTCATGTTATGATTATGGTGATCTCATTTTCACTTCTATGATTTATCCCATGTTATGATATTATGAGCTCTTTTGCAGGTTAAGATTTCCAAAAGCTATGTTCTTATGTATATGATGTGATTGATATTTCTTTTGTTTACCCTTACTGAGCATTTGAGCTCACCCTTTTATGTTTTCTTTTCCCCAGGATATAAAGAAAAGTTTTTAGGTAAAAAAAAGGGGAAGATCTTTATGGGAGATATTGAAGATCTTTCACAACGATTAGAAGATTACGTTCCGAGTTTCCAAAGACACTAAACTATTACGATCCTTGTGTGTGTGTTTTTGTTATGTACTAAGTATTCCGCAAAAGTAATGTAATGTTCATGTACGTCAAGATACGGGTCTCTACAGTTGGTATCAGAGGCAAAGGAGGTAGGAATGTATCCGATCCTTGGGAACTCTCACATGTGAGCGTTGGACGAAGCATGGCTCTCCGCCCAAGGGCTTCATGAGGAAATGGCTGCCACTAGGGATGGTGGTGTGTCCCGCCCAGGGGGTGTAGCCGCCCATGGAGTGCCCTGATAGGTATCAATTGTAGTCCACTGGAAGTAATTCTAGACCGCTACAGTTGGTATCAGAGGAAAGGTTTAGTCAACCTTTGGAAACTAGGATGTGAGAACGTTAGTGAGATCCCTAGAGATATTTCTAAGGTATGTCTAGAGATGTCCCTAAGGATAAGTATACGTATAAGATAAAGTCCTAGAACTATGGTAACGATCATAGAATTTAACCTAAGAAGTTAGATATTGAGGACACTCCCCATTTATAATGTTGTTTTCCCTAGCATGATTTTTCCCTCTCACACTATTCTTTTTGGGTTTTAGAAAATGGCTGGAAACAAGGTGATTCACGATAATGGAGGATATGCTGGACAATGGAATGATATTTTTCATGAGCAACCAAATGAAATGGGATTTGGATGTCCAAACATCATTATTATGCCGAATAAGCAATCTCATAATATGATCAATAAAGTAAAATTTGGTAAGTTTCCTGACTCGGCTAATAAGAGAAAGATGGAGTTTCATGATGATCATAGAGGAAAGAAAGTTCAATTTCCCCTATGTAAATCATGTGGAAAGAGGCATCAAGGAGAATGTTTCAAAGGAACTGGAAGATGCTTTGGGTGTGGAAAAGAAGGACACAAAGCAAGTAAGTGCAAAGGAAAAGGTTCAGTTAACATCATGGATGAGGATAATGGTATTGCTACGACATCAACAATGGTTAAATGCTTTAAATGTGGAATGTACGGGCATTATGCTAACCAATGCCCTAAGGGAAAGTCTCATGAAGATAATCAGTATGGTCGTATGGGAAGTATTTATGTTGATGATGATGAAGAGACTACAAATGATATGTGAGATAAAAGAATTGTTGAAGCTCGGTCAATGGTTTAAGAATGTAGTGGAATGATTACATGTTTATCATGTGTAATGTTGTATAAGAAATCTCATGGTACTATGGAATAAAGAGACATCTAAGGATTGTTACACTGTTGTCTTTCCTTGAGTTTTGAAAGTGTATGATGAATGGTACCAGTAACCATGAAAGGTTATTTAGATACATTTGGAAAGTAGATGATAAGTGCATAATGAAAGGATAAGAATATAATGAGATGTTTGATTGTATTCATGAGCTCATGATTGATATAAGGACAGAGTGATATCATTGTTTGAGTATATAGAAATTTGAGGATTTTGGTATGTGGAAACTATTAAATTTTAACTGCATTCATGTTTTCACTAAGGTTTTCAAGAGAATACATGATTAAGGGCTTTGAATGTTTGGAATGTGACCAACAAAACATATCTTATGATATATGGGGATCAACGATGGTATTAAATCTCTGGTAATCGTTTTCACTATGTTATGAGAGTGGACTGCAGTATTATGGATAAGCCTAAAGATTGAAATGGATTATGTTGGACATAAGTTAGTATTGTTTAAGGATCGAAGTTTTCTCGATATTATTGATGGGATGTTATAGTAATATAGTTTTAGAAAAAGGACAACCTGCAGGACGGGCGACAGCCCATCACGTCGGACAAGGATGTGGGAATCGAACCCACAACTGAAGTGCGACTGGCCTTTATCGCCTACCACTGGCCTACAAGAAGTCCCTGTTTAGTAGAAACTAGTTTTATTATATTAAGCAGTATGATATATGAAGTATAAGTCCATTTTAGGAACCATATATGATTAATCTCACTATAGATCGACTTATGTATATAATTTTTGCGAACCATTTGTTTGAGATAGATGGAATGACCCGTCATTCTATCACATGATCTGCTAACACTTCATGAATAAAAAATTCAACTTCATTTATTTAAGAGATGAATTGGAAATTGTTCAAGGCACGAACAACAGTGAGATTGTACCAAAATAAAGTAAGTATTTATTCTAATTCAAATTCTTCAACTTTAGGGAAACGATCTTGAAAACCAAAAAAAAAATGTTGTCTTAGTGACCTTATATCTGATGAATCAGATGGTACCTTATATCATCACAAATCTATGGATTTGTGATTTCTGGCTTTTCCATAGCCATGTTCTCTACCACTCTCCATCAGAACATGATGGTTAGATTTCTCTTCCATATCCATATTTTCACCTATGTGGAAACCCAGTGATTAGTTTATTTGGGTAATCGTTACATTTCATACTTTAGTTTTTAAAGCCAAGTTTTGGTATTCCCTTTACGATGTGGGTTTCTATTAACGAAACTTTCTAATAGTAGACCATTTATAACCCCGACGAATTTCGAGGGCGAAATTCATTTTAAGGGGGGTAGAATGTAACAGCCCAAGATTTTATAAAAAATATTCTTTTTAATTTTATTAATGTCTTGTGTTGTACGCTACACCAAAAGGAGCTTTCACAACATGCATCCTTGACTTGCCTTGCATTACACGCAATCGCGACCTTCCTCGATAGCGTGTGTAATACGCAATACCGAGTTTCACTAAACAACGATATGCTATTAAAATATTATTAAAACTAGCCATTATGAATAGTAATAACCACTTTTTAAAATTCTGTAAATCTTATTTTTCAAAATGAACTTCATTCTTGGATTCGGAGTATCGAATTTAGCCTAAGGTGAAATTTTGGTACTTTTCGGATAACTTTCATATTCTGATGAATAGTGAAAATTACTAAATTATAATTAAAAACAACTTTTTTAATCGAAATAATTAATAGTGATAAATTATTAATTTGAGTGGTTTTAAAGTATATTTAGAATATATTTTTACAATTTAATACAATGTTGGTCATTGGTTGTAATTTCACATTTAAACCAGACATAATCAAGTGTCAATCTTTTGATATATATTGTTTCCTAAAAACACGCTATTTATTTTAACAGCAGGATTTAATTATAAAATTAATTAATGCAACTTCTATGTTATGAATTTGGTAAAATAGATTTCATTTTTGAATTCGGAATATGAAATATAGCTTAGGATGAAATTTTGGCATTGTTCTGAAAAACATCAATTTTTGATGAATAGTGAAACTACTAAGTGGTAGTTAAAAAAACTGAATTTTTCATAAAACTTAATTTTGCCGCTTCTGTGAATGGAATTTCGAAAATCCAAGAGACACGGTTAATATCAAGGACTAAAATGTGGTTCAATGAGATGAAAATAATTTTTTGGTGAATAGTAACTTTTTACTTTTTTTACCGCGGTTAATAGTAAATAGGGTAACTAAGGGTAAATATGATATTACTATTACCCTAACACATGTACTAATTCTATTGGACAAGTGTAACTCGACCAAAAACAAACTTAGGAATAAAATATGACCATTTAGGCCCACTTGGATTAGATTAGGACATTTATTATTAATTTATTTAAAGAAAGGTTAAAATAGTTAAAATCAAAGTTTAATACGTAAATCATTTTTAATATGGGGTTATACATAAGATAAATTCGATTTTAAATATTCATTAGAAATCTAAAAAGATTTCCTACATGATGGTATTTTATTTGTAATTTTTAGACATCATATAATGTAATTTATTTATGACACAAAGATGATGCAGTAATTATCTTATTAATAAAATATTGACATAATTGATGTTATAAACACCAAAATAAATGTAATTTGAGATTTTTTATGAATTCCACTAATTTTCTAGGTTACTATGATATATTAATGTTGATTTAATTAACTTGGTTCGAACATTTAATTCTTTTATGACTCTCACAAAAATCATATATCAAATAGTGTCAAAATTGACACAAAATAGTTTTTAAATCAAATATTATATTATTAATTGTTATTTTATTCCTAAAAATCTAAGGTTCGGCCAAATGACTTAGATAAGGATATATATATTAATAATAAACAATTTGGGGTTCGTTTGGCATGTTATATTAAGTGTATTAACCATATAGTGAAAGAAAACAAAAAGACACGGTAAAAGTTAAATTATTTAACTTAGAGTTAAATCTAATTGATAAGGTTTAAAATAAGATCCAAACATGTCTAAATTTGATTGGTTGATGAGCTTACAACCCTATATCATCTAAGCTTCGAATATGAGTCATTTTTGGAGGTTTTTAAGTGGGGTTAGATTTATTATAATTAATATTTTTAAGAATTCCTAAGGTGCCCCTCTCCTCCCTTATAAAAGGACACCTCCTCCCCCTCCTCCTCACACCAATTTGAGCACTCAAGCTCGGCCAACCCCAGCCAAAATCTCTTCTCCACTTCCCTAGAAACATCCTAGAGGTTCTGGTCTTCCTCAAAGACCAATTTTAGTGCCCTAAGAGGAGGTCTCAAAGAGGCGCTTCAAAGAAGAGGTAATTACCGTTACCAATTCTTTCATCTTTATTTCTTCTTCCACTTCTTCTTCTTAGGTTGTTTCATTATGAAGTAATAACATCAGTATCACTCATATACTTATATGTTATTATAAGTATGAAACAACACTATTTCACCATCTATCCATCCTACGGAAAAAGAAATCACCGCGCGTGCGTACGTACGGAATACCGTCTCCACGCCGTGGTGTAATCTATTTTCCACCACCACCTTACATGGATGGGTATAATGGTGTAAAGAATAACTATACATAGTTATTAAAACATCATATTGATTCTGATATATTGTATAATCCACTCCAATTCCGTTCAATATTTATGGAAATGATATCATCGCTCGTGCGTACGTACGGACTACCGTCTCCACGACGCGATGAGATTCATTCTCCATGTTAACAATTTAAGAATGATTATAAAGTATATATAAGAAATAATAATGAAATATATGACATTATAAAGCTACTGGATTTATGTATATATATATATATATGTATGTCATCTACTCACTTCCATTTCAAGACAATAAGGAAAGTAAAACAACGTTCATGCGTACGTACGGACTACCGTCTCCATGAACGGTGTTTTTCATTTTATTTATCTACCTATTATATATATATATATACTGAATATATATGATATATAAATCATATTTTATATTCTGGAAGTGAGTAAATCATGATATAAGTAATAATGATTTCAAGAACAACAAGTCAAAACACCTACGATAAATGAAACGATTTTACCCAAAACGCTTCTTTAACATGGAATTTACAAAAGAACGGGTAATATAATGTCATAAGTGAACCATATATGATATCATAACAATGAATATGATTCTGGAATAAGTCAGTAACATGATTTAAATCATTATACAGGAAGTTTGGACACTTACAAAGCAAGTCGGACATAAGGTAAGGGAAATATCACAATCTCATTTTTATCCGAGATTGTTTATTCGTAAGTCTTTACTGGGGTGTATTTTATAATCCACATCTAGGTTTCATGAATATGTAATATTATTTCCATCCAATTACAATATTTTATATCCAATTCTACCCTTCGGTGAGTTTTTAGTAAAGAATATGAAAGGAATCTTTTGTCGTTTTTTCGTACGAGGTATTTTTTGACTTTTCCGACAAAAGTACGAAGAATGTTTTTTTTAACTTATACGGCATGAATGGATTTTTAAAACATTATTTACAAGAAGCTTCCTTTACAAGTTTCAAGTATATTTTTAATCAACTTATTTTAGTTTATAATTGTATGACACGTTAAGAAAAGAAAAGTGTTTTTGAAGAAGAAAGGATATTTTCCTCAAGAATGGAGTTCAAGTGTTTTATCAAAATTATTTTCCATCTAAGATAATAAATGGTTCTGTTTTTATCCCTATTATTACATGGATTTGATTATGTTGTGATGGAAATATTTTTATGAATTCCTTTATCTTATATGAATTGTTTTATGATGTCATGTTGTTTAAGAATTCCATTTTTGTTCCATGTGTTATGAGATGATGTATGATTTATGATTATATGGCACACATAAGAAAGGATTCATTATAAGATGGGTGGGACCTATATCTCCCTCCAATGCATTGGGTAAAGATTTTATATCTCATGAGATAGACAGGGCTGGAACGGTAGGTTATACTGGTTCAGTGAAACAGGACTGAAACGAGGGTTACTCGATTCAGAAAGGGACTTTGTCCACTAATATAGTCTTGGCAATGAGTCATGACTAACAAGAAATGATTTTCCATGATTATGTGTGCATGCCACAAAGTTTCAAGTTTCATGTTATGATTATGGTGATCTCATTTTCACTTCTATGATTTATCGCATGTTATGATATTATGAGCTCTTTTGCAGGTTAAGATTTCCAAAAGCTATGTTCTTATGTATATGATGTGATTGATATTTCTTTTGTTTACCCTTACTGAGCATTTGAGCTCACCCTTTTATGTTTTCTTTTCCCCAGGATATAAAGAAAAGTTTTTAGGTAAAAAAAGGGGAAGATCTTTATGGGAGATATTGAAGATCTTTCAAAACGATTAGAAGATTACGTTCCGAGTTTCCAAAGACACTAAACTATTACGATCCTTGTGTGTGTGTTTTTGTTATGTACTAAGTATTCCGCAAAAGTAATGTAATGATCATGTACGTCAAGATACGGGGCTCTACAGTATGTACACTTTTTTGAATAATAATCCTGTTTCATGTAATTTTTTTCCTATTAATCTAAATATAAAAACATAAAAGGTCATGGTAATGAAAGAGATCCATTTAATAAATAAAAACACTAGAATTATTTTATAGTTATGTTTGAGAAATCAAAATTGGTGTCAGAATAGGGTTTAATAACTTTTAAAAACATGGTATTGATAAGGAATGACAACATAATGATTATAATTTATTTTTATATTATTATGATATAATTTTTAATACTATAAGGATTTACATATTTCATCATTATAAAAAAATATTTCCTTCATTTATATATCTATAGACCCTTGTTCTGGAATAAATTATGGAAATTTATGTTTTTTGGATATAACGGATTCTATGTATAAACTTTTCAACGATTTTAGTGGGTTCTATTTGGGTATAGGTTGAGTAAGATGACCTTTTTGAGTTTTTTTGCATGAACTAGTTGTGTAATATCAAGAGAAAAGATCTATGATGTGAATTTAATTCATGATACGAATCCATAACATAATAGAATCCATGAAATAATTTCATGACGTGAATGATATTCAAGACATGAATTGTTTTCAATATGTGAAATATCTTGGATTGGTTTTTTTAACCAAAGAAGATTATTTTTTTAGTGTATACAACACTATAGATATTTACATCATAAATCAAGGATTCATGGTGGAAATTAATCTAGACAAGTGGTTTTTTGTGTGATGAATCCTAAAAATTGTTTCATTCATTATACAATTACTTCCCTTGAACCCATAGGTCTACACCCGACATTTTTTCTATGATTTATTACCTTCTAGATATATTGGTTAAGTATTTGATATCCAATGAGTTTCCATTTATTCGATTTCACCTTATGTCTAACACCCTTCTTTGGTAGTAGTGTGATCTCATGATAACGAATTAAATTGAGGTTTTATTTTTGACAGTATTTTATATAGGATTTATTTATTGGTCCCATTTTCTTTCATTATAAATTTTTGTTTCCAATTGTAGGTGTTGATTTGACTTCTAATTAAAGGTAGCTGGTTCCATATAAATTTTTCCCTAAAATGGAAACTACAAATGTAAATTTTTTATTGAAATGAGTTTTCAAATGATTTAAAATCCTATATTTGAGATAATGGATGTTTTATTTTTAAAGTGGTATTTAAATGGTGAAAGCCCCCAATTTCATTGTAATTGAAATTGTTGGGTCGATTTCAGAAATTTCGGATGACTTTGGAAATTTATTTGATTAAATGATGTGATATATGACTTTATTATAAATGGATTTTATTAAATGGTAATTTTAAAATTAAAGAATTTGATGAAGGCCTATGATTTTTTTTAAATGAGAAAGGAATGTTGAAAAAACATTGGGAAATTTTATTTTGAACTGATTTGAAATGATTTACTTTACCATGACTTTTTGATTTATTGGATGAATAAAATATTATCCTTGGTTGTTAGTCGGTGATTACAACAACAATTATAGGATCTAAACCCCTATTAATGGATTGAAGATGACAATAGTAACATAAAATTACTACCATATGATTTTATTTTATGGGGAGTTGAGTCATAATTGCCTGAACCAAGGGATATGTGAAAACATTTAGACGAAATCAATTATTGAGTACTTTGAAAAAATTATTTTTAGAATTTAATGTACCATAGGTCTGATTACATGTTGTTTTGAGATGTTTTATGTGATGATTAGATTCCATTTATTATTAAACTATTTTATTCATTCCATGTTCTTTATACGAATGTTTTATGTAAAATGTATATTTGATACTAATTTGATATATCTACCATATTTTTATTATGAATGAATGTTATTTTCTAAAATATATAAAATTATAAGAAATTAATTTTTATACTTAAATTGAATGAATTATTTGTTTAATTGTCATAGAATTGATTACGGAACACTCAGTGAGACCCTATAGGGCTGTTTATCTCGCAACCTACATTATTCTTTTCGATGTTGCAGATTATTATATTATAGGTCCATGAAAAAGGAACGAACTAGTTAGATGTGGTGGATGTTCTTGATCAATAGGAATCAAAGTGATGGAGGTGATCAATGGAGATGTGATCCACCTTTTACATGGGATGTATCTGAAATTTTAACTTGGTGATGTTGTGTATTTTGAAGTTATACTACTTAAGTATTGTGTTACGATGTTGTACTATTTATTAATGCTACTATATCCTTATGGAGTGTTCAAAATATTTAAATATATATTTTCTTTCAGTATTTTTTTGAAAAAAAATCATTTATCATGATTCTTTTGTGATTCAAGGTGCAAGTCACAAACCCATGAGGCATGAGAATACCATTTGATCCTTGTCAGTGACTTCTTTTGTATTAGGGTACCATGGTATATTGGATGGTTTTTAATAAAGTGGAATTAGATATAGGTTTGTTTTTGAACCTTTTTCTGATGACCTTTTTCTGTTGGGTTGTCCTGATAGATATGATGTATGATTATTTGGACATAGGAGGTAGTTTTGAGCATGTTCCTAGAGAAATCTCATCATAATGATCCTTAAGTCACCATGGGTGATTGTTAAATGTTTATTTTGGGATTTTTTAATCTATTTTCTATTGTTTTCCCTAATTTTTATCTGAGTATATTGAAATCCTTATCATGATTTCTACTGGATGGAATCGATATTCTTATATCTCATATTTGAGTGATTTATATTTGTATCCTTGATGATTCCTTTAGTTTTGAATATTTATTTTGAGTATAATAATTACTCTGAAGATATGATTGAATAATCCATAGGATAAAACCATCGGTGAACAACAAAAAATAGAATCCTCCAATGGACCAAAATCTTACTGAGATATTGGTGCATACTATCCACTCTCTCAGAATAGTACATGCAACCATTCCTATTCATGATCCAGTTGTGGGAAATTAAATGGATAAGTTGAGATATTGTGTTAAATAGTTTCTTCATCATAAACACTAGGATTATATGGTTCTAATTATCCTCAATAGGCTGAGTATCGGCAGAAAATGATATAGATTTTTTTGGAGTTCTTATAAGAACCATACTAAATTAACGTTAACTGTGATACATTCATGCTTGTGTGGCCAAATAGGAGTTGGTGTTATTGAATAGTGATGACCAAGAATCATGGCGTATTATAGTGGAAGTAAATTAGATTTATGTTAACTAATTAGTTATATCAAGATTTCATGGTATTGTAAAATTACATAGAGTATGTTGGACTCTATTAGGGTCATAGGACCGTGACATGGTATACAACCCATTTTACTATTCTTTTTCATTATTCACATCAGTTTATATCCAATAAGAAGATGATTAATTAACAGTTTGAGACAAGTTTCTGATTTGATATTTAATCATAGGTTGTATTTTTTAAGATCCCTTCTTATGATGTTGTCTTAAACATAGTTATAATTGATGAACTTAAATTAACTTGTAACATAGAATTGGATGGATTTCCTTTAAAAAAAGATATTGCATGATGAGTCACTTGGTGGTTCTAGAGAGAATGAATTATCGGGAACTCCTACCACTCCATTAAACTTCCCCATTACTATTATTCAGTGTATAAATATTGGTAATTCAAAATGTGTTTTTACTTAGGAACTAGAGATCTTCAGTTCACATGGTCACTCAAGACACATATAACATTTCTTCCACATCACTTTTTTCTATGTAGCGACATGGGATCAACAAGACCAAAATATACTGTGGTGAAATCATATGTTTCAAGAACAAAGCGGTTCTAATGATAGTGTGAGATACCAAAACTATATATTCTACTTTAGGGAATATTTTTTTGATCCTTGTGTATCTCAGTCATTTATATAAACCTGTATTGTGAATATTCTAAATATTACTATGGGTATTTTTTCATATATGATAGATATTATTATTCCGATTAGAATAAAGAGAGTGTTGAGTCTTTAGAGTCATGATTTCTTTTTATCATTATCAGAAACTAAGATGACCATGAATTTTTTGGTTCATGAAACAAAACAATTGAATATTACTTTCAGGGTGGATTAGATGATTTATCATAAGGATCAATTTGATTGTTACCTTCAGTAGGTTTTATATATGTTTCATGATATGGTGTATCGTGTCTTTTAAGGAGAATGAGAGTAAGGTTTAGTAGAGATATACCTTATTTTATACAGTTGGAAAGGGCCATATTATTGTTTTATTTTGACGAGGAGAAATAATATTTTAGTGATGATCTCCCTCTCATTTTTTTGATTCTTGATGTTTTTCTATCTGATTTAATTTTCTAAAAACCATTAAGGGAGGTGGAGTTTTCTTTTGATTTTGTACCTAATACTCAGCCTATGTATATATTTTCTTACAATATGGAACCAATTATGTCAAAGTATTTGAAATATCTATTACATGTTTTTACTTGGCGAAGGATTTATATCATTCAGTGTGTCACCCCAGGTTACACATCTTCTATTTGCTAATAAATCTTAATAAACACTATGACTGATGATTACTAGAAACTCAATCCATTTACTATAAAGAAAAATTATCCACTACCATTAATTGATTATATAACTAATTAGTTGAAAGTGAATAAGCAGTTCCCAATGATTTAACATTGATCTGGTTATCACTAGTTGAGAATTAATGAATTTGAAATTTAAAATACCTCCTTCAAGAGAAGGTATGGCCATTATGAGTACCTTGTTATAAAATTTGTTAAAACCAATTATTATATATTTTTATGTACTTAATTATCAATATATTTCATGAGGTAATTTAATAATTTATGTTAGTATTTTGGGACAAAATCCTCATTTACTCTCACAATAAGGGGGGACATGAGCATCACTTGAGAGTGGTTTTGTAAATATTTAAAAATCATCAACTTTATGTGAAGATTTTGAAATTTGATTTATAGATTTTTGTAGTGAAGTTAGTAGGACATGTGGTTCTAAAACATGTTACTTCCTTGATCCCAATAAGATGAAAGCTATTTTGACATAGGTTAAACCACGTAAAGTTCACACGATTCGATGATTTTTTGGATTTGTGAGATATTTCCACTAGTTTTTAGAGGTTTCTCAATTATGGATTCTCAAATGAACACTCTCACTAAGAAATGATTAATGTTTGTTTGGAATGATAAATTTCAATGATATATTTTTAATGGAAATGACTTCTGACTTTTATACCAGTGATAAATCTTCACGTGGCTAAAATGTATATTTGTCCTTTTGTGACTAATCAGTTTCTAGTTTGAGCTATGTTCTTATGCTGAGTGATGATGTCGTAGCCTATGGTTCATGATATATTTTATCATAGTAGAAGAAATATCTAACTCATGATATTGAGCTTTAGTCTATGATTTATGATCTAAAGTGTTGACACCATTACATTTTTAGTGAAAGGATTACCCTTTATTATGACCTCCAAATATTTAGTTATATCTTCTCTAAAAAATATTTAAATATTTGACAGAAGCATTGAGGGGAGTCCATGTTGTATATTGATATCAAAATTTCCTAAGACTTGGGAAAAGGGGTATTTATTTATTGAATCATTAATTTGGAATATACCAACCCATGTCCTGGAATAATCCTCAAAAGAGTGGAATATTATGGATTTCTTTTCTCAATTGAATTATAGATTATGAGAGAATGACTATATGGTTTTTTTGGAGAGTGTGCAGTTGACCTTCTCTCTTCTCATTGTGATTCTATGAGAGATGCATTTGTATGGGGAATTATATGAAATTTGGGACACTCTTTATTGTGGGGAGATCATTTGTGAGTCTAAAATCTCTTTATGGATATACATTGTTTTATAAAATAGTACATTGTACCTTTTTATGTGAGATAGGTTGTGATGAGGTATTTTCACAATTCAGATTTGGAGATGCACCATGGGACCATGATGATTTTATATGATATGCATCGATGATTCTGGTGACTAGATGTGATATGATAAATCAAAATCATTTTTAATCATTATTATACATATTAATAGTTAAAATATGAGCACTAGAAACCATTTGGTTTTCTTCTGCCACATCCAATGCTGACTTGGTAGTGGGATGAGATTTATAAGGACTTGTGGATTCGATTCTACATACACTGTGATAGAATAATGTGATATGGGGTTCTACCAATTGGTTATTGAATTAATATTACTTTATACCCATTTGAGATACAACCACATATGGGGACTTGCGACATCTCTTCTCGAAATATATTGTCTAATTTAATGTTGTTCCATCTACTATAGTAAAGGATAGATATTCATGTTTATCTTTACTAATTTGGAGAGGTCTCTTGGAGAAATTGGGATTTCATGTATGTTTAATCATGGACTGTTATTTGTTGAATGATGTACAAGTAGAATAAATTATACAGCTTCATAAGAAATTATAGTTACTTGAGTTATTGACATGGTGGTTATTGGGATGTACATTTGGGACTGGATGAGATTCCTTATACAAATTTTCACAATCCAAAATCTTAATTGCCACTTTTGAGACCTTATAGATCTCTATTTTACTGGTTTGAGAATGGTGAAGCTTCTTTAGTAGGACTATGTTTGGTCCAACAGATGTTATTGAGGATTCTATTGATTAATTTGAGAATTTTTATTGAACAGAGATGATATTAATCATATGCTGTTAAGTGTTGAAAACCATTGAGGTTTTTATGTTTGTGATCAATTTTTTTTAGTTTTTCGGCTTAGTTGGGGAATCAACATACTATAACATAGGGAGATATTACACTAGGATTTGTGTGTCCTTTTGAGATTTTCAAGTGAGTGAGGAAAGTACCCTAAAATTTGGAACATACACTATATTTTACTTTTATCCATAACATGTTTATTGAATAATAGAATCCAAATTATCTTATATGACTTCCTCTATCTGGGTTGGTAACCACTTCCAATAGTTTATTTAGGATAGTTCTTCTGACCAATAATACAAGATAAAATTTCTCTAGAGTTTTTAAATACTTCTATATTATTTTTGAAATCATTCATTACAAATTTTAATTTCATTTCTCTCCCTTAAGAATTTATCATTTTTATTTTTTATGATGAAATCAGATTTAAAGTGAGCAGACATATCAAGATGGTTCTTTAAAATTTTAATTTATCCATAATTTTATGGAATGTTTCTCCTAATATATTTCAATATTCAACAAAATCATCAACATACATTTTTTAATCATCATTTATAGTCTTAGAAAGATTGAAAATATGAATACAGGATTGAGGATTAATATTTGATTGCTTAGGTATGTTTCCCAAAATACACATATTAGATTTGTGATTTATAACTTATCTACATGAATTAGAATCACTCGTGTTATCCTTTTAAGCAGTCCAATAGACCATTATAGTATTTTTATTCCTTTTACCATTTTATTAATAATTTTTCCTGTATTTTAGTTTTTCAATGTCTGCTATAATCTGCCTTTTTATTTTATAGTCATAATTTATTACCTCATTATTGTAATCTTCTTTTTCCTCTATTTTCTCGAACATACTTTTCTGTAATATTTAAATTAATAATTTTATTTATTGAGTAATTTATCCTTCCTAGAGAATCATTTCAGTATTATAGTAGGGTGATCCATTCCTCATCAATGTGAGAAGGTCATTCATCATCATTGGAAATTTCATCATTGATATTTCATTGTAGTTTTGAGTCATAATTCATAAATCAATTGATATTATCAGGGGTTCTTCTTATTCTTATTCTCTATTTACTTATAATTATTCCTCATACATCGTTCATTTTCTAGTGAGTTACTTTAATTTTAGTTTACTGATATCATTGGATTCATTGATTGAAAGCGTTGTTCGTCTACACATATTTGGTAAAAATCTTAGAAATCGCATCACTGGATCCCTATCAATAGTATCGTGAAAAGTTCAAGAATAGTGTTTCCTATTTCATTGGCCCCAAGTTACAAATTAGAAATAGATTCTTTAGGATTCATTTAGGATGTATCATATTTAATAGTATATATATTTAAATAAATTTCATTAAAATATAGCGATTCCTATAGAGATATAGTAAGAGTAAACCAAATTTCAATTGTAGTTGAATATGAAGATATATATTAAATTATCTCTCTCATGAAGTACAATATAATGCATTAATATATTTTACATTGCAATAATATAAAACCTATAAGATCCTAATCTTTTTTCATTCTATATAAATCATTTAAATTCATTGTATTTTTTTAAGAATCCAATAGGGAGGACCAATGACTTCAGTAATGTTCTTGGGAGGTGTCTGAGGCTTATTTAGAACCCAGAACCCAATTTCTGGAGAAAAAAACTAGTCCATATGGTTCTTAGAAACAATATGACCAAAGATGATTATTTTTCATGGAAACCTGAGAGATGGTTCAAGCATCTTTCTAGAGGTTCAAGATTTGAGAAACTGTGTATCAAGGGGTACATGACTATATGAAAGTACCTACAATTTTTAGCATAGGATTATCAAATGTATTACACCTCGTAGTCAAACCATGTGCATGAACCATAAGAGGTGGCACTTGATGTTGGGAATGGCACATGTTTGGTGCACGTTTTGGCCTACCGTGCAGCCAAACCATGTGAACCAGATATTTTGGGTAAAATGAAGAAAATTACTGTAAAAAATTTATAATATCACCCCTATTCAACATTGTTCTTTATAGTGGATAGGAGTGCTCTCCCTCTCTTTTTGGAGCTCCTAAAATTTCCTTTCATATATTTTACTCCCAACTTCTCGATATGTTGTTCGATTAAAATTTCCTCTATCTCTTTTGGTATCCATTAGTAAGATCTTCATTCTTTTTATGTTGTCCTCTGTTTTTATTCAGGGAATTAATCCATTATTCATATTTCTACAAATCTAGGCCGGACTAAAGACTGATTCTATATAATGAGAGTTGTTTGAGTTTTAGGTTGGTGGACTATACATTATGATTAATGTGTTGGTGTTTTATAATATGGGATATGTGCTAAATGTCGGTTTCACCATTCCATACCCCTAAGATATATAATCCTTTAATTAGATTCCTTTATTAGAGCCTAATGTCTTGTTACATCCCAAATTCATATTGAGTTGTAAACCTCAGACTGAACCATCCCTTTAGGGGTTCCCTCTTAAATGTATTTTTGGTTTCCATGAGTATATATCTAATTACCTATTGGATTTTTTTCTAATTATAAATATTGATATCATTCTGATCATGATTTAATGATATTTCATTACATGAATAGTGACTATGAAAATTTTAATGAATTGAGTTGACGTGAGTGGTGATCCCATGTAACTTGAATAAATCGGACCATAGTTATGTCCATATCATTATTAAATATGTAAATGAATTTTGAAATATTTATTGGATCATATTAAAGACATGGATGTTACTACTAAGTATGTGCGAGAATATAGACCCTATTTAGTTTTGGAAATTGACAATGATGACCCCTATGCAGGATATATATATATATATATATATATATGGGAATGACGACCCTCCTAGTTTATATCAAATGGGAATGATGATAATTAATGATTATTCTAAATTGGCATGATGACCCATGAATATGTTTTATCAATATAGGGATGGTGACCCTTATATAAAAATTATAATATTTGGGAATTAAATCCCTTGTGATACAATATAGGCATGACAACCCTTGAGATACTACTTGAGAAATGAGTCCCTTATTGTGATACTGGGCATGGAATCCCTCATAAATGTTATAGAGGGCATGGTGTCCCCTTACTACTATGATAATTGGAATAGTGTACCCATTATTTCTATGATACTAGGCATTGAATCCCCTAATACAATGGTACTAGTAATTGCATCCTTTGAAACAAGTTCAGTGTTATTTTGAGATGGGATTATTCTTGTAGCATCATCATAAAATACTTTCAGGAACCAGAGATAACCCACTTATAGTTATTATTGTTGTTTTACTTTTCATACTATTAAACTACCATATAGTATATTTAGATTTATTATTTATGGATGTTGTTGGTGGTGGCCAACAAATATTTATCTCACACCGTCTCCAATCCACCTATGGTACCCAGGCAGATGACATGCTAGTAGGTGTAGATAAAGAGAAGAATCCTCTTATGGATGCCTGACCTCATGCATGATTTAAGATGGAGGATTGGTTGATGATGGATGGGAAGAATCTTAGATATAAATTTTTAAAATTTTGTACCTTTTGTTTATCTTGTACAACATGTATTTCCTACTTCATTAATCCATGTTTTCCAATTTTAAAAAAATGTCATTATCATCAATTGTATATGATTTAGTTTACTGCATTTGATTATTATTAACTTCTAGGTTATTTATGTTAGTTTACATAGCTTATTCACATTAATACTATATAATCTATTTATAAATTGATTTTACAACTTGGATACTTTGGTAATGTGTCCATAGTCTCCCTATAGGTAGTGTCTCTATTGTTCTATATAATTTTTTCTATCTCCCAAACCAAACTCTTTGAGCTGTAAACATGTGTGACGTTAATAGAATAGTTTTATACATGTTTTATTTCTATTTCTAGGTATTTTGTTTTATAAAACATCATCCGATGAGTGTTTTAGAAATTTGTAAACATATTACTCTATAATGTCATCTAGTTGAATGATAGGAGGGAGGTGATGAACATGCCCCAAAGGTGGTGGTCCATGATCCTACAGTTATACCTCTAGTAATGTAACCTATTACTATTATTGATGCAGGTGACGATTCACAGTTTCAATGATATTTCTTACGTCTTATAAATACCTTTTAGGGAGCTTCATGTTCTACCCATTTTATAAAAGAGTTGAATTGAGAGGTATATCAGCAACATCAACCATATTTTTAGGGGATGGTGGACCACAAGCGGTAGTGTTATGGTTTAATACTATTGTGTCTATATTCAATAATCTTTTGTCACCTCTTGATAAGAGATTAAAACTCACTACTTACATGCACAAAAGGTCCTTCAAGCACTGGTGGGATATCATAAAAGAATATTTTCAGCATTGGGAAGAGGTGTAAATAGATTTATAGTCATGATTATTTTATTTATTACTCACAATGACCCTGAATTCTAATCGTACGAAGAAGTTCATTAACCATTTATAGGGTTCAATTACTAATATGAATTATTTATATCGCTTTACAAAGCTTTCGCACTTTGATCTTTTCTACAATACTCATGATACATCGAAGGAGAGATGATTTGAATTTGGTTTGAGATATCCTATTCATTATTATGTAAATATTTTCTAGTTGAATATAGTTTTTGATCTCGTGAACCAAGCCCTCATTACCTAGAAGAACTTGTGGGAAGCAGACTATGTGAGTTGGGGTGGTATAGAACCCGGATTGAGTAATGGTTCGACAAGTAATCAGAAGTGATGATTTGATACTATGTGCATGAGAATTGGTAGCTATAAGACTTCCTTAGATACTTATATGGTATTCCATCAGTGTGGAAAACCTGATAATAAGAGGCTGTAATTTCCCAAAGACCCATCAAGTGCTAAGGCTATGAAGTATTAGGGAATGTAAAATGATTATACAGGACCTTATCATCTGTGGGGAGTGTGAGAAGATCCATTCTAGATACTCCTTCAGAATAAGGTTTAGTAAAACCTTTCTAGGTTATTATTTGAGAATAAATATCCACAATGAAAGAGGAGGATGTCTTGTCCATGGTAGCCAAACTTCAGAAATAAAGTATCATTAGATCGGACCCACTCAGTGTAGTAAGGTTATAGCCTAGGATTGTGGATCAAGCTATATCTATTCAGTGAAACCTATATGAAAGGAGCATAATTAAGGTCTATCTAATATTAAAGGTATTATTCTAATATCCTCTATTATCATTTCTACCTTATTTGATACAAGTGAAAAAAATTCAGTCATATCTGTGCCTGTTATGGGGAGTCTCTAACATAATGTTGAGTACTCTGATGGTGTTATGATGCATGATACACCTTTAGGTATATGATATGAGTTTATATGATACTGAACAGAATATCCTCTTAAGGAAGACATCCATCATTTCTTATGGAACCTCTTCATCGATGAGATGGTTGTTTTATTCATAATTCATGATATGGACTTATTGGTTCCCTATCATGCCTAGTGGATTGTTTTCACCAGAGGGTGTCATTTACATAACCTGAGGGTGGAACTTATTTTCACAAGGGAGAGTGGTATGTACATACTAGTAGAGTAGTACCAGAGTATCTGATCCTTGGTGGAGTGATTTTCTATATTTCTAGCCTTTACATAGAAGATATGAGACAATATCATATTGTGTTCCTTGAAGTACTTGATCAGTTTAGGGATGTTTTACTTGATGACTTTTTAAGACTACCACAGGAGATAGTTGTAGAGTTTACTATCGTTCTAGTTCCCAGATCTGCACTGACATCCATTCCTCATTATATGGTGACTACTTCTGAGATTCTAATACTCAAGTGGCAGCTAGTGGATTCAGAGGATAAGGGTTTTATATGTCCCAATACATGTCCCAAGGGTTAACTTGTCATTTTCATGAAGAAGGAAGATATAACCCTTATTATTTTCATGGATTAACTTATTTGAAATCAGGTTACAGTGAAAAATATATATCCTTTACATCACATAAATGACCTTTTTGACCATGTCATATGAATGAGGGTATTCTTGAATATCGACATGATATAGGGATATAATAAAGATTGATATAGGCCTTTAGATACTCTATATATGAATATCCATATTCAGTATGGAATATATGAGTATCTTATGATGTTGTTAAATATTATGAACACACATTCCATCATTATAGATGTTATGAGTAGTGATTTCCATATCTATTTAGATTCCTTTTTCATGGTATTCAAAGATAACATCTTGATGTATTCTCATACATGGAATGACCATGAATCTCATGTTGAGATGATTTTAATACACTAAGAGAGAACCTACTTTATTCTAAGCTCAATAAATGTAATATCTAGATCCATGAGGTAAATTTACAATGTCATATTATCTTAGGGGTATGTGTTTTAGTTGATCTAGAAAATGTAAAATTTATAGTTTACTGGGAGTTTCCAAAGAACATCTTTGATATAAAGAATTCCATAGGTTTAGCGGGTTACTAAATTTATTTTATACACTACATTCCGAACATAAAAACACCTATTATAGGATTTCCTAGGAATGGGGTTATGTTTATATGATCTGAATCTGATGTGAAACCCATTCATTAGATGAAGGGGGGATTTAATTAATTGTCGATCTTGATTCTTCCATAGTTGGGCTCGAGTAATATATTCTAATTTGACAGATTAGGTATCAGGATATGAAGAGTTCTAATACTGAAGGATTGATTTGTTGTATATGGGTTAGGCATGTTGTGGCCATAGGAGAAAAATTACTGGATCCATGATATCAAGTGGGAATCTTTTATACCCACCTTGTGTTTTTAGAGGAATTACATTCATGGAGAGTGTTTTGTGGAATTTAAAGACCATATGATCTTCAAGTATATTTTTACATAGCAATAATTGAATCTTAAAAAGTGAACATGCGTTGAATATCTATATTTTTTTGACATTGATATTTACAATCTACCAAAGAAGGACAATGTTGTTGTTGAAGGTTGGAGAAGGAGGACTTAGACATAATGGCTTGTGAGGAAATTATAAAATGGAATCTTATGAATCTAATTTTTGAGACGGATATAGAGGTTCAAGACCATCCTAGAAAGTATTTACCTTCATCATTATTAGTGAAATGTTCACATTAGGAGAAGGTGAAGAAGAGATATTTTTAGATCCCAAGGGCATGTCTCTACAAGAGAATATGGATGGAGAGGACCCACAAATAGATTATTCAATTGATGATGATGATATACTATATTTACATGGATGAATCCAGGTTCTCATAGATATTATAGTGGATCTAATTCAAGAGTGGCATTCTTTTTAGTGGGTAGTTCACCCAGGTATCTCCAAGATGTATTGTGACATGCACTGACCGTACTAGTGTTCAAGGATGAAACATCAAATAGATGATTTTATCAATAGATGTTCCATATGTTAGTAGGTTATGGTGGAACACTGTAAACCTAATTGATTTATACATATGTTATTGTTTCAAGAATGGTAATGGGATGATGATTCAATGGATTTTTTATCATCTTATTGAGGTCTCCTCATGGTAGTGACGTAGTTTTGCTAGTCATAGATAGGTTGTTGAAAGTATCCCACCTATTTTCTATCAAAGTGACTTTCTTAGTTCATAATAATAAATTATTTCATATCCATCAGACTATCTTACTAAATGGTGTCCCTTGTAGATTCATTTTAGATAGGGATGCTTATTTCACATCATGATTCTAGAAATGATTAAGGAAAGATATGGGTATACAGGTGATTTTGAGAAAAACAATTCACCCTCATACAGATGGTAAGTCAAAACAATCTATATAGGTTTTAGAGGACATGGTCCTAGTATACATAGTTGATTTCAGTAGTTGTTGGGAGAATAATATCCCTCTCTTTGAGTTCTCCCAAAAAAATAGTTATCAGGAGACAATACAGATGACTCCCTATGATTCCCTACATAGTTGGTCATTCCGTTCACCCCTATGTTAGTTAGAGTAATGAGATCTAGTGTAACTTGGTCCTCATCTAATTCAAGAGACATTGGAGAAGGTTAAGATAAACAAGAATAGGATTTTTACTTCCTAGTCTAGATAGAAATATTATGCTGATTGCCATCGACGACCATTGGAGTTCGAGTTTGGGGATTGGGTATCCTGATGGGTATCTCCAAGACATGGGAATAGATAGATACAAAGGAAAGTTAAGTTTTTTCCCTATTTTTACAGGCTATTTATGATTTTGGTGAGAGTCAGGATGGTATCCTAATGGTTGTCATTACCTCAAAGGTACCATTCCATGAAATAATTCCTCCACATTTCACAGCTCCACTGATACCAGGACGACCAATCTCATACATTTGTCCCTAAGGATATTGATCTAGATGACAATGATACTTTTCAATAGAATCCCATATGCATCATTTATCATTGAATAGAAACTCTCAATGTTTGGTATGACTCTTTAGTACATGTGGTACAGAAGAACATCTAGGTACAAGACTAAACCTGACAGTGGGAGGCCTACATACAAGCCTAGTGGCCAGAGTTATTCCCAGATGACGTTTTCTTACCTTGGTAAGTGAACTTGTGGATGTGTTCCTTTAAGGGGGTAGAACATAAGAAACCAGTCATCATTATAGGTACAAATGATTTTAAATTTGGTCTAATCCATTTTATGAACCTAATATGTATTTTTGATGACTTCATAGTCTAGGGCTGTTCGGGGATAATTCAGATCCAGAAACCCAACATTTGGAGAAAAAAATATAGGCCAAATGGTTAGTATAAACCATTCAAACCAAGCCACATGGTTTGGTAGAAACATGATACGTGGTCTTGGATTTTATCCATAGGTGCATGGTTTGAGAAATAGTGCATTATGGGGTGTATTCACATATAGGAGCACCTATAATTCTTTGAATTGGAATATCACATGGTTTGGGCATGGTTATTCAAAACAAGTAGATAAACCATGTGAGGTTCCCCTTGATGCAAGGAAGGGTGCCCACTTTTTACATAGTTGGGATAATTGGGCGGAGATACTGTAAAACCCATATATTTTGGGTGAAATGGAAAAAATGCACTTAATGAATTGATAATTTGACACCACTTATCCTCTAATTTTTTCAGAGGAAAGGAGAACTCCCTCTCTTACATTTGAGCTCCAAAAATCCACTTAGATAGATTTCGAACTCAATTACCCAATCTACATACCTTTTCATCTTCCATAAGTCTAATTTGATAGTAATAACTATGATATTAATTCCATTTGGGTCGTTATCTATTTTCCTTCCCCTCAATGGAGCTATTGAGGTGCATGATCATATTCTCTATTTTCATGGAGTTCGCCCATTCTTCATATTTTTTCCTATATAGGCTGAACTAATGGTTGATACTAGAAGAGGATAGTTGTATGAGTATGTATTAAGTGGTATATAAATTACCCCACATGTTTTTGCATTTCATCATATGTGATATGCAATGCACACTGGTTCCACCATGCATTGCCAAAAAATTATATCTTCCATGAATTGGTTTCCTTTTATGGGGCATAATTACTTATTACAACCCAAATTAATATTACATAATCAACCTCAGAGTGATCTATCCCTTTAGGTGTCCCCCCTTATATACCTTTTTGGTAACCATGAGTATATATCTATGTACCCATTAGAATATTTGGTTTTGATTATAAATGGAGATATATTTTTTATCTATATTACATTAAGTTGAATAGCATAATTCCCTTGAAATATTTATAGAATTGAATTGAAGTGAGTGGTAAGACTACATCACTTCCTTAAACTGGAAAATGATTACGACCTTTTCATTAAGTAAATTATTTATAAACTATGCCTTGGCTTTTAATAAATCCAATGGATGTTACTACTGTGTATTTTCTGGCATAGAGACCCACTTTAATTACAGGTGTTTTTCATGTTGACCCCAATTCATGATATATAGATATATATATATATATATATGGGTGAAATTTTTGATGTGATGAGGATGACAACGGTGAAGGATTGTGACTATAGTATGGAATCTGGATAGGTTCTTCCTAAATTTTCCCTCTTCGATGGTTCTGGTTTTCTGGAATGTGTTTTTCCCAGAGCTGTTGCATTGGTATCATATCACATTTCTTGAAGGTTTTTGGTGCTTTCCGATCTATATTTTTCTAAAATTTCTATGTCTTTTGGGTGGTGATGATGGTTACACCAAGGTGTCTACTCAAGGAGGTCGATTACGAGGTTTGATTTTCTTTTTTTTTTGGTTATCGTGTATCCCTTGTTTGTGCTCTCCCTGGTAAGATATGGTGCATATCTTTCTACAGAGACAATAATGGACATGATGTTCAATCTAGAGATTGTGGTCGGTGTGTTTGACAAGATTTTGACGGTGTGTGATTGGTTGCCACATGGTCTGATATTGAAAATGACATCCTTTTGTTATTTGAAATTTTAAACCTTTTGCTTTTAGAATTTCCATAGAATTATAATGTGCATGTTGTATTGGTTTACTTTTGTGACGAATTTTATCTTTTGGATATTCTTTTAGGGTTCACACTTATCCCTAAAATGTGTCATTAGAAAATATAAATAAATAGATCTTGGAATCCCTTCTAATTTATATCAAATGGGAATGATGACCCTTCAACATGTTATTTCAATATGACCATAGAAATCCTCATATAAATTTTACACTATATGTGAATTACATCCCTTGTGATACTACATGGGTATAAACTCATGTATTGTGATACCGAGCATGGAATCCCTAATAAATGTGATATTGAGCATGGAATCCCCTTACTACTATGATATTGGGAATGGGGTCCCATTTTCTACTATGATACTGGGCATGGAGTCCCTTACTACTGTGATACTGGGAATTGTATCCCATGATACTAGTTCAGTGTTATTTCAGAATGGGCTGACCTACCCATTGATTTTGAGGATTTCCTCTTGGTTTTCTTATGATGAATATGGTTGTATGTTTGATTTCCAAGGATGGGGACACCGATGTAGTTTTGATAGAGGAAACCCCCTAGGGATGAAAAATATATGGTAGACCCTCATACAGGTGTCTGTGCACAGAATAAATGGTACACCATTGACCTTATATATCCCTCAACAACAATTCCTTCTAGTCAGAATATCAAAAAAAGGAAGGTAACTTCTAATCCCTCAAATCTATCTATCATTTCACAAAAGGAAGAGGTTGATTACTTAATAATTTCTTTACTATAGTTGGACTCATATCATAATATTATTATCTAATATCTCCATGATGAGAGGAACCTATATTATGGAAATCCTCGACATGATCCTATTACTCCACTACAGCTGTAGGGGAAAACAAAAGTCCTCCTTGGCCTGTTTATCCAAGTTGATCCTAGTCATTCCTTGCATCTTCATTGAGCAGAGGTGAGAGATTATGGAAAGTGACCATGATATGATCGACCAAATCCACCTATGTAGTGGGATGATATTCCAAGGGACCCCTAAAGATAATCTCTAGAAGTAATTGGGATTCCCTACCAAGCTGATGAACCTATCAAGACATTAGTTTTTAGGGATCCTCTTCAAGAAATGGACCCTTAATAAGATAATTTGATAGCATATATCACCTAAAATCCCAAAATACATGAAAATTGGTGACCCCAACAGACAGAAATCTATACCCAGAATGGTTATATTTTATGCGAGCATCCCCACATTTTAGGAACCCTAGTTTCACCCATTTCAATGAGATTGGTGACCACTACAGCATCTAACCAACTTCATCTCAAAGTTAAAGTCCATTTTGGGAACCAAAAATCACTAGGATATCTCTATGCTATGAAGATTTGTTTAGACATTGGAAGAGCCTAAAATCAATTGGTATAGCATGTTACCCATAGGGTCTATTACTAGTTGGGAAGTCCTCCGTATGAATTTTCAACACCAGCTCAACTCCACAATGTGAAAGACAAGTATTGTAGACCCAATTAAGGGCATGAAACTTCCGGATGAACCGAAGAAAACTTCATATCTTCATGGAAGGACCCCATGTATTCAATCGATATAAAACTAACTCCAAAGAAACTAAAAAATATGTCCAAGGGGAACATGCTTATTGAGTTGGTCTCTAACTTTATCACTCAAAACATCCCAAGGGGGTTTTCAGATTTCTCTAACGAAGCCCAATGCTCAGTGGAAGCCTTGCAGTAGGCCATGTAAGAAAGTCCATTTCTTCATCCATCACTCTGAAGAATAACCTCCAAGGAAGATACTTCATCTATAGTGTATGTTGAGGATCCCAATGTGCTGTAGTTAGTGGCCCTACACTAGTAAAGCATCACAAATCTCACAACCTCAACAAGAACAACCTCACCCAATGTGGAATTTTACAGAATTTCCTCTCCAAGCATAACCACCTCACTGAGATAATGTGGTTTTGACTCCCCATCAGGCTAAAGCCCCTCATTAGGGCCATGCATCAATAGTTCCCTCCATTTACAGGGGAAACCAAACCTACACTTAAAAGGATTTCCAAGTTCTTGATTATTTACATAGTGCCTTAGAATAAGGGATTCTAAAGCTATGAGACTGCATGAATCCCCATGATGTAGAGGGTACTGATCACCCCTACAATCTCTTAATCTAGCTTACAATCAAACTGGTTTCCTAATCCATCATCACAAGCCCCCAAGTGCATTACCCCATATGCCAGAGTATTCTGACTACCAGTGAGGATCTAATGAGGTGATAACAAGGATAAAATACCCTCATGTTAGAGTAGCACAATCGTTTATCAAGTATTAAATATCATGAAATAGAATGTGTAGTATAAAGTAATGATAAATTTGTAGAAGTTAGATATAATATTAATTGAACAAATGTTATGGCCAATGGCAGTGTATACAAAGAATATATGTCCTGATGATGATACATAATGTTATATATTAAACATACATCATGATTTACAATAAAAAACAATACATGACTCCAATAAATAAAATAAATAAAAATCACTCAAGAAATCTCCACAAGAATCCTGATCTATAGCTCAGTAATATGCTCATTACTCCATAACTATATGCAGAAGAGTAAAAGAAATCGTCTATAGCCCTACAAATAAGAAATTCTACTTGGGTCTAATTGAAACCTGAGCAGGGTGTGAGGTAACATATCAGTAGGCCAGAACCCACGATGTCTATCCAAATTTATTTCAATCAATATATAATTAATGTGGTGTGAAGGTAAATAGTTAAGCAGCAAATTAAAGTAAAGATGCCCCTGGGATGTAAACAACGAAACTAGTGATACTAAAATATCCCTAGAAGGATCCCTACAAAACATGGTTAATCTCATATAATAAAGAAGAAACACATAATTCAAAAATAAAAAATACCACCTTATAATTCATCCAAACATATCACACTTCCACGACCTTATAATATATCCCAAGTTCCTTATCAATCATGTCCTTTCGGTACAACCAAAAGAGTTAGAACATTCATGACCAAGCCGTATAATCACAAATCATATACCTCACATTATTTATATATGTCAATGTGTTAGACCACAAAGGGTATAATCCAAGGTGTTGAAGACCAATGCATCCTTATCTAGTCCCCTGTGAATCTCAACTGAATCTCTCTAAATGCACTTGTTGAAGTCCTTTGAGCTTGTCATGCTAGAAATACCGTACATGTGTCAATGTAGTTTGTATCCAAGTATTATCAAAGCCCAAGGAATCCCACTATATAAAGACCTAATGGGAATACTCAACACAAGGCACCACAACCACATTTATGATCTGTGTAGATCCTTCAAAGGAATCTATTCATTTATTCATCCAATCCATGTCATCTAATTTTCAACACCATATGATTCTACACACTCATATATAACCATTTACACTCAATTCATAAAATTCATATACCCACTCATTTACCACAATACATAATCAATTATATCTCATAAGTATTCCCACTCATGAAACCCACATTATATTCAAAATATCTAATGAGTGTACACACTAATAATTCAAAATTTATAAACATTTAATTTAATGATTATATCCACTCATTTATCAAAACATCACATTTTAACATCACCCAAGATTTTTCCCACTCGTCTTCATAATTTCCAAATAAACTATAATGAAATTAAAGATAAAAATAACCATTTAACCTAATGGAATTAACATGCAAGGGAGGAAGTATATCTCCTAAATAAGTTGATTAATTCCCTTTAATTAATAAATAATCGTCCTCTTTCTAGGAAATCATAAGAACACACCCCTTGGTTCGTTCAAGTAAGGGAAATTCAAATATAAAAAGATAAGAGGGAACTTAGAATGTGAAATGGTTTCACAAATGTTTATAAAGGAAAACTCCCTTTCCTAAATCTAGTAGAGTATGTGTCCTAAAATTACCTTATATCACAATATGTCATCATTGTTATAGAAAATTTCAATAATTAATCCAAAAATGTGTTAAAAATCAAATCAATACAATTTTTAGAGGACATCGAACCTCTATTATACGGGGTTTATTATAAAAACATGACTTTCTTGCTCAAAAAATTATTTTATCACAGTAAGAATTTCATTTAAGAATCAAAATTCCATTTATAAAATAACATTTCAGTTGAAATATTATGTATTCCTAACTTAAAGGGAAAGTATTGGGATCCTACCTAAAAGAAGAACCAAGATGAATACTTTTTTTCTTGACATTTTCAAGGTCAATGATTGATCCCCACATTCATGCATATACATTCATATATATATATATATATATATATCCGTTAATCCAATTCACATATTCCCCTATCCACAAATTAATACGTAAAAGGATGATATATATATATATATATACTTACATCTGTATATGAGTGAGAGCCTTCAAGGATTCATCAAACTCTCTACAAAAAATTTTAGGAACACTAAATCACACAATAAAATAAAAAATTGGGAGAAACCATTTAGAGGATGTAAATCATACCTAAAATTTATGGAGGTGAAAATATAAAACTAATATACTTCTCCTTCAGTGGTGGATGTCATAACTCACGGGATTATGTACCGAGAAGCCTTTAGTATTCCATAGAACCCGAAGAAAAAAAATTCAGGGTTAAGCCTTGCCCTTGGTGTTCGACTGAAAACGATGGGTGATGGGGAGTAAAAAACCTTCCAAAATAGGAAGGAGTTAAAAACAATAATCCTTACCTAATTACCTTTACCATGAATAATGATTGAAACTGGTGGAAATGATGATTGAAGGAGAGGGCGTAGAGTGGGGTGCATCACATATCAAGAGGGACATGAGTCCTGGTGTTGTGAGTAGGTAAAGAGGATGAAATGGGAAATTAGTTTAATTTTTTTAAAATTTAACTGAAAAATTGTTCTGGCCACACAATTTATCAAACCACGCACCTGTTACTGTGCACCTGAGCCACCCCGCACTGGCTGGATGCACAGTTTGGAAAGCAATCCTCTAACCATGTGGTGAATAGTTTTGAGGTATTACCCATTTTCCACTAACCATGTGGTTTAGGTGCATGGTTTGAGAAAACCATATATAGATGGTGCCCACGACATTTTCCCACATGCAAAATGTTGTACGATTTTCTACTGAGGGTCGCATGGTCTTAGAAAAACTGTCTGCCCTCTACAAACCCCATTAAAACATGATTTTCTAGTTCTTAATGCTCTTAAAACTCCTTGAGACACATGGGAAACATATAAATCCTTCATTTAAGACTAAAAAAGATTAATTTTTCCAAAATTTCGTAATTTCATTATAAATCCCGGTTTTTATATTTTTGCATCTAGTAAATGAAAAAGTATAAATTCCTATATAATTACATCTGGTCCAAATGCACTAGATTCTAAAATACCCCCACCTTAGAACATAATATACTTGAAAATACTTGGGGAAACAAAAAATACATTTCCCGAACTACATGGATGTGAATTCATGTTCAAATGGTCGCATTTCATTTCCAAATACCAAAAATAACTTAAATCCTTTCGCAAGATAAAGGCATTTAGGCCATCAAAACTCTAGTCGAAGCTCAATTTCAAATTGAAATATTGAAGTGGTGCATAACTGATCCTTCTTAACTAGATACATGATCACATCATTGTATCATTATATAACATACCATTTGTTCTCTCTACCAATGGTTTTATTGTTTATCATCTAATCCCAAACCACAACTCCTCTAATTTTACAATTTCCTATAAGGGAACATCTCAAGAATTATAGTGATGATTCCCACACATTTTATTTAACTATGAAAACCTGATTACACTGAAGGTCATATAATGGACATCATATAATAGGAATGGTCAAATATTTATTGACCAAGCAGAAATAGATCATGAGCATCCTTGAATACATAGTAAACCATTACACTACACTCTCCTTAAATTGATGAAGGTATATAAAATATGTTCTCCTTGACCACATATGTTGAACAGGAATGAAATGATTCTAGCCACTCTGGATGACTATTTTAAAACACTGGGCTTAGGTGACTAGTTCATTTCCTATCGTACTATGATTCCTTCACCCAAGGCACCATGTAGTTACAACTAAAATTATCAATAATTTCCATACATGAATTCCAGTGACATTCCATTGTCAATACATTAGCTAACCATCCATTCTGTCATTCCACCACACAAAAAAGGGTGAAATATAGATTCAAACTAATAGAATCATTACCCTTTATGCACACCTCCAAGTCTAAATTAATTTATGGGGTAACATCGGATTCATAGAACTAGAGTCCATGGAACTAACCGTAGGTTGTCCATACTCAATGTTTTAAGTGATAAATTAGTTCAAATACAATATTTCCAAATAAGAATATTGACTGAGCCCAGAGTGGAATCCTTCTAGTGGTCATCTTAGGGGAACAACTGGTGTCCATGAGTCCATCAAAGTCATCCATACGTTGGAACCCATGTATCACTTCATAATAACCCAGCCTAAAAATCCACACATCTATTATACAACACAGCTAAATACCTCTTATCAAGACTAACTTCTTTTGAACATAGCGCGGTGTGATACTGACAATTTATTAGTTCATTGAGGATGACGTTAAGATAAGGTACATGCTTATTTCTTAAGAAAGAGTACACTAAGAGGATAACAAATTGAAGAAATTGAACCACTACTAGTTGAATTATTTAGAGGAATATTGTCTTCACCAGATGTCACCACACCATTAATATATCACAAACCATACCACCTGAGGCATCTTGTGATCACTCCAGATTAACCAATGATGTCCCTCCAGGACAAATGGTGTTTCCAAATATTTCCCACACATCACACCAAATTAATGTAATGCATCCAAATAAGAACCGACACATACACCAAAACCCAAGTGACACTCCACAAATTTGGGTATTCTTAGTCATCGAAATAAGGGGAAGACCAGATGTTCACAAATGTGCTAAGTTGTATTCACCATAATCAAATGTGTGATTCTCATTCGATCCCTGATCACCATGTCAATGAATTTTTCATTAAAGAAACATTCAAATCATACTACATGTCAAAACATTCATGTTCCACATAGTCCTCCTAAGAAGTTGGAAAATCTTATTTCTCTAATTATTAGGTCACCCACCTCTGGGGTTGACCCGAGGATGTACTCAATAGTGCAAGGCTCAACAACAAGAATAAACTCAATCGGTTTGTAAAACCATTTAAGACCCACTAGGTACCACATATCCCAAGAGATACTCCAAGAGTTTATAAGATAAAGTGAAACATACTGAGTACTATCAGTAGGCTATCTTCCCTATGCAGTCATGTATCATATAGATCATATAGAAATAGGCTCAAAAGAACATAATCTCATACCACCATTAAATTGGATGATAATGTACCATGTCATCTACCACTGATGAAAAAAGTGGATTACACAACATTCTAAATAGATAATCAAGCCAAAGGCATGTCAATCCTACTGAACTAGGAATACATGGATGCTCATTCTCAAATCATGAGTATAGATGAAATGACCAACCACCCCAAAAAGGGTGTCCCTTTAAAAACTAAATGTCCCTCTATGGACAATGGCACCTGAACAACACCAAATGTCATAAACCTCATAGCATAATGTAAGGAATTAAGCTTCAGGGGTTCCGCATGCCATGTGGTAGCCCCTTCAAATGCATAAGAATATAACCTCTAACTTGGAAATAAAAAATAGTTTCCACTTGAATCAAGAGACCCTTTCATTTAAGTCATTGATAAAAATAATTAGCGTATGGATAAATGCTCACATCTCCATTCCAAGGAATTCCAAGGAAAATGATTAAACTACCCTAACATACGTGTTTAAACAAAGGAGACCTCTTCAGGTTCCATTTATCAAGATAGTCACATTGATTTACAGTCAAATCCTTAATCATCTAAAATATATAATTTGAAATATTAATTACCATTTAAAAACCAAATCGATGATGCTTCATTTTAAAAATTTACCCAAGTGAAAAAATAGGTACGTTATATCAGGATTTCTATTAAGCATTATTATTTTTACATCCCATCATTGTTAGGAAAATTATCACATATACCAATTTTAATAGAAAAGGTGACCCATGAGGGTCCCATTATTCCAACTTGGGTTCTTCCTAATGAAACCAAATAGAAGTCGTTAAACTATGAAAGCTTGAGAGCACTCTCATAGTGTTATCTCATAAAAACATGCCCCATCTAACTTACATGGGTCTAGTTGTGCATTTATTTATTACCCATTTTATTTTAGATAATAATTAAATAACATTCACATTAAACCATTTAATAGCACATCATCGCTATACATTTAATATGGGTTTCCGGTTCCCAATTCATGAAACACCCATACACTTCATAATTTGATACATTTCTCCCATTGATCTTAACCAATAAACATTAACATTTTAACAGTATCTACCCTTTTACAATGGTTTGAATACATGGGTAACCTTTTCCTAGTTTTAAGGTGCACATAAAACATTCAAATGGAAACCTTCATAAACAAAACCAATAAATTTTATTCCATGATACCATATACATTTTGAAGAATACCTAGAATGTTATCATAAACAGAAATTAATAAAGCATGCTATAACACATAATCCTGTAATATCAACAAAACATTATAATCCTAGAATAAAGAAAGCTTGCTATAACACTGAGAAAGGATGCTATAACACATAATCATGAAATATCAACAAAACATTATAAAATAATAATAAATATGTACTATAGTCATGTAAAAATTTTATACAAGAATGTATGTTGAAAGTAACCTATATAGGTACAAATAATCATTGTATATCACCCAATAACACGACTAAAATTAGCAAGAAATATACTAATGAAAATACATGGTATGAAATAAGCATGGAATGTGAATGTTTATACACTTAATATGATTCATGTAATGCTCAATCCTTTCCATACTAGTCCAATAGAAAATTTCCCAAATTCTCATCCTAAAAATGTAGTAGAAATACACCAGTCACCCATGTTTATATAACAACCGACTATAATATCAAACAACATGAACAACAATCCTATCCTTGAGCACTTGTTCATTTCTTGACCACGGGGTGATTAATCTCAAGAATTTATATTTACTATGCACTGACACATTCTGAGTATCCTGTTGACCAACCAATATGAAAAAGGAAAAATAGCCTATAATACCACTTTATATTATCCCGATCTTACTAACAATCAATCAGATAGTTGGACTGGTCACCACATCACCTCACGCATGTCTCCCCATATGTCAACAGCTAGAAACTAACAATAAGGGCCTATAGTGACTTTAGTGAGGAGACTATACCCTCATGTCAGACTTGCTTAATGGTTTATAATATAGTAAATAGCTGGAAATGGTAGAAGCACTATAAAGTAATGATAAAGCAGCATAAGACATATCTTATATCAACTGAATAAATATGATGGCCATGTCAATTTATATAAATAATACATTTCCATATGTTGGTACATAATATATAATAGAAAACATACATCATGATTTAAAATTGAAAACAATAAAACTTTTATGAAAATAAAAGAACATATAATCCCATATGTGATCTCCATGAGAATCTAGAGCTCAAGATCATTCTTCTGCTCATAAATCCCCAGGTATAAGCTGAACAACACAATAAGAGGTCCATGAATCTATAAACAAGAAGGTTTAATCAAGTACCAATGGCATCTGAGTAGGGTGTGAGTTAACATCTCAGTAGGCTGAAACACATTGTGTATAGACAAATTCATTTCATGCAATATATAATTAAGGTATTGTGTAGGTAAACCGTTCAACAATAAATGAAATTAAATATATTTATGGAATATAAAATTTTAAACTGGTGATACTAAAATATCCCCTCAATGATTCCAACATGATATTTTTAATGTCTCAAAACAAGTCAACTTCAAATAATTAAAAATAAACTATATTACCTTCACATTCATCCAAACACATCACATGACTATGACCATTTCATACATCCTATGTTCCATATCAATCATTACCTTATCATTTAATAAAAATGGTTATAATATTCTCAGTCAATCCATATAATCACACATCATATACATCATGATTGAGCCGTATATCAAAGTAATAGACCATGAAGGGATGGATCCAAGATGTAAAATACAAAGACACCCTCATCATGTCCCATCAGAGTCTCGATGGAAACTAGAAAAATGAGCTAGTTGGAGTCCTAAGAGAATGTCATACCAGACATGTCCTACCTAATTCCCAAAAATTTGAATCTAATGGTTAGAAAATCACAAGGCATCCCATGGAATCAAGACCCAAGTGGCATACTAAACTAAAGGGATCCACTACAACATTCAAGATCGTTAGATAGCGGTCCGCATAATCTATGAAGTCATTCATCCAATTCATATCAATTAACATTAAACACCAAATGAGTCTAGCCTCTCATATATAAAAATCTAAATTAAATTCATACAATGAGTATACCCACTCATTAATCACAATACATAATAAATTACATCTAATGTGTATACTCACTCATGAAACAGAATTTATATTCAATATATCTAATGATTATACCCACTCATTATTAAAAATTTATAAACATGTAATTTAATAATTTTACCCACTCATTTGTCAACAATTGACATTTAAACATCACCCATGATTTTACCCACTCATCTCCACATTTTCTATATATGCCATTATACAATTCTAGTAAAAATAACCATTTAACCCATGGGAATAAACATGAAATGGAGGCAATACATCTCTTAACTAAGTAAACCAATTAATTTTTGTTATAAAAAATAATCCTATAACTAGTAAATCATAATAACATATCTTTTGGTTGGTTAAATCAAGGTAAATTAAAATATAAAAAAAATATAAAATCCCATGAAAGGTGCAATGGTTCTATAAACATTTATAATGGAAAACACTATTTCCTAACTCCATTTTAGTTTGTGTCCTAAAAATTACTTACATAACACTATGTCATCAAACCATAGAAAAACTTAAATAATTAATCTAACTACGTATCAAACATCTTGTAAATAATTTTTGGGTTCGAAACCATCGTACCTCCATTAGAGGGGTTTTATTATGAAAATAATAGTTTTTTTAAAATAATGATTTATCATACTAAATATTTCATCCACGAATCACAATTACATTTATCAAAGATGAATTAAGTAGAAAATGTATGAATTATTATGTTAATGGTCACAGATAGGGATCCTACCTCAAGGAGAAACCGTGCTGAATACTATGGAAGTTGAAATTTTTAACAACAACGTTCTCTCCATGCTTGCACGAACATACATTCCTATATATGTATATCCATTAATTCAACGAACATATTCCCCTTTACATGAGGGAATATGTAATGATACGATATATATACATGTAAATAAATAAATATATATATATATATACCTATGTATATGATTGAAATCCTTCAGGGAGTCATTGAGATCTCTACAACCAATTTTAGGAACCCTAAATCACCCAAAGGAAAAAAATAAATTTGATGAAACTGAAAATAATATGTAAATATTACATTAAATTATTCGAGAAGAACCAAATCAAAGAAATATTTTTCTCCTAAAATGGAGGATGTAGGAACTATCATGAAGAGGTCTCCATATTCCATATGTGCACCCTAAAACTAAAGGAAACAAAAAAAATCTGGTTTAACCCTAAACCTAGGGTTTTGACCGAGCAAGAGGGGTGATGGGGATGATAAACATTGGAACAAAATGAATTGAGGGAGGATATAGAAGTATTAACATGAGACCATTCCCAAGAATCATTAGGGGAACTAGTGGAAACACTGATCAAAGGGGAGGCCATTGAGGGAGGTGTGTCACACGTTGAGAGGGAAAGGGGGCTTGGTGTCGCTAGCAAGTAAGGAGGAGGAATGGGGGGTATTAGTTTTAACGCACTTTTTAAAATTGAATTAATTAAAAATTTAAAATAGGGACCCAATGAATTATTTAAGCTATATGGTTTATATTACTAAGTAACCACCATGTGAAAACTGTTCATCCTTTATTAGCCTCCTAAGGGATCTTGAACGGGTGGTCCACACGATTTGAAAAACCATGCGCCAAAAGTTTAGTGAACAATATTGATGTACTACCCATTTTACACTAACCGTGAGGAACATGAAAATGGTTTGGAAAACCATTTTTAGGTTTATTTCACTTCCTCTATCAACCAATGGAAGGGCACATTGTTTTCTATAATGGGTCGCATAGTTTCTGAAAAACCATGCACCTTGTACAGTCCCCTTTCAAACCTGATTTCCAGGTTTGACACCCCCAAAACTCCTCAAGAAACACATGAAACTTATCAATCCTTGACCAAAGTCAAAAAACACATTAATGGGTTCCAACTCGGAAAAATTCATCCTGGAGATTTGTTATTAAAATATAATGTCTTGTAAAGTAGATAGTTCAATTTTCCCTGGAATACAATTGCCTCCAAAAGATTGGGATTCAACAGCCACAACCATTTTCCATACCACAAAATACTGGGTCATACATCAGTGAATGATATGTGGTCAAGGATTGGTTCTAAGACTAGGTGGATAATGGTCTGTTCAAGTTGGTAAATATCCCAGCATATGTGGCACACATCTCTTCTAAGCTTGACAATGATATTGAAGGTGAATGGAATGAGGTTTCCAATTGTGAGACTTAGAAGTATAATGATAGGTTTTATGATAATGAATTTTCTCATGAATATGGAATAATATATGATTGATTAGGCTAGACCACAAATCTTGAAATTTCCATGCCTTCCCTAGCTACTGCTTCAGCATATACCTTGCATAGTTCCTCATCTCAGAAGAGTATTCAACAACGAATAAAGGGAAAGAAAAGCCCATTGCTCGTGGAAAAACCGTTTCACACCCTTAATGATTTCATTCTTCCAGAGAAGGGAATCTCCCCTATGGTCTGATCATTATTGGAATATTACTACGATTATGATTATGAGTATTAATCTATGAACACAGTTGGGTTGGTAGTCCCGACGACTTGGAATACCGGGAATTCCCTCTAAGTTCCTCTAGATATCATCGTCAGAGGAATTGCTGAAGGAATGAAAACCACCATAATGCTTAGATCAGTTCTTCAAGTGAAGATGTGCATGATACCAAGACCAGGGAACAAGTGTTGGATTGAATTTAGTAAGAAAATTCTTTTCAGCCCACTCTATAAGGCACACCATTGTAGTGAACCATGCTAATTGATAGGAAAGAATCATCACATCTATATCATTATTGGCCATGTACATAAAAGGATAGGCCTAAACCAGATGAAATTCAACTATTTTTTTTGTTCTGGTTGAGTTATCTAATGACTTGTATGAAATTTAGAGCACCAGAAAGAATACAATGATTCATCCAGCTACTCATGTTATGCCTCCATCCAAAGAGATAACCCATATGGGAAGAAATGTGCATTTCGAACATAATTATGACATGATAAAGATCCTCTATGTAACTCCTATAAAGATCATGATTCTAGAGGACCACTACCTATGGAAATAGATTAGATAGGCTCCTGTAGAGGCCTTGAAAATACCCTTCCAATTTGAAGCATAGGTAGCATCCATAGAAGCCTACTATATAGAAGAGTTTGAGAAAGAATAATTCCAAGACATAATTTATTTCTCTAGAGAATATGAGGCCTCCCTCATGTAAGGGAACATCCACCGACTATACATCACATATCAATTCAATGGAATAGAAATATGTGAAATCCATGTGGACACATGTTCTAGGATCAATCTCATAATGACCCAGACTATCCATATGCTGGGACTCCAGAAGTACATGTGATCCCCTCTATACTGTGGATTTATGGTTATTATAGGACTGAGAAGAGACTTTGTTTCATGATTCAATTTAATACATGGTTCAAAATCTTGGATTAATGTTCTCAATTCATTTTTTTCTCACTAGATACAACCAATAATTAATTTATGGGTAGTCCCTGCCCTCATATGCATTCTGCAGTCTGCAACTTATTTCCACAATTCCTCATGTTCTCCCTCAATGGTTGAGTACGAATGATTTAATGTGATGTCAACCACTTAGAATCCATTAATGTTTGGTGCCTAATTGGTGATTATTACATGACAGGGATGAAAAGGTTGATACCAACAAGGTTGAGAACACAATTATTACAGCCAGCCCATGGATAGACTTGGATCATGCTTTCATCATCTAGATTCACTAGTTGGAATCCATAGTTCTGACCTTGGTAAATTACATAAAAATTTATGGGATGAAAGGATCCCATATACCCAAGTACAAGCAACATCATATGATTACATATTACTCATACACAAGCTTGGATTTTGTGATAAGAGAAATCCTTTCCCCTGTGACGTACCAAGATGTTTTCCGCATGGTTTCAATTATATTTCATACTCACTTGTTTCATTAAGATGGATTGAACCGATAGAATATAACCTCCCCCATTTCATTGATATCAAGAATGTACCCCATGTTCAAAGGCCAAATGTTTTTGGAATGACAGTCTCTATCACTATGGTCCCATTAGAGTAGGTGTTATCCAGTGAGGATTCTATATCCACCCAAGCAGAGAACAACATTCCCCTATAACCAGTCGTCCTAGATGAACCATATCCTCTCTTGGATTCCTCAACCATGGATGATAATGAGGATTTGGAATACACACCTCCTATATTTAAAAAGGGAATCTCCACCACTATCGACTTGCTAGTTCAGGTAAACCTTTGTACTAAGACTGATGTGAGGACAATATTGATCAATGCAACTATTCTTATAGAGGAAAAATAGTAGTATGTGGCTTTCATGAAGCCGCATTAAAATGAATTGTCCCTGAGTTATGATTTGATTCTAGTAATAGACCCTCAGGTGACTGTCTAATATCCAAGACTTCCATTGAGTCATCGCGGGTTCAAGAAGCCTCCCAAGAAAATGAACCCTTATCATGGTTCCACTATCAAGGATGATTTTGATAAGATTATCAAATATAACTTCACTAAAGAAGTTTATTTTCCCAAGTGTCCGGACAATATCATCCTAGTCTGGATGAATAATGGAAAAATAAAAGTCTATATCAACTTTCATGATATAATAATCCATAGTTTGAAGGATTATTTTCACCTTAAAGTGACTATGTTGTTGTTTTATTCTAGAAATAGGATCCGGGGTCTCTTATTTATGGATAGATAATCCAGATACAATAAGATCATTATTTCCAATGAACAAGAGGAGTATATAAGTTTTAGAGAACCACATGGTACCTTATGCGATTAGGTAATTCCAATCAGTATAATTAATATAGAATCCACTTATCAATGATCCATGAAACACATCTTTAAAAAACCTTTGGGATTCTAGTGTAATTCTACATAGTTTATTTGGTGGTAAAATCCCAACCACGTTAGGACCATCATAGAGATCTGGAGAATGTTTTGGGCTTCCTCCACTCCTAATATTTGATGATGAACCCCTTTAAGTGTTCCATTAAGGATAAATCTAGTAAGTCTCACAATTTCATTGCTAGATATAGTGGAATTGAGATTCAACCAGATATGATCATGTTCATTATCTTGATAACACATATGAGTAAATTTTAGGAGCTTCGAGGCCTTCAAGGACACATAACATACTTGAGATGATTCATCTCAAATATATATGGAATGGGTAACCCCTTTTACATTCCCATGAATAATAGTACCATCTACATGTGGGATGAGGAGTTACATAACACATTTGAGGTAATAAAGAAATATCTCCTATAGTCTTCTGTTCTGATTCCACAAATCTCTGGGAAGCCTCTGGTCCTCTATGTGACCATCCTAGAATGGTCATTTAGAACCCTTATAGCTTATAAGGTTACTGAGGGGAGAGATAACATTTTATACTATATTAGTCACTTGATCCATGATAGCATATTTGGATACTCTCCTATCAAGAAATGTCCATTGATTCTAGTTTTCGTAGTGTAGAGGTTATTGTAGTATCTACAACATATCATGATATATATAGTGTCCCAAGTGGACCTGCTAAAGTTCATCTGGATCTACCTGATGTTGATATGATAGTTGGAATCATAGTTAGTGGTCCTTCAGTGGTTTAGCATCAGATTTGTTATGTTGAAATCAGTGAAGTCTAAATAATTAAAATATATCCAATCCACCCATCTGATTCCCGAATATCTTCCATTGGATGTATTATTCCAAAATTATTCCATAATATATGTGGATTTGGCTATGCTACTCTAAAAAATTTATTTGTACGGTGCATCCAGAATCCCAACTTGTAGAAGGCTTAACTATCACAGGTAGAAAAGAGAATCCCTAAGGTTCATCTTTATTACCCCAATATAAGATGTTTTACCCTACTATTTTATGCTATTAGAAGGATGCCCAGATATTGATGTATAGTATCAGGTGCTCATTTATAGTCTCGAGATGTCCCTCGAGATTGAAATCTGCTTCTTTCATTGATGGAAGACTCAAATTTAATCATCAAGAAAATAAATGGTTATTATATAATCATAATTCCATAATGTGTGCCCTTGGTGAAGCACACTCACTAGTTAATGGCCCAGTTCCTTTCTCACCTAGAGGTGACTCATGTTTCCCAATCATAGAATGGTTGTGCTGACACCTTGGTCAGTCTAGAAGATGCTCTTATAAATCCTTACTAGGATGATCTATTCATTAATGTGCAACATTGGAGAGTAATTTCTACCTTCATTCGAGAAGATGAAGGTATCTAGTAGGTAAACCTACTGATCATTGGACCTTCTACATCAGGACCTCCATATAACCCCATAGAAAAGTTGACATCTAATTGGATGACTCCATTTTTGGGTACCTCTATCATGACTCTCTCTCACCATATTTGAAGTCTGGGTTATTTTTTTCCCACCTTGTTCCAAAACTATGTCAAGTGTGTAAAGAGGTTCCATGCATTTCATATTCATGTCAACATTCTCCATCAATCGCTTTATGACATTTATAACACTAAGTGTTTTTCCTATAATAGTATGCAGAATTGATGTTTTAGGCCCCTATCCACCAACGACAACTGAGTAGTACATGTTCATTATGACTAAAATGGATTTATTATCTAGGTGGGAATATGTGATTCCTCTTATAGAAGAAATGTTCAAATCCCTTGTCAAATTAATGATCTCCCACATCATCCACTGATTGGGAGTCCCTCGATGCATTCTCAATGATTAAGAAACCATCTTCTGGGAAGCTAAGATGATGAAGTTTTAAGCTAAGTACATCATCTAGTCCAACAAAAATTATTTCTATTACACATAAACAAATGGATAGATCGAGTCATTCAACAAAATCCTCTACAACATTCTACAGATGATAGTGGTCCATAATAAGAAGTGTTTTCTAGAAAAGTTTTCCAATTCTCTCTAGGTTTATTGAATGAGGACTCAAAATTCCACCCTAGTGAATCCGTATTCCATGGTTCATAGAAAAAGGGCATACCTACCCATAGAGATTAATTTTTAATCACTCTGAATATCTATCCATGATTAGTATATTTTATACAGACTAAAATTTCCCAATCAATCTAACATAGAATCCCTCAAAGTGAATAGTCTCCAAGCCTTGAATAATATATAGAGGCATCAGAATAATTTTAAAAGATAATTACATATAAAGGTTGTCCTCCACTCCTTTCAAAAGAGTTACATGATTGTATCTCTTAGAATGCTAATGATTCCTATCAAGAATCTTCAAAAGTTATATCCCAAGTGGAAATGACCTTATATCATTGACATGGTCAATCCTAGTGGAATGTACTCTTTGATCACCATATACAGAAATCGTATTACTCATCCTAACAATAACCACTTTAAGAATCAATAATTATCATGAGGACACACCAATCATCCTACTTTCATGATGTTAAAGGACACACCCATTATCACCATTTTTTTGGGATGATAGACTACATAGTAATAAAAATCATTACCGTATGATGTTTAACTAAATGAACTGATCCTATAAAATAGCCTTAAACTATGCCATTATCATCATAGCCACACAGTGATAATCATTATAGTGAGAACATCCTAGTTTAATGATTATAAACTGTGTAATAACTAATGTCCTAGTTTCATAACTTTAAATTACATAACCACTATTATCCTAGCTATATGATGAGAAACTGCACATCACCACAATGTTGTCACAAGAGAGAATGTCACCATTAGAATATGTCATCTACCATGCCACGTTCGGTAACTGAATATTACTTGATTCCTTTCCTCATAGGATATGTATTCATTTCCAGATTTTACATCCTGGTCTAGCAACAGTAGAAAATATTTCCCCCTCCCTACATATGGTTCAGTCCTACGCAGGGTTATTTTCTTCCAGAACTGCATATGGATTGATTCCTATCCTATTAGGATACATAGTGACAACCAAATATATAATCATAGGCCTATTGATGATGATTCTTTTTTTATATTATGTGACCATAATCATAGCAACACAACGATATACTATATAGATCCCACATCATAGGAACACGATGTTAAACTGTTCACTTAGTCTGGGAATCATGGCATTAAACTATATGATGTCCACCTTAAAAATGAATATGTGGTATTTTAACCTACTTGTTACTCATTCATGTTAGGTTTTTTATTCCACTACATTATGCAAATCCCTATTAGAGTTTTTACCCCTTGGTATGAGTTTCATTAACTTAAACTAGTAGCCAACCTATGGTCAATCCAACATGACATAAAAATATTGAATGGGTCCAAACCCTATTACCACAAACAAAAAATCCCAAATAAAATAATCAATAACATAAAATGTATGTGATAATCCCCCTGGGAAATTTTCTAGTGGTTTGGGCCTCCTTGGTCCTCTTTCACACTTGGTTACACCTTCTATGCACTATGCATCCCTTTTGGTTGAGATGCTCTCCTCACTATAAGATGGATTTTCTCTGGGTTATGTTTTGTGATGTTGATACTACTTAGTCCTTTGTCACATTTCCACTTTTCACATAATCATTAGATACATTACCCCATTATGTTATATAATTTATGATCGTAAACTATGATTTAATATCCTCAATGCACAATATTAAATTGTGATCCAACCATAAACAAGTACGTGATGCATCACCATTATCATGTAATACCTGTAGTTATCTAACTAGAAATTATTCTCCCCTACAGTGTTAGTATCTCACTATTATATTTTATAGAACAACATGTGGCATGATTTCCCTCCTTATGTGATAAGTAGTGATTCCTAGGCACATTGCTTTCAGGGACCAACAGAAGATCATCAACCCTTCACCCCCATTATGGTCCAAGAATTACGACCTAAAAATTGTATTCAATTTGGACCAAGGTTTATATATGTTTGTAAGCCTCCTTGTCCCTCATTCATTTTAGGTTTATTACAATACCACCTTACGCCCTTCCAACTAGAAAAATTCCCCCATTTGGTTCGAACATGATGACCATAAACTAAAAACCCATGGTCTAGGTGACATGCCCATAAACTGTTTACAAAAAATCCAAGAATCACGACATTAAACTGTATGATGAAGTCTCATTAGGAATATGTGATTTCGAGCATGACTTTATGGTCCTCATTCACATTTGGTTTTCACTCCTCTATGCAACACATGTCCTTTGAGATACAAATGGTCTACCCAACACGACATTAAACTGTCTGTAGTAAGTCCAAGAATTATGAAATTTAAACACTTTATAGACCCTATATTTTGAGATATACGACTTTAAACTATATAGCTCAACATCATCAATTCACGACATTAAAATAATATTCCACCCCATACAAATCATAATGCATAATATGAATGAGATGATTACAAATGTTTTCCCTTGCTCCAAACATGGTATACCTCATGATAATTTTGAGATTCTTCAATTCACTCACCAAAAAGGATCATCCCTACCATCATTATTCCATCACTGTGTAATGTTCTAGAACTATTTGTTTTAGGATTATGAACCTTATAGATTATGTAGCATGGCCAAAAATTTTGTCTTCAATCCTAGCCACAGACCCATCATTTCTTTTGCCCCATGAACCACATTAAATTTCATGCATTATGACTTTAAAGTATATTCAAGTCACAATATGGTGTTTATGTAGTATGTGATCCTCTTTAAATCCATTCATGTTGGGTTTATTTCATTCATACAATGTCTATAACCTTGTATTGATAATTACATCTATTCTATATGAAATATGACATTAAACATGATGGTATAGTTTGAACAACATTAATTTAACAAATTTGGAATAGTCTACACAATATGACCCTAACCTATTTGAAAATAGTAGATTTGGGTCCCAATTTCTAATATTCCCAATTACACACTTTGAGACTTTTTCATCTTGGATTTCCATTATCATTCACATCTATATGGACTCCCAAAAGTTAATGGTGTTTAGTTGAGCCCCACTTCCCATTCTATTCCAATTCCCCGATAGATATTGGGAACAAAATGGGAGATCATAGGTTTCATTCATGGTCAATAGCTGATCTTTCATTTTCTAACCTCAATACTGACTAGTGTGCTTGTGATTCTTTTGTTTCGAATATGCTCAATGGTCGATCCATAAAAATATGTAACCCTAGATCCAAATCTCAAAAGTCTCAATTTACCTCGTTTCCACTTTCCAATATCATAGTGGAATTCTAATATCCTTGTTGTTAACCCAAATGTGCACTTCTCAATGTTAGGAAAACACATTACAATTACTTTTTACCACATTGAGAATGACTGAAATGAGATTAGGCATTCTGGAATTGTATGAACTAAAGTGGTAAAGATGTAAAAAGGATCCCTTTGTCCAACTCTACAACATTAAACTATGCTTTAAGTCCAAGCGTCATGACATTAAACATTATACTAGTTTACATCCTAGGGATATGTTGAGTGGTGTTGGGTTCTCCCTCTCCCTCATTCATGTTGGGTTTTTTAAATCACCACTCTGAAATATCCATTTGTAGAATCTTATAACCCAATCCCTATGACCATAAACTAAGAATCATAGTCTATGCATCACGAAATTGAACTATTTTTCTTGGGTATAAGTCATACGTCCTTAAATTGTGCGCAGTGTCATGGTCACATGACATTAAACAATGAAACATATCACGATAACACAACATTATAATATACCTTGTTTTTTTCTCACTATATGATGATAAAATAAATGTCTATCATTATTATTGTATGATGTTAAAATACAAGATATCCTAAAACATTTCCAGAGAGGTCATCCCCTAATATGCCAGTCATCTACTCAATCTCTCATTTTATTTCAATCCTCACTCGACATCTGAGATAGTGCTACATTAGAAGATGATTTTGATCATCATTCAGAACAGTATTATTACAGTAATGTTCACTAAGACACAATTGAATAATTCAATGTGTGTGAGAATCCATTAAAAAATTCTATCATTCCATTCCCAAGCTTTGTGTTCCTGTTGTTTGGATCCTCATCCTCTTCCAGGTTTGAAGGGACCCCCTAAATTCATGGTCTCATGCCATTTTGGAATACCTACCATCTTGGGAAAATATCCCAAAAGACTTCAAATGACATTACATGATAAGTTCCATGATTCAAATATGTTTAGTGGTTGACGCATGTTTGTTTGTACCCATTATAGGATAACATTATAGATGCTACAATTTTGAATATGGTTAGAAGTTATCTTGTATCCCCCTGAAATTTTCCTCATGTTCTAGATTTTGGGAATTATGATTCACACTTCCCATTCCCCTTTGTCTGGGTCAATGTCAACACCCCTGGCTTTATCCTATTCATGCACTAGAGTGCATTGGGAATGAAATTTGGTCATTCTGATAGAATTTCTCTCCAACTGCAACCTTAATTATCCAGAGCACTATTGGCGAGTAGTCAATAATAGCAGGACCTAGGTGTTCGGTGACTGACCATAACTGTTATATAAAGAGAAATAACATGGTTGTCCTTTATTTATCACATTGGGAATCACCCATATGATATTATGGATTGGTTGTTAGTATTATTAGAAATATGATCTATGTAAGATAATAGAGTAAGGAAATTTGATTGTAAATAGGGAAAAAATCACAAAGTGTTATAGGGTCATCCACATATCATAGCCTCTCCCTCAAAAAAAAATTCCTTTATAGCTCAACCTCAACAATTGAGCTCCCATGATCGACCAACATTTTCTAAGTGATCATGAAGGCTGGATGCCACACTGTTAAGTTCTCTTTGTCATCATCATTTATTGAGAAAATGTCATCGATGCTGATACAGAAATAGTATATATATATTATTTTTTCAGAAATCAGTCATTGCCTTCTCAATATCGAATTCCTTGGCCTCAGATGAATCCACTTAGTGCTCAAATTGGTAGTGATCTCAGCATGAGTAGTACTGGCCATTATGAGCTCTTATGATATCCCCTTCAATATAATTACCTATTCCCCATCCTTCTAAAGCACGCAATATCCCCCAGCCTTGTGTTTTATCTAGTCTAGGTTTACCTAGTTCCCTTAGATAGATGCCCGTCTGATAAGGAAGTACCAGTCTATTGCATGTAATCTACCGGAATCCATCCCATGGGTCCCTAAAATAGCCAACCAATGTTAAATTGATCCAACCCATTATGAGTGTTCATCTATCAAAAGGTGAGAATTGAAATTACCCATATTCCTACATACCTTAAAATGTACATCCTGATTTTCCTCATTGAATTCTAGGCTATAATCCCCAAAATCATCGGATTTCATTGGATAATGTGGAGGAAAAATCACCAATATGTGTTCAGATGTGTCCTATAGATGTATATCTTTAAGCGTGAGCAGATGGATTACCATCTCTAGGAAATATTCCTCAATATTATCTCCACCTATGACAGGATATTCCACTGCACCATTAGGAATCATAGAGCAAGAACCCATCATCCTAAATCCCTTTGTTACTCTCACTATTGGTACGACCTCAGCTTGATCCCCCTGAGTCACCAATCGACTTAATTTTAGGGTAGGCATTCCCAATAAATCCTCCCTAATTAATTTATCTATTAATATCTTCACCATATCCCTTGTCACAGTTTGGGATCTAAAATCCATTTCTTGTAATTACAATAATATAAGAAATACTGATATCACTCTTTTGAGTAGCCCTATTGTGGTCCCTGTCTTAACCCCTTCCATAACCACTCGAGATTTAGTGTCCGATTCCAGTGGAGCTTATTTTCATTCCTCATCTGCCATCGATTCTTCAGCCATCCCAATTATGTTCCTTGCCTCAACCCCCACCATCAAGGGTGTGGTCTCATTAATTTCCTCTGGAGGTGAATCAATTATTTTTCTGACCTTCACAACCTCCTCTGGAATCTCTACTATGTTGTTAGGATTCATCATTGTTGCCTTAGCCTACATGGACACTACCTCAATAGCAAGCACCAATGGTTGATCGCCCACATCCACAATGTCAGTTAGGTTCCTCACACTAACCCCTTTATGGGATGAGGTTCCCTCACCCATAGCATTAGGTTTTTCATAGACTTACCCTACTTTAGAGTTCCCCTATTATCAATGAAATAAATATATGATCAGTAAATGTTTGTAGAGATCAATTATTTTTTGTAGAATGAAAATATTATTGGCTTTATGGGGTTAGAAGTAGGATGTTGTTCTACTTCAGATATCTGGTAAGCATCACTCCCTCTAGAGTTTTTTGATTCTCCACCTTTGACCACAGCTACATGGCTCATGAGTGGGATTGGGGTGAGGAGGGAAGACATGCCCAATACAATCCTTCCATGATTGGTCAAGGGACGTGTGGTACACTGGGATTAGTTTACATCCTCTAGCTATGCCTCTATGATGCTCGCTATTCAAAATTTGGCCCAATCCCCATGGCGGAGGGTCTACCGTTTCATTAACAATAATTCCACACTACCTCATCATGACCCCATGATTAGAATTTTCCAAGGTCTATGCATAGTCATGAGTAATACCATGTTCACAGTGGGTGGTGGTAGATTTTAACATATCCTGCCATCTTCACATGTGAACATGATCCAAAGTTGACTCATCACCCTAGGGAGTAAATCACGATGCACCTATATGTAAAACATAAGAGTCAACATCTTTAAGAACTTTATTTTGCATGTGAATTAGTCAGTATTGTATTGATAAAAAACCACCTCATAGTTGAATCATTCTTCTTGTACCGCAACATAAAAGGCCAAGAGGTATGATCTCTATTCCCTGGTCCCAGCGCCAACATCAATCACCACCCCCGTCAGTATGGAGGGTTTAGAGATAAATTTCTCCACTAACCTAACTTTGTTAAGATCTTCCATCAGAGGCAACTTGAATGGGTGAATTCTCATTATGTCGAGAATCAGAAGCTAGAAGTTTGTCATGGGAGGGAAAATTGGGGTTTGTTACTCTAACCCCCATTGGTGCAGCCACATAGTTTTATAGAAACTAAAAAGGCTCACACTCACATAGTTGTTTCTTCCCTTCACTAATATGAAAATGTACTTTGTACAACTTTTCCAGCTCTAGGATTCCAAGTTTGACTCACTGCCTCATCGCTAGAATCACCACTATTATAACAGTTAATGCTCACACCACTATGTGCACATCCATCAATGAGAACATCCAACCAAAAATGAGAATCATGGTGAATTCCACCAATATGACAATGGGATGAGTATCAGTCTTGGCACTGTATCCCCAATGATTCCACTATCTCACATCTAAAATGTAGTAGTAGGATCAATCCTCTCCCACTAGTATCCCCTAGGTCATGTGCATGACCTTATCAGAAACTTCATTGTTGGACCCCCCCACCCCACATTGGGCATCTTTGTTGTTCCATTCATGAATGATCAAAATCATTTCATGAACACAACACATCTAATCCTCATATTCTAATCAATATTTCACTGAAATAGGTCTTGAAGATCCTTTTATAAGGCTAGAAACAACTGCTAGTCCCACATAAAGTCTCCACAGGAAACTATTCAGCGTACATCACCCCCTGAATTGAGATCCTGGTGATTTAACGATGGTACTAGAAGCTGATGTTGACCTCCCCATTATGCAGATAGAATTTTATAGTCTCTAATTACCATCTTATAAACAAATTTGGCACAATCTTATATGGCTGGTAAACATTGAACTATGAAGTCCAAGCTGCTTCACAAAGTCCTACCCACTTCAAATCTACCACAAATTCTCGGCCTAACACCCACACCTAGTAATCCTAGGCCCATTCATTTGTAAGGTTTCTACCTTATGGACAAACCCATAAATCATTTCATCACATTTATGGATCCCCAATGATTTCAATTTGAATCATCCAAACCTATGCTGAGGATTATTCATCCTCCAACATCTCCCCATCACCATTTTTTATATAGTTCTAGAGAAGGATCCCAATTATGGGAGCATAATCCTTCTAGATGTGGCCTACTGTTTCCCTATGCCACTAGTACATTCTTAATATAATCATAGACCAATCGATTGTCTCATCCTTACATTCCTCCAGAATGAAGATGATGTTCTAAAGGATCAAATAACAACTGTGAGGGGGTGGGGGTGAATCGGTTGTTCACTTTTATATGTTTAATTGTTTCCATTACATAAGACCAGTAACCTGTAAATATTTATATCCTTATCTTTTTTTATTAACTGATAATTCATCAAATTGTATGAATGAAACTGAATAATAAAAGATTTACACAGTTTAGCCTCAGTTTAAGAACATACATCTTTTCCATAGCCACTCTCGTGGGTCTATGGAAATCCACTATTATAAAGAAGTGAATACAACTTGTTCCAATGCTAGTTAGAATACTTATATATCCTAAAAGGAATGATTCTACTCTCTCTAGTTAGTTTATAAAATTTTATAATAAAACAAATGATTCAAAAAAATAATAAATACTTTGTTGACTCTAACCCACAATTGCACATTCTAAATCCTTATTCTGATTTGGTTGGATCTAATTTTTCCTCAATACAATGATACTTGATTCATGATATTTTTTTTGGGATTAATGATTTTAGATTCAATAATCTGATTACGATAATGATGGATCATAGATCCTATTTTCATTATATGTTAATTATAATGCTGATTATCTAAATACAATAACGTTGGATATAATTTTTTTAATACAACATACTCACACACAATCTACAAAACTCAAACAATGATAGAATTCACAATATAATTTTTCATCAATTAGATGAGAAATTTTAGATTGAATTCGCTAGTGCTCTTCCTTTTTTGTGTATGTGAATAGTTATAAATGAAAACAATTATCCCAAAAAGTATTTATTGGAGACTTGTAAAACAATGTTTAGAAACATGAAATATTCCTACTTCATCAGATATCAAAATCATGAAAATTATCTCACATTTAAACCCTTAACTTTTTCTTCATCAAGCCTCCTTATATTTCTCAGATATTTATGTAAAATTGAAATTCAAGTTTCACGACATCAATTATTCATACCTTTCTTAGATCATTATGGCCTATTTCTTTCCTAGATTCATTACAATCTATTTCATTCTTATCATATTAAGGTATTTTTCTTTCATAGCTAATTATGATCATTTTATTTCTCAGCTCAGTATAAATTTTTTATTTTTCAACTTGAATTAATTTTTATGTGTACTTCAGTAAAATTTACCCAGTATGAAAATAAAGGTACAAAAATCTGAGCATGAAAATATGAGTATGAATATCCTAGTATGATTTTCCCAATACCAAAATATGAGCATGAAAATCTTAGTATGAAAACATGATTATGAAAATCCTAGTTTGAAAATTTGACTATGAAAATATCAATACTATTTTCCTAGTATAAAAATCATAGTACAAAAATATTACTATGAAAATCATAGTACGATTTTGTTAGTATGATTTGTTTTTCCCCATTATTAGCAACATTCATTTCATTCTGACCTCATTATGATGTAATTGATATTATTATGGAAATAACATTTTTCAACAATGAAATTATCCAGTCCTCTAAACTATTTCTTAAAAATATTTTTTTCATGAGATTTTTCATAATTTGTGAAAAATTCTTTATTAGAAAATCATCATCTAATTTTGTTATTAATACAATGAAAATTTTTTACTCCAAACATCACTTTATTCATTAAAAAATATTCAATAACTTCATTCTTTCTATGATTATAGAAAATATAGAGTTCTAGAAAAAATTAAATTCTTCAACTAATTCTTTTGAATCAGATGATTTTCAATGTCAGGTCGATGTACATGAATATTCAATAGTGTTTGATCAACAACATCATCTTCTTGACATCATCTATGTCTGGTGTTGCTGAATATGAAAACCTGGGTCCAATTACATAAGTATGGAAAATAACTTCATTTCGATGGACTTGGTATAATTCTTGGAAGACAAAAACAATATTTTACAAATAGAGTTATTTATAAAAACACACAAACTTTTTTAAAACAAAACATCGAAAAGGTTCTTCAATCTCCCCCATTTGGATTTATTGTAAACTCTCATTAACAAAATTTGAAATTATATGAATTTTTCCAAACTCAACTTTTGTAGAAGACTCATGGTTTTTGAATTTTATAAAAACATGGCCTTTTTAATAAGAGAGTGTCCTGACAACACATTTTCAAATAACATGAGTCTTCTACAAAAGTTGAGTTTGAAAAAATTCTTATAATTTCAAATTTTGTTAATAAACTGTTTTCCATGTAAAGATAAAATCTCCTCACTTTTCTTTTCAAAATTTAATTTTTTCTCTATATTATTTTTGTTCTCACTTTTTGCTTCTCTCCAGCATTATTTTTTTCTCATATTATTTTTCTATCACTTTTTTTTCTCTCTGCCATTATAATATATCCATAAAATAAGATTTAAAAGAAATATAAGTAAAACATTCTATCTTACAATGTAATTTTGTTTTAATTTTTCATCCTTTGTCAATATAATCCAAATAATGGTGGGGTTTTTTATGAGATATGGGAAGACATGGGAGTAGTATGAACATGAATTTGTAGTCTCAATTCTAAAAACCTTTTTTTGGAATTTCTTTTATAAAGATATCAACATAGATACTTTTTTGAAATGTATTCAAGGAAGAAACCTACATAATCAACTTTATCTTTCATAAATTGAAACTTTATATCAACGAGTTTTTATCTCAAATGTTGAATATGAATATTAGAAATACCAGTTTCACTCTAATTATCGCAATGTATCCTCAATGGTTTAGAAATGTTTACTTTCAAATCGTCCAACTGAATATTCATATACAATATCTGAGTACTGTCATGAGTAGCTACAACATATTCAAATTCAGTTATCCTCAAAGTTATTGAATATTGTATTTACTATACCATCTGACAAAACATCCACCCAAGAAAAATTTTCCTCCTAAGGTTGATTGTATATCATTACAATCTCCAGCACAATAAGAATTAGTATGACCATGAAACTTCACCTAACTATTTCTCTTTCATAAAAGCCCATGTGAATTTGTTCCATTTATATATCTCAGAATCCACTTTACTGACAACATATGTTATTATTTTATATTACAATAACACCCGACACACAAAATAATATCATAAAAAATATATAGTGTTCATTATATAAGGTAAAGAAGATTTTCTATTATCTTTCAATACTTTTTTATTTACACTTATTCTGTATTTATATTCACTCATCTTTTTCCTCACTGAAACATGAGTTGAAACTTATCTGGATTATGTCATCCCAAAAAATATTTAAAATTCTTTGGCATACAATTATAAAGATAATAAATGTATTGTATCTATTGTTGTACTTGTAATCCATGGATGAAAATTAATTATCACAATATAGAAGTTTCAAAATACATCTTTATTTCCTCAAAAAAATTTTACAAACACCTTATCTTTCCCTATAAAAAATTATATCATTTAATGAGAATCTACTGTATGAAACATTCTTATAGTTTCTAACCTTGAAACATGGGAAAATGTTTCATTAAAATCCATACCTTCCACCAGTGCACATACATTATAAACTAGTCTTTCAATGTTTGTGGATGCTTCTCAATGACTATTTGATTTGTTTTTGTAAAAACACATTGTTCTGATAATAGTTTTTTCTTGTGTTGGAAAAATCCCAATTTTCCATTATTCTCAATCATATCTAGATCTTCATTCATAGTATCCACCCATTCTTTATGTTTATCATCCTCTGAAACTGATTCTGGATCAACTGTTTAGATAAGTAAAGTTTGATTTTCTAATCTCAACTTTGTTCAAGTTTGAACTAGAGTCTTTTTATCCTCAATAATGTTTTTAGAATGAACATGTTTTTATATGGTATTAAATATGAATATTTCTCTCCAAACATCACATTCCATAGCACATGGCTCATCTGAATTTTGATAAGGATGTTTTGGATAATGGTCACTATTTTTAGAATTCTCCATTGTATCCTCCTCATCATTTTTAAGAGATTTTGCTACGGAATTATTTTTATCAATTACCTTATCATCATATGAATCAACCCACTTTTGTAATTTATTATTCCAACACTTGTATCTTATTCCATTTGGTGAATAAACCATAAAATTTCTTTCCTCATCTATCTCATCAAACATTACCAAATATAGATTTTTTAGTTTCTGAAAACATTGAAATACAAATATATTGAAGTATTTCAATAATGGTTTATTGTTATATAACATTTCATAAGAAGTCATGTTAGATTATATTATCAACATGAATCTATTTTTAACATGTAAAACATTACTAATAGCTTATCTCCATTAGAATTTTGAATCTTTGTATTCAATGAACATATTTCTTCCCATTTCATCCAATATTCTACTATTAATTTCTTCTACTCCATTTTTTTGTGGAGTATATGGATCACTATACTAATGTTTAATACCATGATTTTTTAGATAATTTTCAAATTTATTGCATGTGAATTTGGAACCATTACATATTTTCAACTTTTTTTATTGAAACTCTCATTTCTTTGTCAACAACTATTTTGGTGAATATGAACATTTCAATAGCCTCTAACTTTTTCTTCATAAACATGATGTTTTTCATCTATGTGAAATCATAAATAAAGGTGAAAAAGTAAAAATCTCAATTTTTGAGTGTTATCTCATTGGACCATATAAATCAAAAAGAATAAGTTCAAGTGGTCTGGTATATTGAATCTCAATTATCTTATGAATTTTTTAGTAATTTTTCCTTTCTATAAAGGAATACATACATCTTCATCACATATTTTCAATTCTAGAAAATTTCAAAGAGTGTTAACTTTATAATGTTTATTTATGTTTTTATGCCCAAGGTTTCCATGTATTTAGATCCATAATTTGTTTTCATATTTTTCACTAAAGTAACATGAGTTATTTAATTCATCTATTTGAAAGAGAATACCACTGTTTTATTCTCCCGTTGTAATTTATGTTACATATTTCACACTTTTAAGGATACATAAATATTTTCTTAGAAAAACTTATTTTCCATCATCACAAATGTCAATTACACTGTGTAAGTTATGTTTTAGCAGATGAACAAACAAAAAATTTTAGATTTTAGCTTTTCAACTTCAAAATCAATAGTTCCAATTCCTCTGATTTTAATAGATGTACCCAAACTAAATGAAACTGCTCCACCATCATTACTTTCAACATGTTTCTATATTTTTTATATCACCCGTCATATGTGAATAGAAACTGCTATCATGTATCTATTGTTTGTTCCTTTTACTTTCTTTTAAATCTGTTTCCAAAACAAAAGATCTTTCCTCAACTTTGTTCTTTTAATGTTTAATGTCATTTCTGTCATAAGAAAATTGTTTTAGATATAGTTTCACACACCAACTTGCATGATGGAAATCATGATTAAACCTAACATAAACTTCTTCCACACATTCAAATTGATTTTTTGGAAGGAATCTAACATCTCGAGAAATCACATTTTCAGCATTCTATAAGTTAATAAAGATTATCATTATGCATTTAATATTTCTTCCACTTTTCTAAAACCTTATTCTATGTAGGGATATGTTCTTCCAAAAATTATATTCCATGTGCCCATAAATTCCAAAACACCATAAATAACCATCATGGCATGATTTTTAATTGAAATAAGATATTTTATATTGAATATTTGTTGAGTTTGGAAACATATTTCATCTCTAACATACTCAAGATGTGGACCATCTTTTCTTTTGTGTTAGATTTATACTTTGGTAGATTTTATTGTTTTCTAACATCATTTTCCACCCAATCATTACAAATACTTTTTACTGAACCAAATTTTTTGAAAGAATCAAATGAAAAAATAATTTTTATATGAGAATATTTCACCTGATTCTCATTTTTAGCCTTTATAAAAACTTTAGAAATCTCGAATTTTACTTCTAAAGATTTATTGAGGTTTCTATTAATCATCCTCAAGGTGATTTCAGACCAAAGAAGTTTTGACTAATTGTTTCAACATTATCTTCCTTAGTATCGAGCTTCTTATTAAGATCGTCAATCATCTTTCCCTGTTCATAAATTCATGTTTCTTAACATAGAATCTCCTCGATGTATTATTCCACCTTATTGACAACATATTTACTTGCCCCAAAAACATCTTGAAAATCATTCTTTATAACTTGTATTTTTTTAGAGCTATGTTTTTCTCAATACATGAAACAAGATCTGTCTATGATGATATAATCTATAATATTCTTTAGTACCTCCTTCACTCTTTGAGAAATATTTTGTTTTCTTAACGTTTACAATGAGGGTTCTATTTTTTATAAACTTCCATCTTCATAAGAATTATTTTTGGTTGAGTAATATTTAACATTCTTACTAAACATACATCTTTTTTTGTAAAATTTCTCTTGTATCTATTGGAATACTTTTCTTATTTATCATTTTTTTCCAATTCATCCATTGAGGATTTCAATTAGAATCATCTCATTATTCTATAACATTATTCTTGGTAAAATTCATCAAACTGTGTCTCATTCAACCATACTCAAAAATATTAAGAGGAAGATTACCACCATATAGTCCTCTCCCTCTTCTATAGTACATGGATATAAGGGACATGGTTTTTTCATTCATCATTCAACTCATCATCATCTTTATCTATAGTGTTACAAGGATCAACATCATATTAACATTGAATTTTTATCGTTCTCATATCTTCAGAATCCATTTCACCTTTCATATTATTTCAAACATTAAAGAATTTCTCATTTCATATGAAATGAAAAATTTATTCAATAGATCCAGATATAAATCATTTTTTCTTCTAAATAATAAATTTTTGAATCAAACCTTTCTGAAAAGATTCTCATAATTTTCTTCACAATTTTAGAATCTTCCAAGACATATCTAAATCCTATGATGATGGAAAACAATTCTTTTACTCTGGTAATGTATTGTTCAATGGTTTCTTCATCTCTCATTTTTATGTCTTCATACTAACTATCCTAGATGTACATCTTTGATTCCATAAATTTTTAATTCTCTTCGAAAACATATTCCTTCTTGTCCCACATACTTTTTAATGTTTTGAGACCCATCACCTTCTAATAAAAATTCTTTGATAAAGACACAAGGTTTTCATTTCTAGCATTTTCATCAACTTCTATATTTCTCTTATCAGCCAATGTAATCAGAGAAACATTCTCAATAGTTGGAAAACTAATAGTACAACATCAACAAATATATGTCTAGGGGACAGGAGATAAGGAATCATCCTATTTTACTATCAATAATTATTATTTCCATAAATTTTTGGAATTACACTATAGTTAACAGAATTAATATCCATGACAAGGATTCAATAAGGAAACCTTCCCAATGATACCAATTGATGTTCCAAATGATCAAATACAACAGATGGGGGGTGGGGTGGAATTTATTTTTCACTTTTATAAGTTCTAATTATTTTCTAAACATAATCCATATAACCTATATGTATTTACATCCATGTAAAATTCAAGTAAATAATAATGAAAGAAATCATAAGAAGGAAGGTAAAAACACAAGATTTACAAGGTTTGGACTCAGTGTGAGAAACGAAATCCATGACATAGCCACTCCGGTGGGTCTATAGAAATACACAATTATGAAGAAGTGAATACAACTTCTGCGAAATCCCACAAGACACCTTTTATATCCTGATAAGAATGATTATAATGACTCTGATAGGTTTACAGTGTATTCTTATTAAGAAATTTATCCAAACAAAAGAATAATAACTTTGTGAGTATACACAAAAAATTATTATTTCAAATCCTTAGTTTGATTTGGATGGATCATATTTTTTATCAATACAATGAATCTGGATTCTGGATCCAATTTTCAGAGTATGATTATTTTGGATCAGATTATATAAATATGATAATGCTAAATGCTCGATCCTATTTTATGAACATGGTTAGACTAGATTTGATTCTGATGATATTGATTTTCTAATTCAGTAGAATAGAAATTGGTGTTATTATCCATCACTATTGTATAAGGGACAAAAAATATGTTGATGATGTTGGATTTCATAAAGTTGACAATGTTCCTTGCCTTGAATTATTGGAGGGAAACATCTTTGGCCCAATTATAGAATATGTCTCCTGCAGTAACAATGTACCTAAAATAATTGGATGTGGCAAGAGGATATGGCCTTATATCTTCCATTCCCCATATGGGAAAGGGACAGGAGTACTTGGTTGTATACAAAAACTTAGACATTTTCTGTTTAAAGTTAGAATAGATTGGGAAGGAATAAATGTTTTTGGTAAATTTAGTGAATTCTTATATTTGTTTGGGCCATTAATACCCATGAAATCCGATTTGGTGGGAAATATTGAATCCTAAATTATGATATTTACAAGAAACATCATGCACTTTCTTGATGAAAGTAATGGTATCTTGTCAACATTGCACCTGAAATGGCCACCATCAATTATGATTTATAGAGGACCTTTTGGTATTTCATGTTTCTATACCAAATAATGTTTTTTATCATATTTGGATTCTCTCTCTCTCATCTCTCTTATTTGGGAGTTATTAATTTTAAAAATAGTGTACAATGGGTGTCTTCTAGGTAGTGGTTAGGCTATAGAGTTCAAGGATAAAACTAATCTCATTGATTTCTTCTAGGTTGGCCTAAAATAATTGTGAAAAAATTTGATGATTTGAAATAATGATGATTGTTTCATATCATTATAGATCAACAAGATTTGTGGCTTCATATACCAATTCATTATCTCGGGCATTATCACAAAGTGGGACATGAGTCAATGATGGATCAAAATGAAATTCCCCTATTAATCATCATATGTAGCTTATGAGGGGGATTAACTCTTACTTTTTGATAGATTTATCACCATTAACTTGATAGATGAAAAATTCTGATTTTCCCATTATCTTCAAGTGATTCACTTTCACTTGATGTATGATATATAGCCCCGCAATGGGGCCCTGATATTCTTCTTCATTGTTCATGCACCCCTCTAACTGTATGAAAGAGTAAGGTAAGACTACCATTGATGGTGATATAAGAACTAATACCAACCCCTCTTTATTTAGATTGGGGTCTTCCATCCTCATTCCTATTAGACTTCTACATGGGACATAAAAATTCATTCCCCTTATTTAATGTCCCTCTTGAATAGAGATAAACTCTTCAGTTGGCAGATTAGTGTCCAATGATTTCGTTTTTAATGAGGGGTACTTAACCAACAAATTTACTAACACTGGGCCTTTGATCATATTTGTATGATCAAACTAAATGTTGAACTACTGCAGGATGACTGCCCATCATGAAAGATACCCTTTCTACAATGGATGGTTAAGAATGTATATTAGTGGGTTTCTACGAGAGATAAAACTAACATTGGGATGATGTAAATAGTGACTCGGCTTCTAGGATAAAATAATGAGTTCCAAACAACTCTTCCCGATATTTGAATAATGATACTCATCACCAATCATGGTTTAAAAGAGGTTATAGAAGCTGATTTCACTACCAAGGTCATTTTTTGCTTTGGGAGGGCACCGAGTTGTAACTCAAATGTTTTCACATAAAATATATGTAAAATCCCTTTGATATAAGACATCAGTACTGGTGGGATCTAGAGATATTTTAGGATGCTATAGAATGCCTCTGGACAATTTCATGTTGAATGATAAGTAACACCTTTTTCATCAACCCTATGAAGGGAAAACATTTTCCCATATGGTCGGATATAAATCACCCGATGTTGCATAGGTTTCACTGAATTCCACTTAAATATGTGAGGTTATGGATAGGTACCATTCCATGGATATTATCTGCTTTATCAGGGTTGAATTTGATGCCTTGATTGTGTACAATGAGATGTGAATGTTCCTTGATCTATCACACAAAAAAATATTTCAAGGGGATCATTTTTAGGATGTGTTGAATTTTTTTGATGAAGATGGTTTCAATGTATCTTATGTGTGCTTGGTGTTTTCGAGATTTAACCTCCATGTCGTCAACCTAGAAGTTGAAAAACATTCATATGAAGTGTTTGAAGATGCAATGCATGGAATGTTGGTTCATAATTCCAAAATTCTTCAATACAAAGGGATTAACATGATAGAGAAATAATCCATTATGGCACTGAGGGTAGTGTATTCTTCCTCTTCCTGGGTAATTCAAATTTGATTATATCTTGAATAGCCATCCATGAAAAGATGATATGATGGTTGGATGTTATATTGATCAGTATTTCATTGATCGGGACCAGGAAATCATCCTTCCTATAATACTAGTTGGGATCCCTAAAATCGATTCAAACTCTAATCTTATTATTCTTTTTTTGAAATATAATGATTTTGGAAAACCATTTTAGTTATTGGACCTCCTGAATAATGTTTTCTTTGATGATATTTCCAACTTCTTCATCAATTTTTGAATCATGTGTGAGAGGCATCATTCTATATGGCTATTATGGTGGTCCTTTGGTAGTCCCTGGTGGTAAGTAGATACCTTAGGATTGAGGCCCAACATTTCTATGTATTACCAGGTAAAAACATCCAAATTCTACTTTGAGAAGGAGGTATATACGTGTTCATCTGGAGTAGTGGCTGCATAGATCAGGTGGGTCTTGGGTCTTGTTGGGTACCTAGATTTATCTCTCTAATCACATAAATGGTGGTAGAAACACCCTCCTTAAATGCTGGAGGTCATCCCTAAGGTCCTATTACCTATATTTTTTCTCCTATTAATACTCTTTCTCTTGTTCCATTGGGTAAGAAAGTCCAACGGTAAGTTATCTATAGTTATTAGAGGATTTAATATCTAGATATTTTAAATTTTAAGGGGCATTTTATGACCATGATGGCAACATGGTTTTTCATTGAAGAAACATTAGAGAAGAATGTGTGAGGGATGGAGGAGGGGTATATTTTTCATCATTGAGTGATGAGAAAACCCTTTTCACCTCAATTGTCGAGGTAGGGATTACATGGATCCTAGGGATAAACTGAATGTTCATTCTTATAAGCATTCACCTATTTTTGGGGAGTCAATGAACTTTTCAACACTTCTAAACATAGTGGTCATGACTGAAATCCTAGAGAATGCTAAATATGTGATGGAATTTGGTCTCCCGCCCTCGATCTAATTGATGGGTGATAGATATTCCTCATTGAGATGTTCAAAGGGGCTTCCCATTATCATTTCTAGACCATTTATGATAGTGAACCAATCAACACCATCATCCAGGGTTAACTTACCTTTCCCATAATAAAAACATGCATCGATATAATGTGATTGAAATGAATCGAACATGGCCTTATTGACATGAAACATATATATTTTTTAATTAATTCTGTATTTGATGCATTGATAGTATTATGAGGGGATTTTTTGGTTGATAAAACTATGGAATTCATAGAAAGACATTTATTTCTAGGTTCTTCTAAACCACCATAAATTTTTAGTCGGCTATGAGGTCTTTGAACAAATACTTTATCTTGATTTGGAATAATGGATTCCTATCACTTTTATAATAGCCTTGCAGTGTTAATGAAATTTTCCTGATTATCCTAATGATTTTCCTTTCGATGAACTATTCATACGAGAATGTTATTAACTCAAGATCCATTTTTAATGAAACCCTTTTGGACATTGACACAATTTATCTTTCCAGACACATACATGTGTGTGATATACCTATGTACAATGGCATCTTCATCTTGATTTGTGAAGGAGATAATCATGTGGAATTATATATGATTATTTTATATCCAATATACCTTTACAATGACATCATTGTCTTCAAAGTCCTAGGGGATTAATAAATCCTCTATTAGTGCGTCCTTATAGACTTTTGAAAAACTAAGGTCATCTAAGAGGGAATGTTTGGCTCATACCGAGGATAAATATTTTAGGATTTTTTACTTTTTTTCTAAATGATGGAACTTAGAAGTTTTGGATTCTCTTTTATAGGTGATTTAGGGGTTGAGTATTTAATATGGAAATATCTCCCCTCAAAACATGATTTAGAGTCACTCTATGCCTTGGTGGCTTGGGTCGGTTAGGTCTTCCTTCATTCGGAAGTCGATCTAAAACATGTTCCTCCATTGATCGATATTCCATAGTGGTGGGGTTAGGGTGGATTTTGGGTTATGCATGAGGATACTTTTGTTCCTGGTGAACTTAATAATGTTTTCTTCCATGAGTTTCAACAATATTAACATTCTGTGCAGGGGTGTAGTAGGAAGTATGGAATCAGTCGTATCTATGCCTTTCCCCATATCATTGACTCACGAAGCCCCTTCCTCCTACTCCCCAGTTGGATTTGGTGTACCTGAGTTCATAGTCATACTCATCGTCAGATAATTGATCCATTAAATTAGTGAAACTAATGAAATCGAATATAAATTTTACTTATGAAGAGGACTCTTCCCAGCCAACTGTCTCTAGTTGTAAAGACCCATAAATTTCAAGGGAAATTTTTTTCTTAATTTTCTTTGGAATTTTGCAAGAACACAGTTTCTGACAGCACATGATTCCATGGCCCGGTGTGCCCAGAATCATTTTTCGAAGTTCGGCTCAGGTACGTTCAGTGAACGAACGAGCAGGTTTTTCTAACTTTTGAGCCGGTGCTCAGAATCGAATTCTGAGGGAACCGATGGAATCGCAGCGCCAGTACTTGCTTAGAAACGCCTCTTTCGTAGTTGCGTTTGGTCGGGTGTGGTTTTTAATTTTTGGGGTTAAGTGAAAAAATAAAATAAAGTGGTGCGACAACTTTATTTTATTTCACTTAAAGCCGCTTAAAGCCACATAAAAGCCACTTAAACTGAGTTGAAGCGGATAGGGTGGAACCAAAAATATCCTACCCTCTTGGTAGGATATTTGTGAGGTGGGGCCCGCACGAGCCCAAGCGTTTCATTTCCCCTAAGTAACGCGCCCAAACCCCCCCCCCCCCCTTCTTAAATGAAAGTAAACTAATGCGTTTTCTAAATTCTTAATTCCCCTATTAATTTGGGCGGTTAATTCATTGCAATTAATTCTATGAATTAATTTGTTCGTTACTTATCTTTGAAATTATTCGTTGGCATGAGATTAAAAAATAAGACCAACACTTGTCTTTGAGGGGTGTCTTGTTTTGTGGATTTGGAGAAATCTCTGAATCTAGAAGCTCTCCATCTCTTTTCGCGAAGAACGCGAATAACGCGAAGAATGAGAAGAACGCCCGCCTTCGACAAAAGGCGATGAGGAACGCCGAACCCTCGGAGATCGACGACGCGACGCCGTGTACCGCGACACCGATGATTCATCTCTCGTGACGTTCTTCTGTGACGTTCTTCTTCCACGACAAGTCTTCAATCATCCGTTTGAGGTAGGATATTACAGATCTTTTCTATTAAATTCCATTTTGGATTTTATCCTCAACACGGATTTAATTCGTGAAATAAAATCTGTGTGTTTTTCTTCAACCCTCAGAGATCGTTGACGCGATGTCATATATCGCGACAACGTGATGCCCTTCCGCGATGCGATGATCCTCTTCTTTCACGATGTTCAATTACGCGAAGAACTCATTCGACGACTACAATGGGGTAGGGGTTTGTTTTATTAAATCTTTGTGATTTATGCCTTCGGCGTTTCATTATTAAATTTTTGTGAGACTTTTAAACCACTAACGCGGTGGGTGCGGACTAACGAACAAGTATGAACCCACCGCCACTTTCGTTCTTGGTGTGTGAAACGGCGGACGTCGACCAAGCAGGCCGGACGGGCGATGCAGGGTCCTCGTAGTGAAAGACGGACCCCGGGAGGACTTTTGGCAAAGACGTCCAGGATTTCTGACCACCGGAACACATCCGGTGGTCCGCGGAGCAGACCGCCGGCACGGCGGCACCGGCGGCGGTAGGTGGCGGTGCCCGGCGCACCGTCGAGGAGAACCGCCCCGGCAGACCCGTGACTGCACGGGCCTGGAAAGAGACGGAATGCGGCCGGCTGCCGCGTCCGCTGACCAAGGGCGGTCCAACGCAGGGCCGCGGTGCTCTCATGCGGGGGCAGCGCCCCCCCCCCCCCCCCCCGCGCTGCTCGGCCGTAACCGGCCGAGCCGTCCCCTCACGGCCGAGCCACCTCGGCTGGGCCGGGTCGAACCGGTAATAGCCGACCCAGGTGGGTTGGGCCGGGTCGGTCGAGGCCCAGACCCCCCGTTTTCGGACCCCTCACGGTCTTTTTCTCATATCATTGGTTGTAGACCTCCGATCGATGCGCCATCAGCGGCGATGTGATCCTTGGATCGTGACGGCCATTTCGGTATATCACACTCAAGGTTTCGGAGTACTTTGGGTTCGGCCGGGTTGGTTCGTACATGAAACCAACCGGGCCCTCGGAACGGAAACGCTCATATCTTGAGCTCCGGACGTCCGATTGATGTACCATAAACTTTGATGGATTACTCTTAGTGAGACAGATCTTTTGGCTTACTCCCCCCAAGGTTTGGATGCAGGTGGAGTACGGTCGGGTTGGTTTTGCCTTAAAAACCAACCGGGCCCCTAGGACGAAAAATCCAATAACTCTCAGATCGGGCGTCCGATTGACGCGCCGTCTGCGACGTTGAGTTCTTGTTGACGATACGTAACTTTTGGATACATCAACTCTGTTCTATGTGTCAGTTGATGTATCAGCCTCTCGGCTCATGGAGCGGACCCTCCCGAATGATCTTGTTGTGTGCGGAACCCTAGAGCTGGCTGCGACTGCTACTTTGATGACGACGAGTGTACAGAGATCCTCAGTGGATTCGACGGTGACGACTATATCACTCAGCGATCCTTTGTGGGTCCGTGCTACCGATCCTATGTGGGTCTGATCCTTTGTGGGTCTTTGCGGGGGTTAGTTACCTATCGATCCTGTGTGGGTCAGATCCTTTGTGTGTCATTGCGGGGGTTAGTTACCTATCGATCCTGTGTGGGTCAGATCCTTTGTGGGTCATTGCGGGGGTTAGTTACCTATAGATCCTTTGTGGGTCAGATCCTTTGTGGGTCATTGCGATGGTTAGTTACCTATCGATCCTATGTGGGTCAGATCCTTTGTGGTTCATTGCGGGGGTTTGTACCTATCGATCCTTTGTGGGTCCGACGACTTAGATGAATTAGTGGCGATACCTGATCATCTCTATCGTCATACAAGAAGTATACCTGTATGAGCTGAATCCTGTTTTGCTTTCCTTTGTGGATTGTGTTGTGCTATCCTGTGTGGATTTACGTTTTTCTTTCTTGTGTGGACTGGGTTGTACTTGGGCTCGGATGTTGGAGCCAAACGAGAATTGATGACTTAGGTACATGTATGGGAATATACCTAAGTAGTGTCGGATGTTACTTCGTGATTGTATATTTCCTTTGTGGATTATCCTATGTGGATTCTGGGAGACCTTCGGGGGTCTCAGGGTCCCTACTGGGTAGCTTATACTCACCCCTGCATGGGCTATTCCCGCACTACATTGTGTTGGTTACAAATGACGGACAACACTGATCGTGGTGGAGGCTTGCGGAGCAGGATGATACCTGGAGGTGGACCACTGGGCTGGATGTACTCGGAGTGGTCGGCTAGACCTGAGGAGCAGTGGAGGATTTCTGTACCCACACTTCAGGTGGGATTTCCAGTGGACAACTCGATGTTACAGCTTTACTTTTCAGTTGTTGTTTTCCCTTTCCAGTTGTACTTTACTTTCAGTTTGGGTTTGTATACTGGTCCACTTACTTTTCCGCACTTACTGTTGTACCAGTTTTTACTTAGTGTTTACTTCCGCTTGCTTACTCTATGGTGCTTGTTTACTTTACAAAGGTAATGCCTTCCCTTTTTACTGGGATTTATGCCTTGGTGCTAGTCGCCAGCCCCTGGCCTATGGAAGGCGGGCTTGGGGTAGTCATGGCACGGGCCCCGAGGACGGGTCGTGACAAATTGGTATCAAAGGAGTTCAGTTCTACCACAGACTCTGAACATTCTTCTATGTGAAGAAATAGTGTTAAGATTATTGAGTGTGGTTATCAGTCCAGGGAGCCCAGTGTTGGTGCGGCGACTGATGTATCCATACACCAGGACCCTGACTTCTGATTTCCGACTAAATGCCCGAAAACATTGATTGCATGTGTGTTTCAAGTTTTATTTGTGATTACTTTATGTCAGCTCACTAGGTATATTGTTCTGACCGTGGCGCACCTGTTTCTTTTCAGGATGGCCCCACAACGGTAGCCAGCTAGGGTTCCGAGAGTTGAGCATGACGACAGCCCACCAAGCGATGAGGCCTCGGTACAGGGCCCTTTGACAGTTGAGGCACCCGATGTACCTCTACCTGCCGAGACACCAATGCTTCCAGCCCCAGCCGCTGATGATGCACGTCGCCTTAGTGCACTGCTTGAGTTCCAGCACCAGTGACCGCCCAAGTTACGCGGGGAGACGGACCCCAGGCAGCCGAGGACTGGCTAGAGGCGGTGGTACGAGTTTTCCGGTCAGTGAGGACACCAGCAGACCTCGTGGTGATCCTCGCAGCGAGCCTACTTCACGCAGCAGTGGGCTGATGGTGGAGATTGACGCTCCAGGTGCACGAGGAGGCATCTATCCTTTGGACGAACTTTGAGAGACTCTTCCGCTCGGAGTTTTTCCCAGCCACCCTCTATGTGGTGCGCATCCAGGAGCTTCTTCAGCTGCGGCAGGGCATCTTGACGGTCGCCCAGTACTCGTCGAGATTTACCGATCTCTCGCGTTACTCGACGGACATGGTATGAGACCCATTCTTCCGGGCTCGGAACTTTGATCTGGGATTGAGACACAAGATCAGGGCATCACTGATCTCCCTCAGCATTTCGACTCAGGAAGGATTACTGGAACGATCCCTTTTGATCGAGAACTTCCATGCTGAGCCTTAATCAGCAGCGAGACCTACCGCGGGGCGGCATGTAGTAGAGTCCTCTGCAGCAGGCAGTCGACGGATGACTCAGGGGTCCAGGAAGACCAGACCCTCACACAGACGACCTCAGGACACTGGCTCAGCAGTGCAGGGCACACAGTGTGGAGCTAGTCTTTCGAGAGGCAGGCAGTGCTAAACATGTGGCGGGCAGGGCGACATGGCTTGTGACTGCCCGACCCACCGTACCGAGGAGTAGTAGATGGTTTAGGGGCCACCCAGGCAGAGGCATAGGGTCGACCATCGCGGTATGCAGGGAGGAGATGAACGAGGAATAGGAGATGGCCGAGTAGCAGGTGGTGGGAGATGCTTTGAGGCTCTACCACCACCACCACCACTAGGAGGTCCACCCCGACCACAAGGAGCTGACGGGTAGAGACAGGCACAACTCCAGACAGCAGAGGCCTACGACCAGGGCGTGCCCGAGATGATTCGAGGTACTATCTGTGTCTATTCCACCCTTTCTATAGTTCTTATAGACACAGGATCGAGTCACTCATTCATAGCCACTGCCCATGTTTGGAGTTCGAAGATTCCGACAGAGCCGTTGGCTCAATCCTTATGGCTAGAGACTCCTACGGAAGCAGACTCGATGATTACTCACTGGTGACGGAAGTGTGAGCTTACTCTAGGAGGTGAGAGCTTTGGCTGGGATCTTCTTGTAGCGGCATCGAGGCCTTACGACAGTATCTTGGGCATGGATTGGTTATCTGTAATCCATGCACAGATTGATTGTATTAGGCGCAAGGTGCGATGTGTACGCACCGATTGGAGCAGGTTCATCTTCACCGGCGAGAAGGGAGCCTTTGCAGCACAGGATGGACTTCCTCAGAGGAGAGGACAACCTATCACTAATCAGTTGGCTAGCCTCATCCTAGGAGCAGTTGACGTCTAGAGTCCTAGTTTTTCTGCATTGGTGGATCAGTACGCGGACATCTTTCCCGACGAAATTCCAGGGCTTCCTCCTAGCAGAGAGGTAGACTTTCATATTGACCTGTACCCCAGGACAGCCCCGAAATCGACTCCAGCATATCGGATGGCCCCCGGTGAGATTTGAGAGTGACGGGTACAGTTGGAGGACTTGCAGGGCAAGGGATTCATCTGACCCAGTATTTCACTTTGGGCTTCCCCGATATTGTTCTCCAAGAAGGCGGATGGGAGCTTGTGACTTTGTGTCAACTATCGTCACCTGAACCAGGTGACAATGAAGAACAAGTATCCGCTACCAAAGATTGATGACCGCTTTGATCAGCTCAAGGGAGCACGGTGGTTCTCGAATAGACCTCAGGTCAGGCTATCATCAGATCAGAGTTTGGGACGAGGACGTGCCGAAGACGGACTTCAGATGTCGGTATGGCCACTATGAGTTCTTGGTTATGCCATTCGGCATAACCAAAGTTCTAGCATTTTTCATGGGCCTCATGAGCAGGATCTTTCAGCCATACCTCGATCGATTTGTCGTGGTCTTCATCGACAACATTTTGATATACTCAACAACTGAGGAGGAGCATGCCTACCACTTGCGAGTTGTACTGGACACACTCTGAGAGAACATGCTTTCTGGAAAGCTCTCGAAGTTTCAGTTCTGGATACGTGAGGTCCACTTCTTGGGACACGTCATCTCTGAGGCGAGAGTTGCAGTGGATCCTACGAAGATCGAGGCAGTGCTAGCTTGGGAGCCACCCTAGAGTGTGACGGAGGTGAAGAGTTTCTTTGGAATAGCTGGATACTATTGTAGATTTGTTCTAGACTTCTCCAGAGTTGCGACACCAATCTCAGCTCTTACGAAGAAGGGGAAACCCTTTGTGTGGTTAGACAGATGTCAACAGAGCTTCCAGGAGTTGTGACAGAGATTGACCAGCACCCCTATCTTGAGGTTTCCTGAGGAGGGAGTAGGGTATGTAGTCTACTGCAATGCATCAGGGACCGGACTCGGATGTTTCCTGATGCAGGAGCAGGCAGTGATCACCTATGGATCACGTCTGTTGAGGCCGCATGAGTAGAACTACGCTACCCATGACCTGGATTTTGCAGCAGTGGTATTCGCTCTGAAGACATGGAGAAACTATCTGATGGGCGAGCGCTTTACAGTCTTTTATGACCATCAGAGTCTCAGGTACATCTTCACTCAGAAGGACCTGAACCTGAGACAATGGTGATAGCTCGAGTTCCTTCAGGACTATGACTTTGAGATATTCTATACTCTTGGGAAGGGGAACGTGGTAGCTGATGATCTCAGCAGGAGGACGAGCATTCAGCTACATGAGGAGGCGATAGAGCATCTAGCCGCTTTACAAATATCCTTCATGGATAGAGATGGAGCATCCTTCCTTCAGTCTCTCACAGTCACCCCTCCACTACTACAGCGGGTCAGAGAGGCACATCGTGGGGACACTGACTGTGAGACACGGCGTGCACAGATATCCTCAGGACAGGCACCTGATGGTTTCTCCTTTTGAGTAGAGCACGACATCCTTTTCAAAGGACGTACCTTAGTAACAGTCGCTTTACGAGAGGAGGTGCTGACAGAGTTTCACACTTCTCCTTTGGCGGTACATCCTGGAGTGGCGAAGATGTACCAGGACCTCAGATGACAACACTGGTGGCCGGGCATGAAGAAGGCAGTGGCATAGTTTGTTTCTCGATTCCTCACCTGCCAGCAGGTGAAGGCAGAGCATCAGGTACTAGCGGGCTTGGTACAACCCTTGGAGGTCCCGGAGTGGAAGTGGGAAGGGATATCTATGGACTTCGTTACTGGACTTCCATGCACTTATATAGGTCACGACTCCATTTGGGTGATTGTCGACCAACTCACCAAGTCGGATCACTTCTTACCCATCAGAGAGAAGGGCTCAGTGGAGATCATGGGACGTCTCAACGTTCAGGAGATTGTACGGCTTCACGGTGTTCCATCATCTATCATCTCGGATCAAGATGCTCTCTTCAATTCCCAGCTTTGGAAGGGGTTACAGGAGGCGTTCAAGACACAACTATGTCTGAGCACTGCCTTTCACCCTCAGACAGATGGTCAGACGGAGAGGACCATTCAGACTCTCGAGGACATGCTCCGCGCATGTGTCCTCGACTTTGGTCTTCGATGGGAGGACAACCTACCCTTGGTGGAGTTTGCGTACAAAAACAGTTACCACTCCACCATCGGGATGGCACCATAAGAGGCGTTGTACGACATACCTTTCAGATCTTCTTTGTGCTGGACAGACCCTGGGGAGTCAGCACTTGTGGGACCAGAGATGGTCCGGGCCACGACAGAGAAGGTCCAAGTCATCCAGGAGCGGATGAGGATAGCTCAGAGCCGGCAGAAGTCCTATACTGATAGGAGGTGGAGGCCACTAGAGTTCAAGGATGGTGACCACGTCTTCTTGCGGGTCTCACCTCGACCTGGATTACGGAGATTTGGCCGAGGAGACAAGTTGTCTCCGTGCTTTATCGGACCCTTCTAGGTCCTTAGCAGGATTGGCGAGGTGGCTTATCGCCTGGATCTACCACCTCAGTTGCACCGGGTGCATGAATTCTTCTACGTATCTCAGCTGAGGAGATACGTGCACGACCTGACGCATATCATTGACCATGGGGAGTTAGATGTTGATTATGGGGTGACTTTTGCGGAGGTCCCGGTGGAGATCGAGGATCGACAGGAGCGGTTCCTACGTGGACGATCGATTCCTCTAGTGCACATCAGATGGCAGCATAGGAACCTCTAAGAGGGCACTTGGGAGCGGGAGGCTCAGATGCGTGCTCAGTACCCACATTTGTTTCCCTAGCTTATGATGTATCTTTACGGGGACGTAAAGACCTGAGGTGGGAGTGATGTAAAGACCCGTAAATTTCAAGGAAAAATTTTTTTCTTAATTTTTTTTGGAATTTTAAAAGAACTCAGTTTCTGAAGGCACGTGATTTCGAGGCCCGGTATGCCCAGAATCATTTTTTGAAGTTTGGCTTGGGTACGTTCAGTGAACGAACAAGCGGGTTTTTCTAACATTTGAACCGGTGCTCGGAATTGAATTCTGAGGGTACCGATGGAATCACAGCTCTGGTACTTTCATAGAAACGCCTCTTCCGGACTTGCGTTTTCTCAGGTGTGGTTTTTAATTTTTGGGGTTAAGTGAAGAAAATAAAATAAAGTGGTGCGACATCTTATTTTATTTCACTTAAAGATGCTTAAAACCACTTAAAAGCCACTTAAACTGAGTTGAAGAAGATAGGGTGGAACCCAAAATATCCTACCCTCTTGGTAGGATATTTTTGAGGTGGGTCCCACACGAGCCCCACCGTATATTTTCCCCTAAGTAATGAACCCGCACCCCCCCCCCTCTTAAATGAAAGTCAACTGATGTGTTTTCTAAATTCTTAATGCCCCAATTCATTGGGAGGTTAATTCATTGCCATTAATTCTATGAATTAATTTTTTTGTTACTTATCTTTGAAATCATTCGTTGGCATGAGACTAGAAAATAAGACCAACACTTGTCTTTGAGGGGTGTCTTGTTTGGAGGATTTGGAGAAATCTCTGAATCTAGATGATCTTCATCTCTCTTCGCGAAGAATGCGAAGAACGCGAAGAACGCAAAGAATGCCGGCCTTCGACGAAAGGCGACGAAGAACGCCGAACCCTCGGAGATCGATGACGCGACGTCGTGCACCGCGACGCTGACGATTCATCTCCCGCGACATTCTTTTACGACGTTCTTCTTCCGTGACAAGACTTCGATCATCCGTTTGAGGTAGGAGATTACAGATCTTTTCTTTTAAATTTATTTTGTGGATTTTATCCTCAACACGGATTTAATTCGTGAAATTAAATCTGTGTTTTTTTCTTCAACCCTCAGAGATCGTCGACGCAACGCCGTATACCGCGACGACCCGATGCCCTTCCGCGACACGACGATCCTCTTCATTCACGACGGTCAATTCCGAGAAGAACTCGTCCGACAACTACAACGAGGTAGGGGTTTGTTTTATTAAATCTTTGTGATTTATGCCTGCGGCGTTTCATTATTAAGTTGTTGTGAGACTTTTAAACCGCTAACATGGTGGGTGCGGACTAACAAACATGTCTGAACCCACCGCCCCTTTCGTTCATGGTGTGAGAAATGGCGGACGTCGACCAAGTGGGACGCACGGGTGATGCAGGGTCCTTGATGTGAAGGACGGACCCCGGGAGGACTTTTGGCGAAGACAGAATGGATTTCCGACCACCAAAACTCATCCGGTGGTCCGCGGAGCAGACCGCCGGTGCCTGGCGCGCCGCCGAGGAGAACCGCCGTGGCTTCAGCCACGGCGGCTGCCGGCAGACCCGTGACCGCGTGGGTCCGGCAAGAGAGAGAAGTGGCCAGCTTCCACGTCCACAGACCAAGGGCGGCCCCATGCGGGGCCGCGGTGCTCCCACGCGGGGGCATCGCACCCCCCGCGCCGCTCGGCCATAACCGGCCAAACCGTCCCTTGGTGGCCGGGTCGCGCCCGCGCTGGCCGGGCCAGGTCACGCCCAGGACGGGCCGGGCCACTCAGGCTGAGTCGCGCCCAGCTGGTTCCGACCCGGACCTAGGTCGGGTCGACCCGGTTCGGGCCGACCCAGGGGGGTTGGGCCGGGTCGGTCCGGGCCCAGACCCCCCGTTTTCGGACCCCTTGCGGTCTTTTGCTCATATCTTTGGTTGTAGACCTCCGATCGATGCGCCGTTAGTGGCAATGCGATCCTTAGATCAAGAAGTTCGTTTCAGTATAAAACACTCAAGGTTTTGGAGTAATTTGGGTTCGGCCGGTTTGGTTCGTACACGAAACCAACCGGGCCCTCGGAGCGGAAACACTCATATCTTGAGCTCCGGACGTATGATTGATGTACCGTCGACTTCGATGGATTCCTCTTAGTGAGATTTATATTTTGGATTACTCCGCTTGAGGTTTGGACGCAGGTGGAGTATGGTCGGGTTGGTTTTTCCTTAAAAACCAACCGGGCCCCTATGACGAAAAATCCAATAACTCTCAGACCGGGCGGCCGATTGACGCGCCGTCTGCGACGTTGAGTTCCTGTTGACGATACAGAACTTTTGGATACATCAACTCTGGACTATGTGTCAGTTGATGTATGAGCCTCTCGGCTCGTGGAGCAGACCCTCCCGAATGAGCTTGCTATGTGCGGAACCCTAGAGCTCACTACGACTGCTACTGTGATGACGACGACTGTACATAGATCCTCAGCATATTCGACGGCGACGACTACATCACTCAGCAATCCTTCGTGGGTCAGTGCTACCGATCATGTGTGGGTCCGATCCTTTGTGGGTCAGCGCTCAGTGGTCCTGTGTGGGCCAGCGCCTACAGATCCTGTGTGGGTCTGATCCTGTGTGGGTATTCGCGGGGGTTAGTTACCTATCGATCCTGTGTGGGTCAGATCCTTTGTGGGCCATTGCGGGGGTTAGTTACCTATCGATCCTGTGTGGGTCAGATCCTTTGTGGGTCATTGCAGGGGTTAGTACCTATCAATCCTTTGTGGGTCCGATGACTTAGATGAATCAGTGGCGATACCTGATCATCTCTATCATCATACAAGAAGTATACCTGTGTGAGCTGAATTCTGTTTTTCTTTCCTATCTGGATTGTGTTGTGCTATCCTGTGTGGATTTTCGTTTTGCTTTACTGTGTGGACTGGGTTGTACTTGGGCTCGGATGTTGGAGCCGAACGAGAATTGATGACTTTGGTATATGTATGGGCATATACCTAAGAAGTGTCGGATGTTACTTCGTGATTGTATATTTCCTTTGTAGATTATCCTATGTGGATTCTGGGAGACCGTCAGGGGTCTCGGGGACCCTACTGGGTAGGTTGTACTCACCCCTACACGGGCTATGCCCGCACAACGTTGTTTTGGTTACAAACGACGGACAACGCTGATCGTGGTGGAGGCTTGCAGAGCAGGATGATACCTGGAGGTAGACCACTGGGCGGGACGTACTCGGAGCGGTCGGCTAGACCCAAGGAGCAGTGGAGGATTTATGTACCCACCCTTCAGGTGGGATTTCCAGTGGACATCTCGACATTGGGGCTTTACTTTTCAGTTGATGTTTTCCCTTTCCAGTTGTACTTTACTTTCAGTTTGGGATTGTATACTGGCCCACTTACTTTTCCGCACTTACTGTTGTACTAGTTTTTACTTAGTGTTTACTTCTGCTTGCTTACTCTATGGTGCTTGTTTACTTTACAAAGGAAATGCCTTCCCTTTTTACCGGGATTTACGCCTTGGTGTTAGTCGCCAGCACCTGACCTATGGAAGGCGGGCTTTGGGTAGTCACAGAACAGGCCCCGAGGACGGGTCGTGACACTAGTGGTTTCATTTGATGGGGCGGTGCCCATTGTTTTAGATATTAGGTTCTAAAATCTGATATTTTCTAATAAAACATTTTATGTGTTGTAGGTTCATCCTCATTCACTTAATATCTTCTTTTTTGGTTAGGCCACTTTTTTGAAAAGATGCAAATTGAAGGTTTGTGGGGATGCTGACAATTTCTATGATGTAGTGGAAGTCGTTGGGTGTATATTTGGTTGTTTCAAATATTATTGGAGATTTCCATGAGATTGGTTGATTGTTTTTTGAGTTATCCATTCACCATATTTATACATCATTTTTCTAAAAACTTATTTCCACTCACCTTTTTACTTAAGGGTAGTGGTAGAAACACTTGTCACTTGTACCGGTGACCTTCCCAGGATTACATTCCTAAAATCTATCATTTTCAATAGGAGGACAATTAAGGAAAATAATTCATGAATGGTGTGTCCTTGCATATGTTGAAAGGGGAAATAATTCAAACATACATCAATACCTATCAGGTCAATCCTTTCAGGCACTTGTAGGTTATGTAAGTCATTTTTTACATGGTATATAAAATAGATACAAAATTTATTATCTCAGAATGAGTACAATTTATTTCATTTCTCCAAAAATTGGTTCATTTTGTGTCTCCTACACTCATCATGTTAAGGAGGAGGATTTTTCACCCTAGGGTACTACACAATATAGTATAGGTTCCAGAGCTATAGAAGGTGTAGAGGTTGGGTTAAGTATACTGGATGTTTTCTCACCCATTCCTGTTCTTTTCCTCATGACAGGTGGAGTTATTTGAGATATAATATTATTATTTCATATCAAGTCTTCTATTATTTAAGAAATTTTTGAGAAATTCCATAACACACCTATATATTTAACATTGATGAGTGGAATTTTCATTTCATCATGCATGTTACCAATTTATAGAATGTTTATATCATCCTAGGGTAGTGGTTAGTTTAGGGAGTATGTCAACCCTTTCCAAATATAAATGTAATTTGATACTCTCTCATTTTCATGATGTTTGTAGTCCATGAGATCAATTATTTTTTTCTTCTAAAACATTGAGATGAACGAGAAAAGTAACTCTTGAAATAGGTCTTACCATACCATGATCAATAGTTAGGGAAAACTGGTGTACCATACAAATGTTGACCCTTATATTTTTCAATTAAGAATATGAGTTTCACTGCTGCTTATTGCTCAGGAGTTCCCATCATAGGATCATAATGTAATTTGTAGTGTTTTAGAGGTTCTTTTGGGTCCCATGATCCATTGAATATTGGAAATGAAGGAATCTCAAAGTTTTTTTGTGGGGGTGTCACTCACCCAGTTCTGTTAAGGTTTTAATTCGGGTTACACTGGAGAATAATGATCCTTTATAGCTTTAAACCGAGCTACCATTGAATTTATTGTATTGGTAATCCCTTAATGAGTGTTTTAATGAATATTAACATGGTTAGGTGAGACAATCAATCAGTTTTGGTGTGTCAATTCATCAATTATTTGAGGTTGATATGATGTCAGGGCCATCTTTTTCCAGTTTTCATGTACCCATTCTCATTTTCTCCAAAATTGATGGAAATATTAGTATCCATCCATGAGCGGGTCTAGGTAGAATGATGGACCATGATCAATTTTTTGAAGATATCATATACATGTTTAAATTACAGGTATGAACTCTTCTTTTTTTGAAAATAAAGATAGATAACATTTATAATGAAGATCAACAGACGCACATTTTCAAAGAAATGAAGGGAAATTGTCCAACCAGAGCAAGTTTTCATCGAAGGGACCTGAGGCTTCTAGCTGATAGGCCTCATTATTTCCATACCATTTGGTAATGGAGAAGGTTCCTCAAGATAATCCTTGGTGAAGTGAGCGAATTCTGTTGATGATGAATCCAAATGACTGGAGTCCGCCGTCATTGTGGTTAATAACATCGATTATGGTGAGGCAGTCAGAATCAATGATGATATCAACCTATCCACATTCCATAGCGATAATCAAACTTGAGAGGATGGCAGAGACATCAGATACTATAATTTCCCAGAATGCTTGATGTGATTCATATTTTGCAGCAATGATTTTCCGCTGATGATTTCGGGCCAGAAGACCGAGAGCAACAAGCCCATCCTTGGGGTGAGACGCGTCCATGTTTAGCTTAAGAGTCCCTGCCATTGGGGGATTCCAATGAGGAAGACATGAGCGGGTAAAAC